>JAUIMM010000171.1:0-1200000 GCA_031769625.1 Taudactylus pleione
TTCCAACTAGGCCTTCCGGGGCATCACACCGAAAAAGAGGCCAATATAAGGACCTGATATGCCTGAAGTTATGCATATATTGCAAAGATGTGTAACCAATACCTCTAAATCTCTATTATTATGTAGGATTTAAGTATTTTTTGCTGCAGTGTGCTGGAGGGCAAGTCTCTCTTTTTTTCTGTGTTCAGAGTAAACCCTGCTCTTTACAAGCACCTGTGTTATGCAATTAAGCTGATCTGAGCAACTACCATTTTTCTTTGTAAATTAGGAGAGGCATGAAGGCAGTCAGCTTTAGGAGGAGGTGCTGATGCTTACAGTGCAATGTGGAGGTTTTTTGGGGTACCTCCAAGGTAAGTTAGCTCTCAGCTTACATATGTACTGTTATCATGCAGAACATCAATTGTAATTATATGACCCAGAGTGGGTGCTACCATTATGTAGCAATAATTATTTTGGGGTGAGCGTTTGGGAGTGGGGCCCTCGAGGGGGTTCTGACTGGGCCTTTCTCATGGCATCACCACTTAATTCACATAGAATACTTTTCTCACTTCTCTATTTGTTTGTACATTATATATGTCATTTTAATTCTTTATCATTTCATTAACACTTATTGATTTATCTTTACACATCTTTTCTACATACTTCCCTATAACCTTTTTCCCTTTTTCGTGTGATGCCCTGGGGATGGCCCTTGGTTGGAATTTTTTTCGGGTGCCTTACTTCTTGGACGTGAGCCCCTTAATATTAGGGATGCCAGTATAGAGGAGCCTTGACGATTGGGCCTGGCACTTATTCATATATTTGCAAATATGTGTAACCAATATCTCTAAATCTCTATTATTAGGTAGGATTTAAGTATTTTTTGCAGCAGTGTGCTGGAGGGCAAATCTCTCTTTTTTTCTGTGTTCAGAGTAAACCCCGCTCTTTACAAGCACATGTGTTATGCAATTAAGCTGATCTGAGCAACTACCATTTTTCTTTGTAAATTTGGAGAGGCATGAAGGCAGTCAGCATTAGGAGGAGGTGCTGATGCTTATAGTGCAATGTGGAGGTTTTTTGGGGTACCTCCAAGGTAAGTTTGCTCTCAGCTTACATATGTACTGTTATCATGCAGTACATCAATTGTAATTATATGACCCAGAGTGGGTGCTATCATTATGTAGCAATAATTTTTTTGGGGTCAGCGTTTGGGAGTAGGGCCCCCGGGGGGGTTCTGACTTATCCTTTCACATGGCATCACCACTTAATTCACATAGAATACTTTTATCACTTCTCTATTTGTTTGTACATTATATATGTCATTTTAATTCTTTATCATTTCATTAACACTTATTGATTTATCTTTACACATCTTTTCTACATGCTTCACTATCACCTTTTTCCCTTTTTCGTGTGATGCCCTGGGGATGGCCCTTGGTTGGAATTGTTTTGGGGTGCATTTCTTCTCGGACGTGAGCCCCTTAATATTAGGGATGACAGTATAGAGGAGCCTTGACGATTGGCCTGGCGCTTATTCATATATTTGCAAATATGTGTAACCAATCCCTCTAAATCTCTATTATTATGTTGGATTTAAGTATTGTTTTTGCTGCAGTGTGCTGGAGGGCAAATCTTTCTTTTTTTCTGTGTTCAGAGTAAACCCTGCTCTTTACAAGCACCTGTGTTATGCAATTAAGCTGATCTGAGCAACTACCATTTTTCTTTGTAAATTAGGAGAGGCATGAAGGCAGTCAGCATTAGGAGGAGGTGCTGATGCTTATAGTGCAATGTGGAGGTTTTTTGGGGGTACCTCCAAGGTAAGTTAGCTCTCACCTTACATATGTACTGTTATCATGCAGTACATCAATTGTAATTATAGGACCCAGAGTGGGGTGCTAACCATTATGTAGCAATAATTATTTTGGGTTGAGCGTTTAGGAGAGGGGCCCCCGAGGGGGTTCTGACTGGGACTTTCTCATGGCATCACCACTTAATTCACATAGAATACTTTTCTCACTTCTCTATTTGTTTGTACACTAAATGTCATTTTAATTCTTTATCATTTCATTAACACTTATTGATTTATCTTTACAAATCTTTTCTACATACTTCCCTATCACCTTTTTCCCTTTTTCGTGTGATGCCCTGGGGATGGCCCTTGGTTGGAATTTTTTCCGGGTGCCTTATTTCTTGGACGTGAGCCCCTTAATATTAGGGATGCCATTATAGAGGAGCCTTGACGATTGGCCTGGCACTTATTCATATATTTGCAAATATGTGTAACCAATACCTCTGAATCTCTATTATTATGTAGAATTTAAGTATTGTTTTTGCTGCAGTGTGCTGGAGGGCAAATCTCTCTTTTTTTCTGTGTTCAGAGTAAACCTCGCCCTTTACAAGCACATGTGTTATGCAATTAAGCTGATCTGAGCAACTACCATTTTTCTTTGTAAATTTGGAGAGGCATGAAGGCAGTCAGCATTAGGAGGAGGTGTTGATGCTTATAGTGCAATGTGGAGTTTTTTGGGGGTACCTCCAAGGTAAGTTTGCTCTCAGCTTACATATGTACTGTTATCATGCAGTACATCAATTGTAATTATATGACCCAGAGTGGGTGCTATCATTATGTAGCAATAATTATTTGGGGGTCAGCGTTTGGGAGTAGGGCCCCCGGGGGGGGGTTTCTGACTTATCCTTTCACATGGCATCACCACTTAATTCACATAGAATACTTATATCACTTCTCTATTTGTTTGTACATTATATATGTCATTTTAATTCTTTATCATTTCATTAACACTTATTGATTTATCTTTACACATCTTTTCTACATGCTTCACTATCACCTTTTTCCCGTTTTCGTGTGATGCCCTGGGGATGGCCCTTGGTTGGAATTGTTTTGTGGTGCCTTTCTTCTCGGACGTGAGCCCCTTAATATTAGGGATGCCAGTATAGAGGAGCCTTGACGATTGGCCTGGCGCTTATTCATATATTTGCAAATATGTGTAACCAATCCCTCTAAATCTCTATTATTATGTTGTATTTATAGTATTGTTTTTGCTGCAGTGTGCTGGAGTGCAAATCTTTCTTTTTTTCTGTGTTCAGAGTAAACCCTGCTCTTTACAAGCACCTGTGTTATGCAATTAAGCTGATCTGAGCAACTACCATTTTTCTATGTAAATTTGGAGGAGGCATGAAGGCAGTCAGCATTAGGAGGAGGTGCTGATGCTTATAGTGCAATGTGGAGGATTTTTGGGGTGCCTCCAAGGTAAGTTAGCTCTCAGCTTACATATGTACTGTTATCATGCAGTACATCAATTGTAATTATATGACCCAGAGTGGGTGCTACCATTATGTAGCAATAATTATTTTGGGGTGAGCGTTTGGGATTGGGGCCCCTGGGGGCGTTCTGACTGGGCCTTTCTCATGGCATCACCACTTAATTCACATAGAATACTTTTATCACTTCTCTATTTGTTTGTACACTAAAAGTCATTTTAATTCTTTATCATTTCATTAACACTTATTGATTTATCTTTACACATCTTTTCTACATACTTCACTATCACCTTTTTCCCTTTTTCGTGTGATGCCCTGGGGATGGCCCTTGGTTGGAATTTTTTTGGGGTGCCTTACTTCTCGGACGTGAGCCCCTTAATATTAAAGATGCCAGTAAAAAGGAGCCTTGTCGACTGGCCTGGTGCTTATTCATATATTTGCAAATATGTGTAACCAATACATCTAAATCTCTATTATTATGTAGAATTTAAGTATTGTTTTTGCTGCAGTGTGCTGGAGGGCAAATCTCTCTTTTTTTCTGTGTTCAGAGTAAACCCCGCCCTTTACAAGCACATGTGTTATGCAATTAAGCTGATCTGAGCAACTACCATTTTTCTTTGTAAATTTGGAGAGGCATGAAGGCAGTCAGCATTAGGAGGAGGTGCTGATGCTTATAGTGCCATGTGGAGGTTTTTTGGGGTACTCTCCAAGGTAAGTTAGCTCTCAGCTTACATATGTACTGTTATCATGCAGAACATCAATTGTAATTATATGACCCAGAGTGGGTGCTACCATTATGTAGCAATAATTATTTTGGGGTGAGCGTTTGGGAGTGGGGCCCTCGAGGGGTTCTGACTGGGCCTTTCTCATGGCATCACCACTTAATTCACATAGAATACTTTTATCACTTCTCTATTTGTTTGTACGTTATATATGTCATTTTAATTCTTTATCATTTCATAAACACTTATTGATTTATCTTTACACATCTTTTCTACATACTTCACTATCACCCTTTTTCCCTTTTTCGTGTGATGCCCCGGGGAAGGCCTAGGTTGGAATTTTTTCCGGGTGCCTTACTTCTCGGACATGAGCCCCTTAATATTAGAGATGCCAATATAGAGGAGCCTTGATGATTGGCCTGGTGTTTATTCATATATTTGCAAATATGTGTAACCAATACCTCTAAATCTCTATTATTATGTAGGATTTAAGTATTTTTTGCTGCAGTGTGCTGGAGGGCAAGTCTCTCTTTTTTTTCTGTGTTCAGAGTAAACCCCGCTCTTTACAAGCACCTGTGTTATGCAATTAAGCTGATCTGAGCAACTACCATTTTTCTTTGTAAATTAGGAGAGGCATGAAGGCAGTCAGCTTTAGGAGGAGGTGCTGATGATTACAGTGCAATGTGGAGGTTTTTTGGGGTACCTCCAAGGTAAGTTAGCTCTCAGCTTACATATGTACTGTTATCATGCAGAACATCAATTGTAATTATATGACCCAGAGTGGGTGCTACCATTATGTAGCAATAATTATTTTGGGGTGAGCGTTTGGGAGTGGGGCCCTCGAGGGGGTTCTGACTGGGCCTTTCTCATGGCATCACCACTTAATTCACATAGAATACTTTTCTCACTTCTCTATTTGTTTGTACATTATATATGTCATTTTAATTCTTTATCATTTCATTAACACTTATTGATTTATCTTTACACATCTTTTCTACATACTTCCCTATCACCTTTTTCCCTTTTTCGTGTGATGCCCTGGGGATGGCCCTTGGTTGGAATTTTTTTCGGGTGCCTTACTTCTTGGACGTGAGCCCCTTAATATTAGGGATGCCAGTATAGAGGAGCCTTGACGATTGGCCTGGCACTTATTCATATATTTGCAAATATGTGTAACCAATATCTCTAAATCTCTATTATTAGGTAGGATTTAAGTATTTTTTGCAGCAGTGTGCTGGAGGGCAAATCTCTCTTTTTTTCTGTGTTCAGAGTAAACCCCGCTCTTTACAAGCACATGTGTTATGCAATTAAGCTGATCTGAGCAACTACCATTTTTCTTTGTAAATTTGGAGAGGCATGAAGGCAGTCAGCATTAGGAGGAGGTGCTGATGCTTATAGTGCAATGTGGAGGTTTTTTGGGGTACCTCCAAGGTAAGTTTGCTCTCAGCTTACATATGTACTGTTATCATGCAGTACATCAATTGTAATTATATGACCCAGAGTGGGTGCTACCATTATCTAGCAATAATTATTTTGGGGTGATCGTTTGGGGAGTGGGGGCCCCCGGGGGGGGTTCTGACTGGGCCTTTCTCATGGCATCACCACTTAATTCACATAGAATACTTTTATCACTTCTCTATTTGTTTGTACATTATATATGTCATTTTAATTCTTTATCATTTCATTAACACTTATTGATTTATCTTTACACATCTTTTCTACATACTTCACTATCACCTTTTTCCATTTTTCGTGTGAAGCCCTGGGGATGGCCCTTGGTTGGAATTTTTTCGGGTGCCTTACTTCTTGGACGTGAGCCCCCTTAATATTAGGGATGCCAGTATAGAGGAGCCTTGACGATTGGCCTGGCACTTATTCATATATTTGCAAATATGTGTAACCAATATCTCTAAATCTCTATTATTAGGTAGGATTTAAGTATTTTTTGCAGCAGTGTGCTGGAGGGCAAATCTCTCTTTTTTTCTGTGTTCAGAGTAAACCCCGCTCTTTACAAGCACATGTGTTATGCAATTAAGCTGATCTGAGCAACTACCATTTTTCTTGTAAATTTGGAGAGGCATGAAGGCAGTCAGCATTAGGAGGAGGTGCTGATGCTTATAGTGCAATGTGGAGGTTTTTTTGGGGTACCTCCAAGGTAAGTTAGCTCTCAGCTTGCATATGTGCTGTTATCGTGCAGTACATCAATTGTAATTATATGTCCCAGAGTGGGTGCTATCATTATGTAGCAATAATTATTTTGGGGTCAGCGTTTGGGAGTGGGGCCCCCGGGGGGGTTTCTGACTTATCCTTTCTCATGGCATCACCACTTAATTCACATAGAATACTTTTCTCACTTCTCTATTTGTTTGTACATTATATATGTCATTTTAATTCTTTATCATTTCATTAACACTTATTGATTTATCTTTACACATCTTTTCTACATACTTCACTATGACCTTTTTCCCTTTTTCGTGTGATGCCCTGGGGATGGCCCTTGGTTGGAATTGTTTTGGGGTGCCTTTCTTCTCGGACGAGAGCCCCTTAATATTAGGGATGCAGGTATAGAGGAGCCTTGACGATTGGCCTGGCGCTTATTCATATATTTGCAAATATGTGTAACCAATCCCTCTAAATCTCTATTATTATGTTGGATTTAAGTATTGTTTTTGCTGCAGTGTGCTGGAGGGCAAATCTCTCTTTTTTTCTGTGTTCAGAGTAAACCCCGCTCTTTACAAGCACCTGTGTTATGCAATTAAGCTGATCTGAGCAACTACCATTTTTCTATGTAAATTTGGAGAGGCATGAAGGCAGTCAGCATTAGGAGGAGGTGCTGATGCTTATAGTGCAATGTGGAGGTTTTTTGGGGTGCCTCCAAGGTAAGTTAGCTCTCAGCTTACATATGTACTGTTATCATGCAGTACATCAATTGTAATTATATGACCCAGAGTGGGTGCTACCATTATGTAGCAATAATTATTTTGGGGTGAGCGTTTGGGATTGGGGCCCCTGGGGGCGTTCTGACTGGGCCTTTCTCATGGCATCACCACTTAATTCACATAGAATACTTTTATCACTTCTCTATTTGTTTGTACACTAAATGTCATTTTAATTCTTTATCATTTCATTAACACTTATTGATTTATCTTTACACATCTTTTCTACATATTTCACTATCACCTTTTTCCCTTTTTCGTGTGATGCCCTGGGGATGGCCCTTGGTTGGAATTTTTTTGGGGTGCCTTACTTCTCGGACGTGAGCCCCTTAATATTAGGGATGCCAGTAAAGAGGAGCCTTGTCGACTGGCCTGGTGCTTATTCATATATTTGCAAATATGTGTAACCAATACCTCTAAATCTCTATTATTATGTAGAATTTAAGTATTGTTTTTCCCGCCTTGTGCTGGAGGGCAAATCTCTCTTTTTTTCTGTGATCAGAGTAAACTCCGCCCTTTACAAGCACATGTGTTATGCAATTAAGCTGATCTGAGCAACTACCATTTTTCTTTGTAAATTTGGAGAGGCATGAAGGCAGTCAGCATTAGGAGGAGGTGCTGATGCTTATAGTGCCATGTGGAGGTTTTTTGGGGTACCTCCAAGGTAAGTTAGCTCTCAGCTTACATATGTACTGTTATCATGCAGTACATCAATTGTAATTATATGACCCAGAGTGGGTGCTACCATTATCTAGCAATAATTATTTTGGGGTGATCGTTTGGGAGTGGGGCCCCCGGGGGGGGTTCTGACTGGGGCCTTTCTCATGGCATCACCACTTAATTCACATAGAATACTTTTCTCACTTCTCTATTTGTTTGTACATTATATATGTCATTTTAATTCTTTATCATTTCATTAACACTTATTGATTTATCTTTACACATCTTTTCTACATACTTCACTATCACCTTTTTCCATTTTTCGTGTGGATGCCCTGGGGATGGCCCTTGGTTGGAATTTTTTTCGGGTGCCTTACTTCTTGGACGTGAGCCCCTTAATATTAGGGATGCCAGTATAGAGGAGCCTTGACGATTGGCCTGGCACTTATTCATATATTTGCAAATATGTGTAACCAATATCCTCTAAATCTCTATTATTAGGTAGGATTTAAGTATTTTTTGCAGCAGTGTGCTGGAGGGCAAATCTCTCTTTTTTTCTGTGTTCAGAGTAAACCCCGCTCTTTACAAGCACATGTGTTATGCAATTAAGCTGATCTGAGCAACTACCATTTTTCTTTGTAAATTTGGAGAGGCATGAAGGCAGTCAGCATTAGGAGGAGGTGCTGATGCTTATAGTGCAATGTGGAGGTTTTTTGGGGTACCTCCAAGGTAAGTTAGCTCTCAGCTTGCATATGTGCTGTTATCATGCAGTACATCAATTGTAATTATATGTCCCAGAGTGGGTGCTATCATTATGTAGCAATAATTATTTTGGGGTCAGCGTTTGGGAGTGGGGCCCCCGGGGGGGTTCTGACTTATCCTTTCTCATGGCATCACCACTTAATTCACATAGAATACTTTTCTCACTTCTCTATTTGTTTGTACATTATATATGTCATTTTAATTCTTTATCATTTCATTAACACTTATTGATTTATCTTTACACATCTTTTCTACATACTTCACTATGACCTTTTTCCCTTTTTCGTGTGATGCCCTGGGGATGGCCCTTGGTTGGAATTGTTTTGGGGTGCCTTTCTTCTCGGACGAGAGCCCCTTAATATTAGGGATGCAGGTATAGAGGAGCCTTGACGATTGGCCTGGCGCTTATTCATATATTTGCAAATATGTGTAACCAATCCCTCTAAATCTCTATTATTATGTTGGATTTAAGTATTGTTTTTGCTGCAGTGTGCTGGAGGGCAAATCTCTCTTTTTTTCTGTGTTCAGAGTAAACCCCGCTCTTTACAAGCACCTGTGTTATGCAATTAAGCTGATCTGAGCAACTACCATTTTTCTATGTAAATTTGGAGAGGCATGAAGGCAGTCAGCATTAGGAGGAGGTGCTGATGCTTATAGTGCAATGTGGAGGTTTTTTGGGGTGCCTCCAAGGTAAGTTAGCTCTCAGCTTACATATGTACTGTTATCATGCAGTACATCAATTGTAATTATATGACCCAGAGTGGGTGCTACCATTATGTAGCAATAATTATTTTGGGGTGAGCGTTTGGGATTGGGGCCCCTGGGGGCGTTCTGACTGGGCCTTTCTCATGGCATCACCACTTAATTCACATAGAATACTTTTATCACTTCTCTATTTGTTTGTACACTAAATGTCATTTTAATTCTTTATCATTTCATTAACACTTATTGATTTATCTTTACACATCTTTTCTACATATTTCACTATCACCTTTTTCCCTTTTTCGTGTGATGCCCTGGGGATGGCCCTTGGTTGGAATTTTTTTGGGGTGCCTTACTTCTCGGACGTGAGCCCCTTAATATTAGGGATGCCAGTAAAGAGGAGCCTTGTCGACTGGCCTGGTGCTTATTCATATATTTGCAAATATGTGTAACCAATACCTCTAAATCTCTATTATTATGTAGAATTTAAGTATTGTTTTTCCCGCCTTGTGCTGGAGGGCAAATCTCTCTTTTTTTCTGTGATCAGAGTAAACTCCGCCCTTTACAAGCACATGTGTTATGCAATTAAGCTGATCTGAGCAACTACCATTTTTCTTTGTAAATTTGGAGAGGCATGAAGGCAGTCAGCATTAGGAGGAGGTGCTGATGCTTATAGTGCCATGTGGAGGTTTTTTGGGGTACCTCCAAGGTAAGTTAGCTCTCAGCTTACATATGTACTGTTATCATGCAGTACATCAATTGTAATTATATGACCCAGAGTGGGTGCTACCATTATCTAGCAATAATTATTTTGGGGTGATCGTTTGGGAGTGGGGCCCCCGGGGGGGGTTCTGACTGGGCCTTTCTCATGGCATCACCACTTAATTCACATAGAATACTTTTCTCACTTCTCTATTTGTTTGTACATTATATATGTCATTTTAATTCTTTATCATTTCATTAACACTTATTGATTTATCTTTACACATCTTTTCTACATACTTCACTATCACCTTTTTCCATTTTTCGTGTGATGCCCTGGGGATGGCCCTTGGTTGGAATTTTTTTCGGGTGCCTTACTTCTTGGACGTGAGCCCCTTAATATTAGGGATGCCAGTATAGAGGAGCCTTGACGATTGGCCTGGCACTTATTCATATATTTGCAAATATGTGTAACCAATATCTCTAAATCTCTATTATTAGGTAGGATTTAAGTATTTTTTGCAGCAGTGTGCTGGAGGGCAAATCTCTCTTTTTTTCTGTGTTCAGAGTAAACCCCGCTCTTTACAAGCACATGTGTTATGCAATTAAGCTGATCTGAGCAACTACCATTTTTCTTTGTAAATTTGGAGAGGCATGAAGGCAGTCAGCATTAGGAGGAGGTGCTGATGCTTATAGTGCAATGTGGAGGTTTTTTGGGGTACCTCCAAGGTAAGTTAGCTCTCAGCTTGCATATGTGCTGTTATCATGCAGTACATCAATTGTAATTATATGTCCCAGAGTGGGTGCTATCATTATGTAGCAATAATTATTTTGGGGTCAGCGTTTGGGAGTGGGGCCCCCGGGGGGGTTCTGACTTATCCTTTCTCATGGCATCACCACTTAATTCACATAGAATACTTTTCTCACTTCTCTATTTGTTTGTACATTATATATGTCATTTTAATTCTTTATCATTTCATTAACACTTATTGATTTATCTTTACACATCTTTTCTACATACTTCACTATGACCTTTTTCCCTTTTTCGTGTGATGCCCTGGGGATGGCCCTTGGTTGGAATTGTTTTGGGGTGCCTTTCTTCTCGGACGAGAGCCCCTTAATATTAGGGATGCCAGTATAGAGGAGCCTTGACGATTGGCCTGGCGCTTATTCATATATTTGCAAATATGTGTAACCAATCCCTCTAAATCTCTATTATTATGTTGGATTTAAGTATTGTTTTTGCTGCAGTGTGCTGGAGGGCAAATCTCTCTTTTTTTCTGTGTTCAGAGTAAACCCCGCTCTTTACAAGCACCTGTGTTATGCAATTAAGCTGATCTGAGCAACTACCATTTTTCTATGTAAATTTGGAGAGGCATGAAGGCAGTCAGCATTAGGAGGAGGTGCTGATGCTTATAGTGCCATGTGGAGGTTTTTTGGGGTACCTCCAAGGTAAGTTATCTCTCAGCTTACATATGTACTGTTATCATGCAGTACATCAATTGTAATTATATGACCCAGAGTGGGTGCTACCATTATGTAGCAATAATTATTTTGGGGTGAGCGTTTGGGATTGGGGCCCCTGGGGACGTTCTGACTGGGCCTTTCTCATGGCATCACCACCTAATTCACATAGAATACTTTTATCACTTCTCTATTTGTTTGTACACTAAATGACATTTTAATTCTTTATCATTTCATTAACACTTATTGATTTATCTTTACACATCTTTTCTACATACTTCACTATCACCTTTTTCCCTTTTTCGTGTGATGCCCTGGGGATGGCCCTTGGTTGGAATTTTTTTGGGGTGCCTTACTTCTCGGACGTGAGCCCCTTAATATTAGGGATGCCAGTAAAGAGGAGCCTTGTCGACTGGCCTGGTGCTTATTCATATATTTGCAAATATGTGTAACCAATACCTCTAAATCTCTATTATTATGTAGAATTTAAGTATTGTTTTTGCTGCAGTGTGCTGGAGGGCAAATCTCTCTTTTTTTCTGTGTTCAGAGTAAACCCCGCCCTTTACAAGCACCTGTGTTATGCAATTAAGCTGATCTGAGCAACTACCATTTTTCTTTGTAAATTTGGAGAGGCATGAAGGCAGTCAGCATTAGGAGGAGGTGCTGATGCTTATAGTGCCATGTGGAGGTTTTTTGGGGTACCTCCAAGGTAAGTTAGCTCTCAACTTACATATGTACTGTTATCATGCAGTACATCAATTGTAATTATATGACCCAGAGTGGGTGCTACCATTATGTAGCAATAATTATTTTGGGGTGAGCGTTTGGGAGTGGGGCCCCCGGGGGGGTTCTGACTGGGCCTTTCTCATGGCATCACTACTTAATTCACATAGAATACTTTTCTCACTTCTCTATTTGTTTGTACATTATATATGTCATTTTAATTCTTTATCATTTCATTAACACTTATTGATTTATCTTTACACATCTTTTCTACATACTTCACTATCACCTTTTTCCATTTTTCGTGTGATGCCCTGGGGATGGACTTTGGTTGGAATTTTTTTGGGGTGCCTTACTTCTTGGACGTGAGCCCCTTAATATTATGGATGCCAGTATAGAGGAGCCTTGATGATTTGCCTGGCGCTTATTCATATATTTGCAAATATGTGAAACCAATACCTCTAAATCTCTATTATTATGTAGGATTTAAGTATTGTTTTTGCTGCAGTGTGCTGGAGGGCAAATCTCTCTTTTTTTCTGTGTTCAGAGTAAACCACGCCCTTTACAAGCACCTCTGTTTTGCAGTTAAGCTGTTCTGAGCAACTACCATTTTTCTTTGTAAATTTGGAGAGGCATGAAGGCAGTCAGCATTAGGAGGAGGTGCTGATGCTTATAGTGCAATGTGGAGGTTTTTTGGGGTACCTCCAAGGTAAGTTAGCTCTCAGCTTGCATATGTGCTGTTATCATGCAGTACATCAATTGTAATTATATGTCCCAGAGTGGGTGCTATCATTATGTAGCAATAATTATTTTGGGGTCAGCGTTTGGGAGTGGGGTCCCCGGGGGGGTTCTGACTTATCCTTTCTCATGGCATCACCACTTAATTCACATAGAATACTTTTCTCACTTCTCTATTTGTTTGTACATTATATATGTCATTTTAATTCTTTATCATTTCATTAACACTTATTGATTTATCTTTACACATCTTTTCTACATACTTCACTATGACCTTTTTCCCTTTTTCGTGTGATGCCCTGGGGATGGCCCTTGGTTGGAATTGTTTTGGGGTGCCTTTCTTCTCGGACGAGAGCCCCTTAATATTAGGGATGCCAGTATAGAGGAGCCTTGACGATTGGCCTGGCGCTTATTCATATATTTGCAAATATGTGTAACCAATCCCTCTAAATCTCTATTATTATGTTGGATTTAAGTATTGTTTTTGCTGCAGTGTGCTGGAGGGCAAATCTCTCTTTTTTTCTGTGTTCAGAGTAAACCCCGCTCTTTACAAGCACCTGTGTTATGCAATTAAGCTGATCTGAGCAACTACCATTTTTCTATGTAAATTTGGAGAGGCATGAAGGCAGTCAGCATTAGGAGGAGGTGCTGATGCTTATAGTGCCATGTGGAGGTTTTTTGGGGTACCTCCAAGGTAAGTTATCTCTCAGCTTACATATGTACTGTTATCATGCAGTACATCAATTGTAATTATATGACCCAGAGTGGGTGCTACCATTATGTAGCAATAATTATTTTGGGGTGAGCGTTTGGGATTGGGGCCCCTGGGGGCGTTCTGACTGGGCCTTTCTCATGGCATCACCACCTAATTCACATAGAATACTTTTATCACTTCTCTATTTGTTTGTACACTAAATGACATTTTAATTCTTTATCATTTCATTAACACTTATTGATTTATCTTTACACATCTTTTCTACATACTTCACTATCACCTTTTTCCCTTTTTCGTGTGATGCCCTGGGGATGGCCCTTGGTTGGAATTTTTTTGGGGTGCCTTACTTCTCGGACGTGAGCCCCTTAATATTAGGGATGCCAGTATAGAGGAGCCTTGATGATTTGCCTGGCGCTTATTCATATATTTGCAAATATGTGAAACCAATACCTCTAAATCTCTATTATTATGTAGGATTTAAGTATTGTTTTTGCTGCAGTGTGCTGGAGGGCAAATCTCTCTTTTTTTCTGTGTTCAGAGTAAACCACGCCCTTTACAAGCACCTGTTTTGCAGTTAAGCTGTTCTGAGCAACTACCATTTTTCTTTGTAAATTAGGAGAGGCATGAAGGCAGTCAGCTTTAGGAGGAGGTGCTGATGCTTACAGTGCAATTTGGAGGTTTTTTGGGGTACCTCCAAGGTAAGTTAGCTCTCAGCTTACATAAGTACTGTTATCATGCAGAACATCAATTGTAATTATATGACCCAGAGTGGGTGCTACCATTATGTAGCAATAATTATTTTGGGGTGAGCGTTTGGGAGTGGGGCCCGCGAGGGGGTTCTGACTGGGCCTATCTCATGGCATCACCACTTAATTCACATAGAATACTTTTCTCACTTCTCTATTTGTTTGTACATTATATATGTCATTTTAATTCTTTATCATTTCATTAACACTTATTGATTTATCTTTACACATCTTTTCTACATACTTCCCTATCACCTTTTTCCCTTTTTCGTGTGATGCCCTGGGGATGGCCCTTGGTTGGAATTTTTTTCGGGTGCCTTACTTCTTGGACGTGAGCCCCTTAATATTATGGATGCCAGTATAGAGGAGCCTTGACGATTGGCCTGGCACTTATTCATATATTTGCAAATATGTGTAACCAATATCTCTAAATCTCTATTATTAGGTAGGATTTAAGTATTTTTTGCAGCAGTGTGCTGCAGGGCAAATCTCTCTTTTTTTCTGTGTTCAGAGTAAACCCCGCTCTTTACAAGCACATGTGTTATGCAATTAAGCTGATCTGAGCAACTACCATTTTTCTTTGTAAATTTGGAGAGGCATGAAGGCAGTCAGCATTAGGAGGAGGTGCTGATGCTTATAGTGCAATGTGGAGGTTTTTTGGGGTACCTCCAAGGCAAGTTAGCTCTCAGCTTACATATGTACTGTTATCATGCAGTACATCAATTGTAATTATATGACCCAGAGTGGGTGCTACCATTATGTAACAATAATTATTTTGGGGTGAGCGTTTGGGATTGGGGCCCCTGGGGGCGTTCTGTCTGGGCCTTTCTCATGGCATCACCACTTAATTCACATAGAATACTTTTATCACTTCTCTATTTGTTTGTACACTAAATGTCATTTTAATTCTTTATCATTTCATTAACACTTGTTGATTTATCTTTGCACATCTTTTCTACATACTTCACTATCACCTTTTTCCCTATTTCGTGTGATGCCCTGGGGATTGCCCTTGGTTGGAATTTTTTTGGGGTGCCTTACTTCTCGGATGTGAGCCCCTTAATATTAGGGACGCCAGTAAAGAGGAGCCTTGTCGACTGGCCTGGTGCTTATTCATATATTTGCAAATATGTGTAACCAATACCTCTAAATCTCTATTATTAGGTAGGATTTAAGTATTGTTTTTGCTGCAGTGTGCTGGAGGGCAAATCTCTCTTTTTTTCTGTGTTCAGAGTAAACCACGCCCTTTACAAGCACCTCTGTTTTGCAGTTAAGCTGATCTGAGCAACTACCATTTTTCTTTGTAAATTTGGAGAGGCATGAAGGCAGTCAGCATTAGGAGGAGGTGCGGATGCTTATAGTGCAATGTGGAGGTTTTTAGGGGTACCTCCAAGGTAAGTTAGCTCTCAGCTTACATATGTACTGTTATCATGCAGTACATTAATTGTAATTATATGACCCAGAGTGGGTGCTACCATTATGTAGCAATAATTATTTTGGGGTGAGCGTTTGGGAGTGGGGCCCCCGAGGGGGTTCTGACTGGGCCTTTCTCGTGGCATCACCACTTAATTCACATAGAATACTTTTCTCACTTCTCTATTTGTTTGTACATTAGATATGTCATTTTAATTCTTTATCATTTCATTAACACTTATTGATTTATCTTTACACATCTTTTCTACATACTTCACTATCACCTTTTTCCCTTTTTCGTGTGATGCCCTGGGGAAGGCCCTTGGTTGGAATTTTTTTCGGGTGCCTTACTTCTCGGACGTGAGCCCCTTAATATTAGAGACGCCAGTATAGAGGAGCCTTGATGATTGGTCTGGCGCTTATTCATATATTTGCAAATATGTGTAACCAATACTTCAAAATCTCTATTATTATGAAGGATTTAAGTATTTTTTGCTGCAGTGTGCTGGAGTTCAAATCTCTCTTTTTTTCTGTGTTCAGAGTAAACCCTGCTCTTTACAAGCACCTGTGTTATGCAATTAAGCTGATCTGAGCAACTTCCATTTTTCTATGTAAATTTGGAGAGGCATGAAGGCAGTCAACATTAGGAGGACGAGCTGATGCTTATAGTGCCATGTGGAGGTTTTTTGGAGTACCTCCAATGTAAGTTAGCTCTCAGCTTACATATGTTTTGTTATCATACAGTATATCAAATGTAATTATTTGACCCAGAGTGGGTGCTACCATTATGTAGCAATAATTATTTTGGGGTGAGCGTTTGGGAGTGGGGCCCCCGGGGGGGTTCTGACTTATCCTTTCTCATGGCATCACCACTTAATTCACATAGAATACTTTTCTCACTTCTCTATTTGTTTATACATTATATATGTCATTTTAATTCTTTATCATTTCATTAACACTTATTGATTTATCTTTACACATCTTTTCTACATACTTCACTATCACCTTTTTCCCTTTTTCGTGTGATGCCCTGGGGAAGGCCCTTGGTTGGAATTTTTTTCAGGTGCCTTACTTCTCGGACGAGAGCCCCTTAATATTAGAGACGCCAGTATAGAGGAGCCTTGACGATTTGTCTGGCGCTTATTCATATATTTGCAAATATGTGTAACCAATACCTCTAAATCTCTATTATTATGTAGGATTTAAGTATTTTTTGCTGCAGTGTGCTGGAGTTCAAATCTCTCTTTTTTTCTGTGTTCAGGGTAAACCCTGCTCTTTACAAGCACCTCTGTTATGCAATTAAGATGATCTGAGCAACTACCATTTTTCTTTGTAAATTTGGAGAGGCATGAAGGCAGTCAGCATTAGGAGGAGGTGCTGATGCTTATAGTGCCATGTGGAGGTTTTTGGGGGTACCTCCAAGGTAAGTTAGCTCTCAACTTACTTATGTACTGTTATCATGCAGTACATCAATTGTAATTATATGACCCAGAGTGGGTGCTACCATTATCTAGCAATAATTATTTTGGGGTGAATGTTTGGGAGTGGGGCACTCGGGGGGGCTCTGACTGGGCCTTTCTCATGGCATCACCACTTAATTCACATAGAATACTTTTCTCACTTCTCTATTTGTTTGTACATTATATATGTCATTTTAATTCTTTATCATTTCATTAACACTTATTGATTTATCTTTACACATCTTTTCTACATACTTCACTATCACCTTTTTCCATTTTTCGTGTGATGCCCTGGGGATGGCCCTTGGTTGGAATTTTTTTGGGGAGCCTTACTTCTCGGACGTGAGCCCCTTAATATTAGGGATGCCAGTATAGAGGAGCCTTGATGATTGGCCTGGCGCTTATTCATATATTTGCAAATATGTGAAACCAATACCTCTAAATCTCTATTATTATGTAGGATTTAAGTATTGTTTTTGCTGCAGTGTGCTGGAGGGCAAATCTCTCTTTTTTTCTGTGTTCAGAGTAAACCACGCCCTTTACAAGCACTTGTGTTTTGCAATTAAGCTGATCTGAGCAACTACCATTTTTCTTTGTAAATTTGGAGAGGCATGATGGCAGTCAGCATTAGGAGGAGGTGCTGATGCTTATAGTGCCATGTGGAGGTTTTTGGGGGTACCTCCAAGGGAAGTTATCTCTCAGCTTACATATGTACTGTTATTATGCAGTACATCAATTGTAATTATATGACACAGAGTGGGTGCTACCATTATGTAGCAATAATTATTTTGGGGTGAGCGTTTGAGAGTGGGGCCCACGGGGGGGTTCTGACTTATCCTTTCTCATGGCATCACCACTTAATTCACATAGAATACTTTTCTCACTTCTCTATTTGTTTGTACATTATATATGTCATTTTAATTCTTTATCATTTCATTAACACTTATTGATTTATCTTTACACATCTTTTCTACATACTTCACTATCACCTTTTTCCATTTTTCATGTGATGCCCTGGGGATGGCCTTTGGTTGGAATTTTTTTGGGGTGCCTTACTTCTTGGACGTGAGCCCCTTAATATTATGGATGCCAGTATAGAGGAGCCTTGATGATTTGCCTGGCGCTTATTCATATATTTGCAAATATGTGAAACCAATACCTCTAAATCTCTATTATTATGTAGGATTTAAGTATTGTTTTTGCTGCAGTGTGCTGGAGGGCAAATCTCTCTTTTTTTCTGTGTTCAGAGTAAACCACGCCCTTTACAAGCACCTCTGTTTTGCAGTTAAGCTGTTCTGAGCAACTACCATTTTTCTTTGTAAATTTGGAGAGGCATGAAGGCAGTCAGCATTAGGAGGAGGTGCTGATGCTTATAGTGCAATGTGGAGGTTTTTTGGGGTACCTCCAAGGTAAGTTAGCTCTCAGCTTGCATATGTGCTGTTATCATGCAGTACATCAATTGTAATTATATGTCCCAGAGTGGGTGCTATCATTATGTAGCAATAATTATTTTGGGGTCAGCGTTTGGGAGTGGGGCCCCCGGGGGGGTTCTGACTTATCCTTTCTCATGGCATCACCACTTAATTCACATAGAATACTTTTCTCACTTCTCTATTTGTTTGTACATTATATATGTCATTTTAATTCTTTATCATTTCATTAACACTTATTGATTTATCTTTACACATCTTTTCTACATACTTCACTATCACCTTTTTCCCTTTTTCGTGTGATGCCCTGGGGATGGCCCTTGGTTGGAATTTTTTTGGGGTGCCTTACTTCTCGGACGTGAGCCCCTTAATATTAGGGATGCCAGTATAGAGGAGCCTTGATGATTTGCCTGGCGCTTATTCATATATTTGCAAATATGTGAAACCAATACCTCTAAATCTCTATTATTATGTAGGATTTAAGTATTGTTTTTGCTGCAGTGTGCTGGAGGGCAAATCTCTCTTTTTTTCTGTGTTCAGAGTAAACCACGCCCTTTACAAGCACCTGTTTTGCAGTTAAGCTGTTCTGAGCAACTACCATTTTTCTTTGTAAATTAGGAGAGGCATGAAGGCAGTCAGCTTTAGGAGGAGGTGCTGATGCTTACAGTGCAATTTGGAGGTTTTTTGGGGTACCTCCAAGGTAAGTTAGCTCTCAGCTTACATAAGTACTGTTATCATGCAGAACATCAATTGTAATTATATGACCCAGAGTGGGTGCTACCATTATGTAGCAATAGTTATTTTGGGGTGAGCGTTTGGGAGTGGGGCCCGCGAGGGGGTTCTGACTGGGCCTATCTCATGGCATCACCACTTAATTCACATAGAATACTTTTCTCACTTCTCTATTTGTTTGTACATTATATATGTCATTTTAATTCTTTATCATTTCATTAACACTTATTGATTTATCTTTACACATCTTTTCTACATACTTCCCTATCACCTTTTTCCCTTTTTCGTGTGATGCCCTGGGGATGGCCCTTGGTTGGAATTTTTTTCGGGTGCCTTACTTCTTGGACGTGAGCCCCTTAATATTATGGATGCCAGTATAGAGGAGCCTTGACGATTGGCCTGGCACTTATTCATATATTTGCAAATATGTGTAACCAATATCTCTAAATCTCTATTATTAGGTAGGATTTAAGTATTTTTTGCAGCAGTGTGCTGGAGGGCAAATCTCTCTTTTTTTCTGTGTTCAGAGTAAACCCCGCTCTTTACAAGCACATGTGTTATGCAATTAAGCTGATCTGAGCAACTACCATTTTTCTTTGTAAATTTGGAGAGGCATGAAGGCAGTCAGCATTAGGAGGAGGTGCTGATGCTTATAGTGCAATGTGGAGGTTTTTTGGGGTACCTCCAAGGCAAGTTAGCTCTCAGCTTACATATGTACTGTTATCATGCAGTACATCAATTGTAATTATATGACCCAGAGTGGGTGCTACCATTATGTAACAATAATTATTTTGGGGTGAGCGTTTGGGATTGGGGCCCCTGGGGGCGTTCTGTCTGGGCCTTTCTCATGGCATCACCACTTAATTCACATAGAATACTTTTATCACTTCCCTATTTGTTTGTACACTAAATGTCATTTTAATTCTTTATCATTTCATTAACACTTGTTGATTTATCTTTGCACATCTTTTCTACATACTTCACTATCACCTTTTTCCCTATTTCGTGTGATGCCCTGGGGATTGCCCTTGGTTGGAATTTTTTTGGGGTGCCTTACTTCTCGGATGTGAGCCCCTTAATATTAGGGACGCCAGTAAAGAGGAGCCTTGTCGACTGGCCTGGTGCTTATTCATATATTTGCAAATATGTGTAACCAATACCTCTAAATCTCTATTATTAGGTAGGATTTAAGTATTGTTTTTGCTGCAGTGTGCTGGAGGGCAAATCTCTCTTTTTTTCTGTGTTCAGAGTAAACCACGCCCTTTACAAGCACCTCTGTTTTGCAGTTAAGCTGATCTGAGCAACTACCATTTTTCTTTGTAAATTTGGAGAGGCATGAAGGCAGTCAGCATTAGGAGGAGGTGCGGATGCTTATAGTGCAATGTGGAGGTTTTTAGGGGTACCTCCAAGGTAAGTTAGCTCTCAGCTTACATATGTACTGTTATCATGCAGTACATTAATTGTAATTATATGACCCAGAGTGGGTGCTACCATTATGTAGCAATAATTATTTTGGGGTGAGCGTTTGGGAGTGGGGCCCCCGAGGGGGTTCTGACTGGGCCTTTCTCGTGGCATCACCACTTAATTCACATAGAATACTTTTCTCACTTCTCTATTTGTTTGTACATTAGATATGTCATTTTAATTCTTTATCATTTCATTAACACTTATTGATTTATCTTTACACATCTTTTCTACATACTTCACTATCACCTTTTTCCCTTTTTCGTGTGATGCCCTGGGGAAGGCCCTTGGTTGGAATTTTTTTCGGGTGCCTTACTTCTCGGACGTGAGCCCCTTAATATTAGAGACGCCAGTATAGAGGAGCCTTGATGATTGGTCTGGCGCTTATTCATATATTTGCAAATATGTGTAACCAATACTTCAAAATCTCTATTATTATGAAGGATTTAAGTATTTTTTGCTGCAGTGTGCTGGAGTTCAAATCTCTCTTTTTTTCTGTGTTCAGAGTAAACCCTGCTCTTTACAAGCACCTGTGTTATGCAATTAAGCTGATCTGAGCAACTTCCATTTTTCTATGTAAATTTGGAGAGGCATGAAGGCAGTCAACATTAGGAGGACGAGCTGATGCTTATAGTGCCATGTGGAGGTTTTTTGGAGTACCTCCAATGTAAGTTAGCTCTCAGCTTACATATGTTTTGTTATCATACAGTATATCAAATGTAATTATTTGACCCAGAGTGGGTGCTACCATTATGTAGCAATAATTATTTTGGGGTGAGCGTTTGGGAGTGGGGCCCCCGGGGGGGTTCTGACTTATCCTTTCTCATGGCATCACCACTTAATTCACATAGAATACTTTTCTCACTTCTCTATTTGTTTATACATTATATATGTCATTTTAATTCTTTATCATTTCATTAACACTTATTGATTTATCTTTACACATCTTTTCTACATACTTCACTATCACCTTTTTCCCTTTTTCGTGTGATGCCCTGGGGAAGACCCTTGGTTGGAATTTTTTTCAGGTGCCTTACTTCTCGGACGAGAGCCCCTTAATATTAGAGACGCCAGTATAGAGGAGCCTTGACGATTTGTCTGGCGCTTATTCATATATTTGCAAATATGTGTAACCAATACCTCTAAATCTCTATTATTATGTAGGATTTAAGTATTTTTTGCTGCAGTGTGCTGGAGTTCAAATCTCTCTTTTTTTCTGTGTTCAGGGTAAACCCTGCTCTTTACAAGCACCTCTGTTATGCAATTAAGATGATCTGAGCAACTACCATTTTTCTTTGTAAATTTGGAGAGGCATGAAGGCAGTCAGCATTAGGAGGAGGTGCTGATGCTTATAGTGCCATGTGGAGGTTTTTGGGGGTACCTCCAAGGTAAGTTAGCTCTCAACTTACTTATGTACTGTTATCATGCAGTACATCAATTGTAATTATATGACCCAGAGTGGGTGCTACCATTATCTAGCAATAATTATTTTGGGGTGAATGTTTGGGAGTGGGGCACTCGGGGGGGCTCTGACTGGGCCTTTCTCATGGCATCACCACTTAATTCACATAGAATACTTTTCTCACTTCTCTATTTGTTTGTACATTATATATGTCATTTTAATTCTTTATCATTTCATTAACACTTATTGATTTATCTTTACACATCTTTTCTACATACTTCACTATCACCTTTTTCCATTTTTCGTGTGATGCCCTGGGGATGGCCCTTGGTTGGAATTTTTTTGGGGAGCCTTACTTCTCGGACGTGAGCCCCTTAATATTAGGGATGCCAGTATAGAGGAGCCTTGATGATTGGCCTGGCGCTTATTCATATATTTGCAAATATGTGAAACCAATACCTCTAAATCTCTATTATTATGTAGGATTTAAGTATTGTTTTTGCTGCAGTGTGCTGGAGGGCAAATCTCTCTTTTTTTCTGTGTTCAGAGTAAACCACGCCCTTTACAAGCACTTGTGTTTTGCAATTAAGCTGATCTGAGCAACTACCATTTTTCTTTGTAAATTTGGAGAGGCATGATGGCAGTCAGCATTAGGAGGAGGTGCTGATGCTTATAGTGCCATGTGGAGGTTTTTGGGGGTACCTCCAAGGGAAGTTATCTCTCAGCTTACATATGTACTGTTATTATGCAGTACATCAATTGTAATTATATGACACAGAGTGGGTGCTACCATTATGTAGCAATAATTATTTTGGGGTGAGCGTTTGAGAGTGGGGCCCACGGGGGGGTTCTGACTTATCCTTTCTCATGGCATCACCACTTAATTCACATAGAATACTTTTCTCACTTCTCTATTTGTTTGTACATTATATATGTCATTTTAATTCTTTATCATTTCATTAACACTTATTGATTTATCTTTACACATCTTTTCTACATACTTCACTATCACCTTTTTCCATTTTTCGTGTGATGCCCTGGGGATGGCCTTTGGTTGGAATTTTTTTGGGGTGCCTTACTTCTTGGACGTGAGCCCCTTAATATTATGGATGCCAGTATAGAGGAGCCTTGATGATTTGCCTGGCGCTTATTCATATATTTGCAAATATGTGAAACCAATACCTCTAAATCTCTATTATTATGTAGGATTTAAGTATTGTTTTTGCTGCAGTGTGCTGGAGGGCAAATCTCTCTTTTTTTCTGTGTTCAGAGTAAACCACGCCCTTTACAAGCACCTCTGTTTTGCAGTTAAGCTGTTCTGAGCAACTACCATTTTTCTTTGTAAATTTGGAGAGGCATGAAGGCAGTCAGCATTAGGAGGAGGTGCTGATGCTTATAGTGCAATGTGGAGGTTTTTTGGGGTACCTCCAAGGTAAGTTAGCTCTCAGCTTGCATATGTGCTGTTATCATGCAGTACATCAATTGTAATTATATGTCCCAGAGTGGGTGCTATCATTATGTAGCAATAATTATTTTGGGGTCAGCGTTTGGGAGTGGGGCCCCCGGGGGGGTTCTGACTTATCCTTTCTCATGGCATCACCACTTAATTCACATAGAATACTTTTCTCACTTCTCTATTTGTTTGTACATTATATATGTCATTTTAATTCTTTATCATTTCATTAACACTTATTGATTTATCTTTACACATCTTTTCTACATACTTCACTATGACCTTTTTCCCTTTTTCGTGTGATGCCCTGGGGATGGCCCTTGGTTGGAATTGTTTTGGGGTGCCTTTCTTCTCGGACGAGAGCCCCTTAATATTAGGGATGCCAGTATAGAGGAGCCTTGACGATTGGCCTGGCGCTTATTCATATATTTGCAAATATGTGTAACCAATCCCTCTAAATCTCTATTATTATGTTGGATTTAAGTATTGTTTTTGCTGCAGTGTGCTGGAGGGCAAATCTCTCTTTTTTTCTGTGTTCAGAGTAAACCCCGCTCTTTACAAGCACCTGTGTTATGCAATTAAGCTGATCTGAGCAACTACCATTTTTCTATGTAAATTTGGAGAGGCATGAAGGCAGTCAGCATTAAGAGGAGGTGCTGATGCTTATAGTGCCATGTGGAGGTTTTTTGGGGTACCTCCAAGGTAAGTTATCTCTCAGCTTACATATGTACTGTTATCATGCAGTACATCAATTGTAATTATATGACCCAGAGTGGGTGCTACCATTATGTAGCAATAATTATTTTGGGGTGAGCGTTTGGGATTGGGGCCCCTGGGGGCGTTCTGACTGGGCCTTTCTCATGGCATCACCACCTAATTCACATAGAATACTTTTATCACTTCTCTATTTGTTTGTACACTAAATGACATTTTAATTCTTTATCATTTCATTAACACTTATTGATTTATCTTTACACATCTTTTCTACATACTTCACTATCACCTTTTTCCCTTTTTCGTGTGATGCCCTGGGGATGGCCCTTGGTTGGAATTTTTTTGGGGTGCCTTACTTCTCGGACGTGAGCCCCTTAATATTAGGGATGCCAGTATAGAGGAGCCTTGATGATTTGCCTGGCGCTTATTCATATATTTGCAAATATGTGAAACCAATACCTCTAAATCTCTATTATAATGTAGGATTTAAGTATTGTTTTTGCTGCAGTGTGCTGGAGGGCAAATCTCTCTTTTTTTCTGTGTTCAGAGTAAACCACGCCCTTTACAAGCACCTCTGTTTTGCAGTTAAGCTGTTCTGAGCAACTACCATTTTTCTTTGTAAATTAGGAGAGGCATGAAGGCAGTCAGCTTTAGGAGGAGGTGCTGATGCTTACAGTGCAATTTGGAGGTTTTTTGGGGTACCTCCAAGGTAAGTTAGCTCTCAGCTTACATAAGTACTGTTATCATGCAGAACATCAATTGTAATTATATGACCCAGAGTGGGTGCTACCATTATGTAGCAATAATTATTTTGGGGTGAGCGTTTGGGAGTGGGGCCCGCGAGGGGGTTCTGACTGGGCCTATCTCATGGCATCACCACTTAATTCACATAGAATACTTTTCTCACTTCTCTATTTGTTTGTACATTATATATGTCATTTTAATTCTTTATCATTTCATTAACACTTATTGATTTATCTTTACACATCTTTTCTACATACTTCCCTATCACCTTTTTCCCTTTTTCGTGTGATGCCCTGGGGATGGCCCTTGGTTGGAATTTTTTTCGGGTGCCTTACTTCTTGGACGTGAGCCCCTTAATATTATGGATGCCAGTATAGAGGAGCCTTGACGATTGGCCTGGCACTTATTCATATATTTGCAAATATGTGTAACCAATATCTCTAAATCTCTATTATTAGGTAGGATTTAAGTATTTTTTGCAGCAGTGTGCTGGAGGGCAAATCTCTCTTTTTTTCTGTGTTCAGAGTAAACCCCGCTCTTTACAAGCACATGTGTTATGCAATTAAGCTGATCTGAGCAACTACCATTTTTCTTTGTAAATTTGGAGAGGCATGAAGGCAGTCAGCATTAGGAGGAGGTGCTGATGCTTATAGTGCAATGTGGAGGTTTTTTGGGGTACCTCCAAGGCAAGTTAGCTCTCAGCTTACATATGTACTGTTATCATGCAGTACATCAATTGTAATTATATGACCCAGAGTGGGTGCTACCATTATGTAACAATAATTATTTTGGGGTGAGCGTTTGGGATTGGGGCCCCTGGGGGCGTTCTGACTGGGCCTTTCTCATGGCATCACCACTTAATTCACATAGAATACTTTTATCACTTCTCTATTTGTTTGTACAATAAATGTCATTTTAATTCTTTATCATTTCATTAACACTTGTTGATTTATCTTTGCACATCTTTTCTACATACTTCACTATCACCTTTTTCCCTATTTCGTGTGATGCCCTGGGGATTGCCCTTGGTTGGAATTTTTTTGGGGTGCCTTACTTCTCGGATGTGAGCCCCTTAATATTAGGGACGCCAGTAAAGAGGAGCCTTGTCGACTGGCCTGGTGCTTATTCATATATTTGCAAATATGTGTAACCAATACCTCTAAATCTCTATTATTATGTAGGATTTAAGTATTGTTTTTGCTGCAGTGTGCTGGAGGGCAAATCTCTCTTTTTTTCTGTGTTCAGAGTAAACCACGCCCTTTACAAGCACCTCTGTTTTGCAGTTAAGCTGATCTGAGCAACTACCATTTTTCTTTGTAAATTTGGAGAGGCATGAAGGCAGTCAGCATTAGGAGGAGGTGCGGATGCTTATAGTGCAATGTGGAGGTTTTTAGGGGTACCTCCAAGGTAAGTTAGCTCTCAGCTTACATATGTACTGTTATCATGCAGTACATTAATTGTAATTATATGACCCAGAGTGGGTGCTACCATTATGTAGCAATAATTATTTTGGGGTGAGCGTTTGGGAGTGGGGCCCCCGAGGGGGTTCTGACTGGGCCTTTCTCGTGGCATCACCACTTAATTCACATAGAATACTTTTCTCACTTCTCTATTTGTTTGTACATTAGATATGTCATTTTAATTCTTTATCATTTCATTAACACTTATTGATTTATCTTTACACATCTTTTCTACATACTTCACTATCACCTTTTTCCCTTTTTCGTGTGATGCCCTGGGGAAGGCCCTTGGTTGGAATTTTTTTCGGGTGCCTTACTTCTCGGACGTGAGCCCCTTAATATTAGAGACGCCAGTATAGAGGAGCCTTGATGATTGGTCTGGCGCTTATTCATATATTTGCAAATATGTGTAACCAATACTTCAAAATCTCTATTATTATGAAGGATTTAAGTATTTTTTGCTGCAGTGTGCTGGAGTTCAAATCTCTCTTTTTTTCTGTGTTCAGAGTAAACCCTGCTCTTTACAAGCACCTGTGTTATGCAATTAAGCTGATCTGAGCAACTTCCATTTTTCTATGTAAATTTGGAGAGGCATGAAGGCAGTCAACATTAGGAGGACGAGCTGATGCTTATAGTGCCATGTGGAGGTTTTTTGGAGTACCTCCAATGTAAGTTAGCTCTCAGCTTACATATGTTTTGTTATCATACAGTATATCAAATGTAATTATTTGACCCAGAGTGGGTGCTACCATTATGTAGCAATAATTATTTTGGGGTGAGCGTTTGGGAGTGGGGCCCCCGGGGGGGTTCTGACTTATCCTTTCTCATGGCATCACCACTTAATTCACATAGAATACTTTTCTCACTTCTCTATTTGTTTATACATTATATATGTCATTTTAATTCTTTATCATTTCATTAACACTTATTGATTTATCTTTACACATCTTTTCTACATACTTCACTATCACCTTTTTCCCTTTTTCATGTGATGCCCTGGGGAAGGCCCTTGGTTGGAATTTTTTTCAGGTGCCTTACTTCTCGGACGAGAGCCCCTTAATATTAGAGACGCCAGTATAGAGGAGCCTTGACGATTGGTCTGGCGCTTATTCATATATTTGCAAATATGTGTAACCAATACCTCTAAATCTCTATTATTATGTAGGATTTAAGTATTTTTTGCTGCAGTGTGCTGGAGTTCAAATCTCTCTTTTTTTCTGTGTTCAGGGTAAACCCTGCTCTTTACAAGCACCTGTGTTATGCAATTAAGCTGATCTGAGCAACTTCCATTTTTCTATGTAAATTTGGAGAGGCATGAAGGCAGTCAACATTAGGAGGACGAGCTGATGCTTATAGTGCCATGTGGAGGTTTTTTGGAGTACCTCCAATGTAAGTTAGCTCTCAGCTTACATATGTTTTGTTATCATACAGTATATCAAATGTAATTATTTGACCCAAAGTGGGTGCTACCATTATGTAGCAATAATTATTTTGGGGTGAGCGTTTGGGAGTGGGGCCCCCGGGGGGGTTCTGACTTATCCTTTCTCATGGCATCACCACTTAATTCACATAGAATACTTTTCTCACTTCTCTATTTGTTTATACATTATATATGTCATTTTAATTCTTTATCATTTCATTAACACTTATTGATTTATCTTTACACATCTTTTCTACATACTTCACTATCACCTTTTTCCCTTTTTCGTGTGATGCCCTGGGGAAGGCCCTTGGTTGGAATTTTTTTCAGGTGCCTTACTTCTCGGACGAGAGCCCCTTAATATTAGAGACGCCAGTATAGAGGAGCCTTGACGATTGGTCTGGTGCTTATTCATATATTTGCAAATATGTGTAACCAATACCTCTAAATCTCTATTATTATGTAGGATTTAAGTATTTTTTGCTGCAGTGTGCTGGAGTTCAAATCTCTCTTTTTTTCTGTGTTCAGGGTAAACCCTGCTCTTTACAAGCACCTCTGTTATGCAATTAAGATGATCTGAGCAACTACCATTTTTCTTTGTAAATTTGGAGAGGCATGAAGGCAGTCAGCATTAGGAGGAGGTGCTGATGCTTATAGTGCCATGTGGAGGTTTTTGGGGGTACCTCCAAGGTAAGTTAGCTCTCAACTTACTTATGTACTGTTATCATGCAGTACATCAATTGTAATTATATGACCCAGAGTGGGTGCTACCATTATCTAGCAATAATTATTTTGGGGTGAATGTTTGGGAGTGGGGCACTCGGGGGGGCTCTGACTGGGCCTTTCTCATGGCATCACCACTTAATTCACATAGAATACTTTTCTCACTTCTCTATTTGTTTGTACATTATATATGTCATTTTAATTCTTTATCATTTCATTAACACTTATTGATTTATCTTTACACATCTTTTCTACATACTTCACTATCACCTTTTTCCATTTTTCGTGTGATGCCCTGGGGATGGCCCTTGGTTGGAATTTTTTTGGGGAGCCTTACTTCTCGGACGTGAGCCCCTTAATATTAGGGATGCCAGTATAGAGGAGCCTTGACGATTGGCCTGGCACTTATTCATATATTTGCAAATATGTGAAACCAATACCTCTAAATCTCTATTATTATGTAGGATTTAAGTATTGTTTTTGCTGCAGTGTGCTGGAGGGCAAATCTCTCTTTTTTTCTGTGTTCAGAGTAAACCACGCCCTTTACAAGCACTTGTGTTTTGCAATTAAGCTGATCTGAGCAACTACCATTTTTCTTTGTAAATTTGGAGAGGCATGATGGCAGTCAGCATTAGGAGGAGGTGCTGATGCTTATAGTGCCATGTGGAGGTTTTTGGGGGTACCTCCAAGGGAAGTCATCTCTCAGCTTACATATGTACTGTTATTATGCAGTACATCAATTGTAATTATATGACACAGAGTGGGTGCTACCATTATGTAGCAATAATTATTTTGGGGTGAGCGTTTGAGAGTGGGGCCCACGGGGGGGTTCTGACTTATCCTTTCTCATGGCATCACCACTTAATTCACATAGAATACTTTTCTCACTTCTCTATTTGTTTGTACATTATATATGTCATTTTAATTCTTTATCATTTCATTAACACTTATTGATTTATCTTTACACATCTTTTCTACATACTTCACTATCACCTTTTTCCCTTTTTCGTGTGATGCCCTGGGGAAGGCCCTTGGTTGGAATTTTTTTCGGGTGCCTTACTTCTCGGACGTGAGCCCCTTAATATTAGAGACGCCAGTATAGAGGAGCCTTGATGATTGGTCTGGCGCTTATTCATATATTTGCAAATATGTGTAACCAATACTTCTAAATCTCTATTATTATGAAGTATTTAAGTATTTTTTGCTGCAGTGTGCTGGAGTTCAAATCTCTCTCTTTTTCTGTGTTCAGAGTAAACCCTGCTCTTTACAAGCACCTGTGTTATGCAATTAAGCTGATCTGAGCAACTACCATTTTTCTTTGTAAATTTGGAGAGGCATGAAGGCAGTCAACATTAGGAGGAGGAGCTGATGCTTATAGTGCCATGTGGAGGTTTTTTGGAGTACCTCCAATGTAAGTTAGCTCTCAGCTTACATATGTTTTGTTATCATACAGTACATCAAATGTAATTATTTGACCCAGAGTGGGTGCTACCATTATGTAGCAATAATTATTTTGGGGTGAGCGTTTGGGAGTGGGGCCCTCGGGGGGGTTCTGACTTATCCTTTCTCATGGCATCACCACTTAATTCACATAGAATACTTTTCTCACTTCTCTATTTGTTTGTACATTATATATGTCATTTTAATTCTTTATCATTTCATTAACACTTATTGATTTATCTTTACACATCTTTTCTACATACTTCACTATCACATTTTTCCCTTTTTCGTGTGATGCCCTGGGGATGGCCCTTGGTTGGAATATTTATGGGGTGCCTTACTTCTCAGACGTGAGCCCCTTAATATTAGGGATGCCAGTATAGAGGAGCCTTGACGATTGGCCTGGCGCTTATTCATATATTTGCAAATATGTGTAACCAATACCTCTAAATCTCTATTATTATGTAGGATTTAAGTATTGTTTTTGCTGCAGTGTGCTGGCGGGCAAATATCTCTTTTTTTCTGTGTTCAGAGTAAACCACGCCCTTTACAAGCACCTCTGTTATGCATTTAAGCTGATCTGAGCAACTACCATTTTTCTTTGTAAATTTGGAGAGGCATGAAGGCAGTCAGCATTAGGAGGAGGTGCTGATGCTTATAGTGCCATGTGGAGGTTTTTTGGGGTACCTCCAAGGTAAGTTAGCTCTCAGCTTACATATGTTTCTGTTATCATGCAGTACATCAATTGTAATTATATGACCCAGAGTGGGTGCTACCATTATGTAGCAATAATTATTTTGGGGTGAGCGTTTGGGATTGGGGCCCCTGGGGGCGTTCTGACTGGGCCTTTCTCATGGCATCACCACCTAATTCACATAGAACACTTTTACCACTTCTCTATTTGTTTGTACACTAAATGTCATTTTAATTCTTTATCATTTCATTAACACTTATTGATTTATCTTTACACATCTTTTCTACATACTTCACTATCACCTTTTTCCATTTTTCGTGTGATGCCCTGGGGATGGCCCTTGGTTGGATTTTTTTGGGGGAGCCTTACTTCTCGGACGTGAGCCCCTTAATATTAGGGACGCCAGTATCGAGGAGCCTTGACGATTGGCCTGGCGATAATTCATATATTTGCAAATATGTGTAACCAATACCTCTAAATCTCTATTATTATGTAGGATTTAAGTATTGTTTTTGCTGCAGTGTGCTGGAGGGCAAATCTCTCTTTTTTTCTGTGTTCAGAGTAAACCCCGCCCTTTACAAGCACCTGTGTTATGCAATTAAGCTGATCTGAGCAACTACCATTTTTCTTTGTAAATTTGGAGAGGCATGAAGGCAGTCAGCATTAGGAGGAGGTGCTGATGCTTATAGTGCAATGTGGAGGTTTTTTGGGGTACCTCCAATGTAAGTTAGCTCTCAGCTTACATATGTATTGTTATCATGCAGTACATCAAATGTAATTATATGACCCAGAGTGGGTGCTACCATTATGTAGGAATAATTATTTTGGGGTGAGCGTTTGGGAGTGGGGCCCCTGGGGGGATTCAGACTTGGCCTTTCTCATGGCATCACCACTTAATTCACATAGAATACTTTTATCACTTCTCTATTTGTTTGTACACTATATGTCATTTTAATTCTTTATCATTTCTTTAACACTTATTGATTTATCTTTACACATCTTTTCTACATACTTCACTATCACCTTTTTCTCTTTTTTGTGTGATGCCCTGGGGATGGCCCTTGGTTGGAATTTTTTTGGGGTGCCTTACTTCTCGGACGTGAGCCCCTTAATATTAGGGATGCCAGTATAGAGGAGCCTTGACGATTGGCCTGGCGCTTATTCATATATTTGAAAATATGTGTAACCAATACCTCTAAATCTCTATTATTAAGTAGGAAATAAGTATTTTTTGCTGCAGTGTGCTGGAGGTCAAATCTCTCTTTTTTTCTGTGTTCAGAGTAAACCCTGCTCTTTACAAGCACTTGCGTTATGCAATTAAGCTGATCTGAGCAACTACCATTTTTCTTTGTAAATTTGGAGAGGCATGAAGGCAGTCAGCATTAAAAGGAGGTGCTGATGCTTATAGTGCCATGTGGAGTTTTTTTGGGGTACCTCCAAGGTAAGTTAGCTCACAGCTTACATATGTATTGTTATCATGCAGTACATCAAATGTAATTATATGACCCAGAGTGGGTGCAACCATTATGTAGCAATAATTATTTTGGGGTGAGCGTTTGGGAGTGGGGCCCCTGGGGGATTCTGACTGGGCCTTTCTCATGGCATCACCACTTAATTCACATAGAATACTTTTATCACTTCTCTATTTGTTTGTACACTATATGTCATTTTAATTCTTTATCATTTCATTAAAACTTATTGATTTATCTTTACACATCTTTTCTACATACTTCACTATCACCTTTTTCCCTTTTTCGTGTGATGCCCTGGGGATGGCCCTTGGTTGGAATTATTTTGGGGTGCCTTAATTCTCGTACGTGAGCCCCTTAATATTAGGGATGCCAGTATAGAGGAGCCTTGACGATTGGCCTGGTGCTCATTCATATATTTGCAAATATGTGTAACCAATACCTCTAAATCTCTATTATTATGTAGGATTTAAGTATTGTTTTTGCTGCAGTGTGCTGGAGGGCAAATCTCTCTTTTTTTCTGTGTTCAGAGTAAACTCCGCCCTTTACAAGCACCTGTGTTATGCAATTAAGCTGATCTGAGCAACTACCATTTTTCTTTGTAAATTTGGAGAGGCATGAAGGCAGTCAGCATTAGGAGGAGGTGATGATGCTTATAGTGCAATGTGGAGGTTTTTTGGGGTACCTCCTAGGTAAGCTAGCTCTCAGCTTACATATGTACTCTTATCATCCAGTACATCAATTGTAATTATATGACCCAGAGTGGGTGCTACCATTAAGTAGCAATAATTATTTTGCGGTGAGCTTTTGGGAGGGGGGCCACGGGGGGGGGTTCTGACTGGGCCTTTCTCATGGCATCACCACTTAATTCACATAGAATACTTTTCTCACTTCTCTATTTGTTTGTACATTATATATGTCATTTTAATTCTTTATCATTTCATTAACACTTATTGATTTATCTTTACACATCTTTTCTACATACTTCACTGTGTGATGCCCTGTGGATGGCCCTTGGTTGGAATTTTTTTGGGGTGCCTTAATTCTTGGATGTGAGCCCCTTAATATTAGGGATGCCAGTATAGAGGACCCATGACGATTGGCCTGGCGCTTATTCATATATTTGAAAATATGTATAACCAATACCTCTAAATCTCTATTATTATGTAGGATTTAAGTATTGTTTTTGCTGCAGTGTGCTGGAGGGCAAATCTCTCTTTTTTTCTGTGTTCAGAGTAAACCCTGCTCTTTACAAGCACCTGTGTTATGCAATTAAGCTGATCTGAGCAACTACCATTTTTATTTGTAAATTTGGAGAGGCATGAAGGCAGTCAGCATTAGGAGGAGGTGCTGATGCTTATAGTGCCATGTGGAGGTTTTTTGGGGTACCTCCAAGGTAAGCTAGCTCTCAGCTTACAAATGTACTCTTATCATCCAGTACATCAATTGTAATTATAGGACCCAGAGTGGGTGCTACCATTATGTAGCAATAATTATTTTGCAGTGAGCTTTTGGGAGGGGGGCCCCCGGGGGGGTTCTGACTGGGCCTTTCTCATGGCTTCACCACTTAATTCACATAGAATACTTTTCTCACTTCTCTATTTGTTTGTACACTGCATGTAATTTTAATTCTTTATCATTTCATTAACACTTATTGATTTATCTTTACACATCTTTTCTACATACTTCACTATCACCTTTTTCCCTTTTTCGTGTGATGCCCTGGGGATGGCCCTTGGTTGGAATTTTTTTGGGGTGCCTTAATTCTCGGATGTGAGCCCCTTAATATTAGGGATGCCAGTATAGAGGAGCCATGACGATTGGCCTGGCGCTTATTCATATATTTGAAAATATGTATAACCAATACCTCTAAATCTCTATTATTAAGTAGGAAATAAGTATTTTTTGCTGCAGTGTGCTGGAGGTCAAATCTCTCTTTTTTTCTGTGTTCAGAGTAAACCCTGCTCTTTACAAGCACTTGCGTTATGCAATTAAGCTGATCTGAGCAACTACCATTTTTCTTTGTAAATTTGGAGAGGCATGAAGGCAGTCAGCATTAGAAGGAGGTGCTGATGCTTATAGTGCCATGTGGAGTTTTTTTGGGGTACCTCCAAGGTAAGTTAGCTCACAGCTTACATATGTATTGTTATCATGCAGTACATCAAATGTAATTATATGACCCAGAGTGGGTGCTACCATTATGTAGCAATAATTATTTTGGGGTGAGCGTTTGGGAGTGGGGCCCCTGGGGGATTCTGACTGGGCCTTTCTCATGGCATCAACACTTAATTCACATAGAATACTTTTATCACTTCTCTATTTGTTTGTACACTATATGTCATTTTAATTCTTTATCATTTCATTAAAACTTATTGATTTATCTTTACACATCTTTTCTACATACTTCACTATCACCTTTTTCCCTTTTTCGTGTGATGCCCTGGGGATGGCCCTTGGTTGGAATTATTTTGGGGTGCCTTAATTCTCGTACGTGAGCCCCTTAATATTAGGGATGCCAGTATAGAGGAGCCTTGACGATTGGCCTGGTGCTTATTCATATATTTGCAAATAAGTGTAACCAATACCTCTAAATCTCTATTATTATGTAGGATTTAAGTATTGTTTTTGCTTCAGTGTGCTGGAGGGCAAATCTCTCTTTTTTTCTGTGTTCAGAGTAAACCCCGCCCTTTACAAGCACCTGTGTTATGCAATTAAGCTGATCTGAGCAACTACCATTTTTCTTTGTAAATTTGGAGAGGCATGAAGGCAGTCAGCATTAGGAGGAGGTGCTGATGCTTATAGTGCCATGTGGAGGTTTTTGGGGGTACCTCCAAGGTAAGTTAGCTCTCACCTTACATATGTACTCTTATCATCCAGTACATCAATTGTAATTATATGACCCAGAGTGTGTGCTACCATTATGTAGCAATAATTATTTTGGGGTGAGCGTTTGGGATTGGGGCCCCCGGGGGGGGGGGTTCTGACTGGGCCTTTCTCATGGCATCACCACTTAATTCACATAGAATACTTTTCTCACTTCTCTATTTGTTTGTACATTATATATGTCATTTTAATTCTTTATCATTTCATTAACTTATTGATTTATCTTTACACATCTTTTCTACATACTTCACTATCACCTTTTTCTCTTTTTTGTGTGATGCCCTGGGGATGGCCCTTGGTTGGAATTTTTTTGGGGTGCTTTACTTCTCGGACGTGAGCCCCTTAATATTAGGGATGCCAGTATAGAGGAGCCTTGACGATTGGCCTGGCGCTTATTCATATATTTGAAAATATGTGTAACCAATACCTCTAAATCTCTATTATTAAGTAGGAAATAAGTATTTTTTGCTGCAGTGTGCTGGAGGGCAAATCTCTCTTTTTTTCTGTGTTCAGAGTAAACCCCGCCCTTTACAAGCACCTGTGTTATGCAATTAAGCTGATCTGAGCAACTACCATTTTTCTTTGTAAATTTGGAGAGGCATGAAGGCAGTCAGCATTAGGAGGAGGTGATGATGCTTATAGTGCAATGTGGAGGTTTTTTGGGGTACCTCCAATGTAAGCTAGCTCTCAGCTTACATATGTACTCTTATCATCCAGTACATCAATTGTAATTATATGACCCAGAGTGGGTGCTACCATTAAGTAGCAATAATTATTTTGCGGTGAGCTTTTGGGAGGGGGGCCACGGGGGGGGGGTTCTGACTGGGCCTTTCTCATGGCATCACCACTTAATTCACATAGAATACTTTTCTCACTTCTCTATTTGTTTGTACATTATATATGTCATTTTAATTCTTTATCATTTCATTAACACTTATTGATTTATCTTTACACATCTTTTCTACATACTTCACTGTGTGATGCCCTGTGGATGGCCCTTGGTTGGAATTTTTTTGGGGTGCCTTAATTCTTGGATGTGAGCCCCTTAATATTAGGGATGCCAGTATAGAGGAGCCATGACGATTGGCCTGGCGCTTATTCATATATTTGAAAATATGTATAACCAATACCTCTAAATCTCTATTATTATGTAGGATTTAAGTATTGTTTTTGCTGCAGTGTGCTGGAGGGCAAATCTCTCTTTTTTTCTGTGTTCAGAGTAAACCCTGATCTTTACAAGCACCTGTGTTATGCAATTAAGCTGATCTGAGCAACTACCATTTTTCTTTGTAAATTTGGAGAGGCATGAAGGCAGTCAGCATTAGGAGGAGGTGCTGATGCTTATAGTGCCATGTGGAGGTTTTTGGGGTACCTCCAAGGTAAGTTAGCTCTCAGCTTACATATGTACTGTTTATCATGCAGTACGTCAATTGTAATGATATGACCCAGAGTGGGTGCAACCATTATGTAGCTAAAATTATTTTGCAGTGAGCCTTTGGGAGTGGGGACCCCGGGGGGGGGGTTGTGACTGGACATTTCTCATGGCATCACCACTTAATTCACATAGAATACTTTTCTCACTTCTCTATTTGTTTGTACATTATATATGTCATTTTAATTCTTTATCATTTCATTAACTTATTGATTTATCTTTACACATCTTTTCTACATACTTCACTATCACCTTTTTCTCTTTTTTGTGTGATGCCCTGGGGATGGCCCTTGGTTGGAATTTTTTTGGGGTGCTTTACTTCTCGGACGTGAGCCCCTTAATATTAGGGATGCCAGTATAGAGGAGCCTTGACGATTGGCCTGGCGCTTATTCATATATTTGAAAATATGTGTAACCAATACCTCTAAATCTCTATTATTAAGTAGGAAATAAGTATTTTTTGCTGCAGTGTGCTGGAGGTCAAATCTCTCTTTTTTTCTGTGTTCAGAGTAAACCCTGCTCTTTACAAGCACTTGCGTTATGCAATTAAGCTGATCTGAGCAACTACCATTTTTCTTTGTAAATTTGGAGAGGCATGAAGGCAGTCAGCATTAGAAGGAGGTGCTGATGCTTATAGTGCCATGTGGAGTTTTTTTGGGGTACCTCCAAGGTAAGTTAGCTCACAGCTTACATATGTATTGTTATCATGCAGTACATCAAATGTAATTATATGACCCAGAGTGGGTGCTACCATTATGTAGCAATAATTATTTTGGGGTGAGCATTTGGGAGTGGGGCCCCTGGGGGATTCTGACTGGGCCTTTCTCATGGCATCACCACTTAATTCACATAGAATACTTTTATCACTTCTCTATTTGTTTGTACACTATATGTCATTTTAATTCTTTATCATTTCATTAAAACTTATTGATTTATCTTTACACATCTTTTCTACATACTTCACTATCACCTTTTTCCCTTTTTCGTGTGATGCCCTGGGGATGGCCCTTGGTTGGAATTATTTTGGGGTGCCTTAATTCTCGTACGTGAGCCCCTTAATATTAGGGATGCCAGTATAGAGGAGCCTTGACGATTGGCCTGGCGATAATTCATATATTTGCAAATATGTGTAACCAATACCTCTAAATCTCTATTATTATGTAGGATTTAAGTATTGTTTTTGCTGCAGTGTGCTGGAGGGCAAATCTCTCTTTTTTTCTGTGTTCAGAGTAAACCCTGCTCTTTACAAGCACCTGTGTTATGCAATTAAGCTGATCTGAGCAACTACCATTTTTCTTTGTAAATTTGGAGAGGCATGAAGGCAGTCAGCATTAGGAGGAGGTGCTGATGCTTATAGTGCCATGTGGAGGTTTTTGGGGTACCTCCAAGTTAAGTTAGCTCTCAGCTTACATATGTACTGTTATCATGCAGTACATCAATTGTAATGATATGACCCAGAGTGGGTGCAACCATTATGTAGCTATAATTATTTTGCGGTGAGCCTTTGGGAGTGGGGACCCCGGGGGGGTTCTGACTGGACATTTCTCATGGCATCACCACTTAATTCACATAGAATACTTTTCTCACTTCTCTATTTGTTTGTACATTATATATGTCATTTTAATTCTTTATCATTTCATTAACACTTATTGATTTATCTTTACACATCTTTTCTACATACTTCACTGTGTGATGCCCTGTGGATTGCCCTTGGTTGGAATTTTTTTGGGGTGCCTTACTTCTCGGACGTGAGCCCCTTAATATTAGGGATGCCAGTATAGAGGAGCCTTGATGATGGGCCTGGCGCTTATTCATATATTTGCAAATATGTGTAACCAATACCTCTAAATCTCTATTATTAAGAAGGATTTAAGTATTATTTTTACTGCAGTGTGCTGGAGGGCAAATCTCTCTTTTTTTCTGTGTTCAGAGTAAACCCCGCCCTTTACAAGCACCTGTGTTATGCAATTAAGCTGATCTTAGCAACTACCATTTTTCTTTGTAAATTTGGAGAGGCATGAAGGAAGTCAGCTTTAGGAGGAGGTGCTGATGCTTATAGTGCCTTGTGGAGGTTTTTGGGGGTACCTCCAAGGTAAGTTAGCTCTCACCTTACATATGTACTGTTATCATGCAGTACATCAATTGTAATTATATGACCCAGAGTGTGTGCTACCATTATGTAGCAATAATTATTTTGGGGTGAGCGTTTGGGATTGGGGCCCCTGGGGGCGTTCTGACTGGGCCTTTCCCATGGCATCACCACTTAATTCACATAGAATACTTTTCTCACTTCTCTATTTGTTTGTACATTATATATGTAATTTTAATTCTTTATCATTTCATTAACACTTATTGATTTATCTTTACACATCTTTTCTACATACTTCACTATTACCTTTTTCCCTTTTTCGTGTGATGCCCTGGGGATGGCCCTTGCTTGGAATTTTTTTGGGGTGCCTTACTTCTCGGACGTGAGCCCCTTAATATTAGGGATGCCAGTATAGAGGAGCATTGATGATTGGCCTGGCGCTTATTCATATATTTGCAAATATGTGTAACCAATACCTCTAAATCTCTATTATTAAGAAGGAAATAAGTATTTTTTGCTGCAGTGTGCTGGAGGTCAAATCTCTCTTTTTTTCTGTGTTCAGAGTAAACCCTGCTCTTTACAAGCACTTGCGTTATGCAATTAAGCTGATCTGAGCAACTACCATTTTTCTTTGTAAATTTGGAGAGGCATGAAGGCAGTCAGCATTAGAAGGAGGTGCTGATGCTTATAGTGCCATGTGGAGTTTTTTTGGGGTACCTCCAAGGTAAGCTAGCTCTCAGCTTACATATGTACTCTTATCATCCAGTACATCAATTGTAATTATATGACCCAGAGTGGGTGCTACCATTAAGTAGCAATAATTATTTTGCGGTGAGCTTTTGGGAGGGGGGCCCCCGGGGGGGGTTCTGACTGGGCCTTTCTCATGGCATCACCACTTAATTCACATAGAATACTTTTCTCACTTCTCTATTTGTTTGTACATTATATATGTCATTTTAATTCTTTATCATTTCATTAACACTTATTGATTTATCTTTACACATCTTTTCTACATACTTCACTATCACCTTTTTCCCTTTTTCATGTGATGCCCTGGGGATGGCCCTTGGTTGGAATTTTTTTGGGGTGCCTTACTTATCGGATGTGAGCCCCTTAATATTAGGATGCCAGTATAGAGGAGCCTTGATGATTGGCCTGGTGCTTATTCATATATTTGCAAATATGTGTAACCAATACCTCTAAATCTCTATTATTATGTAGGATTTAAGTACAGTTTTTGCTGCAGTGTGCTGGAGGGCAATTCTCTCTTTTTTTCTGTGTTCTGAGTAAACTCCACCCTTTACAAGCACCTGTGTTATGCAATTAAGCTGATCTGAGCAACTACGATTTTTCTTTGTAAATTTGGAGAGGCATGAAGGCAGACAGCATTAGGAGGAGGTGCTGATGCTTATAGTGCCATGTGGAGGTTTTTTGGGGTACCTCCAAGGTAAGCTAGCTCTCAGCTTACATATGTACTCTTATCATGCAGTACATCAATTGTAATTATATGACCCAGAGTGGGTGCTACCATTATGTAGCAATAATTATTTTGCGGTGAGCTTTTGGGAGTGGGGCCCCTGGGGGGGTTCTGACTGGGCCTTTCTCATGGCATCACCACTTAATTCACATAGAATACTTTTCTCACTTCTCTATTTGTTTGTACATTATATATGTCATTTTAATTCTTTATCATTTCATTAACATTTATTGAGTTATCTTTACACATCTTTTCTACATACTTCACTATCACCATTTTCCCTTTTTCGTGTGATGCCCCGGGGAAGGCCCTTGGTTGGAATTTTTTTGGGGTGCCTTACTTCTCGGACGTGAGCCCCTTAATTTTAGAGACGCCAGTATAGAGGAGCCTTGACGATTGGCCTGGCGCTTATTCATATATTTCCAAACATGTGTAACCAATACCTCTAAATCTCTATTATTATGTAGGATTTAAGTATTGTTTTTGCTGCAGTGTGCTGGAGGGCAAATCTCTCTTTTTTTCTGCTTGGCAGATACTGCCAGGCAGACACCTACAGTCTCATGTGACTGTGCCTGCCACCATAGTGGACTGTGGACATTATAGTGAACTGGCCGCGGCGACTGGCTTTACAAGTGGACATGGTACTTGGCGGATACCTATAGACATACAGTGGCAGCCTGTCTATGACTGCCTGTCATCTGCCGGAGTGGATATAGCGCAGTGGCTGCCGGTGGCTTTACTATTGCCGAGGCCGCTGCTCATAATACACTGTCATTTTCAATCATTATCACTAACTATACTGCACCTTCTAGTGTCGGGGGCCCATAGGCAGCTGCATAATGGTAGTGCCGGCCCAGCCGCTTGCCTGGCACTAACATATGAGATGCAAATGCAGCCAGGAGTGTTTTACCTGACTTGGTCACATCCATCTGTAATGGAGAAAATCCATATTGCACATGTGTAGAATGAATCTCCTCCTCCTGCACTGGGCCCCTGGTAGTGATGTTGTGGTTTGTGACCACATACATAACTCCCAATTTCATGCCCCAGAATGCTGTGTGAACACATGCACTTAAACTAAAAGTGTGAGGACATAGCTCCCCACCGAGCACAGATATGCTATTCTATCATGTGCAGAGAGCAGCTGTAACAGGGGAGACTGATGATCAGTCCCTCTGCCCTGAGCTATGTTGCTCTCTGCAACAAGGTGAGGGGGCAAGGTTATGCCACAAGGGGAGGTGGTAAAAGGGGGAAGGGGGGATATGCCCCACAAAAACTTTTTTGGCATGTGGGGGATATATTTATAAATACAAACTAAAGTGCAGTGACACATGGGGAGGAGGGCATTAAACAGAGAGGGGCCATTGACTCTGGGGGTGAGCGCTCTTCTACTGGGATATATTACCACTAGGGGAATGATATTGCTGGAGATCTTTTGCCATTGGGGTGCTATTTCTGATGGGAGTTGGATTTGATTTTACAATGAGGGCCTTTGGACCAGTGGGGTGCAAAACGCTCCATACATATGTGGTTTTTAATAAAATATTTAAATATATTTTAAAAAATACATTCCAAACTTTATTAAATAAAGAAAATACAATTTCTACCCATTTTATTTTTGAAAACAATTTGTCAGCTAAGTGGTTAAATAGCCATGTGTTTGAGCAACTGCTTTTTTGTTTAGATTAGCCAGCCAGCTCACTGTAGCCTTTGGCCAATATTGGTGAAAATAAAATTCTTAGCTGAGAGGTGATTAAAACTGATTGTAAATGACTGGAAACAAATGTTATTGTTAATATTATTATTATTATTATTATTATTATTATTATTATTATCCTTTATTTAAGTGGGATAGGATGAAGTTAGTTAGGATGAGAGCTGGAAGGCCTTGATGAATTAATGGGTCTTGAGAGCCCGATTGAAGATTTGTAAAGAGATGGAGAGTCTGATAATTGGGAGAGCATTCCAAAGGTAGGGAGCAGCATGAGCAAATTCTTGGATGTGGGAGTGGGAGGAAGTAATCAGTTGGCAAGAGAGGCAGCATGCATTTGTTAAGCGAAGTGGGCGGGTGGGATTGTGTAGGGAGAGAAGGTAAGAAATGTATGTGGGAGAGGTTTTGGTGAGGGCTTTGTAGGCGAGTGCAAGAACCTTGAATTGGCATCTGAATGGGAAGGGGAGCCAGTGTAAGGCTTGAAGGAGAGGGGAAGCAGATGTAGAACATATTGAGAGGAAGATGAGTCGAGCAGCAGCATTGAGAACCGATTGTAGTGGAGAGAGGTGAGAGACTGGGAGGCCAGCTAGGAGAAGGTTACAGTAGTCCAATCTGGAGATGACCAGCGAGTGGATGAGGGTTGTAATGGCATCCTGGGTGAGGAAGAGTCTAATCCTGGAGATATTTTTTAGTTGGAAATGGCAGGACTGTGAGAGGTGCTGAATGTGTGGTCTAAATGAGAGGGAGGAGTCTAGGATTACTCCAAGACAGCACACTTTGGACTAGAGGAGATAGTTGTGCCATCAATAGATAATAATATTGTGCAAAGTGAGGTAGTGGAAGAGAGAGGGAAGATGATCAGATCAGTCTTAGACATGTTAAGTTTAAGAAAGTGCTGGGACATCCATGAATAGACAGCAGAGAGACATGTTAATAATACTGTAGTAAAAAACAAGTCCAAATTGCATAATTTTAATTGTTTTTATAACATTTTAAAGCAATCCCAAGCCAAAATATTTGAGGGTAGCTTTGTCAAAACCAAAGCCACAATATGATGAAGTTTTAGAACCAAAGCCAAAACATGGGTGTCTTTGCACATCTATAAATTTTGTACCTGCTTTCTACTAATTGCCCTATAGAACACTGGAAAAACAACAAATAAAAACTGATAAAATGAAGGGAAGACACTGGAAGACACACTGTACCGCAGTGGGTTATTCCCGGGTTGGCCCCATTCACACTGAACCCAGCCTTGTAAAACTCTTTGAATATTATTAAAAAATTACTTTTTCAGGCTCACAAAGATAAGATGACAAAAGAGAACAAAAGGAAGGGTTGGGATTGCTCCCAGCATTGCAGGAACCATGGCTGATAGATTTCTCTTGTGTAGCCCTGAGTTCATGAGTGTGTGTGCTTTACTACTGTTTGATTCAGTTAGAGCATGATGTAGCTTCTTACAGCATAGTGTACAGTTCACTTCTTAATCACTCGAATTAGCCATCACTGTATTGACAGTAGTGGTGTTAACCCCTTTCAGACTGCTGTAATGTTGCATCTGCTGTTGTCTGCAGTGTGCTGCCTGTGTGTCTGGCTGCTGACATCATAAAGCGAGACCCAGGAACATCCAATCAGCTGTGTTTGCTAAGAACTGGGTAGGGCCTGTTCACACTGCACTACGACCTAGGGCGGTCCACTGTTCAACCCTGGTCAATTGCAGGGTTGAAATGCCTGGTTGCTTGACCCAGGAATTTTTATGGTGGAGCATTTACACTGCACCTTTAGTCAACCCGGCAATATCCTTGGTTATTTTTGCAATGTGAAAGGTGTATATGTGTTGTAAACTGGCTAAGTAGTGCTGGTTAGTTTCATATTCGGGCCTTGGTCTTTAGGATATTTTCGTGCAGGATTACATAGTGGTGTGACCAACAATTTGGGCAGCACAGTGTAGTACTCATGAGAGGGCTAAGACAGCTAAGAAAGGAGCTAAAGTGAGGGCTCAGTGAGGCTCAGGAGGCCTGGCAATTTGCTAAAAATAACTGATATGTCTCTGTGGAAAAAATTCACAAGACAGTTCTGTGGTAGAAGGTCAATCAAATGCCAATCAGTGGCCGCTTACTCTAGTGTGACCTCTGATTGGCTGACGGCCCTGCAACTGATGTAACCCATGATGTCTCCATCATTTGCTGGGGAAAGGATGTACATCCATGGCCAAAAGTTTAAAGGATGACACAAGTATTCGTTTTCACAAAGTCTGCTGCTTCAATTTTTATGATGGCAATGTACTTATACTTCAGAATATCACAAAGAGTGAAAAGATGAATTGCAGTTAATTGAAAAGTCCCTCTTTGCCATAACAATGAACTTTGGGCCTGATTCAGCAAGGAATGCACGGATGTAGATGCACGCACCTGTTTGCTGTGAGAATATGCTAATCAATGCATATGCATGGAGACCGCAGGACAAGATACAGACACCCAGCCCCATAGTAAGCTGTCCATCTCACTTTACTCACAGCCTGATCAGCATGCAAGATAGCATAAACATCAGTAACATCGAGAACCATCGGTCTCATTAGCATAATAATGGTTGACCTGACCTGCCGCAGGATTTTGGCTGCTTCCTGTGTACCGCTTACTGTATGTCTGCGTATGCCGCCTCACTGATTTAATTATACATGCCCCTATAACTGTGTTATAATGCCTACATTTGCCTGACCACCCACCATCACCACCCACAAATGGCACTTCCTGTCAATCAATATCGGAAGGGCCTGTGTACACACTGCATGTAGTCTGCATACTATAACCCAATCACACTGGCTAGTTCGTGCACATGCAGTGAGATGCATATGCATTAGCAGAGCAAAACCACCGGCCAAGTGTGTGCATTCTCTCCTGTGCTAAATCAGGCCATAATAACCCAAAAACAACATTTCCACTGCATTTCAGCCCTGCTACAAAAGGACAAGCTGACATCATGTCAGTGATTCTCTCGTTAACACAGGTGAAAGTGTTGACGAGGACAAGGCTGAAGATCACTCTGTCATGCTGATTGAGTTTGAATAACAGACTGGAAGCTTTAAAAGGAGGGTGGAGCTTGAAATCATTGTTCTTCCTCTGTTAACCATGGTTACATGCAAAGAAACACATGTAGTCATCATTGCTTTGCACAAAAAGGGCTTCACAGGCAAGGATATTGCATGCAAGTTAGATTGCAACTAAATGAAAAATTTATCGGATCATTAAGAACTTCAAAGAGAGAGGTTCAAAAGTTGTGAAGAAGGCTTCAGGTTGCCCAAGAATGTCCAGCAAGTGCCAGGACCATCTTCTAAAGTTGGTTGAGCTGTAGGATCGGGGCACCACCAGTGCAGAGATTGCTCAGGAATAGCAGCAGGTAGGTGTGAGTTCATCTTCAAGCATAGTGATGCAAATACTTTTGGAGTATGGCCTGGTGTCAAGAAGTGCAGCAAAGAAGCCACTTCTCTCCAGGAAAAACATAAGGGACAGACTAATATTCTGCAAAAGGTACAGAGACTGAACTTCTGAGGACTGGGGTAAAGTTATTTTCTCTGATGAATCCCCTTTCCGATTGTTTGGGGCATCTGGAAAAATGCTTGTCCGGAGAAGGTAAGGTGAGCCTTAGCATCAGTCCTGTGTCATGCAAACAGTAAAGCATCCTGAGACCATTCATGTGTGGGGTTTCAACTCAGCCATGGGAGTGGGCTTACTCACAATTTTGCCTAAGAACACAGCCATGAATAAAGAATGGTACAAAAACATCCTCCAAGAGCAACTTCTCCAAACCATCCAGGATCAATTTTTTGTTGAACTATGCCTTTTCCAGCTTGACGGAGCACCTTGCCATATGGCACAAGTGATAACTAAGTGGCTCAGGGAACAAAACATTAAAATTTTGGGTCCATGGCCAGGAAACTCCCCAAACCTTAATCCCATTGAGAACTTGTGGTCAATCCTCAAGAGGCTGGTGGACAAACAAAAGCCCACAAATTCTGACAAACTCCAAGCATTGATTAGGCAAGAATGGGTGGTCATCAGTCAGTATATGGTCCAGAAGTTGATCAACAGCATGCCAGGGCGTATTGCAGAGGTCTTGAAAAAGAAGGGTCAACACTGCAAATATTGACACTTTGCATAAACTTAATGTAATTGTCAAAAAAATCCTTTGACACTTATGAAATGCTTGTAATTTTAATTCAGTATACCATAGTAACATCTGACAAAAAGGTCGGAAAACACTGAAGCAGCAAACTTTGTGAAAACCAATACTTATCTTCAGTGTTCTGGTCACGTTATCCATTTTTTTTGTTTTTCCAGGCCAGGACTCTACTGGTGAAGAGGCCCGATCTACACCAGGAGGTAGTTCTGTGTTTAATTTTTTTTACCATGGATTTCTACTCAACAAGTGGACAAGGTAAGTATGTATGTGTTTGTTGAGTGTGTAATAAAATTGTACTTTCTATGGTGCATGTGTGTTGTCATTTTTTTACCAATTTTTTTTTAAATGGGGCTACTGATGCCAGCTGCCTGCTGGCACAAGGGTAGTTACACAGATGCCAAAGGGCAGGTACACTGGCACCTGTAGTCCCACTGTAAAACACAAAAAAAACACCTATTATTAACACTTTTACCCTTGTACCCACCGGCCAGGGGGGCATGGAATAGTCCCGGGCATCAGCCCAGGCCTAGGGTGCTTAGGAGAGGGGAAACCCCTGTATTTGGAGGTCCCCACCTCCCCTGGGATCCCCGGCCTGGGATGATTGGTTTTAGGTGTTAATGCATTGGCCAAGGTGACCCAATGAAAGGGTACTCTGGCTGTGGCATTACACTCTGGCTAGTTTGAGTCTAGTGCTGTTTTTCCCCCTGTATTTTTAAAACCAGGGCTGGCTCACAGAGCTCAGTGCTGGTTTCTAAAATTTGGGGTACCCCTACATTTTTTGTTTCCTGCATATCTAGAACCAGGCCTGGCTCCTGGAAACCATGCTGGTTATGCTTTTGGGGGAAACCCCAAGTCATTTATAAAAAAAAAAATTAAACCTTTATTTTATTAATTACAGGCAGAAATGTACACGGATCACTCAGATCTGTGTATGTTTCTGCAAGATGCGCTGCTCAGGAGGGGGTCTATTTTAAACTTCTATTTTGTAACCATGTTTGCTTAAATGACACCCTTGATTATAATCATGATTCTTCTGAAATTCTTGTGTTGTATTTCTATCTATGGAAAGTACTGCTGTGTTCAGACAATAGTGTATTATTTTCTAGTTGTATTTACTGGTGCATTTTAACTTCTGATTCAGCCGTTTTCACCTCTGAAAATACAGAAAAAAATAATTTTTGGCATAGTAAATTCCATTATTTGGAAAAATGGCAAAATGCTCACATGATTGCAATCTTGGACAGACACAGAGCTTAGTAAATTTACCCCTTTGAGAATATGCTGGTACTTTACAAATAAATTGAATAAATGACCTACAGTAGTAGCAAATGACAAATAGATAAAAAACATTATGCAGTTTAAACTTAAACAACAGATTTGGCATTAAAAATGGTAAACTTTTTTATTTATAATACTGTATAATGAATAAACGACAGTACTGTAAATATGGTAGCACTTAAAATAAACAAACAGCTGACAGGGTCAAGGCTACTGGCCAAGTACAAAAAATACTTGCAATGCCAATTTCCCTGCTCTAAGGCAGGTACTAAGGTCTCCAGCTCCCCCACTAATACACTAATGGCCCAGTCAGTAATTTGAGTCTGCTGACCCCTTTAGCGATATCAGCCTACATAGTGTATTGAAGTGAAGCACACTTATTAACAATCACACAAAAGAAAAATATATTAGAGGCAGATCCCTACTTGAAGACTTTATAAAAACTATAAACCACACCCTTAAGCCCACCAATACTCTAACCTACTGGCTACCCAATATAATCTGTTAACCCCTAACAATCTGTCCTTTGCCTAGGGATTTAAGGTCCATCACTCACATAAAGTGCACTCCATCATCATAAGTTCCCTAGTGGAAATTGACAGATAGTTGAACCATAATACAGTTTAAGTTTAAACTAAATACTTATCTACAAATAAACACACAGACAACAGATGTGGCATAAAAATGGTCAGTCTTATAATTTATAATATAATGAATAAACTATATATGGTGGCTCCAGAAAGAAATGGACAGATGACAGGGCCAAGGCTACTGGCAAATTTATTTATTACCAGTTATTTAAAAAGTGCACACATAATACACACACACACACACACACACGTTAATGTGTTTGTCAGGAGCCAGTTATTATAACAATATATTTTTTGAAGTGTGGGAGGATTCAGAGTGCCTAGAGAAAACCCATGCAAGCATGGGGAGAACATACAAACTTAACACAGTTTGGGCCTTGATGGGAATTGACCCAATGTATATGGATTCAGATTTTAAATGAAGTCTAATGCTCCACCATTTCTTATTTAACTTTGTCTTTTCTATAATATTGTTATTGTTCTCTAACTGTACATAAACCACTATTTCACACACGGTCACTGTGGGCACTATATAGAGGCAGGTTATGGGTGGGTTACAGTGACGGAACTCCCGGAGACAATGGAGTCAGTTGCCGTCGGGCTCCAGCCCTGAAGGGGGCATCTGGCTCCATTGTCTCCAGGGTCCCGGACGTTCCACCACACCTACACTATAGTACCGCCAGCTTCGTTCACTTCTACTGTAAAAAGAAAGCCAGAGGAGCCGCTGAGCTGAGCGCTAATCAGCATCAGCAGCGCTCCTCCTCCGGCTCCACTACACTTTGTGGTTTTGGTGGGTCGCGGACGTCATGTATCATGTGACCACCCACGACCTCATCCTGTGCCTGCCCCTTCTGTCTGAGGAGCCTCTGACAGTGCACCTGCAGCTGGCAGTGGCACAGAGTCTGGACTTTGTTGGAGAGTGGCCGGGACCCGGGAGACAGGGCACGTGGTGTCAGCAGCCAGTCCCTGGCAGTTGGTGCAGTCTCCCAGCTGCTGCCCTGCACTCACTTCTCCCCAGGAAGAGAACCACTTGCCAGGACCCTGGATCTGTATAGAGGACTTCTTCCCGGTGAGTCCCTTCTCAATACTACTCCTGTCCCCTGCAGTGCTTCCCACTACTCCTCCTATCCTGCCCCCTGCAGTGCTTCCCACTACTCCTCCCATCCTGCCCCCTGCATTGCTTCCCACTACTCATCCCATCCTGCCCCCTGCAGTGCTTCCCACTTCTCCTCCCATCCTGCCCCCTGCAGTGCTTCCCACTACTCCTCCCATCCTGCCCCCTGCAGTGCTTCCCACTACTCCTCCCATCCTGCCCCCTGCAGTGCTTCCCACTACTCCTCCCATCCTGCCCCCTGCAGTGCTTCCCACTACTCCTCCTATTTTTCCCCAGTAGCATTTTGTAGTTTTTTTTTCCGGGGGGGCACCAACACTTATCTTGCCTCCAGGCAACTGGGACGAAGTTACGCCACTGGTGGGTTATGATATCATTCATATGCATGCCAGATGTGAACAGTTCCACAAATAACAGCAAGCAATGAGGTACTGGAAAAGCCTCAACTCTATTCACAAACCCCATAATACAGATTTGTTTAAAGTAGGTTGTCATTCATCTCTGTTTTTAGTTATAACTAATACATAAACCTCATGCCTGTATCCACAATGTTTTAATTCTGCTTTAATCTATAAAACATTAATTATGTCATTATTTTGTAAGTCCTCATTACCATCTTTAGTAAAGAATACATCTAAAAAAACAATTCTACTCAACAAACTAACATAATGCCTAACAATAATATAAAAACTCCTATCTAATATGGAGCCCATGAGAGAAAAACAAACAACATTGTATTAGAATCATTTATTTACCAATCAATTCAAAGCACATACAGGGCTGTATTCAATTTGGCTGTGAAAAGTCGGAATCGGCGATAAATTATCACCAATGTCATCATTTTCTCATGTTTCAATTATCCCCGTATTCAATTACAAAGACTTTTCGCCAGTGCGAAAAGTCTTTGTAAAAAATGGGGATAACTTTTCACCATGTTTTACATGGTGAAAAAAAGTGCAGAATTGGAGTTTAGGGGTGCAGGCTTATAAAAATAGCCTGCACCTCTGGGAATGACCAATAAAAAAGATCTGTTTAAAAAAAAAAAAAAATCAGGACACCCCCAAAAATTATGTTTAATTTTGGGGTGTAAAAAAAAAAATAGGAAACAACATTCAGAAACAGCAAAATTGATTCCAGAGGGGTTACATTAAATACGGCAGGTGTTTTCTTCATTATAGGAGTAGCAGCAGGTGCATCTGCAGAATTTTTAAACATAATTTTAGGGGCTTATGCTTACCCTCTTATTCATGTACCACAAATCTGATAGATTTTTTTTTAAATTACTATTCTTTTGTTCTATTCTTCACCATTTCTTCATAGCCACAAATATGAACCTGCTGTGGCTATAAAGAAACCCTGATGTCCTTCAGCAGGTAAAAATGAGGGTACCCATAGTGATCTAGACATCTTTAGGGGGTCCCTGGAATATTTCCCAAAAATTCTCATTTTTTGCCGATACTTACCTTTCTGCCGGCTCCCGTATTCATTGATTTCTAATTGAATACGGGGGATAAAGCGTGCATGTGCCCAATACTTCATCCCTGGAAAACCTCCAATATGGAGCGAAAAGTCCAGCACAGACTTTTTGTTCACATATTGAATACCCCCCACAGTATCTTTGCTGTAGACCAATACTTTGGTAATATTCAAATTCTGTGTTTTCACACTCACATGTAAGTATGCTCATTAATAGCAACCAGAATATTTAATGACATCCTGCTCTTAGTAGATTGTTGCATCTTCCACCTTACATAAGGTATAAACATGTTTATAAACCACATGATGAACTTGCTTTTATATAAGCATCACTAAAGCTGGGCATACACGTGCAGATAAAATGCCTGTCAGACCGACAGACATTTTATCTAGCAGCGGCACACACTGTGAGATTTCTCACAGTGTATTAGCCCGACATCTGCACTCCACCCCCAGGGGAGGAGACATTTCCCTGTTCCTTTCATGGGAAGGAACACAGGAAATGTCTGTCTGTCGGCCGCTGCTGGGCATACACAGCCCGATGCGGCCAACAGTTTACCTGTTAAATATCGCATCGAATGGGCATGCTGGACAATCCTGCATGCCCGACCAAGCAATATTTAACCCTCGGTCGCCCACACACATGCTACAATTATTGGGGTGATAATTGTAGCATGTATGGTAAGCTTTAAGCTGGCCATCCACTATACAATTTTCTGTCAGATATTTGTGTCATCTTGCTGGTTGGAATGAAAACCTGGTAATGTATGGGAGCAAATGACAATCATCCATTTGCTCACTAACACTGGAAAATAGCCAAATATGGTTGTTTAGACAAATTGCTTAAAACACACAAATTTAACCAATTTGAACAATTTTCTGTCCCTTTTCAGTGTTTAAAACCATATGATTGACTGTCATTTGCTCCCATACATTACAAGGTTTTCTTTCCAACCAGTCAGATTGGACAGATATCTGACAGAAAATTGTATAATGGATGGCTAGCTTTAAACAATTGAGGCCACTGACCCCTGTAAAAAAATTAGCCTAAATGGTGTATTAAAGGAGACTGCACCTATTAACAAGCACAATGTACACTAGGCTGTCATTCTCTCCCACCATGCAGAGCACCAACCAGTAGCTGAATCTGCCACTATAATTCAAACTAGCCCATCTAAAGCTCTAAATATTCCCTCAAGATAAATAAATGTCTTATTAAGGTGGACATCTCAAAGGCCCTCCTGTCACAAGCCACCACATTGCAAATGCAGGATGAGACAAACACCTGGTGAGTGTTTGCTTAAACTCCTCCTACCTCCTGTCCTTCATTCTGGGATCATTCTGGATTGGCTCCTGCATCTATTTCCTTCTGGTGCAAATGCTGCTCCAATGGTCTGCTGCTCTGCTGGTGATAGCATTTCACATGTTTCTGGTTTTGGTGTTGTCTCCTGTAATCCAGTTGAGTACCCAGTCCTCCTGCCTGCTTTTGTTACTTGCTGTTTGTGTCATCCAGGCAGCATGATCCGCATATCTACTAACCGCCGCTTGTGTCATCTAGGCGGCACAGTCTGCATATCCACGCTCTGCTATTTATGTTATCCAGGCAGCACAGACTGCACTTCAGTGTCCAGCTGCTTCAGTCAACCGGGCAGCACAGGCTGTAGTCCAGCGTCCAAAGTACGCAATCCAGCATACCACCGCTTTTGTCAACCTGACAGCACAGGCTGCAATCCAGCATCCAAAGTACACAATCCAGCGCACCACCGTTTGTGTCAACTTGGTGGCACAGGTCCATCTTCAGACCACCACAGGCTGTCAAGGCTGCTACATGGCCCAAAGGCCGCATCTTGGTCTATGACCCACAGGCCACAGCCTGCCAAGGCTGCCACATGACCCAAAGGCTGCATATTGTTCTACGGCCCACAGGCCACAGCCTGCCAAGGCTGCTACATGGCCCAAAGGCTGCTTCTTGTCCTTTGGCTCACAAGCCACAACAAACCAAAGCTTACCGGACCTTAAGGATACGGCATAGCCCAAAGGCCGTATCTTACCTCACAACCCTCAGGCCTTGACTAGTCAAATACTTACCAGCCCTCAAGGCTGCTCCATGGCACATCTCGCCAAGCATCAAGGCTGTTCTGGGACTAACTAAAGTCAGTAAATACCTCTTTTCCTAACACCTCCACCTTAAGGTGGACACCATCCACTTGAAACAAATGAACATCAAAGTAGCAGGTAAGGAGCCAATACCTTACAGGACCCCAAGGAGTCTAACCACAGCCACACTACTACAGTCACCATTTTAAGTCCAATGAGGGATAATGGAGAACGACACAACAGAATGCCAGGGCCACAACCACACAATGACTTCCAAATCATGGGTAATTGTGAATAAGAGGTACAGAGACAACTGTTTTTCTAAATCATTCCAGTCAAAATGAACAACCATAACCACCGGAGGGCCGAACACCTCTGCAGCTCTATGCAAGCCAGGTGGGTGAGACTCCCAACACATACTCCTCCACCCTAATCACTGAACCACGTGAATCATTCCAAAAAGGTGGAAGAACAAGCTAATGTGGACCGGGAAGCCCAGTATAAAAAGGAATGGCCTACAAACCAAATCAGACAGACAACCAATTGGCACTCTGCAACAACAAAGCAAAACAAGAATATTAATGCATAAAATCATTTAACAATAATGAGGCAAGAGTGTCAGGGAAGAAAAGGGGGGGAGAGGGGGATAACTTGGCAGAAGGTAAAAACCTGAAAAAACCTGCCCACGGTTCAAATGCCTCTGTGGATCACGGCAAAAAACATGTCAAAATCCCTCAAGACCCACACCAATAATGGCAATAAGCTGCCTACTGCTCCCAAGTTAAAAGTAAATTTAGGAAAAATGCCAATGAAAAAGAAAACAAAAATGGAAGCCCATAATTCCATAAATATAACCTTTATAACCATCTGACCAGTGTATCAGCGCATGAAATTCAGATGCCAAAATCCTGAAGAAAGCAGCAGTGCTTGTGGGCCAAATGTGACAGCCCAAGTGACTTGATACAGTGCTGAAAGAAACAACAAAACTGAAAGATCATAACCATGGAACCATCGAGATGCATCAACCACATGACGTCAACTGGAGGCCTAGCTAACAAATATGTCCATAACACTATGACCAGCCAAATCTGGGAGTCAATTAAAGGCCTAGCTGGTTAGACTTTGAGCTATATTCTGCACAAAACCAAATTGGACACAGTGACATGAGATCTTAACAAAAGGGGGTGGGTCATTTCAAAGTTGCAACAATTTTTGCCAATGCAAAAAACCCCATGAAAGGCCATTGCAATGTGAACTAAAACAAATAGGATTCAGGAGAAGAACAAATAGCCCTAATGACCAAAACCAACCAAACTAGTAATAACAGGATAATGGAATGCCTCTGATTCTTGGGCACCGGCACCAGCCAAGCCCAGCCCTTAGTTGAACTACAGTACTACAAACAACTCTTGCCAATGCAAGAAAAATGATGATGCCACTGCAAAATTAATTCCAGCAAGCTATTGGTGCTGCCACTCTCGATTTCCCTAAAGGATAAAAATCCAATAAAAAGACAAAAACATGTGATGCAGGGCCTTACCTCTCATTAACTTGTGAGCCAAGAAGGCTTCCCGCTGACTCCAAATAGCATTGTATATTCTAAGAGTCTTGCCGGCAATAGAAAGCTTTGCTAACCCTTCCATCCAGCAGTGAGAGGGGCAGCTGTCATCAACAAAATCAGCAGCAGGCTAACCTGTCCAACTAAAACCTGGACAAAGCACTTACTATGGAATTCTGCACTGCAGCGACATGCTGCACCACAAAGCAAATATTATATGCTAAACAAAAAGTCCAAGCAGCACCAGCAATGTGTCACTATGGGAAGAGCCAGGTGGCCCAATGCAGATTAAATCATTGAGGTAAAAACAAGGGCCCCCAGAATAAACAATAATAAAAATGTACATGGTTGCATTAAACAATTGATATCTCACCCTGGACACACAGATAGCATCTTTCACCAATGAGTTGTTGGATCAGATGAAACTGGGAAATACACTGAATGAGGGAGAGGACTAGACCAGGGACAGGAGGCTAAGGGAACAGCCTAGCCATACTCCCCATCTGAACCTCCTTTATAACCTTGTCTCCAGCCACAGCACAAGAAACCAGGGCCCAGAATCCCTACAACAAAAACTTGCATCTGTAAACTGTTGGGACAAGTGTTACCTGTTGCTTTAGAGCAGGGGTGGGCAATAAGTGGCACTCCAGCTAGTGTTGAACTACAAATCCCAGCAGGCCTTGCAACATTTTTAGCATGGCCAAATAGAAAAACTGTGGCTAGACATCCTTGGATGTGTAGTTCTACAACAGATGGGGAGCTGCTTATTGCCCACCCCTACTTTACATAGTTAGAAAGTGGCCATTTACACAAACCCAATCTTTTTAGTGTTCTTATGCAGCTCTACCTGCCCTTTACTTAAACTTTTATCTCCATGGTTATGGCTATTGGCCAGCCTCTTACTGTAAACATTCGGTCCTAACCATTTAAGTAAAGATGGGGAATTTTCCCATTAATACAGACCACAGTATGCCAAAGTATGTGTACAAATACAGCTTATATCTCACTGATTGATGGGACATGTTCTGGCTTGACTTCTAACAGACAGGACTCCTTGCAGTGTAATAAATGGAAACCAGGTCTGCTAGTATTTGCAGTTTGCAGCAGTAGGAGTGGTGAGTAGTACTAGATATGTTCCCTTCAACCAAGGTAATAATGAACCCAGTATCTACACTGTATGAAGTGAAGCTGGTAAGGTAATTCTGCCTGTAAAAGATTGGCTTTGCTACTTTTCATAAAAGCCTCACAATAATTAAAAATCAGTTCATAAATTAAATTCATTTCAGTAAGCTACAAGCAACAGGAGGTGCATAAACTAGTATCCTAGATCTGCCTTCTATCTCTTTAGAGCTAAATCCAGTTTGTATATTGGTGGTAGACATTATTCTCAACAGAGAAACATGAAGCTTTGAATAAATCTTTATAGCAATGTTTTATTAACTGTTATGATATCTGTCTTAGCACACATATAAACTCTAATGAATTTTGAGCACATGCATACATTTATATGTAGACATTCATAGTCATTCATAGTTGTAACTACCATAGGTGCAGGGGTTGTAGTTGCTAAGGGACCCAGAGCTCAGGGGGCCCATCTTCCTTGTCAAAGTTACATGTGTTATATACATTTTTCACCATTTGTGTGGTACGGGATGTAGTTATGAGAACAGCGGCCATGATGCCACCAGTCTCAATACTGACAGGGGAATCCCAACAAGGAACTTAAGTTAGGCGTGTAAATATGCCTATCCTAATCCCAACGCTGGATCACCAAAGGATGCCAGCATGAACAAGTTATGTCCAGGTTGCCCTTATCATTAGCATCAGGGAGAGAGGGTTAGGTTTAGGGAGTGTTGCAGGGTTAAGGATAGGTTTTGGGGGCAGTTAGGGTTAGGCACCCCTGGGGGGTTAGGGTTAGGCACTAAGGAGGAGGGTTAAGTTTAGGCATGAAGGGGGAGACTTAGGTTTAGGTACTATTGGAGAGGGTTAGGGGGGAAAGGGTAAGTATACTTACCCGACCCTGTTGGGATACCAACCATTGTGATGCCGCTGTCGGTAATCTGACAGGATGTATCCCGACAGATGGCATTACATACCAATTCTGTGTGGTACATAGGAGCCCTTACTAACATTTACTCTGGTGCCTTCAAATACCTAATGATGCCCCTGTTCATACTTATACTATTTCTTAAACTGAATAAAATCAATCAGAAATTGTATAAAAGATTTCAAGTTATTATGCTTGCAGATGTGTGCCTTTTGGTTGGAGTATGTTGTTTTATGCCACTAAGTTTTTTTGTCCCAGATTCTTTGCAGACTTTGCCCCAGTTCTTTGCAGTTTGTAGTAAAATACACCCTTTATTAGCACTTCAGTGTCCTGTCAGATGTCCTGTCAGATGATTTTACATTGTGTCAGAAGTTAGAAATATTAGCCTAATTGGTATTATAGTAATGGTAATGTTTTAACCTAATTTAGTTTATTTAGTTCAAGTAGACAAATAGGCAATCTATTATAAAGAAGGGTTATATTCACGCAGGCTGTAAAATAGTTGTATGTTTCATTAAAAACTCAGCGCCAATAAACACTAGTAGTCGACAAGTTTTAACTCTGATCACCAGCTAGATCCTTTGTATTTATGTTGCAGAATATTGCTAAAATACAAAAATATGACTTGATACAGTGTTACAACTAGCAAATAATTGCTAGATTCCAGTTGCTGAGATCTAATATATATTTAAAAATGGAAGAAATTAAATTAATTGTTTTAACTAACAATTGCACCAAAAAAATTATAATCAGCATCAATGTGTCAAGAATAACACTACAGTACCGATGACCTTAGAAAATAATTTGCATACCACCAATGGCAGCACAAGGGCTAAAAATTACTGTGGAATTTAAACTGGTTAATTTAGAAACACCACTCTTTTCTTTGATTAATCTGTGCCAGGTAAAATGTGTTAGAATAATACTAGATTCTCATTAAGGAGAAGGAATATTCACACTTACCAAGGAATCTATTGCAATTCGATTTGTCCCCACCAGATTCTGAATTCTAAAATACCAGCAGAAGATGACCCCTTGTTGCCTCAGACCAGTAACCATCAGAAGATGAGAATGGATGGAGGTAGTGAAATAGACCTTTAAACAATGGAATAGATGGCATTGCAGGAGCTTACCAGTAAACACTTTTAATGAGCGGAATGCCACTCATGCTACACCTCTGCACTGTTATGAACTATTCAAGTGCTGGCCACATAAGAAATTATTGTACAGCAGTAACTAATTTGAATATACTCTACAAGTGTCACCTCCAATTAATTAGATTTTTGATACACCAACAATAATATTTGCCTAAGACTAGTTATATGGTGCTTTTTATTTAGAATTGTGAACAATTACCCTTTCTATATAACTATAGTACAATGATTAGATTGCTTCATGAGGATAGAATATTTTAACCTACCTAAGACAGCAACCACATAATTGTAAAGTATGATGACAAAAATTGTTTTAACACTGCAAATGAACATTTTCTAAGATTGTTTACTATATAAAAAATACACACACATTTTACATATACTCAGCACAAATTACTTTTTTCCTCACATTGTTATGGAAGAATAATGGTACATGATGAAGTCTCCTTAAAAGTCCATACAAAGCAAGAAAATTCAGATTTGCAAGCTATTGTCATATAGGTCATACAGTCTTATATTCCACATTTGTCTAAAACATATGCCAGTCAAAGATTTAAAATATGCACCCCTAATAGAAGTTTTCCAAACTCATGAACATGATTACAATAGCTGAAATAATTCATAAGTGATAACTTCTCTGTTTTTAAACTTCCCAACCGCAAACTATCATATGCCAGGGAATCGCCAACAGCTGGCATATGTTTTCAAATATATTTGTACAAGGGAATAAATTTAAATTATTTCTGTAGACTTTTAGAATTCAGTGTTAAAGCTATATTTATTGTACCATTATATTACATTCTTGATCTATCAGCTTCCATTTTGTTTTTACTAATACATATTATTCTTCTCTCTTCTGATTCTCATCAGTATCCTATTACACAAACCAGAATGTTCTTCTCTGAATAACTAAGGAGTTTTAAGATAAAATACAACAAAATAGTGTAGCTGCACTGGGACTGGATTAAAAGCTGAAACTCACCACATCAGACAAGGTGTCCCAAATTTTCATATGAACCTTTAGTGTGACTAGAAGAGTGATAATATAGCTAATTGATTATTGTCTAACATGCTCAACATTCCTTCCACCCTCATTTACTGCTTCATATAAAGTCTCATCAGTCAGATTTTCATGTTTAATATAAATTTCTATACACAATTCTCCTGCTCTATAATACATTTTTTATTAATTAATGTCTATTCCTTTAACCTCATAAGTCCCTTAATACATTGTACACAATTTTTTAGTCCACACTTGAAGCCTTTGAATACTATGTGTACAATAATTATGCCAAATATAATGGGCCAAAAATAATAGGGTCCGCGTTCTAAAAATATCCGGGTTTAGCAGTAAACTCACATTTTTAGAACTTGTACAATGTATAAGAATGCGAGAACATGCAAAATCACATGTTTCTGGCTTGTCCACAACTCGCAGTAGCAAAGCATGCATCCAGATGTTTTGCCATTATGAACATACAACTCACCAAATGAGGGCTTAGCTGCAGCACTTCTCATATAAATGCATGGGCTGAATGATCATTGGCTAAGAGAGGTGAGCCATCGCCTCTCTCAGCCAATGAATGGTTTCCACCACTACTGCAAGGTAACATTTAATAACCTAGAGCTTCCCACCACTGAAGTCAATGACAGGAACTGCTCAGTGGCTGAAAGAGGTGGAGACTCGCCTCTCTCAGCCAATGAATGCTCAGTCCCATGCAACCTTAGAGGATGGAACAATGTCTGTGGCTTGGGTATTTGTTGTTTATTTTTTCTAAAGATGTGGATGCCTACATGGACAGAAGAGGACTAGAACCAAGGAGTAGGTGAGTATGTATTTTTTTCTACAGGTGTCATGGATGCTACTGGACAAGTCATGTGAATGGCTATAGGATTTAAAGATTAGTATGTGTCAGTATGTGTGTAGCAAACATTCACGATGTCTGTGTCCTGTATTTATTTTAATAATTATTTTGCAGGTGAACTAGAGGTACCAGCAGGTCCTCAATGCCCTGCATGCTGGTACTTATGGTTCTACAAATACTAGCATGTGGGGAGGCTTGCTGGGACTTTTAGTTCTGAAAAGACAATATTATTCCATCTATTTTTAACATAATCAACCCAGGACCCACCCCCGAGGGGTGCCATAGATAGCCTTGGTTTATTAGAGTAGGCTTAGGGTGCCCTGGAGAGGGACAATCCCTTTATTGGGGAAGTCTCCACCTTCCTAGGGATCCCCAGCCTTGGAAGACTAGCAGTCAGCTGTGAATGCTTTGGCGGGGACCCTGGTAAAAGGGTTCCCTGGCTGTGGCATTACCCCCTGCTGGAAAGTCTGATGTTAGTTATGGAAAATATGAAGGAACCCTTCTCATTTTTTCCCCTGTATTTCCACAAGCAGGGCTGGCTTTCTGAGCCTTCTGGTGAATATACAGGGGAACCTTCATTTATTTCCCCCATATTTTCATAACCATGACTGGCTTAGAAAAGCCCAGGGATGGTTTTGCATTTTGGCGGGAACACATCATTTTTTAAATAGATTTTTTATGTTTCACTATTTATATTTTTTAAACACAGAAGTGGATCTCACTTATCTGTGAAGACTTCTGTATAACTCACACTCACATCTTGTAATGAAAGTCACATTACAAGGTCTGGGTTTTCATAGAAGAAAATTCACATAGACTCACATTAAGTAATAGCCTCAAAACTCACATTTTCACAGGCTATTACATTTGCCGTGTTGTGGGACAAACCTGGACCACCCAAATGTGCAATAAGGTCTGAGTTTGAACTCACAAAAAAACTAGGAACCTATTATTTCCTGCCCAATATTTTGTTTTATTCCAGTACTTATCTTCCTCAAGTCTTTCTGTAATTCCTCAACCTTACGTAAATGTCCAGTAATTTCTGACTTATTATCATTTATACATGTGGAACATTCTTGACCAACTACAGCACATCTACCACCTTTAGCTGCCAATAATGGGTCCAGCACCATTCTGTTCTATAAAGCCATTTTATGAATTTGGGTAACTTTTTCCATTATTCAATTAAGAGAAACATCCAATTTCCAATTATTCTATCATCTGATCCATTAAAGTCATTATTTCTAAAATCACATTTTCTACCATGAAACAAGTGGATAATGGAAAAAGTGTTCCAGTAGTAAACTTACCATCAGAGAATCAAAATGATATATCCCCTTTTTTCACTTCCCTCATACAATGCTGTTTCAGGTATGTCAAACCAGTGGGCACCAAGTCGTGTTCTTCAGGTATGTTTCTTGTTTATTGATCTAAAAGGTCAGTAATTGTAAACAAAGGGAACTACACAGGAGAGTACTCAATGTCCACTGGCTCCCAAGGGAATCTATGAGTTTCCACATAACCAATATATACCCTCAGGCAAAAGCATGCCCACTACTTTAGTATAAATGAGTCCCTTATACAGTTGTCAATTAACAGCTACAAGGCATCTTAGTTATAAAAGTTGCTACTGTATAGTTAAATTTTGTCATTTAACATGTAACATGCTAACTGAACTGTCTTTATCTTTATAATTACATTTCTATCCTATAATCTGAATTCATGTAAAATGCAGGTCTTTCTCAAGCAACGGTCACTTGCAAGACAAAGGCATAACTTAAAATGGCTGCATATACATTAAGATAAGGAAACACCACTGCAGACTACATTTTATGTGCATTGTTAAAATAGGTATCATTCCCATTTGTTTGTTATGGCAAAACAATTACCTATATATCATATCTCTGGTGTTGATAAAGTGAACTACTATATGTATTCCTTCTTCTACACTCATAGGTAGCTGAGTACTAATTCAAAATTTACTTTTGTTAAGTATATTTGCAATCTAGTATTCATTTATTTAAAGGAAATTTCCTGTCAAATCATTTCAATTGTCTCCCCTTAGTACATCAAAACAGACATGTACAGTATTCTTAGTAAACCATTGCCATACAACTTATATTTATCATACAGTATGTATCATTAGTCATATCATTAATAGTAATTGAAATATTCAAATTTTAATCAGAATATATGTCATGACAATCAGAATACCTTTTCCAAAAATGCAACCCCAAAGTCTCAAATGTGGCCTTGGGAGCAAAAACATTTTATGTTCATGATGATCATCAAAGTACTTTTTAGAGTTTAGTGTATCTTCAGAGGTACTGCATTAATAAGTGCATTTTTTATCACTAAACCACTCCCTTGTTGGCAAATGGAACTGGAGCTGCCTGTCAAAACCATTCACTCAATGCTTTTACTGGTGAAGTGAAGAAGTTGTATCTTGAAGCATGTGCTCTGATTGAGCTGTCTCAGATTAAAATTTAAAAAAATGTGTAGCATGAATACATATAGTCTTCTCCTTTATTTTAACAGCAGTTGGAGTTGTTAGCAAAACTTAATAAGGTTCTTTGTACCGGTCTGTCAGCAAGCCTTATTTCCGGAAATTCCAGACCATCGCCTCATCAACAGGTTTTAGACCATGGTAAGCACCACCTAGACTGATTGGCTGTGTACCAATTACAGCAACGTGTATCTTCTTTAGGTATTTGATTAGTGAGATTATATAATTCACAGGTAAATCATTTCTCTTACTGAGTTCATATGTGGGTGCAATAACAATATTGGATAGCTTTCAAAACAGTATATTATATGGGGAAATATTTAGTTCTCCTCTAGGTTTCTCTGCATATTTTTGAAAGTTTGTTTTTAATTGTACCACTTTAACATTCGTCTTTGTCACTAGTTGTGGATGATATGATATATGTAGCTAGTGTTTTATTCCAAAAAGTTGAGAGATCTTATTAAAAGTTATTCCAGTTAAAATGTGTGTCTTGGTCAGATGATATTATATAAGGTAGACTATACCTACAGACAAATTTCTGTGTGAGTTTTTTAGCATTAATTGATGCTGTTTCACTAGCCACAGCATACCCTTCAACCAAACCTAAAAATAAATCTACACATACCAAAACATTATGAAGCATTCTAAATTTTGAAAGTTGAATGAAATCAATCTGTATTATTTAGAAAGGACCTGATGTTTGGAGAACATGTGAAGGTGTTGTTTTAACTTGCTATCCTGCATTTTTCTGCAAGCAGATAATACAGGAAGCAGTGCATCTGGTTGCTACTGATGCAAAGCTAGCAGCATACCAGTAAGTTTAAATCAGATTTACCATGGCCAACTTACATGCATGAGTCAGTCCATCTGACATCTTTGCCAATGCTGGCAAGAGTGACTTTTGGGTGACAGGCTTAACCACTGAGTTTTGCCATAAGCCTTTCATTGTCCTGTGTTCACTATGCAGTTTACCACTTAGTCCTTTCCTGTAAATCATAAGCCTTTTGCACTTTGATTAATGTTTGTTCACATGGTATACATTATCATCAGTAAATGTGCAAACATTTTCTTCTACAATTTCTCTTTTTGCTACTGCCTATTTAGCAATATCTGCTCTATTATTTTTATTAGTTATCTCATGATGTCTGCTCATATGGGCATGGCATTTAATGACTGCAATCTGGGAAGGTAACTGAATAGCTTCTAGCAACTCCTTTACTGCTTCTGCATGTGCAAATGGATAGCCTGCTGCTGTCGTAAAATCTGTTTCCATAATTCACCAAAATTGTGCACAATATCCAAAGGTGTATCTACTATCTGTGTATATATTTATACTGTTTCCTTTTATCATGATTTTGTTAGTGACTTTAGTTCAGCTAAGTCTGATGATTGTGGTGGTTAAAAGATGTATGGAAAAACAGTTTTTGTGTTTTCTAACACAGCATGCTGTGGTTGTGTTGTCCTAGTTTGTGTTTGCCTATGACAACTGTCATTAAATAGTAAGCTAAGTCAGGGTTCTGAAGTGGTACCTTTTCCAAATCTACCATTGGAGTTTTTTGTTCATCTACATATTTTAAGCAATCATGTGGGGTTACACTTTCCTCCCCCATTCTTTTCTCAGAAAATCATCTGTTTTATTAACTGGTAGTAAAGTAGATGGATGCAAAATAATACATTTGACCAGGGAAATGTTTGCAGGCATAATGAGGGACAGTTCCAATTTTTTTAAGCAAACAGCAGTGATATATAGAGTTTTCTGACAAATTAGTAGCTGCTGTTGCATGTGTTGCACTTTAAGAATGCAACGCAAAACAACCTTGCATATTTGTCTACAAGTAGTACAGCTGCTGCTATTGCTCTAAGACATACCAGTTATCCCTTTGCAACTGGGTCTAACTGGGCACTGAAATAATCTCTGTTTACCACCATGTGATTGTAAAATCCTATTTCCATTTGTCTGATATGTGTCACAAAATTGCCCTTTAAGTTGAAACAGTAATTTTCCTTTTTTTTTGTTTGCTAAGTGCACTTGGTTTATTTTTAAGCTAATGCCATTATTGCTGGAAGAATAGCTTCCAATGAGTATGGACCTCCTGGGTCTATTGTTTTAACAGGCTTCGTCTATGCTACATAGGCTGGAGGGGGAACATTACTAGATGCTTTTAACCATGGAGTATATTCCTTCCACTCATCAGGTTTTTATATATGTATATTTTTATAGTCCAGCCTTTAGTATTGAATATAGTGGTAAGAGGGGATCTCCCCTAATAAGGAAAACATACTCTCCTTTTGGAAAACCTTATAAGCTTGTCAGGTTAAATGGCCATTTAAACATATGTGTTCCATGCTCTACTAAGCTTGGCCTTATAGTATATAAGGTGCTTTGTCAAAATAGGTAGTATCCCTGGTACTATCCAGTATATGGGAGTTTAACCATAGCCTTTCTCTTACAGCAGAGACTGTCTTGACTCAACAGCTGTCAAGGTCAGGCCAATTACATGCACAACCTCTCATGGAAAACACTAATTTTATCAAGATATGGAAGACAACATAGGCAAACATTTAAACTCTAATCTTTAAAAAAAAAATTTTTTTAAATATCAACAATAATAGAACTTAAGATAAATTGTTTACATACTTACAATCTTCAAGAAGACTTCAACAAAAACAAGCTACTAACACACAAAGGCAGATGACCAGAGAAAGAGTTCATGGAGCGGAGTATGAAAATAAGTTCTTACTTTGTGTCCACAGTTTATCCAAGTACCCCGGCTCTAAGTCCTTCTTCTTTCATCATGTGTAAATGTTGGGTTGATCTTGGCAGTGCATGATGAAGTCTCCTTAAGATTTATAATACATGCCCATACAGAGCAAGCAAATCAGAATTGCAAGCAATTGTCATACAGGTCATACAGTTTTACTCATATATACCAGATTTGTCTAAGACATATGCCAATCAAAGACTTAGAATATACACTCCTAACAGAAGTTTTCAGAACCCATGTTTTTTACTAAATATATTAAAATAATCCATAACTGCTAACTTCTTTTTTTCTTTTTAAACTTCCCAACAGCAAACTATTAAACACTGGTGAATCACCAACAGCTGGTGTTTGTTTCAAAATATATTTATACAAGACAATTAAAAATGATATATTTCTGCAGACCTTTAGAATTCATTTTTAATGCTACATTTACCATTATATTATATTATTGATCATTCAGCTTCCATTTTGTGTTCACTTATCCATATTAATATCATAATATAAAAAGGGACCATCTACACTAAGTAGGTATCATAGTTTTTTTAAATAGGACAACACAACCAGATATTAACACTCCCATTATAAGCTAACCTGAAGTTACTACCCAATAAATGTGAATATGGTGCACTCACAAATTATCTCATTAGAGATAGTCTTGAATGTGGCATCTATAATGATTCAAAACATGCTCACGTCCTAAGTGAAAAGCAGTTATCATTAATTACTGCTATACACTTAAGCACTCCAAAAAAATTGTGCAGGAATTCAAACAAGAAGCAAATGTATGCCATATCCAGCATCAACCTCAGCAATCAACACGCGGTGTGAATTGTGGTGGTCAACATTCCTATGTCATAAATGTTCTACATTTAACAAATTCTACAATACTTGTTGTTAACTAAACCAGTTCATGAAATGGTGCAGGTCTAAGCCTAAGAACTAACATAGACAGCCACAAACAGCAAGGTCACTTAGTAGAGTACAGTATATGACATTCAGCAGGATATCCCAGAAATTAAAGAATATGCTGATCTCTTTGATTGCAGCATGATAAGAAAGCTACCTGTCATGTATCACATGCATAGAGATGTATCTGTAATGCCCACAGTTTGTGCCAGACATATACCATTTACCATGTAATACAGTTATAGCTGAGCTCAATCACATTACTACACTTGGAGTAATTACCCCAGTGGAGGGAGCCTCCAAATGGGTGTCAGCTATAATGGCTGCTATGATGAAGGATGGTTCCATGCTTATTTTGTTTGATGTAGTATATTTAAACAAGGATTTCTTGATAATACATCTCAATCTCAAAATTGTGGAATAAGTGATAACTAACTCACCTAATGTAAATATTTTTATTATATTGGATACCAGTTGTGGATATTTGTAAATTACCTTATACTTATTAATTAACTTATCCATGCTGATCACTTTTCTCAGGATGTCCTATCACCTTTGCACTGACACTGAGGTTTTTCAATGGTGCATGGAACACCTCTTTGAAGGCTACCTTTGCAAACTTATAATGGGTGATGCACTGGTATGGGGTCACACCCTGGAGGAAGATTTGAGATTGCACCATCAAGGAACATGATAAACATTGACTGAATGTGTTGCAGAGAATCTGCTTTCTTAAATGATGCTAAACCCCAACAAGTGCAGGTTCCAGGTAACAGAGATTCCTTATATTGGTCATTTACTCACCTCATAAGGTATAAGGAGAGTACTGTATGGGGGATTCTGCACAGGATGCAAAAACAATTCTCGCTGAAGCAGAAGCATGTGCTTTCTCCTTCAGTTGATCCTACCTAGCTGCCTCCTTCTCATTTTGCAATCCACTGCAAAGCACATTAGACTGTAGAAGAATAGATCAGACTAAGGATTTGCAAGTACTGTATATGCATTATTTAACTCTGCCTTCATTTATGATTTATACTACATCACTGATATTTAATGTCTATGTGTTTCAACATAATGTTAACTGTATCTAACCTTATTTCTATGTTTAATTTCATAGTGTTCATTTGATGTAAATGGACACACTAAGGATACCAGAAAGATTAATGTATGTTTTTTTAACATATAGAAACATATATGAATGGTATTTGTTATCTGATTATTACTTTTATGTGAGGAGCTGCAGACTCTTTCACAACTGAGAGGAAAGCTGTTCAATAGTGTGTGCAACTTACATTAATTTCTATTTATTGTATGTAAATGCTTCCATTGATATACATAAACAACTACAAAAACTATATCATATTTATACATTTGAAAACAAGTTTATGTGATGCCAATATGTTATGACTTGTACCTTATATAAATTGGGATAGACTCTTGTATTAACCTTATTTACTGCTCAAGCATAACAATATTTTGCAACTTCTCCCAAATCAGATGTTTCATTTAGGAGAATTTTGCAATATATATATGTCATATATTTAATACCTGTTTTAATCCTAGGAACACATCTTGTTACCTAGCACTGAAGTTGCTATTTTACTTTTTATACCATTTTTATCTAATGATATAATTAAAAGTAAAATTTTAAAAATTCAAATGTTTACCTCATGGGGTGTCAAATTTGAACCATGTGAGACTTTGGCAACAAAGCTGATGCCTATCCCCACAGAAAAGCTCAGACTCCATCATTTTATTTGTCTGACCAATTACTTCTCAGAGTTCTTGCACAATAACAGTGATGCTACAGCTCTGCTGCAGCAGCTCCTGCAATTAGACACTGAATGGTGTTAGAATTCATTCAATGATTCTGATGCCTCTTCTCTGAAGTCCACCTTAAAATGCAATGCAGTCCATCAAAGTTTTGGTGTAAATCTTCCAGACTGATATCTGTGGCTGCATCTCAACATGGTATGGGTGCTGGCTGCATGCAGTGTAACAAGACATTTGCTTTTGCCTCTCATGCCCTCATGGAGACTGATTCAAGTTAATGTGTGCTCGGAAAGAAAGGGAACTACTGGCTCTAATATTTCCATGCAAAAAATTAAATGATGTCATTTATTGTAGGCATGTATTTGTAGAAACTATCAGCCCCTGCTTCTTCCAGGATACAGCTTTTCATGCTCAAGATCCAATGTTTACAAAGTTCTAATGTTAATATATTTATGTTGTTTATAACCATGGCTGAGATCTCTATGTTACTGATGCTCTGACCCTTGCATTTCTGTGATATTTGGATGTTTTTGATTCTGATGATCATCTTGATCTGATGGAGATTTATGTATTGTCGTCTAGATGTTTGGAGTAATTCCATACAGTCATGGTCAATAATGGGTAATGTCACTGATTGTCCAAAATTGTGTTTGATGGTTGGTCTTCCAGCTCATAGGAGGCACCACATGATATGTGTTCATTCTTTGCCATGCCTGTTGAACTCACCTTGTCTGATGGTATCCTAATGTGTGGTGAATAGTTAGTCATTCCCCATTCACAGCAGGGTTTCTACACTCATCAACTCACCAAATGCAGTGCCAAGACTGCCCTGTTCTGGCCTTCTATGTTGGCTGATACTGAATGTGCCATGGATGCTTCTGTTCTCTGCAGAACAGATGGGTTGTGTCCATCATGTCAAACAACCTGACCTTCCCTTGTCCATTGTCACAGCTGACATCTATGATTGGGGAGCAAAGTGTTATTTGTATTGGTATATTCATATCCTGACTAGTTTGAGATGGACTATCTACCCAACATTATTATCACTGCTATCATTAACAATTAAATACAAATTTCTCAGTACATGACATCCACAACAACTTTTAACAGATTAATTTTATGCAGTTCCTGAGTATTAATTAAAACATTTCACATGTAAATGAGAAATTATTCACACAACCAGTAGCCCAGGTACCTATAATCTATTGGGTTTACTGAAAGGGCAGTCTCCTTTGCTAAATACTTACTATAAAAATGTTCAAGAGATGGGTCTCTTTTATCATTGTACTTTTGAATTTGAGAAACACTCAAAGAGATGGTTTTCCTGCATAGTGTATCCTATTTAGATGCACCAACCTGTCAGTCACTGCCAAGTCCAAGCTACAGCTACAAGTTTAGCACATCATGCAGGATATTTATGCAAATTCAAGGTTAATGACTCACCTGTAAGAGCTCCAGGCAATCACAGGCCTATGCCTAGCATTGAAACATTCCAAGAGGAGTCTGCCCTCTTGCCCTTTATTTATTACCCATTCTGGCAGAGTCTCCTAGCCCAATCCTACTTTCTAGGTCTTTGACACCTAGTGTTGGTCCAAATTATTATTGTGTATTACCATGTTTAAAAAAGGGGATGCAGATGAGTGCATTTTGTTTGGCATAAGTTACATCATGCCAATTAGCCCTTTGCCCAGGAAAGCCCCCCTGCAGTTAGGTTAGAAATGCAGTTTGGAGTAAAAACACACATGATCAGAGCTCCAGTGTCCTCTCATCTTACTAATTCTCAGATAAATCTAAAGTTCTGATAGTGCTTGTGCTGTCATTTCATCTTTTAAAGTTTTTCAATACTGAGTGCCTGACAGGTGTCTTAAGTTTGACAAATTAGTAGCATACTAGTATAGCTGGGCATACACTATACAATTATCTGTCCGATATCTGTCCAATCTGGCTGGTTTAAATGAAAATCTGGTAATGTATGGGAGCAAATGACAATTGACCATTTGCTCACAAACACTGGAAAAAGGACAAAAATGGTGGATCAGATAAATTGGTTAAAACACATGAATTTATCCAATTTGAACAATTGTTTTATTTGTCTGTTTTCCAGTGTTTAAAACCATATGATTGACTGTCATTTTCTACCATACATTACCAGGTTTTCATTCCAACCAGCCAGATTGGATAGATATCTGACAGATAATTGTATAGTGTATGCACAGAATAAGTATTTGGAGATTAAATAATCTTCTATTAGCCCATTTGTGGCAAAACATGGTTTATCCATGCAAAATTTTGGAGAAATGCAATGGGCACCAATAAGCCACTATTAGGAGAATATCACAGTGAATCAGTATCTTCAATAATTTTAGTAATCTCCAAGTTGATGCTTATGATCCTGGAGATTCTTACTGTTAATTAATAAAAGCTTTAAAAGTAATGGATGTTGGAATGATGTGTGTGCAGGTATTGATATTTCAGAGTTATATAGGCACACACAGAGTAGATTATTCAAACTATAAACAGCCCAGTTACTTATACAGCAATGTTGGTTTATTGATAAAGAGAATATACAGTGTTCTCATTGTTACATGGTGATGGAGGAGGAGTTTGAGCAAAGTGGGGTGTTATTCATCTCACCAGCCAGGGAGCAGGGGTTCTAAACAGCTCACCAGCCAATGAGAGTATGCTGCAAATGGGTAGTTGTGCAGGAAACTGGAACAGCATTAAATGCAGGTATTAACCAGGTTCTTTTTAGGAGCTAAGTAGAAGACCTTTGTCTCCAACATGTACTACAAAACATAGACAGGTTGACCCCTGCACATGCTCAGTAGTAAGCTCCTTGGTCATCTTACAGAGTATGAAACCTCCCTGAAGAATAGGAACATTGATGTCTATGCAGTTATACATTCTTCTTTCAACAATGGATAGTAATAACAAATCTTACAATTAAGCTACACATGGATAATATTTAATCAACCTGGGAATATGAAAACATTTTTGATTCCATAACAGTCCATAAAATCTCAATGAAGCCATTGAAATAGTTTGCATTGTAAATGTTAATAGCCTTTTCTCTAGCAAAGATGCATGACCTAGTTATACAACACATTTACACCAGACACAGAATAAACAGTAGATGATTGCTTTCAATTAATTCACTCTGTTAGCACACAGCAAATTCTGACATCACAGTACTATGTTTGCCCCCAAGACAGGAACCATCTACATACTGCAAAAAATCAGCGTTATACATAGGTGGATCTTACAGGTCCTTAAATGGAAGAGATATGGCAATAAGTTTATATAATGAAAGGATTCTCCCTCAGTAAAAAATGGAAATGAGAATCAATTATCTCTGGCATCTAATAATAATGGTATTACATAATATATGTTAAATATTATTATTAACAGTTCTTTATATAGAACTGCATAATATACAGTGCTTTAAAGTTAATATTTAATCATGCACATTTGTACTAGCCCACTGAATGATTTCCATACCACACTTTATAGGATTAAAGTACTGCATACAGTATATTTGGAGTGTAGAAGGAAATCAAAGCACTAGAGGAAACTAATCAAAGCTTGGAAGAGCATAAAATGCCACACAGTTAGGGTCCAGGTTGAATCAAAGTCATGGCCCAAGTACTGTGAGGTAGCAATTCTAAGCACTGTGCAACAGTGCTACCCAATCAAATCATGCATAGTAACTCATCCATTGAGTTCCAGTTTTTACCAATATTGCAGCTATTGCATGTGGTGTGGTAACAAGTTTTTTATCCTTTATCTATGGTGAAGTATAATTTACACTTGAGCTGCAAATCCATCTTTTTCATTAAAAATTTTGTAGAGTTTTGTATTATCAAATAAAACTAAATTACTGTAGGTTCATATAAAAAAGTATGTTTGAAAATAGAGTAGGCTTCTACAAATCTGTGTCCCAAGGTTGAAATAGTAGGGAGTGATCATTCATATGGACTCCATAGAACTTGGTAGATAGTTGTTTGTTTAGGAGCTTAAAAAAAAATCTGAATTATTTCCACAGTAAGAAATGTTTTGTCAACTAAATGTCATACCATACAGTAGGTAAAACTGAAGTTTTTCTTTAGGAGTTCTGTATACTTTCTGGGCAAAACGAAACTTAGAATCAAAAGAATCAACTTGACATACTTCTATGTCAGTAAAGGTTAAAAGCAAAATATCAACACACTGTACTGTGTGTGTGAAGATCCTCCTAAAAAGGAAATGTCATCATGCACATTTAAGAAAAGATAATTGGGGACATAGTCATGTAGTTCTTATGTCTAGGTAACTGTAAAAGGGTAAAATTAAATTAAAGTATATATATATATATATATATATATATATATTTGTAGGTTGAACAAGGATAAAGAAAAGATCAGAACACAAATTAACTTCATTAAAATGTGTAGATGTTAGTGGTATAAAAAAAGAATTGTAGCAGTGTTAGGAATAATAGAGAAACTGTAGCAATAGAATAATAGTAAAAGCATACTTTTCAGCTCTAAGAGTTTACACAAAGTGCTAAGTAACCCTCATAAGTTTTTTTTTCAACAATAAGAATAGGTGTGTTAGCTTGGGTTACATTCAAATTTATTTTTAGATTTTAGAGCTTCATGAAACTTCAAACAGAGCTCCAAACTTCAGAATTATTTAGATATTTAGTCTCATAATTTTACTTTACAGTTGATGTTGAGCTTTTTTTTATTTATTTATTGGAATTAGGGAACAAAGAGCATCAATTTAATTTTGCTGTACAGTTCCTTTTCTCCACATAATTGATGGAAAGTAAGAAATGTTGGCAAGAAAATGTTTGGGAGAGTATTATATGGTAGTCTGATTTGTTAATCACTTTTAAAGTAGGACATACCAAAAAACTGGATGTCAGCATTGAAAAAACACATTGTCCTTCCTTACTACAGCTTTCCCCTTACTCTACTTTTTCCTCTTCTCAACCTTCATATCTTCCTTTTAATCTGCTTCTTAAAGACAAACTTTTAATTTTCAATACCATTAATTTATCTTTTTAATTTATCTTTCTTATGTGATGCCGTACATTTATTGGCTAATTAACAGATCAGATAAGGCTTTTATTTGAAATCTTACAGAATTGGTTTTAAGTAGGGTTGCAACTGAAATACAGTAAGTTAGCAATATTTCCAAATAATTAGTGGATAACTCATCATTTTTTTGGTTACAGTTATCTATTCTTGATCAATTTGTTTTTGATAGACAAACAGTAGTGATAGTTTCGAATAACAATTAATTTGCTTAAGTGAGTTCAATGACTAAACCTGTGGCTTGTTCAGGTTGAAGCAGTATATACTGTAGATGCTGCCTCACTTCATTGACAAGGGTACTTTTAACAATTGATTTAAATAAGCTTAATTTTACTTATAAAAGTTAAATATTATTTTCACATAATCCAAAAAAGTTATTTTTTGTAATGTTAGGAGAAACATTTACTCTTTTAACTGTGAGCATCTATAATAAATGAATATTATATATATTTCCAGTTTATTTCCCAGATATTACTTTTAAAAAGTATATTAACTACATAAAAAATAGCTCTATCATGGCATACTTAACATATTTGTCTACAAGTTATAGTGTCTGCTTGGATGGCATATCTATATTCATCTTCCCTTGGTAAACTGTGAATGAACAACTGGTATACCAGTGGCTGGTTTTCTTTGTGGAACTCTCTCTTGTGCACTAGCAAATAATTGTAATATGGGGACATAATAAGATCTTCATATCAATCTACATTTTTTTCATTTGTTGACATTTTGGTGTTTGTGATGACAGGGTAGAGTGATGTTGAGGAATATAGTGCATTGTGAATACAATTGTTCATCTCCTTGTCTTATGATGGCTTTTTTATCCCTTGTCAATGACTTTTGTTTTCTATCAACATAAAAATACTTTATTTTATGCTATATACTAAATATGAATTGAGACTGGGAATATGTTGTACCCCATAATTCAAACACTCAACAGATATATTCAATATTGTCTTCATCACATGAAAAGTGTCATCTTAGATGTTACATGACTCTGGAGCTAATTCCAAAATGTCAGAAGAGAAAAGGTGTTAGGACTTTAATGTATTTAACTATAGAATTTTGTAATAAATAAATTCTCACTAGAATTTACACTATTCAAGTCTTTTTTGTTTGCACCTGTCTTCTATAACTATGTTGAAAATATTTTCACTGACACAAACTGAGGAACAGGATTTACTAAAACAGTGCTTTATTTAGCTTTGGATGTAATTTTATCTAATGAGTAAAAAAGATGATTATCCATACCTTGTATGCTTTCCAAAAATTACTGTCATATAAATTTCAGTAAATCCAAGACTTGCAGTCTTTGATGTCTGAAATAGTGGACAGTTACAGGTAGGTATAAGTAGAGTATATTAATGGTGTTCAAACTTAAGTGTGGCATGTTCCCTATTAAAGCAACCTAATTATACTTGCACACATTTTCATATCTGCTTCTTAGGGCTCGTATCATTAGTGGATACTGAAGGTCTAGGTATAAAGGTATGGGCTGATGATGGTTGCACCATCGACACTATCTAATCCATGGGTCAGCAACTCCTGATACCCATGCCAGATGTGACACATTGAACACTTTTAAATAGCCCATCATCATTTATTGCAGGCCCTCAGCACCGGGAGCTCACAGTCTGTCAGAGTGCTATGCTTTAGTGAAGGCCAGGCCAGAGTAGGAAAGTGTACTCCCCCACATCTCTGCATGGACTCCAGCTTCAAAGCTAAATGGGAATGAATTATGATGGGCATATATAAATTATAATTGAGTGTGATGGCATAAAAGGGACATATGGAGGATAGTTGTGGCATATTAGTTGTATTTAGAGGAGTATTATGGAAAACAAGGGTCTTTTTGAGTGGTCTGAGAAACATGTGGAAGTCTGATGGTATATATGTTGAGTCTGTAAGGGTCTGATGGCATATACATTGAGTCTGTAAGGGTCTGATTGCATATAAAGGGAATATGGAAGGCTCTGATGGCATATATATGGGATATGTGGTAGGTTTGGAGGAATATAAAAGTAATGTGGAGAGGGCTGATGGCATATACGAGACATCTGGGGGAACATTATGTCATATAATAGGCATGTGAAGGGGTCTGAATACATATATTAGGCATGCAAAGAGGCTTGATAGTATATAAGGGCTATCTGGAACTGGCACACAGAGCTTAACTAGATATTATCTCCGTAGGTTTGCATATCCAGCTAAAGTCACTTCATTAATTAGCTTTATTAGCTATTTGAAGTAAATTTATGGCACCTTTTTGAAATTTTCAATGAAGGTGTGGGGGTGTTAGTGTTTTATTACATTTTTATATGTAGAGTGTGACTAACATTTTTAATTACACTGCAGATACTATCTTTTATGTATATGATATTTTAATACTAACTTCATCTTTATCTTTATATTTTTATTGCATAAACGTTCCATGTTACAAAATATTATAAAGACATTATTTTTACATTATAACTTTTTTGTAATTTTCACAACTTTGGCCTCATTCAGAGCCGTACGCTCTGAGCAGAGCGCACGCTCTGAATGAGGGCCGGGCTCCATTTTCATGGAGCGTCCTCCTGGACGCTCGTATAGCTGTGGGTCACCACCCACAGGCTATACGAGCGTGCTTTGTGATGGCCGCGATGGTCGAGACCATCGCGACCATCGAAATTGCGAGCCGGAGCCTGCGGTTGAGGTTTTCAACCGCAAGCTCCGGAGTGATTTTGGCTCTATCAGAGCCAAAATCACTCCCACTGACATCACTAGTGATGTCAGTGGGCCGGCTTCTGACGGGAGGCGTTCCCGTGGGAACGCCCCCGTCAGGGAGGCACGCCCCCGGCACGCCCACCAAAGGGGGCGTGCTGTCAATCAACATTGACAGCACGCCCCCTATGATCGGACACAACGAGCGAATGACTTTCCTTCGCTCGTCGCGTCTGGCGCATGCGCACGACGGAGCTCCCTCCGTCGTGCGCATGCTCAGTGCATAACATCGACCCACTTGCGAGCGGACAGCCGCTCGCGAGTGGGTCTGAATCAGGCCCTTTGTTTGCAAATCATAATTTTGCTGTGAAATTTCACTTATCTTCTCTTAAACAATTAATTTAAGCATTTTTCCATACATTACAGACAACGCTTATCCCTGGGTGTTGCACTTTCTTGTTACCTCACCACCACTTCATTCCATCTTATGTCAGAGAAGCATTCACTAATTCTATCTTGGATTGTTTTAGATTAGGTTTGAATATATCTACCCCTTGTCTCATAAAACATCGCTAACTTCATCTTTAAACCAAGCACACAGTATGTCTCACTTAGAAAACTGGGCAAGTTTTGAGTTGGACACATCTTTGGATACATACTTCTCAAAATACAAATAGAAGTCATCATATTTAGAGACTAAGGGCCTGATTCAGACCCACTCGCGAGCGGCTGTCCGCTCGCAAGTGGGTCGATGTTATGCACTGAGCATGCGCACGACGGAGGGAGCTCCGTCGTGCACATGCGCCAGATGCGACGAGCGAAGGAAAGTCCTTCGCTCGTTGTGTCCGATCAAAGGGGGCGTGCTGTCAATGTTGATTGACAGCACGCCCCCTTTGGTGGGCGTGCCGGGGGCGTGCCTCCCTGACGGGGGCGTTCCCACAGGAACGCCTCCCGTCAGAAGCCGGCCCACTGACATCACTAGTGATGTCAGTGGGAGTGATTTTGGCTCTGATAGAGCCAAAATCACTCCGGAGCTTGCGGTTGAAAACCTCAACCGCAGGCTCCGGCTCGCAATTTCGAAGGTCGCGATGGTCTCGACCATCGCGGCCATCAAAAAGCACGCTCGTATAGCCTGTGGGTGGTGACCCACAGCTATACGAGCGTCCAGGAGGACGCTCCATGAAAATGGAGCCCGGCCCTCATTCAGAGCGTGCGCTCTGCTCAGAGCGTACGGCTCTGAATGAGGGCCTAAATGTGACAAACTATTAATGAAGCCTATACTTTAGACCTTGGTAACATGCACATCAGCTATGATCTCTTATCTAAAGTCATACAGCTTTAAATGTCACCTCATTTGGTTACAACATTTTATAATTTAATGTAATGTAAGAAAAAAGTATTTCCTAGGATCTTGACCCATTAGAGTGAAATGTTTGATGAGGTAAGATTACACAGGCAAATGGATAATGCTGATAGCTCCTATTTGACAACACTCAATTAAATATTTATAAAAGAGTTTCATTCCTTGGGGTGCATGCTAGTGTGTTTGTATCCTATTTCAAATACCAAAAAATGTAGAGAAAATGATCAAAATATGTTGTATTCAGTCTAGCTAGCTACAAACACTTTTATAAGCAGTTTCAAGAAGTATTACATTTTATGCATGCAGTTTTCTTTTGACATGATTTATGACTTCTAAAACAAAATCACACTGGCCATATAGAATTTCTTCCTATAGATATGGGGATTATCCTGCATAGAACCTATAATAATTTCTAGAAAGAGCCCCATCCCTTATGTTTTCTTTAGTTTATTTCACAAAATAGAGGTTGGCTCTTTGAAACTCATAACCATATTACTAAAAAGGATTTTAGATAAAAATGAGTTTTCATATGTAGTACACTACATACTTAAGCCAGGTACACACTATACAAAATATTCTCTAATCTTGTTGTCTGCAACTATTCTGCATGATCTGTTGTTTACATACATTATACATCATGTGATGTATGATGTGATAGACAATGCAGTGCAGTAACATTACCCCTGTAATGACATAATGTATCATCATAACCTCCTATGCTGTTTACTCACAAGGTTCCCGGCTGTGCTAAACACTCTTTCCAAGTACACATGGAATGGTGGAAAGCTTAAGTACACCATAGTTAACTTGTACAATGGGCTCTAATTGTCAAATTTTCATCCCAGTATTCAAAGAGACTGTGAGAGATTGTCATTTGTACATAATCATTAAAGTATTTGTCTGCCATTGTATTAATGCTTACTGTATCAGATTGAGTCACAGCAGAAGTAACTCATCATCATCATTATATTTGAAACTCCTGGAAAAGGTAAATATTTTTTCCTGCAGCAACATTTGCAGGAGAAACTGAAGCAGGAGTCAATATTGCTTACAACTTGCTTGCAAAGAGCTCTTTGCATTCTTTAAGATCTGTGTCAAGGATGTTGCAAACCTTTGTGTACTGGTGAAGCAAATATAGGACTTGATATAAAAAAGTCCAATAAACATAGCAGAATTGCTTGATTGGTATTATTTGTCCATGCTTGAACCCTATGAACACTACTCCTAAAATAATTATGCCAAACATAATATATTGTATTATTCCAGAGAAAAGGTTAACAACACTTGATCCTATCCACCCAAAAGGGTCCCACTCTTCTCCAACACCTACTTTCTCAAGTCTTTCTTTAATCCCAGAACCTTATCCAAATACTAAACAATATATGACTCATTGTCATCTATATATGTACAACTTTATTAACCTACTACAGCATATGTTTTACCTTCAGGTGCCAACATTTGGTCCAGTGCCATTAATATGCTTACCATATGAGAATATATAAATATCCACTTTTTGTCACTTCCCTCTTACTATGATGTTTCATTTATGTCAGATCAGCGAGGACTAGGTCATGTTCCATATGGATGTTTCTCAGGTATTGGTGGTTAATAACTCTCACAAATGAAATTACATAGGAAAGTTCACACTGTCCACTAGCTCACAAGGGAATCCATGACTACAGTAAGTCCCTTTTCCACATACCCAATATATACCTTTAGGTAATGACATGCCCACTACTTTAGTATAAATTAGTACCATATTTGCCATAAATAAAACCATATTGTTTTTTGCTCGATCTGTACAAGTAGCATTGTCAAAAGTACAACTATACTTTTTTTGTTGAAACAAGGTATAATTCAAAATCAAATACCACACATTATCTATTGCATACCAACAGGAGCTTAGGAGCACATTATTAAATTAAAGGGTACTAGGCATCTTAGTTACAAAACTTATTGTATAGAAGAAAGTATAGCACAACTTTTGTCATTTAAAATGTAAAGTGTTAACTGTACCTTCTCTATCCCTATAATTAATTTTCTATCCTAAAAGTAGTATATAATCTATATTCATGTAAAAATACAGGTTTCCCTGTAGCAAACATCACTTTCAAGGCTGCAGACTGTATTTGAGGAGAGTTGTTAAAACAAATGTGACTCCCATTTATTTTATTATGGGAAGACCATTTAATATGTATCCTTTATGGGTGTTAATAGTTAGCTAGTATAGTTGTGCCTGCCTCTACACACATAGGGAGTACAAATCCAACATTTACTTTTATTAAGTGTTTTGCAATCCTACTATGAATTTCTGTCATTGAATATCCTGTCAAATAATCTTTATGATTACCCCCTTGTAAGTGTCTACTTACATGTATTCTTCCTGTTATATCTTTTAACTCATTTATCATATGTATCATTGCTCATATAATCCTTAGTCATTAAACATTCAAACTTTCATCAGAATAACAGTTATGTCAATCAAAATACCATATCCAAAAATGCAATCCCAAAGTTCCAAATCTGGCTTCAAGCTGGACAACATTTTGGTGTTCATGATAATCTTCACAGTACTCTTTAGAGTTATATTTCTCCTTTGAGTTACTGCACTGGAAAGCAAACAGTTTTATTATATTTGAACCACACACTTGGTAACAAGTGGGCCAGGAGGGGCCTATAAGAACCACTCACTTGATGTTTTTATGTTTGAAGTGAAGTAGCTGTTTCTTGAAGAATGTCCTCTAATTGAGTTGTCTGAGGAGATTTACATTTTGATTTTTTTTGCATGAATACATTACTTTAACAGTGTTTGTTGTCAACAATACTTGAAAGACTCCTCCCCATTGGTCTGTCAGTGGACTTTTACCTTATAATCAGGTTGTAGATTGAGGCAAACACATTCCACTGGTGTTTCAGGTTTTGGTGCACTGCACTACTTTATCTAATTACTATATCTTAAGTTGGGTAGATCTATTGAAGCCACAAATACTTGTGGTCTTTTCATGGCTTCCAAATTTGTTGACTGAAATAAGTAAGTTGAGAATATGAATAGGCACAGATAAGATCTATGATAGATGTGTTGGACTTTTGCATTAAAATGAGAGTGTATTTTATTGGTAAGAGAGTTGTTAAAATTGATATATAGGTGTCAAAACAATATAATGAAATACACGTTAAATAACATTGTGTATTGGTTTTGCATTGATCACAGCAGCATGTACCTTCTTCAGCTGGGTACTTAGTTGAGATAATTCACAGTTAAGTAAATTTTCTTACTAAGAGCTTAAATCAGAGATGGACGGATTTGCACACAAGCAGCTATGTAAATCCGTCCATCTTAGATGCAAATGTAGAAGGAGGTTTCAGACATCTCCTTGCTGCATTTGTGATCATAGCACTGTGACAAACGTTACATGTTGGGATCATCATCATGACCATTCCACAACCTTCCTGAAGCCTGGCCGCGGCCTGGTCATGCAAGAGGTCATGAATCTGCATCCGCTGCTGCAAATCCTGGCATTGTCTCTCTCAGAAAATCACGGTGACATGCCCCTGTGTCTGAGACCAGCAACTAGGCACGCCCTGCTCCACCCTCCAAACGCCACAGCATTTCAGTGATGCTAATGCTTTGGTGGTCTGCGAGTGAGATTGCAGGACCCATTCTGAACATTCGCAGAAGGGGACCTGCACAGGCTCTGACCCCATGTCTCTCTGTCTGCAATCGCTTTGTTTCTGCATGAGCGATCCCTATGCGATTGCAAGGCTAACTTGCATACGTTCACTGCATAGCATACACATGTGCAGTGCGCACCATTGACTGATCTGCATACATGGTAGCAATGGCGATACATGATGAATCAGGCCCAGAATGCAGTGCTAATGGCAAAGCTTCTAGCCATTTGCAAAGTAGTTTTTATGCTTATTTTAGATTGTTAGTTCTTAATTAACCAATTGTAGCATTTGACTTTGTCACTGGATTGTAGATGATATGTTGTATGTAGCTGTTGTTTTATTCCAAGAAGTAGACATATATTTTTAAAAACTAGTCCTATAAATGGTGTGCCTTGGTCAGATGATATTATATAAAGTATGCCATACTTCCAAATAAATTCCTGTGTGTGTTTAGTAGCAGTACTTTATGCTGTTGCACTAGCCAACACATAGTAAGCATTCTACACTTTGGAAGCAGAATTAAATCAATTTGTATGATTTGGAAATAACTTGATGTTTTGGTTAGCTGTGAATGTATTGTCTTAAATGGATTTCTGCACTTTTTGTCAAGTAGATAATATAGGAAGCACAGTATCTGGTTGCAAATAATGCAAAGCTAGAAGCATACCAGTAAATTTTAATCAGACTAATCATGGCTATCTTACCCGTATAGGTCAGTCCATGGGACATATGTGCCAATTATGGCAAGAGTAATTTTGGAGTGACAGGCTTACTTTCAGAGCCTCAATTTAAGCCTTCATTGTGAATCACATGCTTTTTTATTCAATTTTGTTCACTTGTATCATTTCTTTTTCAATTTATCTTTGTGCTGCTGCCTTTGTAGCAATATATAGTTGATGATTTCCTTTTTTAATTTAATTACGTCTGGTCATTTGAGTTTGGCATTTAATTTCTGTAATCTGGAATGTTGATTGTATAGATTTTAGCAACTCCTTTGCATGTGCAATTGGGTTGCCTGTTAATGTAATTAAGTGTGTTTGTTTCCATAATTCCCAAAAATTATGCACAACATCAAAAGCATATCTGCTGTTTGATTATATTTACACTTTTTCCTTCTGCCAATAGGTATGCTTTTATTAGTTCTGCTAACTGTGCTGAGGGCCTGATTCAGAGCCGGACGCTATTTGCAGATGGTCGTTCCAAAAAAGGGGCTGGCTATTTAAATTGAGCACTTCCTCTTTGCGGTTTGTTAACGCCTCTATGTCTGAGCGAGCAAACAAAAAATGCGCTCGCTATTTTGTAAAGACGCCCCTTTGCCATTCGCATCACACGTCATCTCTGGTATTTATTAGATTAATCGGGAACATCGAAAGGCATCAGAACTGCTCGCAGTAGTTGTGGTAGGATTTTCCTACTGCAATCACTTGCAATCACTGTGAGCAGTTCAGGCTAAAAGACAACCAAGTGACGTGGTCGATGACGCTCCTTTACTAATTATGCACTCCCATTAAATGCCCTTTTGACCATTAGGCACACCTGCGTTAGGATCTCTACTCCCCCATTTTCAAGCACCTTCCCCTGTTACCACCCACAAACGGTACATTCTGTCAATCAAATTAGCAGCCCCTTGCTGTTTTGCGAGTGCATGATTTCTGACCACAATGACTGGTTTGCGCATGTGCATTGTGACCCATATGCATGCGCAGCTGTGCAAACATCGCCCAGAGCGAACGAGTGGCCGCTTACGAGCGGCTCTGAATCAGGCCCTGAGTGTAGTGGTAAACTAATGACTAAAAAACAGTTTTTGTGTCACTTACCACAGCATATCATGATTGTTTTGTCCCAGGTTATGTCTGCTTATTGTAGCTACCATCAAGATAGTATACTTTGGTGCATATTTACTAGAGTGAGAGTTTTTAGAAGTGGAGATGCTGCCCATGGCAAGCAATTAGTATCTACTCAACATTTCACTAGCACCATCTAGAGGATTAGAGCAAGAATGTGATTGGTTGCTATGGGCAACATCTCCACTTCTACAAACTCTCACTTTAGTAAATGTACCCCTTAGTGAGGGTTCTTGAGAGGTAACTTTTCCAAATCCCTCCTTGGAGTGGATTGTTCATCTATATATGTTAAGCAATCATGAGGGGTAAAACTTTCCTTCCCTCATCCTCTCTTTGAAACTCATTAGTTTAATTAATGGGTAGTAAAGTAGCTGGGTTCAAAATATTACATTTGACGAGGGTAATGTTAGTAGGTACTGTATAATGAGGGCAAGTTCCCATTTTGTTTAGGGTGCAACAGACACATATTGTATTTTACTACAAGTTTTTAAAGCTGCACAGCATGTGGACAGATTTTAACTCAAAACAATGTTTGCAGACATGTCTATAAGTAGTGCATCTACTACTTTTATTCTGAGACATACTGGTAAGCCTTTTGCTATTAGGACTAATTGGGTACTGAATTAAGCTACCAGTCTCTTTACCATCATGTAATTGTGTAAAGACTTATACTGCATGTGCTAGATATTCATGACAGAATAAATACAAATCCATGTTATAACTGGGTAACCCTAAAGCTGGGGCTCCTATAAGGTAATTTAGAATTTTTATATTAGGTGAAAGTTTGTTCAGTATATACCAAAGGCTCTGCTACAGAAGCCTTAGTCAAGTTGTGTAAAGCTGCAGTTAATTGAATAGTTAGGTATCCAATGTATATACTGTAGTAACCCATTTCCTCATTTTTAAATCGTTGGACTTGATAGGAGATAGATGCCTCAGGACTTCAGATAAAAAAATGGCCTATATGTAAAACTTGTTCATGACAAAGTTAGATTTTATCTTTGGATACTTTGTGTCCATTTTGTGCTAGGAACTTCAGAAGTTCTGCTGCACCTTTAACTGTTATTTCAAAATTTGGTGAGCATAGCAGTAAGTCATCTAATTATTGAATAACGTAGAAACACCTTGAAAAACCAGGGATTGTAAGTTTTCAGCTAAGGTTTGACTGAAAATTGTGGAACAGTTAACGAATCCCTTTGGTAACCTAGCCCAGGTGTACAGTATTGTGTACCACAATATGTGAATCCAAAAAAAAAATTGACCATCTGGATGTTTTGGAATTGAAAATAAGGCATAATTGAGTCAATTACTAAAAAACATTTGTACTGTCTGAATTAATTTGAATTTAAATAGTGATAGGATTTGGTGCTACAGGATGCAATGGCTCATCAGTTGTTTTAATTGTGAATAGATCTTGAACTAACCTAAAGCTTAATCACTGCTCTTGATTACAGGAAATAATGGCATGTTTGCTGGACTTTACATTTTACCCAATATCCTTTGACCTAGTAATTGTTTGAATTACTGGAAACATGCCATTTTCTGCTTCTGGTGTTAAGGAATATTGTGGTCTACAGAGAATTATTGCCACTGTTTTGAGTTGTACACTAATTGTTGTAGCATATCTCTCCAACCTCAATAGACCATGCTGTCCATAATGTATCAGGTATGGTTCACAATATTTTTATACTTCTGAAGGAAGTTATTTTAGAGGCTCAAGTTCCCAAAAAAATTATCTGGGTGAAACACAAAGCAATGCATTTGTGACCAAATCTTAGTTTGAATTTTGTACTTGTGAGTTTACCTCATCTGGAGTGCAGAACACAGTTTTCATAGTAAATATCTTACTAAATAATAACACAAGGCATCTTCTGCTAATAGGAATACGTGATAACTGGTTATCAGACCAATTGTTAGCTTTATTGTTTGTGTTTCTTTTAGGGGAACACTTTGTTACTAGGTGTAGGTGTTACTACACCTACTGCATGTATGATATTATTTGTAATAAACAAAAAAAATATCTGTTATATGTGATCATGCAGACCCCTATATCAATCAGAAATGAAAGTTTATAATGTCCAATTGCCAAATCAATAGTTGGTTCCTTATTATCACAACATATTAATGTTATAGTGTTAATAGGGACTGATTCTTCCCATCATTTTTAGATTGTCTTTTTTTAGAAGGGAATTGCCTAGATATCTTAGGGCATTTACATTACCTAGCAAAGTGTCCTTTCCCATGTAACAAATTATTTGTGATTTGTAAAATTTAGAGTAACAGGTAAAAGCATTTTTATTTTTTGTTGCACAGCCATATCATAAGTGGCTTGTCATACTTTAACCTGTAGGTTCATGAGTACAATGTATGTTTTATGCAATTCATGTTTATTGAGAATCAACAACAATTCATCAATAATACAGACACCTCACATAATTAAACCACCTAAAATTCAATATGTAATATAAAAGGCATCAATGATCTTTGGACAATATTTCACATTTAGTATATAAACGAGAGAGTACAAAACAAATGCAAATGAACAAAGACAGAAATGTAGAGATAGGACGAGATCCATGTACATATATTGATCAAGCCATACACATTACTCAGCCATAGTACCTATGATTACAGATTGGAAGTGAACAGGGATTACTGTTTTAGAGGCACTAAAATGTGACATAACAAGGTCTTCTAATAGAGCACCCAGGATCTACATAAAAGTGTGGCACATGAGTAATTCTTCCTGGAGGATAATGCCTGCAGTCTCTTTCACTTTAGCAGTGTGCATTTGGATGATTTGTGCCTTTAGCAGGTGTTGGCAACCCCAGGAGACTGGAGCATCTTTACCAGTGGCACATGATTTTATAATGAGTTTCAACCACTAGCATATTAATTGAGCTAGAAAGTGTACTACTAAAAAATCTGTGATTGTAATTTTCACCTACCAATCCCTTCAAATCTGCTGCCCAGTCACTTGTAAATTTTGGCCTAGTTGAAAATGTTGGTCAATAAGCAATTATAAATGAGAAACAGGGGGTGTGGTGGGTACAACTGAGATTGGCACCTGGTTTCAAAAGGAGTAAGCCCACCAAATCCAATAGGAAATACTAAAGTTGGGGCTATCTCAATACAGTAGGTCCCATTTGGCTTAGTTGGATGTAAAACTCAAAATATTAGTGGAGTCCAGCAGTTGGCTACCAATTGGTAATTGTATGCCTCCTAAATGTTTTAGTCTATAGAGGACCTCATGTTTAAATCAAGGCTTTTCACCTGCCCACACATAATCTATAATAACATGATGCAGGTCTGTGAACCAGGAGCATGGTATCATATTGTGAGCATCTGCAGAAGACAGTACACTTGGAAATACATTTACCTTAAGCATACTTATCTAGTGCATCAAATTTGGAAATTTTCCCTAAGCTTTTGGAGTAGGGAGAGAAATTGCAAGAAAATGTGTGAAAGGGGAACACCCCAAGATATTTAATCTGAGTGGGATGCCACATAAAGGGGAAACACTTAGAAAGTTTTTCACCATTACTGGGTTCATGTTAATCTTAAAATTAGAGAGTTTACCAAAATTTTGGAATTCACTAAAAGATTGGGAATAGACACCACAGGATTGGTCACTATGGCCAAGGAGTCTTCTGCAGAGAGGGCCAAATTGTGTTCCTTATGACCAACTACCATACCCGCTATGTTAACATTCTGTCAAATGGCCTTCACTAAGGCTTCCATACATAAATCAAAAACTAAACGAGATAAGGGAAATCCCAGGTGAGTAACATTGTAAATCTGGATTGGCTCTGACAAGTCCCCATTGATCCTAACATGGGCCAAAGGGTTATGTGTAAAGGGCTTGGGTTCCCTGCATTTTGATCTGGCTTAGACTCAGATATTCCACCACACACATCAAAAAATCTCATTTTACCCTATAGAAAGCTTTCTCAGCATCCATCAAAAGGAGCATAGTTGAGGTTTCAAGACAAGATGCTGAGAGAAACAAGTCAAGGACCTTTGTGGTGTTGTCTCGGGCCTCACAACCCAGGACAAAGCCTGTCTGGCCAGAGTTATTTAAACTCGGTAAGAGAAGATTCAGGTGGTTAGCCATAAGCTTAGCAAAAAACTTCAAGTCAACATTTAGCAGTGACAAGGGTTTATAACTAGAAACCAGGACATGGTCCTTTCCCTCCATAGGGATCACAGTAATATGGGTGAGCACAGACAGGGGGAAAAAGGGAAAGAGATCAGAGACCTTGTTAGATGCCTGAAGCAGCAAAGGGGAGAGTACATCCCCAATGGTCTTGTAATCTTGTAATAGGTGATTGTATATTCATCAGGGCTTCAGTTATTGCCATCCATGGTAAATTTAATAACCCCTTCAATTCAGCAGAGTGTAAAAGGCTCATCAAGGACAGATATATTTGCCTCCAGGAGAGTGGCGAAACCCATCTCCTCAAAATATGTCTGAATCGATGCCTTTTTACGTGTCAAGTAGACACCACCATTCCAACCTGCCAGTTAAATTACTTGAGAATAGTACATCTGAAAAGCAGCACTAATGTTTTTAGTACAGTTACAGAATGCCAGAGGTGCAGATTTTACCAAATGAATGCACTGTAAATGCTTGTTGAGAGTGGAGTGCTCTAGTCAGCATCTTGCTGGGTCTATTACCCCACTGATAGTATAATTTATGACACTTAAGAGCTTCTAATTTGATTTTTTTCAGATGTCTGAAAGGAGAGTGTTAAGGGCCTTTTGAGCATTTATGAGCAACTGGATGGTCTCAGTGAAAAGAGAGAATATGTACTGTACAAGAGTGCAGGGTCTGTATCTTCTGAAATATACATCTCTCTTTGCTAAGTGTTGTTTTTTTAAATATGCCACAACCTGGAACACATTTTTGAGCCTCCCAGACCATAACCTTGGAGGTGCCCGGCAGATAATTTGTGGCAATATAAAACCCTAGGGTCTACCCAATCTTCTGTTTACAATATGGATCTTGAAGTAGGACATTATTCAGGTGCCATGAATAAGACATGACAAGGAGTAGGTAACCTAACTATCAGTGAAATAGGTGCAAAGTCCAACCAAGACATGTGATCATTTACTGAACTGACTGTGAGGTGTAGAAACCTGTGTGACACAAAAAGATCAATACAATTCTGATTTAATTATTGTCTAGTCTAAAGGACATGGATTGACCATAACTTGCCTTCATCAGTAATTAGGAGCTTGTAAAAATATTTGTTGCTGTGCTTATTTACTTCATGTACTACCAGTTGTAGTAATATTGTCTATGTGTATCTTTGCATAACTTGTTCCCATTTTAGTATCACTCTTCTCTTTGTGTGGTACTAATTAATTGTCCTTATTTCTCTAAGTCATACTGAACTAAATTGCCATCATCATCATCATCATCTTTATCATCATCATCAGTACATTTTGGGTCATAAGTGTTGATAAGAGTATTATAAATACATGTCTATTATCTCTGTCCATTCCATAGAACAAAGACTAATGATATCTATGATGTATTTGTAAAATCCCATTTTCATCTGTCTGGAATGTATCATACAATTGTGTTTTAGGATTAATAGCTCTCTTCTGTACTCTGTCTTCCATAGGTGCACTTGGTTTCCTTATGTTAGCTAATGTCATTATTGCTACAAAAATAGCTTCTAATAAGTCCACTCTCTGAGCTAAATGTAATAGGGTGCAAGTTTGGTAAAAGTGCGAGTTTTGTGGTAAACTCTAATATTTTCACAAGGGTGTGAGTTCATTCAAATTTGCATTTTTTCCCAGTTACCAAAAATCGCCATGTCCAAACTCGCATCCAGATGTTTTCCCATTTTAAAGATACAACTCGCCCAATGTAATAGGGTGCAAGTTTCAACCTCGACAAAAAAAGGTAACTAAAACTCAATAAATATTAGAACAGATACAGGTAGGTGAATTCATCTCTCAATAACTGTAATTTCACATCTGAGGCATATTAACACAGAAGAACACCATTAACAATAATTGTAAGCCTACATAAACAACACCTACATCAATTTCATCTGTGTGGCTGTAGCAATGGCATTTTTGCTAACTTCATATGAGCTGTATGTGTCTGGCCTTATTACTGTGGAGGAGCTGCACAGGAGCGTGATGAGATCCAGGTCCCTATTAGGCTGCATGAAACATGTACCTACAGTACAGTGGAAGGATGGACCAGGACCCCCTCTCAGATTAGGAGGTGGTTCAGCTATTTAGGCTGAACCATACAAACCTCATGAACTTATACTGTATGAGCAGGTGAGAGATGATTTGGAGCCTTTGGCAGACAGTAACTATGCAGTACCTGGGCTGCATAAATTAATGTGTGTCCTGCACTTTTTTTGCCACAGGCTCTTTTCAGTCTGTGAGCTCTAGGGTGTTGGGAATTTCACAGACCACTTTTTCTAGGCATTTATCTTAAGTGTTAAGTGCCATGAAGAATTTGTGGCATTCATATATATCATTCCCAATTTGTGAGTCTGACTTACAGGACCGGAAGTTAGCTTTATATAGGCTCTCTGCCAGTGGCATCACAAGGGGGGTGCAGGCTGCACCCAGGTGTCACCAGCCAAGAGGTGGCACCAAGGTGCAGACTCCACCTCAGTGACAGGAGCCAGATGCTGCTCTGTAGTATTACATGCAGCACTTGGCTCCTGACACTGTGAGGGAGCTGGCACTGCACACAGTGCAGTCCGCACCTCTTCCACCCCCCTGGACCTCCCAGGAAAAAGCACAGGAGTTGTGATTACCATTTTCAGTGGGGCATGGCTACACCGTGAGCACAGCATTCCTCCCCACACCAGGTTACACTGCGGCGAGGGATACCACTGCTCTCAGCATTCCATAATGTGCTGGGAGCCATAGAATATACTCACATTGGGATCAAAGCATCGCACATGAGGAGTTATGTCTATGTCAACAGGCATAACTACAGTATCACTCACTCAATGTGCAGGTGGTCTGTGATGCCCAGTTTCATATTCTCAGTGTGGTTACAAGTTACTCAAGGTATTGCCATGATGCCTATATTCTGCGCCAGTCAGACCTGTAGGAGAAGTTTGATGGAACACAGATGCTTGAGGGTTGGGTATTAGGTAAGTTTTTATTGCTGTACACAAATCATTTCATTTATATTAGTATTAGCTTTTACTTCAGCTGCACAAAGAAGCATTTTACAGTGCTATATTTTTTAATTGTTGTTTGGCACAGTTGAATTATTTAAAAATATGAGTTATGTTACTTGATTGATGTAACTGTAGGTGCTACTGTTCCATATAATGATAATCCTTGTTTTTAACTTTAGTTTTAAATGTTTTACTGTGTTACTAATTTTATTTTATTTTTATTCTCAATGTCCATATGATTCAGGGTATGGGTGTCAAAGTTGGCTCATGACACCTCTGGGTAGACCACGAGGCACTACATAGCACTGGTACAGCTATGCACATAGGGTCACCCACAGTGTGATTGAGCAGACATTTTTGGTGTTAAAGAGTAGGTTCCGCTATTTGGACCAGTCAACAGGGATCCTGCTTTATGATGATGGTAAAGTAGGAGACATAGTCAAAACCTGCTGCATGTTACATAACATTGCCCTAGGTCAAGGTCATGCTGACCTTGAAGACATTGCAGCAGCAGATGAGGCACATATACTGTAGGTGGATGTGCCTGATCCTTTAACATCACAGGAAGAGAGCGCTTTTTCTCATTTACTGTAAGTGGGTTTTTTTTGTATCAAAAAAATGGCCATATATGTGATACATTTGGATCAGAATTGATTTATGAAATATTGACATAATAGAGGGAAATAAGAAAGACCCTTGAGATGTCTTGAGTTTTTTTGGTGGCCAATTAACATATATATATATATATAATATATATATATATATATATATATATATATATGTAAAGTGTGTGGCAATTTTTCATTAAATGTAGAAGAACATATCTGTTGTTTTACATTCTAAAGCCACATATGCACTGGATGATATGAACAACATATAGTTCACACAATATCGTTATTGTTCATATCATTCATATTAATCAACCAGTGTATACACACCTTAAGAAGCAACAAAGAATATTAGTGACCGAGGCAATTATTACCAATGTGTTTATTTTGAACACTCTAACCCTGTTTACCTTGCTAAAAAAAATAAAAAGCTAATATATTTTTTTATATTTATAAATATTCCAACAAATATCTTTTTACTTAAGCATTTTTTGACCCAAATCAATTTACTAAATAAACAATTTTAAGTCTAGCAATGTAAAATATGATGCCAAACTAAGAACAACATTAATACATGCACAATTCAGTTTCTTCTCCCCTACCTAGGGGACAGTGGTAGTTGGTGTAATTTGAGAATTTGTGGACACATTAATTACAGTGGACACAGAATGAGCCTACTATGTGTCCCTTTCACCAAATAACTTACTTGTTCTAGTTCTCAAAATTGGCTTGGTTACAGGACTACTTGTCAGAGACATCTCTAGCAAGAAAAAATTACTCCATCATTGTTCTTGTGTGCTGCGGCACTATGGTAACATGTTTACAGTTAGCTAGCTTATGAGTCACACACTTTGTTAGTTTATTTTCTTTCAGACTCAATCTTACCTTTATATTTATTTTTTTCAACTTTGAAGTGACACTACAATCTTGTGTTTGGTGGTGCCTGTGGTGTTTGCTGCTGCAGTGAATATTGACTTACCAATGGTGTTGTGTCTTCTGCAGGCACAAGTGGATTCACTGGTGTTACTAGTATTTGGATAATCTTTATGCACAACTGGTCCTGGTGGTACTGTACTTGATGGTGACATTTATATCTTTGGATTGGTAAGTATTTTTTAAGAATCTTTTATTGTATTCACTGTCCTTAATAATCCGGCAATCCTACCAAGGCATGTATATGTTAGAATTAACCTTTCTTCTATTTGTTTAATTTATAAATGTTCATTCATGTAAACCAAGGGGCGGATTGAGAATTTAAAGTGACCCTTGAAAAAAATCCAGAAAACTGCCCTATGTGCACGTGCAAAAGGTGCGTGTGACTGAAAAAGTGGGTGTGGCAAGGTGTGTGGTATTTTGGCAAGGGGTGCGGCTGTATGTGAAATGGTATGCCTCCAAGCAACTCCCATTGTTTTTATCATGCTGGGGGCATGCCCACTGATCTGGTAGCCGATAGATATGCCCCAGTCCCAATCTCCAGTGAATAGATGCAGCATGTTAACAATAATTTCTTACCTACATGATTTCTCTGCAACTAGGAACCTCTGATGAAATTGATCCTACCTGGACAGGTTATGGGGGCCCGGGGCACTTCAGACAGGGGACGGGGGGGCCCTATTAAAGAGGTAGTCAGATTAATTATTTATATATATATATGCATGTTTTACAATATAATACGTGTGTGTGGGTGCATTTTATAGCTACTTACCACCGAGTCTATGTGCTCCAATCCATCAATCCCCTCTTCTGGACAGTTGGATTTCTAACTCCAAGCCTCCAGATCTGCAAAGATGTAAAGGTGTGTATCCTAGTGCCATGTCAAGTGGGGCCAATGTCATTTACAAGCAACATAGGCTGTGTAAGATTGTGTGCATGTATAGATAGATAGATAGATAATTTATATGCAAATTAATGTTCTGATATTTCTGCTCTCAGATGCTATTACTATACCCCGCACCCCATATAGTGAGCTTGATTCAGAGGTAGATGCAGCTATGGTTACTGCTGGGTGGCACATATTAGAATTGCATGGAGAGCTATGGAATTTTGATAGGTGTTCTTGTGTGGTGACTTTAATGGTGATGGCATGTTGGTGTCAGGGCTGTGTCGAAATATGCAGTTTTACTAGCACTGGCAGCCATGATGCAACATACATTCTGAGCAACCATAGGCTGCTCTGTCTGATGGTGCAGTCGATGTTTCAATGATGGTGCATCTTCATGCGCTTATCAGTGGATTTGCATCTCGGCCAGTGGGTGTCTCAATACCTACCAGCCATGGAATTAGCATAAAGTCACAATAGTGGCTGCGACTTTGTCACAGCAGCTACTGCAGATCCATTCACCTTAAACAGGAAATGTATTACTACAACCCCACCCCAAAACCCACCTAGTAGTACTATAACTCACATAATATTACTAAACCCCACCCCATCACCCAGGTAGCAGTAAAATACCCTCATAATAATAATAATAATACACCCCTCCTTCCTATTAACATTACTCCCCCAGATAACATTAATGCACTGCACCCACAGACAGTATTAATAAGCCCCCTACACCTTATACACTGTACTTACCTCAGCAAAGTTACTGCAGAGCTCCAGAGGAGGAGAGAGACAGGCTGCCCTTACACAGACAGGGAACTTGGGGAGAGAAGGTGACTGGGTTGTGGGTGGTGACTATGGGAGAAGTCTAAAAATAGGGTAAGGGAAATGGCGGGGCTTCTCTGAGATGAAGGGGCAGAGTCTCGGCCAAGAGAGCCCAGGGGAGAAATTAAGAAGCTTCCAAGTTTCTGCCTTCATCAAGTTACACACCACTGTGTCACACAGTACTGTTTAGCAGCACACAGCAGCAGCGGTGCTGGATCCAACCAGAAAGTTTCCAATGGGACCAGGCAGGCTCCTTTTGAGAGGGGGCTTGGGATTACTTGCCCCCTGTGCCCCTCCCCTGTAATCTGGAGCTGACACCAGCCTGTGGCTAAAAAAAAATTACACAACAAGTTGTTAATTACACAGGAGCCAGATGCTGATTGCTCTCTTGCTGCAGCTCTCCCTCTGTCTGGTCCTGCTGCATGTGAGTCTGTATCATCTCTCTGGCACAGTAATTTCTGTGTGTGGGAACAGGCAGAGCCCTGTGCCTCTATCAGCTGCAGCCTCTCACAATTTCAAAACCATGGAGTTCTTTCACGGACTGGCCACTGTCAGCCGCCATTTGGCTCCTTTTCATAAAAGGGTGATGCAGAACTGGGGCGGAGCCACTTATGACAGGTGGCCCACAGTCCTGGTGAATTAAGGGCCTGATTCAGACCCACTCGCGAGCGGCTGTCTGCTCGCAAGTGGGTCAATGTTATGGACTGAGCATGCGCACGACGGAGGGAGCTCCGTCATGCGCATGCGCCAGACGCGACAAGCGAAGGAAAGTCCTTCGCTCATTGTGTCCGATCAAAGGGGGCGTGCTGTCAATGTTGATTGACAGCACGCCCCCATTGGTGGGCGTGCCGGGGGCGTGCCTCCCTGATGGGGGCGTTCCCACGGGAACGCCTCCCATCAGAAGCCGGCCCACTGACATCACTAGTGATGTCAGTGGGAGTGATTTTGGCTCTGATAGAGCCAAAATCACTCCGGAGCTTGCGGTTGAAAACCTCAACCGTAGGCTCCGGCTCGCAATTTCGATGGTCGCGATGGTCTCGACCATCGCGGCCATCACAAAGCACGCTCGTATATCCTGTGGGTGGTGACCCACAGCTATACCAGCGTCCAAGAGGACGCTCCATGAAAATGGAGCCCGGCCCTCATTCAGAGCGTGCGCTCTGCTCAGAGCATACGGCTCTGAATGAGGGCCTAAGTTCCCAGTCCATCCCTATGTAAACCGACCAATTACTTATGATGTAGATCAGGGGTCTTCAACCTTGGCCCTTCAGCTGCTTTGGACTTACAATCCCAGCATGCGCTGCCATAGTTTTAGCATGCTGTTATATCTAAAAGGTGGCAGTGCATGCTGGGATGTGTAGTTCCACTGCAGCTGGAGGGCCAAAGTTGAAGACCCCTGATGTAGATGTTATTGTTGTTATGTAACATTGATATTGCTGAATGTCACCCCTACTGACCCATGTGTAATGTTGTTAAAAATTTACAAGTTTTTTTAAATTTTTCTTTTGAAATCAGCAGATCAATACCCAGTTTGATGCGTGGATGTGTCTTCTTGCCAGGATCCTGCTGTTGCCAAATATACAGTATATATAGCTGATGTTAATGTTTAAAGTTTACCAATAGTTTTCCAATAGCCTTTTGTTCTAAATAAAATTCAATTGCATCTGTTGATGAATGCACATTATATTCTCTCACATATTTAAATACAATTGTGATTAATATTTAGTCATGTCTGTCATATTAATATATTTAATTAGAAATGTGTATAGATAATTTGGTGTTCATTGTGAAATGCACATTCATGCAAGTAAGAATGTACATATCTACAATGTGTGTGGGTCTTTAACTGTAATACTCCAATTATTTGCATGTGCAGAATAGTTATTCACATTTCTCTTGTCTAAATCTCTAGACCGCTGCATGATTGTACACACATTTTTTAAAATGGCAATTACACTCCCTCGACATTTTTTATTATTTTTAAAACTCAAAATTTTGTGAATAAAAGAAAAAACTTTTGCCATCATTGCAAAAAAAACATTTCAAAGCAGTAATCCCAAATAGTCAGTCTACACTACATATAACTCATCAACTTTCTGTTTGTTGATCCTACATTACAGTTTGTACAACATATAGTATTTACAATGTTTAATTAAATTAAAAGACAGACCCAATGTGTTAAGAAAGCACTTTACTGTAAAAGTATGGCATTAACCAAAAATGCAAAACACAATGTACATAAAATTCAAATATATTTACTTAGAGCCCAAACAACCTCATCCCCTCCATGACCCTTTTGCTGCACTGTGTCTAGGTGGAGTCAGTGGGGATGCGGTTTGGGGACTTGTGGGTTGTGAGCTAATAGTGTTGGTTGAGGGTGCCTCACCAACCTGCCTTTGTGCTGCCAACTCCCTAAGGTGGCTTAGGAAGGCCTGGGACAGCTCACAAAAGGTTTGGTCCTGTATGGCCTGTGTCATTTCAAACATACACAAATTCTCACTAGCTATATGGGTGTATGTCCCCTGTGCCACTGAGAATGTTCAATTTAACTTCTGTAGCTGGTGGCCAATGATATCCAGTTGGCGAGTTTGTCTCTCCATGAAATCCATCTAAGATTGGCAGAAGTCGTGGAGTGAAAGTGTAATTTCATCCACAGTGGGTATTGTGGGTTCTGGTGTTGCCTGTGTGGGTTGTGTTTGCTGGGCTGCAGTGCTGGTGGGTGTGGATTCAATTGCAATGAGGATAGTTGTGTTGTCCAGTGGTGTCACAAGGGGGGTGCGTGCCACACCTGGGTGTCACATGCCGAGGGGTGACACCAAGGTGCAGGCTCCCTCTCAGTGACAGGAGCTGGGTGCTGCACTGCAGCACCAAGTGCAGCACTTTGCTCCTGTCACAGCGAGGGCACCGTCACTGCCTGCACCCCCAGAACCTCCCACCACCCCATTGATAATCACTATGAACCTAGGTTTGGGCCACAAGGCCATGCCCCTTCCCTGAGACCACACATCTTCTTGAGACCACACCCCCTTTTTTGGCAGCTGGCAGCTGAGCTGCATGCATTGCATACCCACCACACCGGGTGTCACTACAGGGAGGGATGCCACTGGTGTTGTCCTCATCCTCCTCCACATCAGAATAGGCCACCAGGCCAAGAGGTCTGTCAGGGACATCAGGTTCTGGTGTTAGCACAATTGCAGGAGGCATGTGTCTTGTTGGAGGTCCTAAAAATAAATTTTTAAGGTGAATAAACATACTATATAACATACAAAAATAATGTTTGAACTAGTTAAGACTATGTAACAATGGATGAGTTACACTAATCCTGCCTTAAACACTGGCATATATATTATTTGAACATTAAACTTAGGTCCTGAATCAGAGACATACCCAAAATGGATTTTTGGAATGCAATCTATCTTTTGTTTGCCATTTTACATGCGTATAAACTGCATTGAGTGTGTGCAGCAATTACACTGTGTTCACAGATGCACATAGGAAATAACTGCAGGGTGAGTGACATGTTGTCAGTGTTTGTGGACATCGAGGAGGAGTGGTCAGAGAAACACAGGCTTGTATGTCTGTTTTAAAGACATTACATGGGCATACAAAACTTAGACACTTACAATACATTAGAGATGAGTGGGTCCAGTTACCTGTGAACCGTACCCACCCGAACTTCACAAACTGGGCCGGTTTCCGAGTCTGGCTCAGGTTTTCCCTCCTGACTCGGATCCCAAAATGAGCAAATATGTTATAATTCCGCTGTTGGATTCTCATGGGTTTTAAGGACTATACAGGTACACGATCATTGGTGCCATTTAACTCTGGCTGTGGTATGGAAAGTTATCAGACATGCTGTGTATTTCCATGGGTGCTGTGTCTGTCCAGGGGTGCTGTGTCTGTCAAGGGCAGGGGCTGCTGGGTCCAACAGGGGCAGTGGCTGTTCTATCCATCCAGGGCATGGGCTGCTGTATCCATCCTGGGCAGGGGCTGCTGTGTCCATCTAGGGGCAGTTACTGCTGCTGTGTCCGTCCATGGGCTGCTGTGTCCATACAGGGCAGAGGCTGCTGTGTCCAACCAGGGGTTGCTGTCAGTGCCAGATTAACATCCAGGAGGACTTGAAGATGAAATTCATGAAGGGCCTATTATGTGTCACTGCTGGGGGTGTGACAAGTGCTGTAGCAGTGTAACTGGTGACATGGGGTCATGACCACTGTAGTGGAGGTGTGGTCAACATAGGGGCATGCCATATGCTGTGGGTATGTTTAGTCCCATGGAAGGTATTGCTAGCACCTACCTTCAACCTAACCAGCTACTGTTGGAATCTACCACTCTCTGTCCTTCTCTCCAAACACCACTCTCAATATATATATATATATATATATATATATATATATACATAAATAAATACACATACATATATATATATATATATATATATATATACAACAAAATACTCATGGGCCAGACATTACATTGACCTGTGGGAAGATAGTCTGGACCTGCTGGGCTGCCTTCTTTCCTAATTCCTGAGCTAGGCAATAGGATGGTTGACACATCTTTAGATGGTCAGGGGAAGAGCTTCATATGATTTGACAGGTGAGGCTTTGGCGGGTCGGAGGTGGGTAGGACTTCAGCTGGCCAGTCCACCGGCCGAGGGTAAAGGGGGGAGTTGGCCAACGGGGTGTGGAAATGGGCTAAACTTAGCTATGGGTGGCCATTCGGGAATAGGTAGCTGAGCTGTTGGTGGTGACAGGAAAAAAAGTATTTGCACTGCGGTCAGTATATGTAGGTTTATCTTCAATTAGAGGGCCTGGAGTTGTAGCTAATCCTGCCCCTATGTTAATCCAGCCCTGGTTGCTGTGTCCATCCAGGGGCAGTGGCTGCTGTGTTCAGCCAGGGGCTGATGTGTCCATTCAGGGGCTGCTGTGTCCATTCAGGCTTGCTCTGTCCGTCCAAGGGTGCCCAGTGTAAAAAAAATATATAAAAGCTAATAATATATTTTTTGTGCTGTACCCCAGTGTACTGCATTATTATTATTTTTTTACTGTGTCGCTGCCAGCCAGATCACAGTGTAATATATTCATACATGTATTGTGACATTATAAGTCGTAGCGCTGTGTAATATTCAGACACATATTTTGACACTATAAATGTAACCATAGTGTAATATACAAGAATTGTGACACTATAAGGGGAAATGCAGTGTAATATTCAACACATATTGTGACACTGTAAGTGGTAGCACAGTGTTTTATTCATAAAAAAATATTGTGACACTAAGTGATAGTGTTACAATATTTTTTATGAATAAAACACTGCGCTACCACTTAGTGTCACAATATTTTTTATGAATAAAACACTGCACTAAGTGGTAGCGCAGTGTTTTGTTCATAAAAAATATTGTGACACTGTAAGTGGAAATGCAGTGTAATATTCAATATATATTGTGACACTGTAAGTGGTAGCCAGTGTATTCATAAAAAATATTGTGACACTGTAAGTGGTAGCACAGAGTATTTGAATAAAAAATATTGTGACACTGAAGGCCATTGATACCACAGAATAATATTTAAAATTGGTACAAATTGACATATGTGCTATACCAAACTTTCTCTGTATTTGATATAGAGAACGATTAGTTCAGAGGAGAGCAGAAACCACATACTAGTGTTGGAGCTGTTGCCAGTGCCACCAGTCATGACAATACTAGTCCATCTACATCATCTACTAAAGACAATGCCGAAGGGCAAACAGGGCTTAAGTCAGGGCATCTAAAAATCAAAGAAGCATTTTTTACAGTGTAAAGAAAAAAACATCAAAGGGAAAGTTAGATGCAGAAAGACATAAAATTGGTAATATGCCTTTCACCACACAAAGTGGCAAGGAAAGGCTAAGGCCTTGGCCTTTATTTATGACTGGTGGTTCTTCCTCTTATGATGTTTCAAAAAAATGTAAATCGTTAAGGCACAGGAACCAACTGTATGCTCAGAAATGTCACAAATCCCTGAGGAGAGTTTATGTGTGTCGGCAGGTGCCATGTGTGAGCCTGACCAGTTTAAAACTGTACTCAAAGAGGAGCCTCCTTCCACCACTTGTGAGACCCCTGAAAATGTGGGGATGAGCCGCACAAGTCAACATGCTGACATAGAAATTGAGGATGTTTCTGTGGAATTGCACTAGGATGAGGAGGATATTTGTGTAGCTGACACTAATATGAATGTTTATCATGAGGATGCTGATGTTGAGGATGTTGTTGATGAGGATGTTGTTTGTGTAAATCATGCCCCAGTGGAAACAGTTGATACCCATTATAAGGAAAAGCCCATTGTCATGCCTGGAAAAAAAAACTAAGAATGTGTGGAATAATTTCTACCCAAATCTGGACAACAGTTTTCAAGCAACAGGACTGGAGGCAGCAGCAGGACCACAGTCTCCAGCTGTCTTTGTCTGATGTCCCGGCACAGAGAGTTGGCACAAACTTATTGCAGTTAGGAAACACCTTTGACTATGGCAACCATACGGAGACTATGATCTGGTGAAACCACTCTTCAGGTGAGCGGCTCACATACACCCTGGGTTTCACTATTACCCTCTTCAATTAACTTTTGGGACATTATCCATCTGTCACTGCACAGCATTTCATCTATGTACAGAGGATAACAGAACGCTCCTCATTTCTCCAGCAAGCATATTGGGATTATAACTCACAGGGAGGCAATTACATTTAAGGGGGCACCCCATCTGCCACAAACAGACCGACACATTTAAAACCATTTAATGGCTTTTTTCTTGAGACACTATCATGTTGTTCGGGACTTTATAATGCTTGATATCTCTATAGATTTTTGATACTTATGTGTCCTGTATATCCATAACTATTAGAATTTTATACATATTTTGCAAGTTTTATCATTGTGTGCATTTTTTCTTTATTGCTGATTAGTTTGGTAGTGAACTGGAGTCTGTACTGAGTTAAATCTAATATTTGTGCACTTATTATGGTGTGCAACTGTAACAAATACTGACTAGACTGCCATCACTCTTAGAATTTACAGTGTAATTGATCTGTTTATATTCAGACAGTTTAGATGTGTGTGATTTCAGGTTAACCATTGGTTTTTATTGAATTAAACATGTTTTTACCCTGGACATATAACCAGGATTGACTTTATATATATATATATAATGTCTTTTTATTAAATATATTTCTACTATCAGTTGTTTCGTTTCATTTGGGTTGGGATAGATGAGCGGCGCTATTATTATATTATATTCTTTCAGATTTAAGGGTGCCATTAGACTTGGAGGACTCCCCCTTTTTTCTATTTTTGCACCCATCCAAAGCGTTTGCAAAATTCAGAAACTTTGGCTAAAAAAGTAACAACAAACAATCCAGCATCAGCTAGCTCCCTGCTAGATCCAAGCATCTGGCATCTTCACCACCAACACCTTCATCAACAATACCCTCAATCATGATCTAAACTAATCCTGCATACAATTTGATAAGGGTAACTCAGTCCTCCCCATCCTGGAATCTTTAGAAGAATCCATGAGCATTATGCCTGCTGCCGCTGCTGCTGCTGGGAGTGGATCTTAATCCCAGAAGGGGACCAGGAAGACTACTTCTAATAGTTCTAAAAAACATCTAACTGTTAAAAAAGTATTTGCAAGGGTCAGCAAGTATGACAACAGTCAACCAGTTGCACAGTGGATCACTGACTACATAACATCTATGCTGGTATTAGATGTGCCTCCGATATCCACCATTAGTACAGTTGGTTTTATACAGTTAATTGAGGTCCTGTGTACCCAAAAGCTACACGTGCTGCAGCGATGTCTCTTTCTCCTGTTTCTCCAGCAAGTGCGGCTGCTAGGAAAAAATGAAACTTCCCAAAAAAAGACCCACTGGTGATGCAGATGAGTCAGCACAACCAGGTTTTGACATCTGATCAGGTCTAAAAGAATTACCTACAATTAGTGAGACCTCTACCATAGCTCCATCTAATATGGTCACTATTCAAAGAATGGTGAGGACTATTTAATGATAGCATCCAAATAGGCATTTCAGACAGTCTGTTTCACTACTGGTAGGACAAAAAGGCAATTTGGAGGACCTTGCACAAACTGTCTTTGCTTTAATTGAGCTGCCCACCCTCCAGTGTGTACTTCGAAAGAGTTTACAGCACATCCAGGAACCTTCTCGGCAATTTGTGTAAAAGGCTACTTCCTCAAGATGTGGAAAAGATTATGTGCATCAAAATGAACTACAAATTTCATGAGGAAGACCTTTACCACAAATTACATCCAAAATTGGCACCTAAGGCTGTAATGGTGGATTCCAGCAGGGACAAATTAATGTTGTGTGAAGATGATGCACACACTGATGAGGGTGAGGATTTGGATGATGATGGCAACTACATTTTTCCTCTGTAAAGCCAGTTTGTGCATGGAGAGATCCTTGCCAGCAATGTCACCTGCCCATTGGTAGCTTGTTTTTTTTGGGCCCAAATAAACCAATCACTTCAGCCACAATTCCCTGTCGATGAATTGATTGGTTTGTTAAACTCTGCATGTCCTGTTTACTATATACAACAAACAGGTAGGTGGAAGGGCCCAAGGACAATTCCATCTTACACCTCTTTTCTTTGCATTATGTGCTGTTTATGGGCATTGCTGCCTGACATTTTTAATTTAATAGTTTATTAAACTGTCATCCTGTCTGCCATTGCAGTGCCACTCTGTGCCATGTTGGAAGCTGAACTTCCACATGTTAGTGCCACCCACTGCTGTTGCTTATCTTATTTAACCAGCTAGCTCGATTCAACCTTTTGGCCTAATCTGGTTGAAATCAAAATTGTGAGCTGTGAGGTTGTCAAAATTGACTGGAAATGACTGGAAATTAATGTGATTGGGGGAACAAAAACATACCCAAATTATGTGATTACAACTGTTTTTAGAATTTTTTTGAAAAAACACAGATTGAATCCCAAAACCAAAACATGCAAGGGTGGTTTTGAAAAACCAAATCCAGGTCCAAAACCTTGAAGAAGATAAAGATACAAAACCAAAACACGGGGGTCAGTGCATATTCCTAAGGGATGTTGTTATGAGACCAGTGGCCGCATTGCCGCCGGTCTCAAACCAGACAAGGAAATCCCAGCATGGAATTTAACATAGGCATCAAAATACCAATGCCTATGTTAATCCTGGTGCTGGAACTATGAGAGGACACTGGACCGATCGTCCTCAACCAGGGGTAAGTATACACTTAGCCGGGGATGGGTGGGTTAGGTAAGAAGGCAGCAGTGGATGTTTTTATGATCCTGTGTTTTTTTAATACATTTTCATATGTACTTAGCTGCACTTTCACATTTGTTTCAGCTGAAATCACATTAACAACCATCGATGAGTTTTGTCCATATTCCTAAATTCACATTGCAGATGTATAACCACTGTTAATGTTGCATATTTGTATGTGTATTTTTTTAGCGAGAAATGTGGATATTACATTTAAATGTTTGTAAAATGTGTATCCTCATTACATTGGTAATGATAGCAATACTTTTAGGGGCATATGTACTAAAGTGACAGTTTTTAGAAGTGGAGCTTTTGAACACAGCAACCAATAATATTAAATATTATCTTGTATAAGGTGTTCTCTTGATTTTAATTTTATTTATATTTTTTGCTATGGGCAACATCTCCACTGCTTACAAATCTCACTTTAGTAATTATACCCATTTTATTGTGACACTAGGAATGTATTGATGCATATGTGACATTACAGGTTACAGGGTCCTCATGAACTAATGTTTTTTTTTAAAAACTGATGTCAGTTTTTTCAAAAAAATAATCACCAGCCTCTTCCTCAGACATTTGTGTACGCTGCCTTTTAGCTGCCATTTTATGTTTAGATGCAGAAGCTGTTTAAAATAACAAGAGAAAAGAGCAAGGATTTTTAAAACATGTAGATCGGTATAATTAAGTAAGTATAAGAAATTAGAAGAAACAACATCCACTATGTGCTTATGCACTTTGCACATTGACACCATTGAAAATGCAACTTACTCTGCTGGTGAAATCACACTCATATTTTTTTATTAAAGTTGTCAAAATATGAAGAGTTTAAGTTCTTCATAGCAAATGTGACATGTGTTAATTTTATTGGTAAATGTTTTATTTGAATAATTATTTTAAAAGTTATTAATAAACTAGTCATTGATTAAACAAATATTGTGTGTAACGAACAGACCTCCAGCTGCTGTGGAACTACACATAAAAGCATGGCCTGCCTTTGATTTTACATGCACTAACTGCAAAAATGAGTTAATGCATGCTGGGATGTGTAGTTACACAGCAGCTGGAGGCCCACATGTTACATAACCACTTGGGATAAAGTTTTCAAACACATTTGTGTAAAAAACAATATTTTTCCAAGAATATAATAAAACACTTTTAAGGGGATCATTTAATTGTTTACTCATTAGGACGCCTTGAAGATAGATCTGTATCTTCAATATGTTCACCAGGGAGAACTTCTGGATGATGAACCTGTCTCATCTCCTCCTTATAGCTTGTAAACACTATACGGATATGTCGACCACCGCCTGTTTTCCTGGCTTCACGTAGCCCATCAGCAGTCTTGCTCATCACACCCCACTTGACATCATTGTACCTTTTTTAACATATTTGGGCAGGATCCAACAGCTTTTTTGTGGGATAATGGCATTTTATGGGCATCTTCACCCATGAGGCGACTGTACACAGGCACTATGGCACATACTAATGTGCAATTTTCATCATGGGAAAAATGAACATTGCGGCCTGTGCGTGTTTTCCCTGGTCATGGAGTAGCTTCCTCATCCCCACCCTGCTCCTCTTCACCCTCCTCCTCCTCAATATCTTTCTCCTATGTATCATCACTGCTCTCCTCATCCTCCTCCTCAGTGAAAGCCTGGGAGACTATCACCACATCCTCCTCCTCCTTCTGGCTCTCCTCACCCCTTCTGTATCTGGAAGACATGATGGCACTATAATAAACAAAATGAAACTCTGCAGCAAACTCTCTCCTCTCCTTCCCAGTCACCTTCACAATCCTATCAAAGGACAAGACGGAGGATCAGGGGTTTATATAGGGTGTGTGATGGATTGATCATGAGAGTTATATGTGCCAATTGGTGACTTTGTTTAAAACTGTGAAAATGACCTTTTGAAACTTGCATTCCAGTTGGTCCAAAAATCTAATTTTTTTGGAGTTTAGTCTCATGGGAACTCGCAAGTCTGATTAATTTGTGACTGAAAACTCACACCCTATTAAATTTGAGAGTTGCCGACCAAACTCGCAGTTTTTAAAAGTGCGAGAATGTGCGAGTTTTTTATTTTACTAAAATTGACACCCGAATACATTGGCCCTCTGGGTCTATTGTTTAAATGGGCATTGTCTGTAACACATATGCTGGATGGGGAACATAATAACTAGATGCTTCTAACCATAATGTGTAAACCTTTCACTCATCCAGCTTTTTTCCTAATTTATCTCTTAATCATTTCCATTTATCTAAATCAAAAGTTCATGAATCCATATTTTTTTTACATATAGCTTAATTGTGCCACATGACTGGTAATAAAAAATATGGGAGTAATGGGGTATGAAAACATTGGCTGAGTACAATAGAGTATAGTAGAGGCATGTTCACATATTTGATTTCTATTTAATATGTGATTTTGAAATGTATGAAAAAGGTTAAAAGAGTTGACATAAATTTTGTTTATATATATATATATATATATATATATATATGTATAAATATATATATATATATATATATATACACATATATACATACATATATACACACACACACTACCGTTCACAAGTTTGGGGTCACCCAGACAATTTTGTGTTTTACATGAAAACTGACTTTTATTTGTCAAATGAGTTGCAAAATTAATAGAAAATATAGTCAAGACATTGACAAGGTTAGAAATAATGATTTTTATTTGAAATAATAATTTTGTCCTTCAAACTTTGTTTTCGTCAAATAATGCTCCTTTTGCAGCGATTACAGCATTGCAGACCTACAGCCTTCTATCTATTAATTTGTTGAAGTAGTCTGAAGAAATTTCACCCCACACTTCCTGAAACACCTCCCACAAGTTGGATTGGCTTGATGGGCACTTCTTGTGTACCATACGGTCAAGCTGCTCCCACTACAGCTCAATGGGGGTGAGATCTGGTGACTGCACTGGCCACTCCATTACAAAACAGAATACTAGCTGCCTGTTTCTTCCCTAAACAGTTTTTGCATAATTTGGAGTTGTGCTTTAGGTCATTGTCCTTTTGGAGGTGGAAATTGGCTCCAATCAAGTGCTATCCACAGGGTATGGCATGGCGTTGCAAAATGAAGTGATAGCCTTCCTTACTCAAAATCCCTTTTACTTTGTACAAATCTCCAACTTTACCAGCACCAAAGCAGCCCCAGACCATCACATAACCTCCACAATGCTTGACAGATGTCGTCAAGCACTCTTCCAGCATCTTTTTACTTGTTCTGCATCTCGCAAATGTTCTTCTGTGTGATTCAAATTCCTCAAACTTAAATTTGTCTGTCCATAACACTTTTTCCAAACTTTCTCTGTCTAATGTCTGTGTTCTTTTGCCCATATTATTTTTTTCCTTTTATTGGCCAGTCTCAGATATGGCTTTTTCTTTGCCACTCTGCTTAGAAGGCCAGCATCGCAAAGTCACCTCTTCACTGTAGATGTTGACACTGGCGTTTTGCGGGTAACCATTTAATGATGCTGCCAGTTGAGGACTTGTGAGGCATCTATTTCTCAAACTAGAGACTCTAATGTACTTGTCTTCATGCACAGTTGTGCACCAAAACCTCCCACTTCTCTTTCTACTTTGGTTAGAGCCTGTTTGTGCTGTTCTCTAAAGGGAGTAGTACACACTGTTTCTCACATGGAAAAGCCTTCATTTCTATGAACAAGAATAGACTGTCGAGTTTCACATGAAAGTGCTCTTTTTCTGGCCATTTGGAGAGTATAATCGAACCCACAAATGTGATGCTTCAGATACTCAACTAGCTCAAAGGAAGGCCAGTTTTATAGCTTCTCTAATGCGCAAACATTTTCAGCTGTGCTACCATAATTGCACAAGGGTTTTCTAGGGTTTTGTAATCATCCATTAGTCTTCTAACGCACTTAGCAAACACAATGTACCATTAGAACACTGGGGTGATGTTTGCTGGAAGTGGGCCTCTGTACACCTATGTAGATATTCCTTTAAAAACCAGATGTTTGCAGCTAGTATAGTCATTTACCAGATTAGCAATGTATAGAGAGTATTTCTGATTAATTTAATGTTATCATAATTGAAAAAAACTGTGCTTTTTTTAAAAAAAATAAGCAATTTTTAAGTGACCTCAAACTTTTGAATGGTAATATATATATATATATATATATATATAGAGATATATATATATATATATATATATATATATATATATATACACAGTATATATATATATATACAATTTGCTCACTTTTTGGAATTGCTTACAATTCATATAATTCTTAAATATTCTATTAAAACATATAAACATATACAATGAAGACAGGGCTACTTGTACATCTACTAGGAAGACCAACAAGTACTATATAAAGTCACTTCACTATGTTAGGATATTCAAGTAAGAGTTTGAGTTATTTAACAATGAATATCTTCAAAACATAGACAATTTGTAGTTAAGTAGGGGTTATAAGCCTTTAATGCTTAACCACTTTGCTGATTCTTCCAAGTGGGACTTGTCATACTCATGTACTGTGCCCTAAAACTGCGGATGATGAGTCCAACTCATTATCCATAGCAAAAAGCTCCCCACAACCTTACATTTCTCCACCAGTACTAATCATTGGTAGTTTGTCCCAAGAGTGGGCAGTCCCGGTGCAGTGACTTTGGTGCCCATGCACGCCAATGTCATTTTAAGGTCTTAAAAAAGGATGTCCACAAACAATGTCCAATGTGATCTCAAGGTAAAACCTCCTGCATTACATAAAAATCATGAAGTCCAGCAATGAAATAAGATCTCCCCCAACCTTACTTCCTTAAAATCAGGGGGACCCATTTTAGCAAGAGGGGAGTAGTAGCTATGTGACTTGTGATCCCCAGCCAATATTACCCTGCACTTTGTAAAATAGACATTTTTCCATAGTGCATGGTGTATTAGAGTTTCCAATGATAGGGGTGGTCTATCTTCCTCATCTTGTGTCAAATAAAAAGATGGTGCCAAATGTAATGTGATCTTTTTAAAAAAATGTTATGCATTGTTAGGCTACCATATTCTTTCTACATATATTGTAGGAATCATCTAAATTAAGACAGCAAAAATAAAAACATAATACATTTTAATTTCAAGTGCACATATTTATTTGTGAAAGCCAAAACATATAATCCTGTTGTTTTTTTTGTTTTTTTTTGGAAAATCTAATTATTTCCAAAACCAGAATCACAAAGTATTTATTTTTGGAGTTTAGAAGACACAACAAATCACATTTGTTTTTGATGCCCTTACTTGAAGTTTCAATTAAGAAAACTTGTTAACCATTTGGGACAATATTTTTTTTTATGTGTTAGAATATTTAAAAAGACTAATGGTATTTTCTGAAAATACCAAGTCTTCTGAAAAAAAACAAGGTATAATATGTGTGGGTACAAAAAAAAATCAGTGACATTGTTGTTGCAATATGTCCTTAGCACAAGAGTGAGAAAAGTCAGCAATGAATGGGTTAGGATATAGGAATATACCTTTATTGCTCATCAAAAACAGTTTTTTTGGAGTAATTGATTTTAGATATTATGTCCTTTTAATGACAACATATAATTAAATCAACAATAAACTGTATCAAACTAGATATGTTTAACATATAAACAATCTAAAATGAGCAACACATAAGCTGCATCAAGAAGCTATGAAAGACTGTTGCAATATACTTTTATTCCACTACTGATAAAAAACTGATTGATAGCTGAAGGTTCCTGGTTTAAGAAATTGTGCCTGCAGGATCTTTTCATATCCAAACTTTAATAGCAATTATTTCTCTCAATTGTATGCCTCACAGTCTCTGTAATGATAAATCAGTACAGCTAGGCTGCTTTTTGATATTATAATGCAATACTTTACTTTCGATGCTTCTTCACAAACCCTGCATTTTGCACACTGTTCAAATATATTTGTTTTCTGAGCTTTCTCGATTGAAGCTTTATGTGACAATCACAAACTGCAACCTACAACTTACTATTTGACCTCTTTTCTTTTTTATTTATTTTTCTTTTAAATCACCTAACTTAATGTTACAGTTTAGGTAATGGAGAAATTCTTGTATCTAGCTTTTTCATCTCAAGAGTTTTTCTGTATATCACCATCTACATTAACCATAATTTATTATACAAAACAGAACCAATAGCATTCGAATTGTAAAAGCTATTTCACTACATTATATTATATATTTAAAGTAGATATCTCCTGTCTTCTCTATATGCTGATCATTTGTAACAAAGATGGGACATTAAAGTACTGAGGTATCAGTTTTAAAAGAAGATTAGAATGCAGATCATTTAAATCTAAAGCACCCTGCTATAAGAATAATATATTGCTGCTATTGTTGTGTCGATGAGCCTATAAATATGCTATAAATTTACCTGTTGTGATTATGGCATAATTAGGAATTAAGAAAATATAATATAACTATATAAATCAGGACTCCCAATTATATGAGTTCCAGTGAAGTTATTGTGAGTATACCAGGGACTAAAAGGAGGTGAGTAGCAACATATGAGAATCAGAGCAAATCCATACACTGCACAATGCATGGAGGTGATCACCATTTATGGCCTGCAGACAGCTGAAGGATGGTCAGGTGGATCAGATATGTTCTATTTCTTTTTTGCAGATAGAAGCAAAAAAAAAACAAAAGACAAAAATGGCTTTTATGGGCACACTTAGGACCTCATTCAGAGTCGGTTGAAGCGGCCGCTCGGACGTACAGGAAAAGGGGACGGATATGTAAATGATTCCCTCGCAAGTTGCGTCCCTAAGTTCGGATCGGTAGCTGGCCGACCAAGGGGAGGAAACGGTCAGAATTTAAAAAAATACGCCCCCTTCTCGTACACATTGCACGTCATCTCCGGGCATATAAGGATTAATCAAGACCATCGGGGACCATCGAAATTGGTCGTAGAGCTTAAGGTTGACCATACCCTCTCTTAAGCTCTACGATCATGTCAGTGTAAAAACCTCCCATGTCACATGTGCCATGATGCTACTTTGTTAATTATGCACTCCCATAAAACGCCATTCGCATAATTAGGCACATCTGCGTTTGGATCTCCACTCCCCGATTTTCAAGCACCTTTCCCTGTTACCACCCACAAACACCTCAATCTGTCACTCAAACTAACAACCTGGCTGTGTTCAAGGAGAGAGAAATTTCTGATCGTAGCGGCTAGTTTGCGCACGCGCATTGCGAACTGTACGCATGCGCAGTATAGCAAACATCGGTGGCGTACGACTGCGCGGCCGCTTCGACCAACTCTGAATGAGGTCCTTAATGCATTGAGTAATAATTGTAATAAAACATAACTTTTACTAGATAATTACCCCAAAAAGATATATAGATTCACAGGTGGGCTACATGAAAACATTTATTTCAATAAAATCATATTAAATATTATCAGGTTCAGTGAAAAATATAGCAAATTCCCTTTAAATATCTTATTGGTAACTAGTGATCACAACATTTTGATACCAAATAAAAATATAATATCACAATATCTATTTGTTATCTTCAGATATCAACTACTATTCAGGTCCAACACATTACATCATTATATACAGAATCTCATCCACAGAGAGTACCATACAATCTCTGATGAGTGTACCACTAAACAAGATATAGTACAGTTCATGACCTCTTCTTAATCTGTTGCATCATTTATTAGTGCCACCTTACATAAATCAGGGAAACAGTTCAGAAATCTCCTTAAGTGCGCATGACAATTAAATAATTAAGCACCAGTCACTGCAATAATTTTTTTAAATTTTCTTGGACAGCGGACTTTGTGCAATTCGCACTAATATTTGCACATTTCAACAATAAGAGCACTGTATCCTTCAGAAATAACAGGGAACTGATCATTTTTTCAACAATTTATTCTTTAGCTGATAAATCACAAACTGTGTGGTTTCTAATACATTTTGTTAAAAAAACTGCTTAAAAAACTGATTAAATGTGTGATTTATGAGTACAATTATCTTTATTGATGAGAAGGAGATTGCTCTAATTGTTGAAATGTGCAAATATTAGTGAGAATTGCACAAAGTTGTCTGTCCCAGAAAATTATAAAAATGTATGCAGTGACTGGTGCTTAGTTATTTAATTTTCATGCGCACTTAAGGAGATTTCTGAACTGTTTCCCTGATTTATGTAAGGTGGCAATAACAAATGATACAACAGATTATGAAGAGCTCCTGAACTGTAATATATTTTGTTTAGTGGCACACTCATCAGAGATTGTATGGTACTCTCTGTGGATGAGATTATGTATATAATGATGTAATGTGTTGAACCTGAATAGTAGTTGACATCTGAAGATAACATAAATAGATATCGTGATATTATATTTTTATTTGGTATCAAAATGGTGTGATCACCAGTTATCAATAAGATATTTAAAGGGAATTTGCTGTATTATTCACTGAACCCAATAATATTTAATACTATTTTATTTAATAATTTTTTGATGTACCCCACCTTTGAATATATATATATATATATATATATATATATATATATATATATATACATATATATATATATATATATATATATGTAAAACAAAAAAGGGTGGAGAAAAGAGCGCCTCCTAGTGCATTAAATATATAAATGATGTAACCATCACCAAAGATACTCACCCTCTGTGTAGATGGGGGTGTACCTTATATAGTGGAATTCACCACTTATTCAACAGCAAGAACAATCACAATGATTCCTTATTTGTCCAACTTCTGGAAACCCTCTGGCTTTTCCCTCCATATAGACCAAAGTGAGTATGCTTTTCAAACTGCAACTCCTTTGAACATAGGGAATGTTGGTTCCAAAATATTGCAATCATTTGTTAAGCTGACCACCGCTTCACGGTCATTCCCATCTGGCCAGTCCCTACACTGATTCTCAGATAAATGAACTTGATCCAAAGGATTAATTTTCCATGGAATAAAGTTGTTATACTAATCCTGGATTGAAGGCTTGTGAGTGCACTCCGATAATATATATATATATATATATATATATATATATATATCTTTTAGGGGTAATTATCTATTAAAAGTTATGTTTTATTACAATTATTACTTAATGCATTAAGTGTGCCCCAAAAAGCCATATTATGCCTTTTGGTTTTTTTGCTTCTCCCTGCAAAAAAGAAATAGAGTTTGAATACTTAATATTTGGGAGCACCACCAACCCAAGGCTGTACAAGATATGTCTAATTGAAAACAGTTATTATGTTGGTATATTTATGATAAATATATGGACTGTAGTTTTGTCTAGTGAGGATCAATTCCTTACCTTTGGATCAGATATGTTATATGGATGTGATACACCATGTTGATGTTCAGAATTTAAACACCAGAATGTCAACATGGTATGAACATCAACATTCAGGGGGTCAACATGGTCACAATGTTGACATTTCACATGTTGACTTTCACAATGTCTACACTGACATAATGCTGACATGTTAAAACTGTCAACATTACGCGTGTTGACAGTGGGGATGTACTGTAGACAGTCCTATTTTGTCCTAAGGCTATCACAGTCTAACCCAAACTGCAGCCTTACACTAACCATAGCCTAGTCTGAACCATTGCTTAACCCTAATGTTCATTTTTTTGTAATGTATACTTGTATAATGTTGACATTTTGAACATAATGACAATTTGTCAATGTCACATGTCAACATTCTGAATAAATATGTTAACATTCTGAACCTGTCAACATTTGTGTTGTCATTCTGAATGTTGACCTGGTAACTACATACCAGATCAGACAGGTTTGATAACCAAACCATTGTTCAGCCATTTTCAGCCTATGAGTGATTATCCTTCAGGTTCATACACTGAATGATAACACTGGTTAACAACAATTGTTAACTGTATTATGCTGAATCCAACCAAGCAATTAGTGTTTTTTTTTCTATCAGGAATAGCTTCCTCATGGCATCATGTTTATTATATTCATTCAGAATAATCATGTTGTCAGAATCCATTGGACCACAGTCCTCACTTACAGGAAGGAATTTGGCTCCCCTAGTGTGTCTTGCAGAGTTTGCCAAGCTTTGGCTTCTTCTGGTAGTAACAACATAGTGACACTCCATGGGGCCACCATCTTAAATCTGTCTTAATTTCTGATCAGCCAAACTGGATGCAGGATTCCTCATCACATGAGCATCACTGACAAGTCAGGTAATAGTTTTGATTGGGAACCCTTTTTAGACCCATTCTGTTCTCTGCATTGTAACCTGATCATCATTCCTCCCTCTTCAGACTGATGATAAAGACTCTTGGTGATTCTACTAGTCTGTTAGCTAGTATCCTACAGTTCCTGCATTTATTGCTCCTGTAAATAAATCTTCTGTTGCTGCTTACTTGGACTGTAGCTTTCCTCCAGTTATTGCTGCTGCAGTGAGTCTCCTGTTGCTGCTCATTTGTACAGCATCATTCCTCCATTCATTGCTTCTGCAATAAATAAACTGAGCCTGGTCACTTGGACTGCATAATTTCTCCAGTCATTGCTCCTGCAGTGAATCTCCTGTTACTGAAAAATCAGACTGTAGTATTTCACCTGTTCCTGCATATACAATTCAATCTGCTGCTCAATCAAACTATAGCATAGGTTCTCAAACTCGGTTATCAGGACCCCAAACAGTGCATGTTTTCCAGGTCTCCTTACAGACTTACAAGTGAAATAATTGTCTCCACCTGTGGATCTTTTAAAATGTGTCAGTGAGTAATGCATACATCTGTGCACCTGCTGGGTGACCTGCAAAATGTGTACTGTGTGGGGGTCCTGAGGACCGAGTTTGAGAACCACTGGACTATAGTATTCCATCTAATTCCTGCATTTACTGCTTCTTTAAATTAATCTCTACTTGCTGCTTAATCTGATTGCAGCATTCCACCAATTCTTGCATTTACTGCTTCTTTAAGCACACCTTCAATTACTAAAAGCTCAGACCACAGTAGTACTTCAGATCGTCCATTTTTTGTGATAAACACTTTTATAATAGGGTTGACTATTCTTTTTATGCTTTACACGTTTAATGTTTTATGACTGGTACTCAGTTTTTGTTTTTTAAATCTTTCTTTCATATGTGTGTTTAATCCTCTATATTTTCTTTATCATCATTAGTTTTTATTAAGTGTCTTCAAAAGAAATTATAAAAATGGGGGGTACAGAAAAAAAATAGAGAAATGGGTGGGGGTTCAATCAAGGGGAAAAAACACATGGAATAACAATGAAAGTAATTGCTGGTACAAGAAAAGCAATTTCTATATTTTCTTTGTGTATATGAGAAAGCAAGATGAGTTTTCTGAGTGCAAATGTACAGTACACTTATTTTATTGCCTCTGTGTTGTAAGGCACAAAACACATGGTGCTTAGATGTTACGCCACAGGTGGCAATTTTTTGCACTTTTGCACTTTTACCTAAATCTCACACCATACTGTATAATGTATTTTACACAGCTGTAGTGCAAAGGGTACTTAGGATTTATACTTTTATTGCAATAGTGATTGAATAAATTTGAACATTGAGCATGATGCTGCATGGTACGGCTTAATCATATCGACCCCTGGACTCTTGCCTTTATCTTAGATTAGCACTTTTGCCTCTTGTGCTTCAAATTTGGAAGCACAGTAATAAAATCAGAAAGATGGCCTTGTTCAAAAGCTTACAATATATGGGGAATAAGGAGTTTGATACATGTAGTAAAGTGCTATATATAGAAAGTGTTATTTGGGCTGTGTAAACCAGCCACATAGCAATGTTGGCAGTAATTTTGGCCTTGATTCCAGGGTGTAAATTTACTAAATATCGATTTTGGCATTTTGGTGTACTTATAGGTGATTTTGTGTGTGATTTGCAAAGCAGAGATTTTCCAAAAGCAAAATTGACTACAAAATCAACTATAAAACTAAATTCCAACCAAAATAGACCATCAACCAAACATTGATACTTTAACAAAGACCACTATAGGATTCCGTCATTTACTAATAGCCTGATTGAAATTCAATTTCAAATCAACTACAAAATCAACAGAGAAAACCCAAACAAACAGGTAATTTTAGCTTCTAAACACCATTCTATTGATAGGAACTTAATTATTATGCACATCAACTCCTGACACCAGTTTCCTGTGGCATAATTATCTTGACTCATTCCTCATACTCATTATAGTCCACCACCACAGGTGACCCTCCTCCAGTCGTGCATGTAGAGCACCTTTCCAGGGCCATTTTGGATTTGACATGGTGTCAGACGTTTGAAAACACTTCACAGACTGCACTTGTCATGTTTTAAATGCCTAATAGAATTCACTGCATAAATTGCGGCCTACCACATGGCCCACTTTCTGCTTGCAGATGTGCATTGGGCCTGACAACCAAATAATGCCTCAAAGTTAGACATATAGGTGTTTACCAGCGTACAATTCTCCTTAAAGTTAAACCTTACATTGTGGAGAATTTAGTTTTGCCAGGGTCAGGCTCCTCCCTTGAATTGGAGTCCTATCACTCTGCCTCCTCTATTACACCATCCTAACCAACTGGATCCTTCTCCACCCCTTCCCTATCCTCTTTTGCATTACTCCTGGCAGCCTGAATAACAAACAGAAAAATAAATACACAAACTACACTTAAAAACTGCACACTGCCTGGGCACACACAGAAACCCTGACAAAGAGTAAATACAAAAATAGACAAAACCAAAAATAAGACAAAAGTCAAAATGACAATAGCAATACAGAAATTGACAGGACAAAACTCTGAGAAATCACTTTTTAAGCACCTATATGAAACACCACTCTCCATGCCTCCATCCTCTCTCTGCACAAAAAACCCTTTCCATTTGCTTTGGTATGTGCCAGACTTTTTATAATGAGTTTAGTTGGCTTACAGAGTATGTGGTATGTATTGACCAATAGGAATACATAAGAAAGTGTTTGATTGTGTAGGTAATGTTGTAGGTTATTTTGAAGTGAACATTCCAAACCGACCAATTTTATACTCTTGAAAATCAACCCGCATAGCATTTAATTTTGAGATCAATTTTAAAAGCTAATGTTAGTAAAAGAGAAATTTGGCAAGGGATTTAGTCGATTTTCAGTTTATTAAGAACGACTTAAAATTTGACTCAAAAATCGACCTTTAGTAAATATACTCCAAAGAGGTGTTTGAGTATGGAAATACACTAGCATATGCATATTTAGTCTAAATTGTGTTATAGGTTATTGAGATTCAGTCAGTGGTTTTAGAATTTTTTAATCTCGCCTGAGGAATTGAGTTTTCAGATAACGCTTGACGGTTTGGAGACAAGTATTGCACTTGTTGTGCAAGCAGGGTATTCCACAGGATGCAGTCCAGAAAAAAGTCTTGTAATTGGGTATGGGAGCAGGTCCTGAGTGTGGATAAGAGATGCTTATCTTGAGTGGAAATTTAGGAGATATTTCGAGACAAGAGAAAGGATCCATCTTGGTAAAGAGTGTATATGGCTTTGCAATTTAGTAGAAGCATTTTATATTGGATTTGGAAAATAAAGACAATCAATGTAAGTACTAACAGAGTGAAATAGCAGTAGAAGAACATTTATCAAGGAAACTCAGGGTCCCATTCAGAGAAAGAAGCTATGCTGATGTTTGTGTAGTTGACTGATGTTTTTTACACAGTGTATGTGTCACAATGGTTTACCAATGGTGGCCGTAGGGAGAAATAGGATGCAGATTGATTGACAGTTGGTGTGCATTTATGGAAGGTAACGGTGTTGGCTAGTCAAAGCTAGCATGTTGTGAGCATTTTATGGGCATATTGCAGCTATCAACTTTTTCCGGGGCCAGTGGCGCTGTATTTTTATGCAGCTCCACTGGCCCCGGAATATTATTTCTGATGGATATTCTGAGCAGCTATAGGGTTGCTCTGAAGTTTGTCGTGCGACTGATAGTGCATCTTTGTATGCAGATTAGAGACGCAGTTGGTGGTCATCTCTGTACAATGTACAGTGGCTGCAGCAATAGCATACAGTATCAATGCCACCTCATACAAAGACACAGCTGCAACAAGATTATTGTCCTCCTCTGAATCAGGCCCTCAGTCTTACTGCTGCATTCAAAATAGATTGTAGGGGTGAAGATCAGTTTAGGAGTAGACCAGTAATGAGGCTATTGCAATAGTCAATGATCGAGATAATGAGTGTATTTCAATGTTTTGTGTGAGATATGTAGATATTCTGATAATATTTCTTAGATTAATGTTACTTAGTAGGATTGGGAGACAAGCTAATTGTGGTGGAACACAGGTTTTAGGCTTAAAGGGTATGGTTGATTGTTATTTTGTCAACAGAGTTAAAGATTTCAAGTACATAAATCCTGTTGAATGGTGGAAATAGTATTATGTACTGTAGCTCATTTTTGAAAGATCTTTTAAGTAATTGGTCCATTCATTATTATGGGTCCAATGTGGCCGTACTGTATTCAGCAACTGTCACCATCTTCACTTCCTGGTGGCCTACATCATCCTGTTGAAAGGTCATGGAGTGCACAGAGGGATCTCAAGAGGGAACCTTCACTTCGAGCAGCCATTTCAGGTCACACATATGCCCATTCATTGTCCAGCAGTGTAGATTTTCTCTGCTAGCAATTAAAGGTGAAAGTGTCAGTGATACCAATCTTTGGACAGCTGCTTTTTGTGAGCAATATTGAATTGCTCTGCTACTTTAGTATCCACCACTGTAATCCATGGCTAATTGGATAACTAAGCATCAGGCCCCAATCGGAGCTCAATAATGAATATGTCCCTTTTACTGTGCATGTGCAGTAATGACATTTTGTGCTTATGAGTTGTACATATTTCAAACATTACATCAGCCCCAGTATCACTATTGTAAAAGTCATGAGGCTACTTCTTGAATATGGGATACCGTTTTGTTGCACCTATTAGGAGGAAACCAAAGGAGAATTTCAGTGGGTTCAGAGCAAGGTAACCTCAACAGAAGTGAATTAAAGGATTGTATTATATACTGTGTAAAAAAGTGTCTTTTATATGTATAAATATATCCAAGGGCAATACAAAGTTTGACTAATGAGCATTTTGTACCAAGGATCATATAGAGGTCAAAGAGGTTTTCAGTTGTGAAAGGAAAAGAAAAATAGTTTTTCCAAGAGCAGTAAAAGGATTATTTATTGTAAGGGAGAGCTTGATAAGTGAGAGGACAAATTCACTTGCATAGCTTCAAATTGCATGAGAATCTGTAGCTTTAATTAGTAGAAGACATTATGGCTGTAATTAAACCTGGGAATTTACTGTATATGATTTTGATTTTTGTGGTCAGGAAGGTTTCCCCTTCCCTCCTCCTGTGAAGCTAAATAGGATATATTAGCTATTGTGCATTTTTCTGGATCAACAAATTTAGAAATTATGAAAGGTTGAACTTTATGGACCATTGCCTTATGTGCATAATATCTCCATAAATAAATATCAGGCTTCATATGTAGTACTTAGCTAATTGCAGCACATGTGCAGCATCAGCCTCATACTGTACATTAAAAGTAGAACTCTACTAAAAGGTTTCTCTAGCAAGCAATTAGACAGGTTGTAATGTTCCACACTGCATGTTGTTTATATGAATCACATAAAGGGCCTGATTATGGGAATAGAGTAATGGGGAGTGTCCATTTAGTGATATTTGCAGGCAATTGCACGATAACAACATCATTATCATGCAATCACTTGCACATCACACATGTATTGGGCACACTTAGGTCAGAAATGACCAGTGATGCGTGTGCCCGCTTGCCGTTTCCGCCATCTATCAATGCCCGTACATGCTGGTCAACCAGACGATTACATCAGGTTCAGCATGTACGGGAATGATGGATGTCCCTACACTGAACAACTGAATATTCTGTGTAGGCACATCACAGACATAGAAATGACAGCACGATTACAATGTCATAATCCTGCTGTCATTTTTATGTTTGTTAATTGATAGACACCTTAAGAAAGAGCAAGTAATTGTGCATCTTGGTAAAACCATGATGCACTGCAGGTTGGGCAGATGTAAAATGTGCAGAGAGAGTTATGGTGCATATACATGGTCAGATTTGCTAGTTCACCGTTATCGTTAAACGATAACGATGAACGATTGAATGATTTTATCAAAAATTTGAACGATTGCATCAACAATGAAATAATTGAATGATTTCTGACAGTACTAAAATGAATGAAATCATCCAAATCTACCTGCAAACACAGTCGATGTCAGATATCGTTATCTGGCATGCGGGAACGTGCATCATTGGTCGATGCATGCCCAGCATGTCAAAGATATTGATTTTTACAATCGTCATCATTCATATTTGATAAGAAGTCTCATTTCAGTGTAAAAATAAAGCTGTCCAGCACTTGTGGGCTACATGCAAAAGCAGTCAACATTTACCCTGCATTTAAAAATATATATATAATATATATATGCACCCCATGCATTGCAACATTTTTCCTATGTGCAGAGTTACTTGCTATTTCTTACTCTATTCCCAAACCAGAATCATGCCCATAGCCTGGTCCATCTCCATCGGCTGTGGCAAGGAAGGATGTTAATCCCCAGGGGGGGCTAGGTGTAAGGAGTTGCTGTGCTCCCATGAGGGGACCAGGCTAGCTCGCTCACTGTGCGGCACTAGTTAACTGCCGGTGCACTGTGGGACTGTGCAATAACTCTTGGGGACTGGGAGCTCAGCTCCTGCAACCCAGCACCCCAAAGCAGATTGGCCAAACACTGGGGGACAGGGAGAGCCCACTCCCTGGACCCATAGCACTGAGGGCAGAAAGGGGGACCAAGCAAGTCAGCTCCTGGTACCCCCCAGCACAGAGGGTTAATGGCAGCAAAGTGCTGCAGCCAGGTATGGGCCAGTGGCTGCAGTGATTTGAGCTATTAAACCCTGTGTACTGCACCAGGGGACAGCCTCAGCACTACCCAGACTCCCATGCTGGGGACTGGGAGCTTGGCTCCCATTGCCCCAGCACTGCAGGGTGTCCTACAGTGCATAACTAGTTAAATGAAGTGTATTTATAAAACATATAAATGTATTATCAAAGTGTGTTCAGCCCTGAGCCAAGAAAGCAGTCCTGAGCTGCAGTGCTGCATTCTGAGAATTCATGATGCAGGGAACAGACTCTGTGGACATATTTTAACAAATAATGTATGTAAGATGTATAAATAATGTATTGTAAATGTACAAAGGTTCATATGTACATTTTGTAAGTAAATTGCACTTACCTTGATCCAGGGGGATCTGGAGCTCTTTGTGGGTTTCTGGGTCCCCCAACCTCTCTTATAGGTGAATTAAATACCTTCCTTTACAGCCTCATGTCTGAAAGTGGCATGAGAAGGTAGAAGGAAGGCTGCATAATGCAACCAGCTAATTGTTTTCAAGGAGCTCCAAAGAGTCTCCCTTCCATGGCCAGGAAACTATGCCTTGTGAGCTTGGTTGCCCACCTCTGGAGCTTAGATTCAGGCTAGAAGTGGCAAGCTGGTCCCTTAGCAGTTTCCTCAAAGTACATTTTGGAGGGAAGATTTTTTCATTCCAGATGTGATGGAGTCTGGGCATCACCGAGCCCTGAGGGTGGGCTCAGGCACAGGGGAGTGACCACTTCCCACTGGCCATAGGGGACATTGTTAAAGGCACATGCCATTCATTTGATTGGTTAAAAACCACAGGGCAGACTTACCCCCTGTGGTAATGTGTATTGGAGTGGCATAAAAGAAGGCCTGCGAGCCTGGTTTAATGTGTATATCTTTTTGAACATGAAGGATTATACCACTGTTAAACAGCTGTATGTTGACCCCCCCTTAAGATGAGAAAAGTCTTTTTAAAGACTATCTAAACAATAAACATCATGCCTTTACAATGACTACATCTGAATCATGCAACAACAGAATTGCACCAAACACTATTCTGTTCTCTGGCTGTTCTGGATTGAGCCCAGTGTCTCCAAGCTCAAGCCCTCTGACAGCTACCATGCAGAGCCTGGTACAGTGTGAGGGATCAGAGGGAAACAGCCAACACTAATCAAGAGGTGTGACCACAGTTTGTCGATGCTCATGCATTCGAAGTGGTTATAGGTGCTGGCGGTAGGAGCCTGGGTGTACATAAGCAGTTCCAAATGCAGATTGTAGAAGTTTGATGGTGGCAGCAATGCTACACACCCACTGCATAGTGGGAGGAGTCAGTAACAGTAAGTTACTGATGGCATAAGGGAATCCCTAATACCTCAAGATCCAGTGGGGTTCAAGACTGATCTGTGATCGGGTGGTGAGTGAGGTCATCCAGTCACAGTACAATATCAGGGATTTAGTATGGAATGCCAGGCCATCTTGTTTTAATGAAAAACAGGAGGTATTATATTTACAATATTTAGTTTACATCTACATATTTTCTATTTTTTTTGTTAACATCTACAGTACCAACTTTATCTCCAGCTCACTTACAGTAGTTACATGTAACAATAGAAATAGTTGACACAACAGTTTACAATTTCATATTGTGGACTTGAATTTTTTTTTCCACTGCTCTGTCTCTTCATGGTCACACCAGCATACACCCTTATTTCCAGGTATCATCCTAACCTCTCTTTGGTCTAGCGGCCTGATTCAGAGATGGACACAATGTCAATGTAGGATGCAGTGGAGTGATTTTTTTGCACACTGCGAACGCACATTGTTGGATTAAGTACAAAGATTGCAGAGAGGATATCTTTGCAAATTAAGTGACAGGCAGTCAGCATTTAGGAGAGGTAACATAGGTGGCCACAAAAATGCAGGACTCCATTTTCTGGGCTTGCTCTAGTGAGGCTCTGCAAATTTGTTTGCAGCTGCAGAAGCCCCCAGCATCTCAGGAGAGCTGCTCTGTCTGAGACTGCATAGGCTTTCTCAAAAGTTTGATGTGCAACTGAAATTTCTGCTTTTCTACGTGAGCAGTGGATGTCAGGAACCAGAGGTTGGCATCTCAGTGCACAAGATGGCGGCTTAGATTATATTTTAAATATTGATTTCCATAGTAATTATTAAGAAACATCTCCATGTCTTCTATAAAATCACAGGATAGGGCAATGTTAATGTTACTCAAGTAATAACAGACAAATGATAAGAGACGTGCAAATTAGATAGCAACAGGAAGTTTGCTTTTAGGCGATATTTGTTAAGAGATTTGCTAAATACTTAATTTATACCTTTTTGAGCAGCAAATTGTATAAAAACAAGTAAAACTAATTCAACAAATATATTTATAATACTTGAATGGCTGTTTCTAAACCTAAAAATATGTTTTGGATTCATTGTTTTGTTTAAAAGAGGAATAAAAGATTTGTGAATCAATTTGTAAAAAAATAAAATATTGGCTCAATATCAGGGCTAATTAGCTGCACTAAATTACAGCAGATTGACTCGTACATACAAGTAACCCTGTTAATTTCTATAATTTGTCTCTCTACCTAAAGCATAATTGTCAATCATACACTTTAACATAGATCATCCTCGATATAGCTACGGTAAATCCATTGGAAGATCATGTTAACTAATATGTAAAACTTTAATACTTTCACTAAGCTTTCCTTCAAATATATTACAGTGTCAGGGCTCAAGTGGGCCCCTATAGGCTACGAAACTTTATATTTGTCTGTATGTTGCACTCTAAGTATGTCTGTATTTATGTTCCCATTTGAGTATGCCTTAATTTATGTTCCTCTCTGTGTCTTTACCCCCTATGTCTATGAATGTATCTCTCTATGTCTATATGTACCCCCTTGACTGTATGTATATCCGTATGCCCCACACCTGCCACCTGTATGTACCTAATTGTACTCCCCTCTGTATGTTCATCAGTATTCCCCCTCTCCTGTCACCTGTGTGTACCTTTTGTGCCTCTACCCCTACCCCTCTGTATATTTGTCAGCTTTCCCTGCACATGCCACTTGGGTGTACCTTATGGTGCTCTGCTACCTCTCCTTCTGTGCATCAAACTCACGGACCAGTGGTTTACTTAAATAGGATGTCACCGTCTTATTCTTCTATTTTTGAGTCCCTGACAGCTTTTCCGATGCTGCCAGTGAAAAGAAAGATCCAGATGCCTCTTCAAAGGTAACCAGATACCCAGAATAGGTTGCACATACACTCCACCATGGGTCCCTGTTCTTGTCCAGCACTGGTGCTTACGTTCCTTTCTCCACTCCTGACCCAACCCTGGGCATAATGGTGTGGGTCTTTCATTCTTTGTTTGATTTGAGGCCCTGGAGTGGGGTTGTGAGAGGGGGCTCCAGAGCACATGCCCCTTGTACCCACCTCCCTTAATACAGCACAGTATTGTACAGTATTGTATTAGCCTAAATAAAAACTACTAAATAAATGCAGATTTAACAATTAATAATATGCTAACTTACAGTAGATTTGGACAGCATTCCTGCCTGCTGCTTTAAAGTCTCTGGTGAGGCCTCAACTAATTGAGGTAATTGGTCTTCAATCTTCAATCCTGCTTCCATCTTCCTTGGAGTCTTCATCCTCTCCTGACCCTACCAGTGGTGTGGGCTGTATTCCAGTGGATGCTGCTATTGCATCCACTTGCTTGGTCCCTACAGTACCGGTAAGCAAGTCCCATCCCATCCCGCGATCTTGCGAGATCTCGCTAGTTGGGTGTTCTGAAGATTGAGGAGGCTGTGGGCTCAACTCACCTATTGTATCTTGGATTAGACTTGGGCAGGCAGAGGGGCACTGTGATGCAGGATAAGTGCAGTGGACAGTGTTGGTTTAAAGATACGTGTGTCAGCCATACAGCCATCCTCAGGGGGTAGTGATTTGCTCCATCTTGGATGTGGAGTTATATGTTCTGGTGGGCAGGCAAGTCTGTGATGCATTGTGTCATCACTGAGTTATATTCCAGTCACCATGGTAACTATAAACAGTATGCAAAGGAGACTGGTGTACTTTCAGAAGTGTGTGTACACTGTGTATATGTTAATCTTAAATTTGGATATGTCATGAGCTTAAATAGGTCTCTTTAGTGTCCAGTTCTAAAGCAATTTTTTTTAAGTTGACATCTATTATGTCATCAGGAAAAGACCAGGATGGGGTTGGGTAACACCTAATAGAATGGGTCTAAAAATAAACCTATAGTGGAAAAAATAGTGAAAAACCCCTTCCCTTATGTTTGGTTGCAGAGTATAATTGGCATTATATTAATGGTAAACTCAAATAGGATTAGCCGGTTTATGGGTCAAAAAACTGGTAATCTATACATCATAATTATCTAGCAATAAGTATAGGAGTGTACTGAATTCATCTTCGTGCATTTACCAACTGGAGGATTCATTGAGTATGTACAGTATGTTGGTTAATCCATAAGTAATATAACTTTTAGGGGACTGGTGTTGCTAAATTATATTCAAAATCAAATGTCTAATCACTCGTATTGATATGTATATTTGTTAATCTGGTGGTTATCCTGTATTTACTGCTTTTATCTCATTATTCAGATTAAGTCTGTATGGCGCAAGGGTTTTAAATTCCATAATCCATTTTAGCTCCTCTCTTTTAATTTTCTTGTTTATTGTAGTGAGCGCTTTGAATCCCAACTTGTCAATATCATGTGGCTAACACTCCTTTTAAAGGTATGTAAACATGAAAGAAAAAAAATAAGCACACTGACTTTAAAGATAAACTGCATACAAAAATAAAGTTTTCGAAATAAAAAAAATACCAAAATGATACTAACGTAGTCATGTAGTAAACATTTGCCAGATCAGCCTGGGTTCACAATTGTGGGTACAGTTCGACACCATGTTCTCCTTTACTTTTACTGCTCAGACTATTTTAGAAAGTGCAATTAGGTGTCAATGTGTCCCTAATCATAGCCAAAACTGCCCCATCTTTATAGCAAATCCATTGTTGACATTGGCCCTGATTCAGAATTACACGCTATTGCACAGCTGCTGCGACTTTGCACACAGCAGCTTTGCACTGATATGGTAATGCCACATTTGACTTCTGTGACCCACTGCTGCATCCAAAGATGCAGCATCAGATCACTCTGTGTGAACATCGGTCATCTGTGTAACATTCAGCTTAATCAGGACATCTGGTGTTTTCACAAAGCCATTTTTTGGGATGACACCAGATCCCCACTCCACCCCCAAATGGCCACAGCCTGTTAATCATCTAGGCACTGCGAGCTAGCTTGCAGAAGGAGATCTGCACTTGCACAGTACAGATCCTGCACACATACAGATCTTCAAACATCGGAGCTGTATGCAAACTATCAGGTTTGAGTGCAACACTGAATCAGGCCCATTATCCTGTAATAACAATTTAATTAACATATATTATTATTAAACATATGTTGTCTGTTACCCTTTCGCTTTTGCTGTTCATTTGTCCCAAATTTCCCTTTTCTATTATAACAATAGTTGAACAAATAAAATAGAGCTAAAATAAATACTTTCCCTTCAAATTAATTTATTTTAGTGCAAATTAAACCTATAGAGATATACATGATAATTAACTATACATGTAAACATTATCAATAATAACAATTTTAATAAATGCTCAAGTTTGCCAAGAGCTACAGTGCAAATAATAAAATAGGCTCCCTGGAGAATGGTCAAGTACATAATTATGAGAAGCAGAGAACAACTAATTAACGGAAAGGTCAAATAATTATGAACAGTTCAGGCAAATTTTGCATACTGTGTTTCATGAATAAGAATTAAAGCAACTGGTATTTTTTCATACTATTTAGATATTGGTGCAATATTTCTGCTGAAATATTGCAAATTTGTATTTGCCATTTATTAAACATTAACATAGATAATGGAGAATTTAGCATTCTGATGCATATCATGTGTTAACTCCTTCACCTCTAAGGCTTTTATGACCCCTTTGCTGAGCTTATTTTGGAACATTATGGGCCTGTTCCAACATCAATTTAAAATATTTGTACCCACGCAAATAATGCTTTGTTTTTTAAGAACATATAGAATTTTCTATTAGTTTGCTTATACTGTAACTCCTAATTTGGCAAAGGAAATCTCCCCAAAATGAAAAAAAAAAATATTTATTACATTTTTATTTGAAAGTGGAAGAAAATAAACTAAAAGCCAATGTAAGTATGTTTTTTTCTTTAAACACCACCAATGCTTCAAGGTACTGTACTTTGCTTTAGCATAAATTCATCTTTGTAAAGCAGCAAAACACAGGATACTACACATATAGTAGGTTTAATAATGGAAATTATTATTTTTTATTTTTTATTTTGTCTTGTCTTGAATGAAATCTATAATATATGTAATAATAATACAGTATATGGCATACCACTTTAAAACTAGGCAAATGTATTGCATCAAATAAAGGAAACATGGGGTAAATGTACTAAAGCGATAGTCTTCAGAAGTGGAGATGTTGCCCATAGCAACCAATCAGATTCTACTTAACATTTAACTAGCAGCTTCTAGAAGATAATAGCTAAAATTTGATAGGTTGCTATGGGCAACACCTCCACTTCTAAAAACTCTCACTTTATTAAATTAACCCTCATGAGTCTATTTTAGTATAGATGGGGGACATCTGGACATACAGTACAATATCCCTACCCACACCTGAGCTGCTTTATGTTTTCTGTAGTGCAAGATGTTATTGTCTTTTGAACAGATGTGATCATAAAGCAATAACTACTAAGAGGTGACATTAAGTAAAAGAAGAACTCCCTTTCTTTCAAATGTGATAGTCTCTGAGTTTAATTAAACCAGGATGAGGGAGAGAGCCAAGACATCAATATAATCCCTGCACTCCTCAATATTATATGTAGTTTAGTTTTATTGTGTATGAACTACACATCATCAATTTTCATCATCATCATCATTAGAGAAAAGACTTCTAAGGGGAAACATTGTTTGAAAGAGTGTACTACTGTCTTTCAAACATTTTGTCCCTATATCGGTTAGTACCATGAGGGGGGAGATTGGACACTTTTAATGCCCTGTCCCCAACATACTTTTCAAACACATTTGTAGTCTAGCAGAGGCACAGGCACAGTTATGTAATAATAACCTAGTGGGGGAATGGTAAGAGTTATCTTTATTATCTTAATTATTTTGCATGCCACAGCCCTGATTCTGAGTTACACAGAGACCCATCCTCAGCTGTTTCTATTGCCACAGCCATGTCTGCATCTTGTGCTAATGCCATGGACAATATCTTTATAACTGAGATGCTTACTTGCTCCTTGCACCTGTGGAAAACTGTCTTAGTCCATCTTTGGATACACCATCAGTGAACCAATGGGCCCACATGCTGGTCGACCAATTCTGTAAATTTTGATGTAGTTATTTTAATCTCCTTGTTTTTTTCTATTTTTTATACTGTTTTACTGTACACCCTGTTTTATCTTTTTCCTGCATGGGCCAGAACTTACTGTATCCTAAAATCTCAGGTGATTCTTAGTCATGTACTATACTGTGCATTACTGTATGATTGCAAAGGGTAAAGAGACACTGTATATTGTATAATTTTACTGTCCAATATCTGCAGTGATGACATGCCTTAAAATGAACAGTGGGGTTACGGGGGTGGAGTGGCACTGAAATCATGAAATCACAACTGAACTACAGCACAGAAAAAGTCAGTTTGGATTAAACACTTGCTGAGGCTCAGCTATTATATAACCACAAATAGTATAGCTGTGTAAACAGGGATTTTCTATAGCTTGTACAGTATTTGCAAGGCCCTACAAGTCTCAGCATAGGACAACAAGTAACAGCAAGGAAATAACTTTTATTGTGTTTTTGAAAATACTCTACATTTAGAAATAAAGGTCATTCATTTACAATCACAGTAATGTTACTGCATGTACAACAATCTGCAATGACTGCATGCATTTTACATAACATAATTCATATAGCTCAAACTAGAGGCCTGCCTGGGGCAGTCATGTTTTGGAGAAGCATTGTACAGATCACTATAATATGTGCAAGCATCTTAAGTGATAAAAAAGGCTAAACATAAACAAACAAAAAAACGGCGTGGGATCCCTCCCCAAGCATAACCAGCAACATCTGCTATGTTATTAGGTCTTCTTCAAGACAGTGGAATATGGCATACAGCATGCAAATGTTGCAGCCTCAAGACTAATGATGTAGCTGCAGGACCAATGCAGTACCTTGCAAATGACCTGAAGCTGTGACATTTGCCTACTGTATTCATTTTTCTATTCACTTTTTCCCTCAATCCTGAATTTACCTTTTAGCATCAATTAGTCTGTGTACGAATTTAAGTGTTTGCAAGTAGATAGTTCCTGCATCTTAGTTGCTGTAAAAGAAGCACAGTCATGTGTTATCCAAACAGTTCTCTTTCTATGCTGACACTTGTTGTTGAGTAATAACTTCATAACCCCACTGTTCATTTTTAAGGAATGTCATTGGGATGCAATCGGAAGCTGGCTGACATTATACCGACAGCCAGCTTCCTGACAGTCATATCCCAGTGAGGGTGAAATGACTGGTGTCCAGATGTAGATGCCGCTCATTTCACCGATGCCGGGTGCCGTGAGCGGACAGCCACGGGGGGAGGGTTAGGTTTAGGGCTCCCAGGGGGGACTTAGGGTTAGGCACCCCTCCGGGAGGTTAGGGTTAGGCTATGTGGAGGGAAGGTTAGGGTTAGGCACCCCAGGGGGGAGGTTAGGGTTAGGCACCCCCTGGGGGACTTAGGTTTAGGCAGCGTAGATGGGTGGGGTTAGGTTTAGGCACTTAGAGGGGAGATTAGGGTTAGGCACTTGGGGGGGAGGTTAGGGTTAGGTACCCCTAAGGGAGGGTTAGGGTTAGGGGGGTAGGTTAGGTTAGTTCATACTTACATGAGGACGATTGGGATTTCCAGCGCTGTCGGGCTGCCGCTTCTGGGATCTGTTCAACTGTCGGCCTGATGCTGCCGGGAATCAAACTGTCAGCCATGCAGCCGGTGGTATTACATACTGATTCCATGTCATTGCTGTGTGAGTTTCGTACATTACTGATGAAATAGCCACTAGGCGATTGCAGAGTAATATGGGCAGTCTTTAACAAAATGAGGTGTTGTTGTGCTGAAATTTTGAGCTGCTTCCCCATTGATTTCATAGGCAGTATTTGCAATAAGCAAGATGCTGCTTCTGCAAAGGTTACACAAGCCGTGTTTAATCTGAACAGACCTTTTTATGTGCTGAGTGGTGATTTCATAGAGAGCCCTTCAACCCCACTCTTCGTTTGTAAAGCACATCAGCACTGTGTGAGTGCTGCACATCACTGCTGAAATTTCAGCTAGGAGACATTGGGCCTGATTCAGAACCACTCTCGAGCGCATAGCGCTCGCAAGCGGGTCGATTGTCGGCCAGTGCACATGTGCGGCGTGTGCGCAATGCATGTGTGCAAGCCCCAGAGTGAGTGAGCAATCACTTGCTCCAGGGCTCACAACAAAACGGGGTGGCTGTCGATGTTGATTGACAACTCGCCCCATTTTGTAGGCGGGGAGGGGGGTGGCTGTACAATTGGAGGCGTTTCTGAAGGAACGCGTGCTGTTTGTGGGCGGCCCTACTGACATCACTAATGATGTCAGTAGTGGACTTCCTGTACTATTAGAGCAGGGTGTCCACTCGATTGCGAGAACTGAGCACCTCCCACAGGGTCTCCTCGCAAGCCCAATGGGTGCGATAATCGTTACCATCTCCAGGCCACACTCAAACGCTGTGGGTGGTCACCCACAGCTGTGTGAGCAGCCTGGAGGCCAGTAAAAAAAAAAAGGGATGCCCGGATTCAGAGCGAGCGCCTCTGAATCATGCCCAATGTGCAGATACAGTTTGCAGGACAATGTGGAGATACTGTATTGTAGCAAAGGTTACATTTAAAAAATAAATATTGCAGATAAACAGTATCAATTACAAAATCATATTGATTAATTCCCCTGGCCTTAATGTGAATCAAAACCAAGGTGACAGCACTGTTAAGCAGTCACCTTAACCACTGACCCATGGTGGCTACTGGCAAGGTACTTCACACCTCTTGTCTATGACTTAGATATTAACTATATGATATTCTATACAGTAGTAGAGCAAAGCCGCATGCACACACACAAATTATTGACGCTATACACCTTCAGTGTTTTATACAATGAGGTTTTTCACCTGTTTCTGAATTCTAGTGCACAAAAATTTTATAAATGAAACTCCCCCTAATAGTACTGTACTGTATGTGTCCCCTTATAAACATGTTCACCATATGATATACTGTAGAGCAAACACACACACGCAGAACACTGATGCTATAGATGCTATAGTCGCACCTACTATACTGTAGTCACACCCGCTATACTGTTGTTGCACCTTCAGTGTGTCATAGAATGATGGACTTTACATGCTTGGACTTCAAATTCAACCTGGTTGTTGTCATTTCTGGAGTAAAAGAAGAAAATACATATAATTAAGAATAATGTGTGTAATAAAATTAGGTGTTTTTTTTAAGAAACTTGGAAATGTTAAAAGATATATCCAGAATCTGCCCTTAACAGAAAGCAAACCGCAGTTTGAGGAGATGTAAAGCAATGACCATACCACTAACCCAAGGTAGCCACATATTCTGAGACTGCACACCTGCACTTACAGTGTGATGTCACTGATTGTAGTGAATTTTTTAAATATTTTGTTGTGTTTCCTAACCCTGCATTTACTTTTCTGAGTCAAATACTCTGTGTGTGCAACTTTCAGTATTAACAATTAGCCAGATGCTGCTGCTTGAAAGGTTACACAAGCAGTGTTTAATCTAAACAGACCTTTTTTGTGTTGACACTTATACTTAAGTGGTGATTTCAAAGTGCACCCCTCAACCTAACTTGTAAGGGATGTCAGCACTGTGTGAATGCTGCTCATCACTGCCGAAAGTGCCACTAGGTGCTTGCAGGACAATGTGCAGATACAGTATTGTAGCAAAGGTTAAATTTAAAAAATATATACTGTAGATAAAATAATATTGATTACAAATTCACATTGTCTAATGCCCCTTGCCTTAATGTGAATAGAACCCAAGGTGACAGCTCTTTTAAGTAGGCTCTTAAACCACTGACTCACCGGGGCTACAGGCAGGATTCTTGACACTTGTTGGCTATGACTTACATATTCACTGTATCATACTGTATACAGTAGGAGAGCAAGCCGCACATACACACACACAAATGTGCTCTAATGTCACACATTTAGTATAATGTTGCACCTTCAGTATGTCATAAAATGATGGGCTTTTAAAACTGGGACTTGTAGTTTCAACCTGGTTGTCAATTCTGGGGCATGAAAAGATTAATAACTAAAAAAAAAAACCTCTTATAGAACTGTACTTTATGTGTCCCCTTACAATCATATTCAATTAGCAACATCACAAGCCCAGATGAGGCGCTGTGTCTGGTACCGTAGTGTTAACAGGAGCACTCTGGTGGGTCTTCTTCTCCTATATCCCATGGAAGCTAAAGAATGCTGCACTGACCTGCTGGATATATGTCTGGTACCTCCTGCATTGAATGTGGATCTGATTTCAGCCAGTGTTGCTTATCTGATACCACATACAATTCTGGCCAGATGCCACTGATCACAATCATTAAGCACCCGTGGTCAGCCACTGCACTTACCATAGTGGGTGGCAAAGCTTTCCATGAAGTATTCTTTGTACACATGTGACACTATAGATTGAGGAATGTTGAATGTCCATACAACTTTGGAAATTGAATGTCGCATCCATTGGACACCCACTATAAACTCCAATAATTCACATTGCCTTGCCATGAGAAGCCTAGCCATGATCAAAGTGACTCACGAGATATCAAATTAAAACTGATACAGGTCTAGGCATATTTAAATAGCAATGGCAAACTGGTAGCAGAACCTATATAATTGTTAAATAGCAGATATTGGGGTGAATTGAATTAGCCACTGGACATATAGCAGATTTTTAGCTCCCAAGTTAAGAGCCCGGAGCTATTGAATATCTTATCATGGTAAGCCCCAAGAGTACACTTAATGCAGATTTCAAAGGAGGGTGCAAAGAGAAATGCATTTTAAGTGCACCCTCAAAGCTTACTGTGGGCTTACTGTAAACAGTAATTGCATAGTTCTGACTATTGACACTATAAATCCCACCACAAAAATCATAGCTCATTAAATATGTAACCAAGTAGTTTATTTAACCCATCCTGGCTTCTATGGGGTCCTTTTGACCCTTGTACAGCCAAAATTATGATACTCGCCTTCCTAAATCACTGCTCGTCAGTTTCCCCAACATGATTTGTCACAAGGTGGTCATATTCTAATTGTACCTAAACAAATGCTTATTCAGGGGGCATGGCTTGGATACTTAAGAGGAAGGCAGCATGGCATGGAGCTCTGTGACACCTAGCTTTCCACACCTAATTTAACTGCCTGCCCGTGGTTGTTTCACCACCTAAATATCACCCTACCTGCTGCCAAGCCAGTGCACTGGTAGGCCATGCATTTCCTGGCCATGACAGAGCTGACACCAGTGGCCTGCTGGGACTATCCTTCCTCTCCTGACTGTGATTGATCTGGCACCGATGGCCTGCCAGGACTGCCCTGCATCACCCTGCCATGGCGGAGCTTACGCCTGTGACCTGCATGGGCCATCCTGTATCTACTCGCCATGATGAAACTGACAGACATGGCCTCCTGGGACTGTCAACGTGGCTGCTGCACATATCTCCATTACTGGGGCCTCTGAAGACTAGGCACTCTGGTACACCCGGTGGGCTGCTGATTGCCAGTGCACACAGGGTCACCGCTGGTCAGGACCCTGCTTGGTACAAATAAACACAAATGGGAAACAAAATATAACATAAACAGGAAAGCATGTCCCTGCATCCACCCACCCCCGCAAGTTTCTTAGCAGATCCCTGGGTCCCTCTCACAGCTGCTGAAGATACCATGTTGAAAAGCACTCCTGTCTGCCTCTACAATACATGCTGCAGCCCATACTTTACTTTGCAATTTACTAGAGCATTTAATCATCCAGTGACAACGAAACCTCTTTTTGGGTGAGTCTTTCTACATATTCTGGAGGATAAGCTACTTTTCAGTAACTTTTACCACTCTCAGTAACTTTCTCTATGCCACAGATCTGCTGTGAAATTTGATTGACTCTTAATTTTGTCCAGTGCCTACTTTTTACTGCAACTTCATACAAGGGGACTTCATTCCTACACCTATTTTTCACACAAGAGCTTTAATCTGTAATATGTGAATTTTTGCTGCTATAGGCCCGTACCAAGTGGTCATTCCTTTTTGTGACACTTTTTCATAAAGCTTCCAATGCCCAGTAAATTTTATTGAAGTGTTTTAAAAAAAAATTCAATGCTGCCTGGCTATCCCTTCATCCATTTGTGATGCACAAATCTATTCATTCTAATTCTGCAACAAGAGCAAAGTCACAGTGCTCATGCCCAAACAAACATACAGAGTTGCTTTCTCCTCTGGTGACTATTACATTACCACTTGCTACTTCTGTGTCTCCCAAAACAATGGAACCTCCACTGCCACCACTCACATTCTCAGATGTTGTGAGGGCTATCTGGGAAACTACGGAACCCCTCAAGCAAGCTCAAGTAGATAAATTTGCAGCTTCTTCCAGGATCTCAAGGCTCAGCTACAACATACTACCAAGTAGGTGATGGCCAATGAACTCTGCATTGGGGAAAACTTGCAGGATAAATTGGAGCTCAATTATCTAGTTTCTCAATTGCAAAAAGTCCAATCACCATATAAGAAATAAAAAAGACTATCTAAGAACTCAATCAACCGAAACAATCTTAAATTGTTTGGCCCCCCTGGATCATATAAAGATCCTGCTCTCCTCTTATTCTTGCAGAAATACCTTCCAGAGCCCTATGAGTAGCTGATGAACTTTCCTCCTTTAAAATTGAATGTGCATATCATCTTGGCCCATTCCAAGAAGGCTTGGATTCCAAACCCAGATTTGTAATTTTCTAATTCCTTAGTTTCCATCATAATATTATTCTGTGGTCTGCTGAATGTCAGTCTGGTAATAGTGAATGGAATAGTCTTACTCTGCTTGTGTTCCAGGACTACTCCGCAGAATTTTCCAGAGCTCGCATTGAGATGGCGCCCATTTGCACCAAACTCTCCAGAGCACATTGAAAATTTGCATTACTTTTCCAAGTCCGCCTTCATATCTATGAAGGAAAGGAAATCAAGGATTTCACCACACCAACTGATGCACAGGAGTTCTTAATAGAGGAAGAAATAGAATGGGCTGACTGCCCTGCTCCTGAATGCCCAGGCTAAGTATTTAGCCTCTGCTAGCTACATTGTTCTCACCATAACAGTAACATGCCTAACATAGGATTTTTTGTTTTTGTTTAAGCCATGTTCACTCAGTATTACTATAATAGCTCTTATTATACTTTTCAATAATTCATATTACTTATTCATGTCATTATTTCTTCTTTAGATTGTTTATATTCTATTAAGACACTATGGATCATCCTTTTTCCTTAGGTTTCATTTACCCGTTAAGTAATCTAAGTATGAATAATTAATAATTTGTCTTATTATCTGAATGTTTTGCTCTTAGATTTTTTTCATTTGGCCAGTTTTCCTGATTTATTCATGTATATAAATTGCATATTGTTTCTAGGATGATTGTATGGGTTCATTGATCTCACTGCCACTCTTCTCTGTCCTCCAGCCTTATGACTATCATTAAGATATATTCCTCCTGGAATGTAAGGGGTGTAAATTTCCCTGTAAAATGAAAATGTATACTAACATTTCTGAACAAAGCTCATGCGGATATTTCTTTCTTACAAGAATCACATCTTACTGAAGCTGAGCATGCTAAACTTGGGATGCTTAGCCTTAGACACAAAGTTTTAGCTTCAGCATCATACTCATCTAAATTGAGAGATGTAGTAATATTGTCTCGTAAAGATCTGCCAGTCAAGGTCCATCATACTACTGCAGACCCAGAAGGCAGATTTGTCTTCCTAGATGCTACACTTGTGGTTCATCAATATGTTGTCACAAATATTTGTGCCCCTAATTCATACTCTAAATCCTATTTCCTGAAATGTATTAACAACCTATTTCCCCATGTAGGTTCTCATATTCTTTTGGGAGGTGACTTTAATATAGTGGCGTCAAAACTTTGGATTGGAAATCCAACGTTTCTCTCTTGGCCCACTTTTATAAAGTTGGTATTTATAGGAGTATATATGTGAACAACTGTTGCTGACTGACGTGTGGCAATTACATCATCCTACAGACAGGGAATACAATTTTTCCTCCACCCCTCACCTCTCTTTTTCCAGACTAGATTATTTACTTTTCTCCAATACATTAATGTCCCAAGTACAGTACTTAGTACTGGCATTGCACCCATATCGGTGACTGATCATGCTCTCATCTGGGTGAAATTACAACATTTTAGTAATGTGGGGTCTCACAAGCAGTGAACTCCTAAAAATGTAAATATATGTTAATAGCGACCAGGGATGACTTTGCTTTCACAAACTCACCTCATGCTGCAGAACCCATACTTTATTGGCAGGTGGCTAAAGCAGCCCTTAGAGGTGCTATAATTTCATACACATCTAAATTTAGAAAAGAGCTTGCAGCCTCCTTTACAGAATCCCAGCAAATTAGACATCTACATTTCAGACTATGAAGTCTTGCTTATCTCCCTCTAATGTGCAGGCCTATAAGTCTGCAAAAATCCATTATGATAATATCCATAACCAAATACAGTAAGTGGTCGTAAAGGTAAAGGTCATTATTTGTTCCAAAAACATGGCAATAAACCAGGTTGCTTGCTCTTCAACTTACTTCGAGGTACCAGACCTCCTAGTGATATTACAGCCTTAATAAATTAAAGCAGAGAATTGATGGGGAGTGATATTTCAGAAATTTTCAAGTGTTTCCTGACATATATTCCCAAGATGTTATAAATTTGGATAACATGAAAGCATTTTGTTAAGATCTCTCCCTACCTCAAATCACACCTGAACAGAATACTTAATTTCTTGCCCCTGTAATCACTGAACAAGTTGAGGTGGTTATTAAAGTAGCAAAAACTCTCAAGGCCCCTGGTCCAGATAGACTAACTAACACATTTTATAAAATATTATTACCCAAAATCCCACCTATTCTTAGCTCATTATTTAATTCTCTGATTAATGTTGGTTCCCTACCTTTACATTTTAACACTGCTATGATAAAGATGCTTCCTAAGTTAGGTCGTGACCCTTTACTGCCTTCCTCATATAGACCAATATCATTGCTTAACACGGATTCCACATTTTTTATAAAAATTCTTGCTGAGCATTTGAAACTTATTCTCCCTGGTATTGTACACAGGGATCAAACAGGGTTTATATGCGGAAGGCACTCAGTCACTAAAATCTGTAAAGTTTTGGCAGCTGTGTCTCATATAGGTGACTCTTGTTGGGGTGATCCCAGGTTTTTATTATCACTCGAAGCATAAAAAGCTTTTGACCTGATGAACTGGGATCACCTCTATGAGACTCTTCGGAGATTCAGCTTTTCTGCTTAATTTATTCAATTGATAAAATCTCTGTATACGTCCCCTTCATCTTATGTCTTAGCCAATGGTTTCTTATCTCCTCCTTTCTTTATACAAAGGGAGACTAGGCAGATTTGCCCTCTTTCCCCCTTTTTGTTCGCTTTAGCGCTAGAACTACTTGCAGTAATCTTTTGCAACCTTCCTTTGTACTCAGGGATACATATCGGGCAATTTTGAGCTAAATGTTTCATTATTTGCTGAAGATATGATGCTATTCATATCGAACTTGGCTATGTCTATTCCTATTCTAATGGTATATATAGCTATATTCAGCTATTTCTCTGGGTACCGAATTAATATACAAAAATCTGAGATACTGTACTCCCACTATCCTTCTCTCATCAACCATTTTATTGCTACCTGTCCTATCACAATTTCATATTGCACTTCAATCTATCAAATATCTAGGCATTCATGATTTAAATTTCTCACCAGTTGTTATGAAGATACTAAACCAATTGGATAACTGGCTACATTTACCTCTCTCACTGCTTGGGAGAGTTGCTCTGATTAAAAGTGTATTATTCCCCGAACTCTCTTACTGTATTCAGATGCTACCACTAGCTTTGTCTACAGCAGACATTAATATATTCTTTATAGCTTTCACTAAATTTATCTGGCAATCTAAAAAAAACTAAGATTCCCTGGCTTCATTTGATTCAACCTCGGAAATCTGGTGGCCTGGGTCTCACTGACATTCACACATTTTTACATGCAGTTTTTTTCCGCTATGTATACAACTGGCTTTCTTAATAGTAAACATTTTACAATTCACTCATTAGACGAGGCCCTTTTTGTTCCTTTTGCCCCTGCAGCCCTTCTCCACCTCCATAAGTCATCCATTCCCCACACATGAAAAAAAATCACATCTTCTTCAAAGATACTGTAACTACTCAGCTTGGGTGGCAGCCAATAGGAAACTTGGGAGGGAACATACTAGCTCAAGATACATTCCTATCTGGGGTAATGCTGATTTTTTTTACATCTGTACACAATGCTTGGTTTTTAAAATGACAATGTAAGGGAAAAAGCCATACAAGATGTCTTCGACCCAGGGGGACATTTGTTTTCATTTCAACAAATTTGCAATAAATTTCAGATCCCTAATTCCCATTTTTTTATGTTTCTTCAATTATGACATTTTATATCTAGTAAATTCCCTCAACTTAACAGTCAAGGTTTTTTTTTTACTAAAGGTAGATTTTAATTGATTTAAAATCAATCAAAATCGATGTTGGGTTTCTGGGGCTTAATTAAACATTTATTAACAGGCAATTATTGTTTTAGTTTTTTAAGTATTAGTAATTGTGTGATTAAGCTTCAGAAACACAACATCGATGTTAATTGGTTTTGATCAATTTTAAATCGATTAAATTTAACCTTTAGTGAATATACCCCGCAGAGTCCTTCTCACACTAATGCTCTCCAATCATTATTACTTTACTTGTCCTCTCATTAATTTCGTATTTGGTATCTATATCCTGATTTGATAGTGCAAGACCCTATACATGATTGGAGATCTCTTTCCTCAGCTTGGAAAAAAGATCTGCCTGAGCTAACAATCCTCCCAGACACTATCCACCCCTCAGATAAAATTCTGAAAGTGCTGGGTTGCTCGTCGCTACAGGAGGTTCACCTAAAAACCCATACATAGAGCCTATGTTTCACCAATCCAATTCCACTACATGCTCCCTGGACATTCTGGTCAAAGTGTAATGCTCTGTGCTCTGACTTTATTCATGGCATGTGGTAGTGTTCAAAAATCCGATGCTACTGGAACAAGGTCTTACATTTTATTAATCAAAGGTTCCAGCTCCGCCTACCTCTCCATCCCATTCCACTACTATTTGGCAATTTTGACTTCTGGAAATCAACATCTGATATCAATCACCTCATCCCCCTCTTTACAATTATTGTTACAGTTGCAAAAAAGAACCTTCTCTGCTAATGGGTTAAAAACACTACCATTAATTGGTGAATTGAAGTCAGCCCTTATAGATCTTATTTATTTAGACCACAAAGATACTTTTTCAGATATAGAGTGGGGTATCCAACATTTTTACAAAAAATGGGAACAATATATTAGTACACTTTCAGTAACCACTCAATTTCAGATTGTTAAAGTTTTTGAGTCAACAACATTGTATTTGCTGTGCCAAGTGTCTTGATTTGGGATTTCTCCTACCTTTGTTTATATAAGGATATATTCAGAGGTAACCTCACTTTTGATACAGAAAATATATATTTTGTTATAGAAACTTTGCCCCCTTGATATTTCCTACCTAAGTTTGATATTAAGGGCCCTATTCAATTCGGAGCAAAATGTCAGAATCGGTGATAATTTATCGTCGATGACATCATTTTTGACTATTTCAATTATCCCCGTATTCAATTTCAAATACTTTTCGCAGGTTCAAAAAGTATTTGAAAAAAAATGGGGATAACTTTTCTCCACTGAAATAGGTGGCGAAAAAAGTGAAGAATTGTGGTTTAGGGGTGCAGGCTTAAAAAAAAATAGCTTGCACCCCTGAGAATGTCATTTAAATATAAACTGTGTCAAAAAAGTAAAAAAAAAAAAAATTGGGACACCCCAAAAAAATAACTTTCATTTTGGGGGTTAAAAAAATAGGAAACATACTTCTAAAATAACCAAATTAAATTCAGAGGTGTTCCCAAGTATGCGGCAGGTATTTTCTTGCGGGAGTAGCAGCAGGTGCATGTTTGCAGAATTTGAAACATTTTTTTTAGGTACTTAAAAAATAGCTTACCTCCATTTTTATGTACCCCAAATTTGATAGGAATACTTATTTAAAAAAATTAAAAGCTAAGTGCTATTCTTCACCACTTCTGCATAGCCACAAATATGCACCTGCTTCATCAGGTAAAATTGGGGGTACCCATAGTGATCCCCATGTCTAGACATCTTTAGGGGTAGCCCTGGAATATTTCCCGCAAATTCCTGTTTTTTGGCTATACTTACCTTTCCGCCGGCTCCCAGTCTCGTTGATTTGTAATAGAATACGGGGATAAAGCGGGTACGCGCCCGATACTTTATCCCTGGAAAACCTGCAATGTAGAGCAAAAAGTCCAGCACTGACTTTTCACTCCCAAATTGAATATGGCCCTAAGAGTTTATTGCAATATAAACTCTTAGGGCCATATATTTAAAAATGTGATTTTCTTGGTATGTGAGGTTTTCTATGCAGGATTAATTTCCTCCATCCCCCCATCTCCTCTTTTTATTTTCCTTTCTATCTCTTTCCTTCCCCATCCCTTATAACAATAAATCTACAAAATGACATTTCATTGTTTATTCAATTTCTGTCGTTTATTGTGTTGTTACATTGGTTTTGATCTGTTCTGATATGTTCACAATAATTCTATGTAAATGTTTCAGTTTTATGTTTTTTGTATTTTATTGTAACAATTTTGTATGTTTTTGGAATGTATCAATAAAGTGTATAAAAAAACAAAACAAAAAAAAATGCTTATCCAATTCCTGAAATAAAACGTCACTGGTCTCACCTACTCTAAAATTTTCCATTTACTTTGATGGCTAATTGTTGCCTTGTATATTGTGAATATTCCAAGTACCAATGTCTTTATACACTTTTTCCACATCACAAGTAATTTGGTGATCTCTTTATCTTACAACATTTTCCAAGTATTAAAATTGAATAAACGAAAAAATAACATCAACAAATTCCACATTTCTCAATTGTGAACTAAAATAACTATTTTTAGTCTATCAATATATTTGTATTATTACAAATGTCAGGGGAAAAAATGTTCACAAAAATCAATGCTAGTGATTCAAATTGGGATTATATTTTAATATCTTTAAAAAAATTCAAGAGGCCATTAAAATTGTATAAACAAGCATGTAATGTCCCTACTTTCACTGACATATTCAGGCCAGATTGAAATTCAACTACTTTGACTAGACTGACATATCACTGACCTACATCAAAAATAGCTTGTATGATGTCACCTAACTTGAGTATAAAATGTAGAATCTGGAAATCAGAGCTGCCTGTGACCAAGTGACTTCTGTGCATATTCATTGCTTATTCCCATGACTATGTATACCTGATTTCATATCACAGTAAAAAGGTAAAGTTATTTTATTATTGAAAATTGAATATAATAACATTCCTTTTACATCAAGTACCAAAGTGACTATCATACACTGATAGAACATAATCAGTTCAATGATTCTTTTCATTTAAGATTAGGAACACTTAATTAAATAAAAGAATATCGATAGACCATTAATTTTTTACCACTACATGAAATTAAACCCCTTATTTACTATGATGACATTAGAAACCAACAAATAATTGCCAACAAACCTGCCCAAATAAATGTATACCTACGGATAGGTGACATGGTTTGTGCTAATACATTTGAACACATTTAGTTGATCAAGGCTTCATAGTGATGCTTATAAAAATAAACACAAGCAGGTCTGACTCTTGGTCGGACACTGCTGACAGTCAAGCAAATAGTCTATGCTTTTTATCTGCACATGCATTTAAGTACTTAAATAGTCACACAGTTCGTGTGTCCTATGGTGTTAGCATACAAAGTTACTGAACCGAATGAGATGTGCAGTCCCAGCAAGCATTGTGTGTTTCTGGGCAATGACTGGGAGGGGGCTATTTAGACACATGGAGATGTACTATCTTATGGGCATGTTATGGTAGTGTTATGGGTTTGTGACTGAAGTGGTTATAAACTCAGACATTCAATGGCTGAGGCTCGTGCAAGTTTCAATGGTGTAACCAATCGTTGTACCTAAATATGCTCAAAGTGGACGCCTCAGTCCTTATACATTCAGACACACGGCTGTACACCAGGAGAAGCACTTATAGGGGCATTAGTATAAAGTTGCATATTTGACAGTGGCAAAAGACTGCACAAAGAGATGCTGCATCCGACTCAGCATCATCTCCCAGCATGTAAAAAACTGTTGCTGTAGGCAATATGTCATCTGCAGTAGTTTCTAGGCTCACTACTAACTTATATTGTGCAACACTAAATCACCTGACTTGGAGGAGCCTGAAGCTGAAAATGGAGATCAAAGGGAGCTGAATGAGGTATATCAGACAATATGCAGGCCTAGGTTATTAGGTAGCATCTGAACCTTAATTCCATGTCTTGTGACAAGATCATAAAGATGTTTTGGCTAATTTGTACCAAATGAATTGACCTTGCAATAGAATATTTTGAACCAGACAAAAATTCTCAATCATTGTTAGGCCTGCACAAGTGCTCTGTGCTCTTAATTTTCTTGTCACTGGTTCCATCAAGTCAGTAAAATCTGGAGTGGTGGACATAGGTCAGCCAATCATTTCCTACTATCTCTCCCAAGTTATGGTAATCCTCTAGACCAGGGGTTCCCAACCACAGTCCTCAAGGCACACTGACAGTCCTGGTTTTATTGATAGCCATACTTGAGCACAAGTGACTTAATTAGTACCTCAGTTGTTTTGATTTAATGATCTGTGTACAATCATGGATATCACTAAAACAAGGACCGTTAGTGTGCCTTGAGGACCAAGGTTGGGAATCACTGCTCTAGACCCTCTTAGTTCACAATCTGTTCCCAAGGCAGGAGACACAGTAGCATGTGCTTTTTTTTAGGACTTGCCTTATGTCCTAGGAGCTATAGACTGCATACACATTGGGCTGAGGCCACCAAGGCAGTCATGTTCATAATGGTGATGGTGCTACATGTTCTTTGACTGTTCCAGATACTGGAGATGTTAGCAAATAGAGATCCTGTCTAATGATTTATCCTCATATCTCTGCTGCACTAGAGTGCACATCAACATAATTTCACAAAGAACATATTGGCATTCTGCTGGCAAAATAAAGTGTAGGTACAGGGGCAGAACTATAACTTTGGAGTAAAATTTTGAAAGAGCCACAATGCTTCTAGAAATTCAACTATCTCTGCAGCGTTCCACCAGAACTTTTTATACTGTTGCATACTGAATAAACAAACCATTTTTAATTCTGTATTTTAAATAAATTAACCTCAGCACATTCTATTTCCTTGCTTACTTTGCTTAATTTGTTTCCGTAAATATTTTAAGAAATCATATGGCACAAGCAGACAGGTTGCCAATCCCTCCAGAGCTAGGGGTGATGGTGGTTAATACACATACTGTATGCCAGATTCCTCCCAGTTACAGACAGCTTCACACCTTAGAACAGTGGTAGACATCATTTTGATGTCAGAGTGCCAGTTCTACATATACACCACAGATTACCATAACTGGGATTTGCAAATCATTGAAAAAGTTGCAGCATGCTTGCTTAAGAGCCAATTGTAGTGTAGCATGGCACAACGGCTTACACAAGAGACACATTTTCATCAGAGTAGAAACAAATGTTTTTTTCATGAATTTGTCTTAAAAGGCTGGCTATCATCCCCTGCCTCATGCTCAACTTCATGCGTCTGCTCAGTCTCTTCTGGCTCCCTTTCCTCCCCCCCCCGCTTTCTTCTATCCTGCTCCAATACAAAACAGATAGACAAACAATATAAGCAAACATAAAAAACCTTCACTAACACTGAAGCAAACACACCACACTCATACACAAATAAACACAGACAAGACTACAGCAAAATCACACGATTACTCACACCTCCACTGAAATATCACAATAAATCTCAAAATAAACCTTCTCCAATCTCCAACACTAGTAAAACAAGACAACAATAAAAACAACAGAAGAATAACTGTTGGCACCAGTAACAAAGATTTGCGTGAGATCTGAGTCAAGCTGCTGTGATTGTGTCACAAACCATAAAAAAAATAATAGAATAGTTTCACAGCACTGCAATCAGATTACACAAACACATATATAGATAAAAAATATTAACTTATCGCCAACTAGGTGAGACAAGAATTGGGAATCCACACCTTTTACATTGGAGGGTCTGCAATGCTGAGAAAGATCGTATTTGTTTTTCCTTAATATGCCTAACATTTATTGTCTAGGCTCCCATTAATATCATTGGGATCCACATCATGACTTTTGGGAATATATATATATATATATATATATACACACACACAAACAGTATACACACTGTATATACTGTACATATACATATATATGTAAACATATATATATATATATATATATATACACACATTTATTTTGTCTAGGCTCCCGTTAGTATCATTTGGATCCATATCAGATCCACACACATATATATATATATATATATATAAACTGACAAACGGTGCGGCACTGCTGACAAACTTCAGTTCAGAGATACATGGTATAGACAATGTTTCAATGCTTTAATCTACATTTTCTTCAGGACATAAAACATAGTAAACATAGCTTACCTTTTATTCACCTCAGTGCAGACGTGTACGGTCGCAGGGCAGGACTGCCCACCCGGCCATCGGCACACTCTATTGACATCATCCCAGTCAGGAACACCTGACCAAGTAAACGGCAATACCATCACAACCTAACAACACCATAGTGATACCCTGGAACAAGGATGTAATTAACATCCACATAAGATGAATCACGACATATGAAACTACACTACTATTTTAAAATAGGAAACTTGTTACTTGAAGTACATCAGTACTATGTAAAAATAGCAGTACAAATTACAAATAGTAAAACTTATAAATAGAGCACAACCTAGAAAAAATATATGATAGTACATATATGCAGCAAAATACACATCAAAAATAGAGATTTGCATAACACTTACAATAATCCCAATAGGGCATAAACTATACAAGACATTGCAGGCCAATGTACTTATTAAGCCCCCTGGGCACAAGGGTCCCTAACCTGTGTATCCACCTGGCCTCACACTGTATAAGTTTTAAAGCATGATTGCCACCCCGAATGGAAACTGGGATATGGTCAATCATCCGATAGCATAGAGCTGCCAGAGGACGTGCGGTAGTAGCAAAGTGTCTAGCAACCGGCTGTTCACTGGTGCCTTTAGTAAGAGCACCATGAATTGAAGAACGGTGAACTGCCATTCTTTCTTTAAAAGGTCTTTCGGTTTTGCCAATGTAAGATAATCCACAAGGGCACACAATTTGGTATATAACAAAAGGAGTGTTACAGGTTAGAGTTTGTCTAATGGTACATTTTTTACCAGATAACTGATGGCAAAAAATATTGCCTGGTATCAAATAGTGGCAAGTTACACATGTACACCTCACACAACCCCTATTTACAGCAACCTTAGATATATCAGGCGATGTAATATCTGTCCTATCTAGAATGTCCCTCAAATTCTTTCCTCGTGTATAACATGCATTCATTTGCTATTTGATAGATCCAAATCAACATCGGATTGTATAAAAGGCCACAGTTTTTTAGAAACCGCATTAATTTTGTTACTGGCTTGATTATAATGATTAACCCATGTCAAAGCTGGCACGGGCTCCTTATCGTGCCTACTCTTAAGTAAATCCTCCCTGGATATACTCATAACTCTCGATTTAGCAGCTTTCAAGTCATGTAAGCGATAACCTCTTTCTAGGAACTTAACTATCATCCCATCCATTTGTGTCTCTGCCATCTTCTCATCTGTAGTAATTTGTCTAACACGTAACAACTGGGAGTATGGCAGACCTCTAATCAAGCTACGTGGATGGCAACTCATAGCATGTAGCAGATTATTTCTATCCGACTCTTTTGAAAAAAGACTAGTACTAATCACCCCATTGTGAATAGAAATGGCAACATCTAAATAATTAATTGTAGTGTTAATCATATTATATGTCAATTTTACCAGACTGGGACCAGAATTATGATTGTCAATCATGACATAAGATCTTCTTTGGGGCCCCTCCAAAAAATCAGGAGGTCATCGATATATCGCATATAAAAAGCTATACGCTGCAACACATCGGCATTGGTAAAAAATAACTCCTCCTCCACAAAAAACAAATATATTAGCGTACGATGGGGTCACACTGGCCCCATCTCACACCCCATAAGTTTCAAATAAAATTGACCATCATACAGGAAAAAGTTCTTGGTAAGAATAAGCTCCAAAAGGACAATAATCAAATCCAACTCTGGACCAGTATATAAAGGGTATCCTGATAGAAATCTTCTCACTGCAGATAGACAAAGTTCGTGTGGAATAATAGTGTATAAAATAGCCATGTCTAAACTGCATAGCCAAATTTCCTCATCAAAGGTGGGGAGATCCTTTAGTTTCCTCAGTAGGGTAGAGGTGTCCAAAAGGTATCTTGGATGATTACGTATACAGGGTTTAAACAAAGTGTCTAGATAGACCGATGTCGGTTGAAAAAGTGAGTTCTGTGCTGAGATTATCGAGCGTCCCGGAGGGTCTACCATCGATTTGTGCACCTTGGGTATGGTGTACAGCACCGGGACCATCGGATGAAGTGGAAGTAAAACATCACTTAATTTTGCTGAAATGAGATCTTTATTAACCGCTACCTCAAGGACACCTTTCAAATCATCCCTGAACAGATGGGTAGGATCCTGTGATAATTGCCTTTAGGTCTTGGTATTATTAAGATGTTTAGCCACTTGTATTTTATATTTGGCAAGGTCTCCTTTGATGAGGAAATTTGGCTATGCAGTTTAGACATGGCTAGTTTATACACTATTATTCCTACTATGAACTTGGTCTATCTGCAGTGAGAAGATTTCTATCAGGACACCCTTTATATACTGGTCCGGAGTTGGATTTGATTATTGTACTTTTGGAGCTTATTCTTACCAAGAACTTTTTCCTGTATGATGGTCGATTTTATTTGCAACTTATGGGGTGTGTGATGGGGTCCAGTGTGGCCCCATCGTACGCTAATATTTTTATGTTTTTTGTGGAGGAGTTATTTTTTACCAATGCCGATGTGTTGCAGTGTATAGCTTTTTTATGCGACATATCGATGACCTCCTGATTTTTTGGAGGGGCCCCAAAGAAGGTCTTATGTCATTGATTGACAATCATAATTCTCGTCCCAGTCCGGTAAAATTGACATATAATATGAATAACACTACAATTAATTATTTAGATGTTGCCATTTCCATTCACAATAGGGTGATTAGTACTAGTCTTTTTACAAAAGAATCAGATAGAAATAATCTGCTACATGCTACGAGTTGTCATCCACGTAGCTTGATTAGAGGTCTGCAATACTCTCAGTTGTTACGTGTTAGACGAATTACTACAGATGAGAAGATGGCTGAGACACAAATGGATGGGATGATTGTTAAGTTCCTAGAAAGAGGTTATCGCTTACATGATTTGAAAGCTGCTAAATCGAGAGTTATGAGTATATCCAGGGAGGATTTACTTAAGAGTAGGCACGATAAGGAGCCCGTGCCAGCTTTGACATGGGTTAATCATTATAATCATGCCAGTAAAAAAATTAATGCGGTTTCTAAAAAACTTTGGCCTTTGATACAATCCGATGTTGATTTGGATCTATCAAATAGCAAATTAATGCATGTTATACACGAGGAAAGAATCTGAGGGACATTCTAGTTAGGACAGATATTACATCGCCTGATATATCTAAGGTTGCTGGATGTAAATAGGGGTTGTGTGAGGTGTACATGTGTAACTTGCCGCTATTTGATACCAGGCAATATTTTTTGCCATCTGTTATCTGGTAAAATATACCATTAGACATACTCTAACCTGTAACACTACTTTTGTTATATACCAAATTGTGTGCCCTTGTGGATTATCTTACATTGGCAAAACCGAAAAACCTTTTATAGAAAGAATGGCAGTTCACCGTTCTTCAACTCGTGGTGCTCTTACTAAAGGCACCAGTGAACAGCCGGTCGCTAGACACTTTGCTACTACCCCACATCCTCTCACAGCTTTATGCTATTGGATGATTGACCATATCCCAGTTTCCATTCGGGGTGGCAATCGTGCTTTAAAACAAATACAGTGTGAGGCCAAGTGGATACACAGGTTAGGGACCCTTGTGCCCAGGTGGCTTAATGAGTACCATGGCCTGCAATGTCTTGTATAGTTTATGCCCTATTGGGATTATTGTAAGTATTATGCCCATCTCTATTTATGATGTGTATTTTGGTGCATATATGCACTATCATATGTTTTTTGTAGGTTGTGCTCTATCTATAAGTTTTACTATTTGTAATTTGTACTGCTATTTTTACATAGTACTGATGTACTTCAAGTAAGAAGTTTCCTATTTTATGACAGTAGTATAGTTTCATATGTCGTGATTCATCTTATGTGGATGTTTATTACATCCTTGTTCCAGGGTATCACTATGGTGTTGTTAGGTTGTTATGGTGATGGTATTGCCATTTCCTTGGTCAGGTGTTCCTGACTGGGATGACATCAATAGAGTGTTCCGATGGCCGGGTGTGCAGTTCCGCCCCGCGACAGTACATGTGTGCACTGAGGTGTATAAAAGGTAAGCTATGTTTACTATGTTTTATGTCCTGAAGAAAATGTACATTAAAGCATTGAAATGTTGACTATACCATGCATCTCTGAACTGTAGTTTGTCTGCAGTGCCGCACCTTTTGTCAGTTTGTATTCCGTTTTTTGTGAAGGCACGCTGCACAGTATTGCTCTTTAGGGGGAGTGCCGGACCCCCTGTTCAACTATATATATATATATATATATTTATATATATGTATATATATATATATATATATATATATCACATCAGATCCACATATACATATATATATATATATATATATTCATATATATATATACACTGTATATACTGTACATATATGTTTATATATATACATATATATGTGTATATATATATATATATATAATATCCAAGGAAGGTCAGCACTCTCTTTAAGCGGCCAAGTAGTACTGCCTGGGGTGACCATTCGATGGTGCTTGAAAGGTACCAAAATACAATGTGAATCATAAAGAATGCAGTCATCAGGGCTTCTCTTCAGGTTTCAAAAAGTTTATAAAACCTACTTTAATGTTCACAACATCATTAAAATATCAGGAAGTCGACGTTTTGACTGCACAAATGCGGTCTTCTTCAGGACACCACAGGAGATACACAGGACAGCTTCTGTGCTCTGACCAATCAAAGCGGTCCCACTCATTCTTATGACTGTGTCAGCTAGTGACCTCTCATTAATATGCACAGTTGGCTCATCCCCCTGTCATCCTGGCAGTATGACACCCATTCTGTGGATGCATGACCCAGCACATACACTGTAGTTATCTGTAAAAGCTGTCAAAAATCATATTCCGCAATGTTATTTATCTCTTCATCTGGACAAATCTTTTTCAAGTGCTCTGTCCCATATTGCATGATACGGTGAAAGAAATAATCAATTATCACAATTTAACAGTTTTTACTAAGTAGTCTTCTAAGCTACACATACACATAACTCTGCAAGGTATGCAATTCCATTGACACTTGATCGATCGTCTCTTAACTTTAGTTACTTGCAAATGTCCTACTGTATTATAATACAATTACATCCCTTTTCTCTGTAGGTATCTGAGTTGTGTACTTCTCCGCATTGCCCTTAAATTTGTATGCTCTGCAATGGAGCATGTCCAGTGCAAAAACATGCTAGATACATTCATCATACATTGTGTTCAGTTCTGCATCAACCCCAATGTGTCTAGTTTGCAGAGCAGTGTAAAACTTAAGCTGCATACACACACAACGATTGAGTTAATTAACAATTTTAGTAAACGATTTTCTACCTTGAAAAAATGAACTAAAATCGTTTACTAAAGTTGTTCATTTACTATGTTCATTTAAATGTAATGAACGATTTTTATGAACTACAAATGATTTTTGCTTATTAACTTAATGAAAATCGTTGAGTTGACAAGTCTGACTGAACTACAAACTACAAACGTGAACACGCATGAACAATAATTGTTCGTTTGACTCAAAAAAATGAACTAAAATCGTTTACTAAAGTTGTTCATTTACTATGTTCATTTAAATGTAATGAACGATTTTTATGAACTACAAATGATTTTTGCTTATTAACTTAATGAAAATCGTTGAGTTGACAAGTCTGACTGAACTACAAACTACAAACGTGAACACGCATGAACAATAATTGTTCATCGTTTGACTCAGAAAGTGAATGATTTTTTCAAACGATTATCGTTAAACGATATCGTTTAACGATAATCGTTCAAAAAATCGTTGTGTGTGTATGCACCTTTAGATTTCCTTATTGGGAAGCCAGATTATTAGGAGGAGATGTATAGAAGAAAGTGTATGTTCTTTCCTTGACAGTAGAGAAGACAGCTATTTCCATTGCAAAATAGAAATTTGGGAAACTGTTATTTAATACAACTCTGGCCATAATGTATATATATATATAATGTATACAATACCTTTGAAAAAATCTGGGGATATCTTGTCTGTTATAGCACCATAATTATATCAATTGTAAGTTTTAATATTTTGTTTTAAATACTTTTCAATTCATCAAGTATGTCATTTAAAATCAAGTAATTTTTTTAAATGTTGGTTAATTCTTTGGCGATAGAAGTAAGAACACATATTGCTTAGTAGTGATTTTATTTCCATCAGTTTATTGTCATACATTTCTTGTATTTTTATAATCTTTAATACTTGTGTTTAAGAGACATTAACTAAATAACATTTTCAAATGTAATTTGTAGCAGTAAAAGTGTAATTCAAATGCATTACAATTGGTGTAGGACAGAGAAACACATTCTATTATCTGTACAAAGCTGAAGCTAATGCGAAACAGGCAAGCAATCAAGAAACACAAAAAGTTTTCCATTGTTGTAAATAGTTTTAAGTACACTATAACTTAATCCATAGTTGCCAATATTTAAAAAATATTTTGCAAAGATGGAGGCCAACATGCCACCACTATCTGAAATGATCACCATCACTGCCTCATCGCCGCCCTCAAATGCCAGCAACTTGTCAATCATGTTGCGGCTTTTGGGTTACTTTGACTGACATCTCAGAAACAATCGGCACATTTGCAGTGCAGTTCCTGTGCATACTCAGATTTGCAAACATCAGACCCTTAATTCAGAGTCAACACTATGCATATTTAAGACTTTACATTAGGGGTTCACATAGTTTTGAAACAGAAACACAAAGTTTGATCAAGCTTTAAAAAAACAAAACACTAGTGTATTGTTGATAACAAATAGAATATAAAATATAGTCAACATTTATCAAGTGGTTTTGAAAAGATAGTCATATGAGATCTAATGTTGTCCTCCTTCAATATCGCTATAACAGACCTTTGCAGTTTTTTTCTTTTACTATAGTATTTTTCAGGCTGTTAAAGTACAATTCACTTGGGCTAGTGCATCTTATTATATTAACTCATTTCCTCTACATCCAGGAAGTCCTCAGATTTGGGGGAATATTTAATAAAGTTTGAATTTAATAGATTTGGATCGATTTAAAATTGGTCAAAATTTTTAAAAATTGATCATCATTGATATTTACTAACAGACATTTTTTTATTTTTTAAAGTATTAGTAAATATGCGAATTAGCCCCAGAAACACAACATCAATGCTGATCAAGTTTGATAGCTTTTGATTTTAAAACAATCAATATTGATTAAAATTGACCTTTAGTAAATGTACCCCATAGATTTGGTAAGACAGAGCAAACTGTAGTTAATCAGATCACTGCATTGTTCACAGATGCATACCGTGTTTTAGTGTTCTGTTCTTGTAGACGATACTGACATGCCAACTCATATAATTAAAAAAGGGATGAGTAGGCTGAATGTGGCAGACAGTTTCATGATGTGAAGAGGGTAATGGATGCAAATGGAAGCCAAATACTGAGCTGTAATGGAGGACACAGAGTCCTTGCAATAGCAGACTGTTGATGCTAGGCTCCTGAAGATATTTGTGTCAACTTGCCTTTATGTGATGTGAAGTTCCAACATTTGAGTTGGTTTTTTTTGGAATAAGGTTAATGCCCTCTTATGATAATGTTTTTACATGGTCTAATTTTCAATTTGGTATATTCTGTAGATATATTAATAAATAGGATGGCAATATTTATCATTACAATTATTGAATCTTACATTAAAGATGAACTTTGGTGCTCTGAGTTGAACTGAATCCCAGCTTAGATCACTTTGAGGTTCCACGTAAAACTAAGTCCCGGCTCGGGTCTACTCTCCACGTTCAGATATCAGATCTCAGATACTAATCTTATGTGTTTTGGATTGCATGTAAGTCCCTCCCATTGTGATTTCAGGTGCAGTTTCACAGAGGAGATTGTATGGTGAGGGTGTGGGTTGTAGCTCATGCTGCAATACTACATAATAGTCACCATTAGAGAGAGTTGTAGGTAGAAAGAGTGAGTTTGATGCATGTAAAAGACTGCAGGCATCTTTGTCATTGGGTATGTTTATTGCCTGACACTAGCTAGCACCAGCAATCCAGTGCAGCAAGCTCTTGTGTATGTTTGTTGAAAGTGAACTTGAAGTTAGCTGCACTTACAGTATTTACTTACTAATTGTTTTTCATAGATGTGCTATATTCTTTGAAACTGCCATGTGTTTTTGCCACTGCTCTGTCACTTAGTTTAGCCAGCCAGCTCGCTGCAGCTTTTGGCCAATGTTAGTGGAAAACACTATTGTGAGCTGTGAGGTGGTCAAAGATGACTGGAAATAAATGTTTTTGATGTCAATAACAAAAACAGGTCCAAGTTATAGTACATGATTTTAGCTGGTTTTATGAATTTTTAAAGAAATCAAGATCCAAAACAAAAACCAAAATGGAACGAAAAACACTTGAAGGTGGTTTTGCCAAAATCAAAACATTCCAATGATTTAGAACCAAAGCCTAAACACTGTGGTCTGTGAACATTTCTATCTTACATGATTTCTATGCTATGTTAACATCATAGTATTAAGGTGTTAAATGTTTCATGTGTGATTTCAAGTTTTGAGCTAAGAGTTGTGCTGGTTTTCTACGCATGTGGTTTTACTATAAGGTGACATTATGGGGTAAATGTAATAATATCTGAGTTTTTACTGTGGGACAAACTGGGACCCTGTTGCACATTTAAAAGGTGCGAGTTTGTCCCTCAACTCGCCAAATTTAATAGCCTGCAAACTTGTGAGTTTGAGGCTATTATACTATACAAATACAGAAGCCTTCATAGATCAGTTAGATCCCTGAAGGCTTCTGTTTGCCAAAAAATGTAGTGACAGTGAAAAATTAATAAAATTATGTGCCCCATCCCCCTCAAGCATAACTAGCCCTGGACTCTGTAAATCCTGTCCTGATTCTTAAAATCTGGGGGGAAAATGCAGAGGGTTCCCCTGTATTTTATGAACCAGCACAAGGCTGGGCTGAGTGGTCATGGTTGTGGAAATAGAGGGGACAAAATGAGTAGGGGTCTCCTGTATTTTCCATAACCAGCACCGGACTCTTTCTAGCGGGGTGTAATGCACCCCACTAACACCAGGAGTGAGGCTACCACCATTGTGTTATTCCAAATTTGTTCTACACATGTGCATAATGGATCTCCTCTGACTCGAAAGACTCTCCTTCGAACCCGACAATTTCTGACTGCTTTTGCCAGAAAAATTGTCAGTTAAGTGATTAATGCTGTATAAGGGAAACACGACATGTACTGTAGGGTGTATTATCATTTTATAAGGATATCAATAAGCTAGTTTACAGTTACTTGTACTTGGTAAAATATAAATCAACCTTAAATATTATATCTAAATGTGATATTTGTTACACATTTTTTACATTATTAGGCACTGTACTAGACAACTTAAATCTCAGTAAAGAAAAGTCAGTGTTTTTACATTATAGTTGTTGTTGCTACCAGTTACAATAATAGATGTGTGATCATTCCTGCTGACATTTATGTTTTGCACAGGCAATCTGTAACAGAGGTACTTGTAAGCACCGTAGCTGCTTTCACAATCAGCAGTTTTAATAAGTACCATCATGTTCCCTTATGACATCACATTGTAGTATATAAAAACATGTTAGTGTTTCTCTATAATTGTTTATTAAATAACTCTCACATTGATTATCTAGGGAAAAAATATGATTGAAATATCATTTTGGTGACCAACATCACATGGAAGTGATACAAGTAACTCTGTGGATACTTTGTAGATATGACAAAGTTAAATTAGTTCTACCAGGAAACACATTAGTGCTAAAACTATGTTGGCTAAATCATGCACACAGACCATTGGGAAATACAGTGTTTAATAGTACAGTATATAAATGTTATGCTCACATACAATCACACTGTATGACTTGGTAACACTCTCTGCAGAAATTAATGGGACAGCGCTAATTGATCAAAGCATGGGAACTGCCACAAGCTGACCAATCGGTGTACCCCCATTCATTCCTTTAGAGAATGTCCCAGAGTGACTTCTTATTTGCAATGGGGCTCTCAGAGGAGCAGTAGGGGCATTTTTTTGTCAATATTTGGGATGCTACAGGGACCAAATAGGATCTGACCCATTCAGATTGTGAGTTATTAATGGGGAAATGAGGGTTGTTTTGGGGTGTGTCTATTTAATAAAATATTAACATATTTAGTTGCCCAGTCCTGTCTTTTGTTCAATAATTTTTTACATGTTTAGTACAGGTGTCCATGAGCCCATGATATTCAGTCCATGCTGGCAATTGTGGATGGATTGTCAAATACCTTCATACCCTGGCTGGCTTACCAAGATCTGTAGTCCATTTGTAAAAAACAATCTTATTTTTAATTTATTATGACTATTACCACCACCCCCAAAGCCCCAGGGGTGCTGAAAAGAGATGTACCATTTAGTAGGTGTACCATTTGATCAGCTATAGCATCAGTAGACCTTGCTGGTACAGCCTAGTGCTGGTTATTGAAAAAAAGGGGGACCCCATGCCATTTTTCTTATTTTTCAATAACAGTCTAGACTCAGAGGCCCTGGGCTAGTTATCATTTTGCCACAACTCCAAACCATTACTTTTTAGTTTAACACTTTTAACGTTTTCTACAGCGACAAAGTCTGCACAGATCATACTGTTGTGTACAGTGCTTTAAATCCACTGCAGATTGATGGTAGACTCTTGTCAGATTTGTGGGACAGGTGCTTCAAATCCAATAGGTACCAACAGCAGATTATATATCACAGTCAAAACTGATGCATAGTAAACACCAGCAATCCATTGTCAATGCCTGTCTGATTACAATAAATGGAAAACCCTTTACTTTGTAAATTTACCCCCAAGAAACTTTAACAATTGCTTCTTTGGAAACTAAACTAAGGAAAATATTAGGTACTCTCTATTAACAATGGAATGATGAAACAATGGCAGCAATGGCCATCCTTACTCTTTTGACCAGGTGCCTACCTTGGGTGAAGCTTATCTGGTGTGACTTGAGCAAAGTAGCTAACCGACTCTGCCACTTATTAGTGATTTTTTTTTCCAAAATTAAGTCCTGGTGCAGCACTATAATTGTCTGATAGGAAGAGATCTTTGATAGGTTTAGGCTTATGGTAATGGGGTATTGGCAGAGTTAGTGTTATGGAAAAAAGAACAAAGCCTTATAGAATCCTTCAGGTCCATGAGACTTAGGTAAAGAAGTAATAACCACAGCCACTGTTCCTTAGTATTCTCAGAATTTATTAACTCCCTCTAGGAATCTGTTAGTTTAGAGAGACAGGCCTTTCCAAAGAAAGAGTCACAGAGAGCAGGTCATCATCATAATAAGAGCAGAATTAGGACAAGATTGCCAACGTAGAAAGAAGTCTCTAACAAGTATAAATATCCATAATGCAAGAATTCCAGGGGGGGGGGGGTTTACAGTAGGACTTGGGGAGAACCTTGTTAGCATTATTACTTCAATGGTAATTTTTTTTTAGAGAAATCTAATCAGACCTGAATCAAGTAGAAGATTTACAGCAAAAGCCCCCAAAAAAAGTCAGCACAGCTTTATGTCACCGATCATATTTCTTTAGGAAATACCATTTACCCAATTTAAAATATATCCTTAGAGAACCAATTGAAGATCTCTCAAAATATCACTGTCATCCCAGAGATTTAGGTTATCATTAAATGTGGCTGAAGATAGTTAATAAATTAAATGGATTGGCTCAGATATGATGAGGACCTCCAAGGATGGCCGGACAATCAGGAACCATGCAAATGGAGGGACGGAGAAATTGGGGCAATTGGGGCACTATTTGAATTAAGAATATCATCCTGGGTAGTGCACATAATTCTTGAAAATGTGTGATAAGAATGAAAAATATAATATATATTGGTGGGATTATGCAGACTTCAGTTGGTATATAAATTAAAGGTCGATTTTAATCGATTCTAGTTGATTTAAAATCAATCAATATTGCTCAACATCGATGTTGTGTTTCTGGGGCTAAATCACACATTAACTAACGGACAATTTTTATTTGGTTTTTAAGAATGTAAATGTATGATTTAGCTCTCAAAACCCAACATCAATGTTGAGCAATTAAATTTACCTTTAGTAAATATGCTACAAGGGATAAAAGTGGCTATGGCAGAATTTTAAAGCCTGGCAGGAAAAAAGGCAAAGAAAGACCTGTCCAAAGAGAATTAGTCACGTGGGTTAAAACCCTACCAATCAATAAATGTGGCATATAATATTGAAGCAAAGGACCTATAGCAAACTATAGTGGGGGCCATTATGATCATACATGTTCAATAAACTTAACTTTTCCCAAAAAATCAAAACAGGAAGTAATATGAAACAACCTTCTGCATCTAAACCAGAATCCTCAATAGTATACCACAGACATTTATGTAGCAATATGGCAACCCCACACTTTTCAGTAAACTATGGGACAGAGGCCCTGATTCAGAGCCGGATGCTCTGACCGAACGCCCGCTCTGAATCAGGGCCATCCTACTTCAGTTTTAGAGCGGCCACCTGGCCGCTCGTATAGCTGAACATCTATAGTGAATGGCCAGGAAGATTGTCGCTATGGTCAAGACCATCGTGACCATCAGGCTTGCGACAATACCCTTGTGGTAGGGTCTCATTGCCGCAAGCCCTGGAGAGCCGAAGGCACTCCCACTGACATCACTTGTGATGTCAGTGGGGCCGGCCCCAGATGGTAGGCATTCCCTTGGGAATGCCTCTGTCTGGGCAGGCATGCCCCTGGCACGCCCACCAAAGGGGGTGTGCTGTTACTCAATATCGACAGCATGCCCCCTTTGATGCAAGACCCAGAGTGATGGTTTGCCCTCAGGGCCTAATTCAGACAAGCTTGTGAGTGCTGAGTGCTCACAAGCGGGTCGATGAAGGTCCAGTGCACATGCGCACAATGGAGGCAGCTCCATCATGCACATGCATGAGACCCGGATAGCGACGGGCAAACCATTGCTCCGTGTCTCACACCAAAGGGGGCATGCTGTCGATGTTGATTGACAGCACGCCCCCTTTGGTGGGTGTGCCGGGGGCATGCCTGCCCAGATGGATGCGTTACCATGGGAACGCCTACCATGTGGGGCCGGCCCCACTGACATCACCAGTCGGAAATCGAGCGCTCGCAAAATAGCGAGTGCCTGCTAATTTGTGTGACAGGATGAGGCGTTTGTGGGTGGTAACAGGGGAAGGTGCTTGAAAACAGGGAGTGGAGATCTAAACGCAGGCGTGCCAAATGGTCAAAACGGGCATTTTAAGGGTGTGCATAATTAACAAAGCAGCGTCATTGACCACGTCACTTGGTTGTTTCTTAGCCTGAACTGTTCGCATGATTGCGGTAGGAAAATCCTACCACAAGCACTGCGAGCAGTTCAGATGCCTTTCGATGTACTCGATTAATCAAATAAATAGCGGAGATGATGTAGGATGCGAGCGGCCAGGGGGCGTCTTTACAAAATAGCGAGCGCATGTTTCGTTCATCCGCTCAGACATAGAGGCGTCAACAGACCGCAAAGAGCGAGCGCTCTATTTAAATATCCGGCCCTTTTTCTGAATGAGCGAGCGTAAATAGCGTCCGGCTCTGAATCAGGCCCTCAGTCTTAATTAGAACCTCAATTTTATCCCAACAGAGAACTTCACACACTTATTTCTCATGTCCACAACTGGTTAAATTTAATTATTTCACTTTGTTTATTATCTCCCAAATCTTAAACTTATTTTGCAAAACAGTTTATCTGTGAAATTTAAATCATTCCTTTTTAATATGCCTAAAGATTTGTTTGTTTTAGCTTTTTCTCTGAATAAAAATGGTGTTGATAAGTTAAAATGATGGCCATTATAACATACATTATTATTCTATTAAATCTAAGTTATGCTGGGAACATACTGGGCAATATATTGGCTGATCAATTGATCAGCCAATATATCTGCTGGCCGTCGACCAGTCTGTACAGGTGATATGTCTGTGAACCGCGTTGTTCACAGAAATATTGCATTGGCTGTGCTGAATAGCCAAAAGATAGATATCTGCAGACATTTCTGTCCATCGGCAAGAGTATAAGTGTGTACGGGCAGGCTGCTGACTGCCTGTACACACACAGCGGCAGCCGCGGCAAGGTGGGCAACCCTGCCCCGCCTCCCTGCCAGCTGGACCCGCGCCTTCCAGATAGATGATGACCATTCAGTGTGCATGTACAACATCATCTAAAGATATATCTGCAGATCATCGATCTGAAGATATATCTTTCAGGTGTGTACCCACCTTTAGTTTCAGTTCAGCTAATCAACCATTAAATATTCCCTTCAGAGAGATACAAAGAACCTCCACCAATTACATAAATATCTTTTATTTTTTTAGTTTAAATAAACTGGTAATAGAAAGATTTTTTGTTTATTTTACAAGAAAAATTAATCTTATTTTTTAAATGTGACTTGCAATATTTTATCAGTCATGTGTCACTGTAAATAGTGTACTGTACATTCAATACTGAAAATATCCAAGTCATCAGTCCATGACAATATAGAGGTGCTGGCAGAGAGGCTTCAAACAGATCATGAATATTTGTGATGACATTTCATATGAAAAATAATTTACATTAGGCAATGCATTATCCTTTAAAATACAAGTAGTCCTGGTTCACACTGACCTAATGACATCAGGACTCACTTTTTACACAAATATTAATATTCCAATTAAGATTGTCTAAGTTTTGCAGCCACTGATACTTTGGCCTACCTGCTTGCTATTGAAGAAAGTAATATGTAGTTAGATAGAATACCTGCACAAGTATTGAAATATGGATTCATTGGGATCCTTTTATCAATAACTGCATACTAAATGTGGTCTGGGCGTGATATTAGTTCCCATGATGATAGCACTGGGATGTATTAAATATCACCCACAGTGACAGGGTTTCTGATAGGAGCCTGTCTCTGTGATGTGCTCGGAGTGAAGTGACCAGCAGTCTCTTCACTTCCCTCATGGGATTCCTGTGCAAGCATTTTCTACAGACCATGCATGCACGACAGCCATTGAAAAATGCAAAATGTAGCCCATATGCTACAACAGCTCCATGCCATCTTCATAAAGCGTTAGCTGTGGGGACTAAACTCTAAAATGCTTCATATTGCGGAGCTTGGTTGTTATTGCTGAAGGGTATAGCCAAGCATAGATAGTCCAGTTACTGCCTTGAGGGCAGATTATACTTGACAAGATGCAGTCTTTGGGCCATGTAGCAGCGTTAGGGGCTGTTAGTGCTTGGCAAGGTGCGTCCTTTGGGCCAAGTAGCAGCCTTAATGACTGGTAGCATTTGCCAAGATGAAGCCTTGGCCATGTAGCAGACTTGAGGGCTGGAAGTGCTTTGCATGGTGTGGCCTTTGGGCTGAGTAGCAGCATTGAAGGCTGGAAGTGCTTGGCATGATGCGGCCTTTGGGCCGAGTAGTAGCCTTAAAAGCTGGTAGCACTTGGTAAGATGCGGCATAGGCAATGTAGCAGCCTTGAGGGCTGGAAGTGCTTGGCAGATGACACTGGAGTGTGGCTTGTGCCACCAAGATGACACAGATGGCAGGACGCAGGATTGCATATGCAGGAGACACTGGAGAGTGGCTTGTACCATTGAGATGACACAGGTGGCAGGACGCAGAACTGCATATGCAGGAGGCTTTAGAATGCAGTTTGTGCCACCGAGATGACACAGGTGGCAGGATGCAGGAGACTTTGGATTGCGGCTTGTGCCACCGAGATGACACAGGTGGCAGGATGCAGGCTGCTTATGCAGGAGGCGCTGGAGTGCTGCTTGTGCCGCCGAGATGACACAGGTGGCAGAACACAAGATTGCAAATGCAGGAGTCGCTGGAGAGTGGCTTGTGCCGCCGAGATGACACAGGCGGCAGGATACAGGGATTGCATATGCAGGAGTCGCTGGAGTGTGGTTTAACACCCAAAACAGGCTAGAAAAAGGACAAAAGACTGGAGAGGATGCTAACCACCAGAACTGGAAACACATGTGAATGCTATCACCAGCATCTGAGCACCAAATGTATAAGATAGAAAAAGCTACAGGAGCCAATCCGGGCAGATCAGGAATGACGGACAGCAGGTAGGAGGAGTTCAGCGATTGCTTGTCTGGCATTCGCATCTCCTAGCAACACAGCGGCTTGTGACATTGGTAAATCTGACAGCATTGCATCCCCATTAGAAAACTACTATGGGATTTGTGACTGCTGTTGGAAATGGAGGAACCGCAGCAGATATCAGAAATATCTGCTGTGATGCCTCCATAATACATCTGGAGGATACAGTACTTAAAATTTGTAGATATCCCCCCAAAATTTATTTTCTCAGGGAATATGCCACAAATATATAATGATAAATAGGCCCCATTGTTTGTTTCATTGAAGATGGATGAGTGCTGCATTTAACAGCTACTGAGCAAATGTATTGAGGATTGGAGTTGTCAAAAGCAGAAATCTACAAGTTAAGAGACTATACTGAAGTAGTGGCAGAGATTTAAAAACTTGTTTATATTATGGGATGTTCAAGAAGAATCAAGTAGATTAAGCCTTATTTTACAGGAAATAAATTGTAGCACATTGGTCTTTATATGGTTCTTGCCATTTGTAAATTGCAGGCATAATTCAGTGAATGAATGTATTGTTTAAGGGACAAGAACCTTAATATATATGAGTATGTTAGAGAAGGCTATATCAGATAGTGGTAAGATCAAAGGGCGAAATGCTGTTACACTGTCTAGTAAGAAATTTGTTAGACATTTTTGGTGTGCAAACACATGCACAGTATTGTTATATTCATGAAGAAATGTTTAAAAAGTACAGAAAACAAAGAGGAAGGTAAAGGAATTATTTACAGTAGGATAAGTAAGTACTTACATCTGTATTTTGTTTTGTTGACATAGTTTAACTGTCACTTTGTTTTTCTGCTTACTAAGATTTGTTTTTCTCATTGTCAAAAAAGGATATAAGATGGCTATACTGGAGGTGTTCCTGAGATAATAATGGCCATGGAGTTGTTTCTCTTACAGGAGAAAATGTCCAGGTAGACGGAAGAGTCGTACTGTACATGACCAATGGCACAACTCGTACTCTATATACATAAGAGACTAACTGAGTTTGAGTGATATAATCCTTGTTGGTTCCACAAACTCGTTATCTTCAGAGACTTTATTGAACTGAACTTTTTTGAACATGAGTTACCTTATAAATAATTGATACACTTTTCAATATATATGTATATTAGATTTCTAATTATATGTATTATTCACATGATATAAAGGAACACATAAAGAGGTTTAAAGTGATAAAATAAGAGTTCAGTGAGACTCGCTAGCAAGTTGATGAAATATAGCCAGAGTGGCTATAATCAGGTCGACCTGATTAAACCTGTATTTGGTTCAAAGAATGGAGAGGTTTGTTTAGAGGTATTTTACATACCCTAGTTTATGCTTTAGTTATATGATTTTGTGATTAGTCTTAAATGTTTAATCAAATATCTATACTGAACTGCTGAAAAATTACATACTTCTCAGTACAATCATGTTCAGTTAAAAAAGAAGTCAGGAATGTAATGTGACCAGAAGGGTTACATTATTTCTTATTAATGCAATCCTATACTGTGCATGAGACACTTATCTGCACTAAAAACCATTGCTTAGTCATACAGTAGCTGCTTAATGTCATATAAGAAAGTATGTATGTTAGTCAAAGATGCATCCTGGTAGATGATTGCAACCCTTTTATCTTATATAAGCCCTAGGTGTCATATAACCTGCAGTTTTATCCATGAAAGGTTGTCAGGAAATACAGATGTGTTCTCATATACTGTGGCTCTTGTTGCGCCAAGAAGCCATCTTTGTAAAACTTTTTTGGTGCAATAAGATGCAATAGGGTCTGTGTCATGCAGTACACAGCTTAACAGATGTTTCATTATACAACTAGCCACAATCCACCACTGCCAGGCTCTGTGAAACTTAGCTTATGCCAAATATCTTTTTCACACTAAAATGTGTCTTAGTCGCAAATGGATGCGACAAACTGCTCCATGAGAATGCATTGATTGATTTGACAATTGACACTTGTATATCTTTGTGCAACTGAATCTGTACACAAAGTACAAAATCTGAAGCAAATAGAAATGAGGCGAACAAGTTTATTCTCCATACGCTATGTAGCTCGCCATGCGAGTCACGCTATTTTGTGGCATATGAAATCACATTATAACGTACTGAAGCCCTAGAAAAGCCAAAGAGTGTAGTACAAGTTTATGTGCACCAGATGTCACTTTTCCTTAACTGCACAGCTCATGCGTAAAAAGTAAACAATGCAATGTCTGTATTACAGCCCACTCACTGGGTGACTAAAGATGTAATTCGGTACACAATAGTTGTCATCAATCAAGAGCTGTAATTGAGGGAGTAATACATGATTAAATCATCTGGTGTGCGAGTCCTGAGTACTCTTTTGAAAAACAAATTATGCATGTGTTTTGCCATCATTATTACAGTGCTAGATACATGCACACCTCATTTTACAAACTGACTGTGCATTTTAAGCTGCACACTTTCTGCACTGTCGGCATGTCAGCACTGTGGTGACTGCCAGCTCTGGGGGTTGCACTTGGGATCTCCAGCTCATGCCCAGTTGAGCTGTCCCATATGCCATGTAGTGCCCTGCTAGTCGTGCTATGCTGTGGCATATCGAGTCTCATAGTACTGTGCCTGCCCAGTGTAGCTGGTCGGGAGTAACACACAGTGCATGCCAGACTTAGATACTATAGTTATTTCATGACTTAGAAACTAGCAGTGGGGTCTGAGTGAAAGAGGGGACTATGTATTAAAAAGTGACTGTGCACTTTAAGCCGCACACTTGCGTCACTGTTGGCATGGTCGGCGCTGTCCCAGTCTTAGATACTATAGGAATTTCATGATTTAGAAACTAGTAGTGGGGTCTGAGTGAAAGAGGCGTCTCTAAATTACTAACTGACTGTGCATTTTAAGCCACACACTTGCAGCACTGTCGGCACATCAGCGCTGTGGTGGCTACCAGCTCTGGGGGGTTGCATATGGAATCTCCAGCACATGCCCAGTGGAGCCGATCAGGAGATGGACACAGTGCATCAGCTCTAAGCTGATGTGTTGTGTGTTCAAGAAAGTGGTATGCAGTGCTGATTATGTCATGTAGCACCCTGCTAGTTGCACTACGCTGTGACATATGGAGTCTCATAGTACTGTGCATGCCCAGTGGAGCCGGTTGGGAGTCACACACAGTGCATGCCAGGCTTAGATACTATAGTGATTTCATGATTTAGAAACTCATAACTCTGTCATAGCTCTTTGTATACAGAGTTAGACACAGTCAAACACAGATATACAAGTGTTCCATATCAAATTAATGGAGAGCTCTACCAGGTTGGCATTGTGACCTGTTATATGATCATTGTGGTAGGTGACCAATTCCAATTTTCCAGATAGCGTTTACAGTCACCAATTTCCACTACTGTATGTTCACCAGTCCAGCCTATACTGAAGATTGCAAGTCACACTGTAAGCCTGAAGCATTTGATGTAGTGTATGGACAGTCAACAAGGCCTCTGAGTCAGTGTTCATCCCCAGAAGCAGAAGCAGTCAAGACCTGTGAAGCAGGAGTTGTGGCTTCCAACAGGGACCTTTCATCAAAAGGTCCAAAAGGTGGAAATCACAATGGGGGGCCAAGACAGCCTTATTCTTTTCGGGCAGCATAATATCAGAGTCAAAGTCCCAACTGTAGAAGGAAAGGTGGATTACAGCATCTTAGAATATAGAGTAGAGGAGGAAAAGCACACTTCTAAAGGCCAGGAGACAATACTTAATTGAGGTGTCATTTTTATCCCACTCCAGTAGCAGGATATCTGCCCTCAGTAATCAAGGAAGCTGCTAATGCCAGGGTGTTTACAGGGCTCTGTAGAGGCTGTGAACCAGCAGTTTGGAGGGTAGATTTAGTGGAAAATCAAGGGAAGCTGATAGCAAGGAAAATAAACTGGCAGCCTCTTACTGCAGCTACAATCAAGCAGCAGCCAGTAATAGCAGGGGAGAGATAAATGTCACTCCTGCTCCAAGGATACCCAAGGCAGCCTCACTACAGTGCCATGAGGAGACCCTCCAGGGGGAGTCAGTGATCACCTGGGCTCTGCACAGCAATGGAGAGCCTCGGTGGTAGGTTGGGCATGGGATCTGCCTGCCCATGTCTACAGCTGCAATGTTCAACTTAGCCTAACCAGCAAGTAGCATTAGAATAACAAGGATAATGGGGGAGCAGGAATCATGGCAATGTGTTCTGGAGGCAGCCCTGGGAAACAATCCAACAAGCCAAAGAGGCAGGCTACCCCTGGAAGATTGCAGCTGCTGGAAAGTCAGGTCTCCAATAAAAGGATTAAGAGCAAGGTAGTAGCCATAGTAAAAAGCTCAATAGCAGCCCACACCCTCAGGAGAATGAGTCAGATTGATGGTAGTTCACAAAGTGGTGAAAGGTTTACATTAGTGATTACATACAGTAGCTCTGTAATCTGTTGACCTCCATCTTCAACAGCTAGCCCACAACTGGCTGCATATATTCTTAAAGCATGTACTTAACTGGCATAGTTGCATGGGATACAGCTGCTGTTAGATGGGTTTCACATGACCATGTTCTTCTGCTTCCTGACCCCAAAAAATAAATAGGAAATCAGTTCTGCACATATATGTCACAGGTGACCAATGAACACTGTGGGGGGGGGGGGGTAGGAAAGCAACAGATAAATCTATTGTCACTGGAGGGGTCGATGGTGGAAGGATAATGCTGTAATTGCTGTAACTACAGTTAGACCTAAGCCCACAAAGGTGACTTGGATACAGTATACTACAAAGTCTCCTAGACATACCTTCAGGGTGGTGCTCGACACAACGTAGAAGTTTTTTTTTTATTAAAATAGTTAATTATGTTTTTAAGTACTCATTCTTAACTCAAGTAAATAAAATACAATTCTGGGAACAATAAAATGTGTTAATTAAGTGGTTCACCAAAATAATTATATACATTTTAAGTATATTTTCAGACCACAGTTTCCTTGACAAAGCCAGATGAAGATGAACATAGGTCTAATGCTATATTTCTAGCATTGCTGGTCTAGGCAATATTTATTAAAACTCATGTACCTAAAAAGCTGTGCAGGGGATTGGATCCTAATATAGTCAGTGTTGCTTTGGCTCCCCCAGAAATACGGAGTCTAATGGGGCTCAGGTTTTTGCTAAAGAAACCGCAAGGAAATTTGGACTCCACTACTGTACCTGCAGAATGCACCAGATACATTACAAATAGTGACCGCTTAGGTTGTCGCAATAAATGAGGGGCAGGAAACACTAATACAATACAGCTTTGGTATGCCATCTTGCCCTGTGGTCAATTGCAGATTCAGAACTCTCACGGAGTAAGATTGCTGTCAATAACAAATTGATGCAGCTGCTATTCACAGATTTGTGTGCTCACTGGAATATACATATGCAGTAAATGCTACTAAAAGACCTTAGCAGTTAATGTGGCACACCCATCCCACTTATTACCCACAATAATCAAACATTCTGCTTAATAGCCAAAACCATCACACTGGGCCTGATTCAGCAGTGCACACTAGTGCACTGCTGAACGCAGCTTCCCAATCTGTGCAGATGCCTGACCCATACTGCACATATGCAGTATATGTCCTGCATGAACGCATGCAGAATGACAGCAGACTTTCAGTGATTGACAGTTTGCTGCCAATTGGGGGTGGGAGGGTTGGTGATGGCCTCCATTTCTGCTGTATGGGGGGGAAAGAGGCTAGGATCTCCATTGACTGATGGTGATTTCCTGGCCTCTTTCGCTCATAAGTGGTGGCCAGCTTGCATGACCCCATGGGTCACTTAGGCAGCTGATGTTCATGATATGATGACATGACATGCTGCTTGGATATTTTTTCTATGGCGATTAAACAATAATCATATTGCTTTGGTGAGTGCCCTCTTCTTTCTACATTGGTGGAATATTTGGACATATATATATATATATATATATATATATATATTGTGACACAGTCAGATTAGGAGGTCCCTCTCCTGGGTAGGGGACTCCTTCCTTACACACACACACAGCAGCAGGGAAGCAGCACACCAGTCTGGATGCGAGTACAAGCTGGTCGGCACCAGTCTTTATTGTACAATGTCAGAAATAACATAAAGAAAACATGAACATAAAACCTAGCCCTGTCGGGGCACTAACTTCACAGGTAGTTCCCTCACTACCAGAACCTGGCAGGGCCTAATGCCCTCACCAGCAACAAAGCACAGCACAACACTTACAGATAGGTTTTCAAGTGTCTGAGCAAACTCCCTGTCTGCTCTCCCAGGTGAGACACTCAGCCCTAAACACACTAGGCTTTTATTGGCCACTCTCAGGTGGAAACCCTAACAAGCCTGAACCAGGCTGCGAGAACCAAAACCTGGAGTGGCCATGGGTGGAGCCCTCCCTCTCCTCTCACCCACAACCCCCAGGTCCCAAACCGGCTTTTCAAAAAGCCGAAACTCAAGCCTGCTACACTGCAGACTTTCTCCTGGGGGTTTAAAACACAAAAGACAGGAATCCGGGACAAATGTACCTGCCACAGACCACTTTACCAGTGATCCTATCACAATATATATATATATATATATATATATATATATATATAGATATGTGTGTGCACAGAATTATTTTTGGCAATTATTCCTGAGATTAAACACCACACCCCAGTTTTAGTTATCTCAATTCTGGTTCATACACAGGAGACCTATATTTGGTACATTGTGCATACTGTGGTAATTTTCACCCTGACAAATTTCCTTGTGCATGTTGACTTCTGATAGTGGTGTGTACAGTGTTTTTCTTATTCCCCTCTACCTCTTTCTTTTATCTTACAAAATCACTGTAGTAGGTTATGTTATATCTTCAGTTGGTAGCCCTGTTTTGAGCAGGTAACTGGGCACATGAATTCATGTAACTAGAGATGATCAAATTGTTACAGTGTTTTAATCATGTGACTAATATTTAAAACTTGTTTTTCTTTTTCTTGTGATTCAGTGTAATGTGTTACACATACAGTACATTAAGCACATATGATATTGAATGATTGTTTTAATTAAGTGTTATATCCCATCAAAAATTATCTTTTATACCCTTTTGTTATAATCTATGTCACTTGGATGTGTACATGTAAATTTAATAGCTATCACAATCCATTGTACTAATGAATATGCACCTGGTGCCCCTTTTTACACTAGTCTTAGTGAGGAGTATGTGTAGCTAGGCATCTTTTTATTTAACTCAGTAACTGTCATTGCATTCCCCTGGTCTTGGTCTGTTGTGTTTGTTTAACATAGTGCATATGCTGTACTTTGTGACTGGTGCTGCCCCTATTGGCCATTTTTATTTTGTTTCAACAATAGGTAGAAAATTAATTATACATTTTGCCTCAAATGCATCATCAACAGCAATTTCTCATCTACTCTGTAAAGTTCATCCTGCTCAGACATGTCTCTTTTCCATAGCACTGGATTCCTTCTCACAACAGCTTACACTGGCACACCAAGGACAAGAAAGAAATCACCCAGTGATACAACTGTTCCCCTTTCCAACATTGGGCCCTCTATCCCAACTATTCAACTCATTGTACTGTATATCAAATTCATATTTGTAAAACACTAACAATATAATATGAATAGAATAAAGCCATTATTACAGCAAACATCAAAGTTATTTGACAATTGACAAATAAGTAATATACATTTTTATCTAGTTCATTTCAAGTTACGAATACAGTATATCTAAATTTAAGTTGACTCCTATTTCACATTCAAGATATTCAAACCAATAAGAACTGTTAGGTAACTATTTGTAATAATCCTATCATAGCTAAACTGAAACTGTAATGATCACATCAACACTACAGCAAACACATTACCAACATAAGACATAAATCTTTATGTATTAATCATTAATTCCTACAAATGCTGCAGATGTAAATTTATGGATTAAATCTTTTTGTTAACCATTGTGAAGAGAAAATTAAAAATGAGCAAGTAAATTCTGGAAAAGGTTTTATGAGGAGAGGAAAAGTATGAACACACATGTTTAGTCATGAAGTTTCTGATGTCTAGTAGTCACAAATGTATTGATATAGCTTTGGAGCAGGTTACAAATGGAAGTCTTACTGTTTAAACCTGCTCTGCTACCATGTAAAAAGTTATGTTGACAGTACCATGGGGTCAAATTGACCAATGGTAAAAAAACGTACTATATCACCATAATAAACACACTGTTTATTACAATATTTTGTTTTTCACCAATAATATTATACAACAAATGTTTGTACTCAAATCTCGATAAACAGAGGTGTATTTGTCTTAGGAACTTTAAAATAGCCTATATAGAAGCAGATACAGAAAATGTATTACAAAATCCAAATAATATTGCGCAACACTTCATGTGTGAGTTTCTGATTATTTTACATCACTGTAGGCCTAACTTTTACTGCTGGCATTGGTTGCTCAACCATTTGCTTTGCTCTTCGCACACAAACTTATTGCACTCATTACAGATGAATTTGGTTTTCTTGTCCTTTGATCTGGGACAAATGTAGCATCTCTTGCATTTTCCTGAATGGCACTGGGTGGTGCTTGGAGCTGAACAGGGTGCCACAGGTAAAATGGTGCAACTGTAAATGACCTGTTTTATCAAAGAATCTTCAATATCATCACTATCAAGGTCACTTAGGTCACCTAAATTTAATCCCTGCCCTTTCACCATTGTGTTATGCTGTGCACGTCACAGAACCTCGAAAAAAGAGAAACATATTTATATTATATGGAAGGTACTATGGGGTCCCTTTGACCCCAAATGGAAATAAACATAAATAAGAAATAAACAAAATGACATGAAAACTAGCGAATGTGTGCAACGTTGTTAGGAAGGCCTTATAAAATTTTGCGAAAGCATGATAGTTAAAAAGAAACATGGGTCAAAGAGGAGTGGAGTCACAGAGACCCCATGGTACTACACCAGTGTTGAGGTACAGTATTATATTACCGATACAAAAACTATGACTCGCTATGGAAGTGTCACTAGGGGATCGGGTACTTGTGGGAATAAACCCGGGGTGGGTCCAGGAGAGGTTATGAGGGCAGACGCCTGGTACTGAAAGGACGCTGGTCTGAGAGAAGTGTTGCTCATGGATGACCTGCTAGCAAAGAAGGTAATTCAGGTGGAGGTGTATGCTCAGCATGGAACAAGGATACACACAACAGGTAACTGGGTAGTCAGGGAGGGTCACCATCTGTCAGAATTGTAGAAGCAAGGCTCCCACTAGGGGTGGTAGCAGGTAGTAGCACTGCTGGTCCACAGAGTGTCTAGGAGGCTGGAACCTGGAGCTGTAGATATGTGAAACTCAGCAGAGAGAGGATAAAAGCAAGGAGCTCAGAGAACTTGCACCCAGCTAGGCGGGGAATAATGTTGCACTGGCAATGAAAGGACTGCAGATCAGCCCTTAAATACCCAGAGGAAGTGCAGGATTGGTTGCTAGGACTCCTGGAATGCTCTGCCTGGATTGGTTGAGAAGAGTCACCTGACAAAATCCAAGATGGTGGTGCCAGATTGTGCTATGCTCACACTAGGAACCAGGACACTATGCCTCCAGACCCCTGTAGCATGCAGCGCAGACCTCCATATGCACATGCCACCTCGAGAGGGACCCTGCCAGAGCATCCAGACAGGTAAGTGCCACTGACCCTGACCCCTCACAGCCTTGGTCATGACAGGAAGTGTATAATATTATGACTCACTCCGCTGTGTCATGTCATATAACCCCATCTGAAGGTCTTTGTGTGCTAAAATAATAACACCCCTTGATTTTGAGCTACATGCAGCCATAGCTAAGACTTTGTGCCTAAGCAGTTTTAGTTAGTCAGCATAATTCTGGTGTGCTTCAGGTAGAAGGCAAATGTTGGCTTTGAACCTATTTAAATATGTGAGAATTTGCTTTCTCTTAATTGTGCCTGTTATGCTGTTGAGATTCCGTATTATTAAAGTGCACTTGCCATACTAAATAAAACTACACTGTATCTACACCTGTGGCCAAATTTAATAGGGCGAGAGTTTAGAAAATGTGAGAGTTTAGCAGTAAACTCTCACATTTGTTAAACTTGCCCAATGTAATAGTGTCAGAAAACATTCAAACTTGTATTTTTTTAGACCTAAAAAACTCTCACAATTTATACTCTCACCCAGATGCTTTCCCAATTTGAAGATAAAACTAGACCAATGTGAGAGTTTACTGCTAAGCTCTCATATTTTGTAAACTCTCACCCTATAACAGTTGGCCCCTGGTGTCTTTCTCAGTGATCTAAGGAATCCCATTTTCTCATCCAAACTTTTTCAAAGGATCAGCCAACTTTTTCATCTTACATCTACAATGAAATGATTCTGAAATCACAGATGTAGGTGGACACTGTATAGAGCCCTCCATCGTGCATGTGTCTCTGTGGGCCCCTGGATTTTGAAAAGGTTAACATCTTAGATAACTTAACCAGACTACAATAATGAATACAGTGTCCAAGTGTGGTGTTTTGGTCACACATGCTTCCCCATGCACAGCACAGTCTTTACTATGCTGTTTTGACCAGAGTGACCAGAAGTATGCAGACAGTGTTGGGTAGGAGGAGATGGGGTAGTTTGTTATATCAAACACATTTTGTTTTAACCAACTTGTGTGGTTATATATTTTCAGCTGTTTTTTTTTTAACTACAATAAATGACTGTTTGGTAATGGCTGCTAATTGGGTAATATGTGTCCCACTTTACTAAAGAGAGAAGATGAGGCCTCCCAGAGATCATGTAGCTAGATTAGCTGTAAGCACTCATTAATAGTTATAGAAATTACAATAAACAATACAGTCTAGCAAACAACATAGAGGATGGAAAACAAAGAAGAGGAAAAAGCCTGGAAAGACCATATGACCTGTGATTTAATATGAGTGACAAAGGATAGGTGGCAATACAGTGTTTCTAAGTAATTGAAACATTCAAATATCACATTACCATATTCAGGAGGCAAGGCCTTCAGAGTGTAGGATGATAATGGGCATTGACAAGGCCTGTGACATGGTGCATAAATGTCTTATAGGGGCTAATTCTGAGTCGCATGTATCTCTCTGACTGTGAGTTTTTGCATACAGTGCATGTGCAGAAGTGAACTTATGCATTTTTGCATGTGCCTGTCCTGTTCTGAGTCAGATAAATCTTGGCCAGATCTTTTTTTCTGTGAAAGGATGTGAACTGGGCACTGGCATTGCAGTCACACGGAACCATCCTGACTTGTGGGAGTGTCATGTGTATGTTATGGGCATGTATCAAAAGCTCTGTGTGTGATTCTGAGTTATGCCTGTAAAGAGGGGAAGTTTGTTTCTGATAGATCATGGGGCTGGTTCAAGTACAGATACTAATAATGTAGGGTGCTACAGATGGCATAAAATCAATGAGCAGCACTGGTTCCCGCTTGCACATGCACAATTCCTGCCATTATTTGCATATATACTAACATTAGAATAAACTAGTAAAATAGGCTGCAAGCAACTACAGACATATCTAGCCATTGCTCTGATGAAGACCTGGAGGTCAATACGCACCACCAGCAGCAGGAGGTGTGTGTACCATTCAGGACCAAACCTATGATCCAAGTGATGTGTTTGACCCCTTATTACTATCCAGAATTCTAAGGATACCTAGGGGTCCCAGTGTCCATACCTGGGATACATGTTTGTTTTCTTCCTGTTTATTCCCTTGTTCAAGGGTAACTGTATATATCTGCTGTTGTATCAATTTCTACTATAAAGTCCCTTGTAATAGGGTAATTTTTAAAACATTATTATTTTTATTTGTTTGAATAAATGTAATTTACCTCTGCCACTGTTTACGTTTCATGTTTCACACATTCTATGAGCGCATTGAAAGTGTTAAAGTATTTCACTAGTGCTAGTGTTACTGCCCATCATAAAACTTTCTTTCAGTAATTTGTATAGTCTTTTCTGGTGAAAGGACTTCACCAGCTGCAGGGGGAAGGTAGCACCTAAGGTGTCCACATCTTTACAAATTTAACATATATCTAGCCAGCCAAGCCATCTTTGAGGTGACCAGCAGCCTCAGATTGCTCCATGTCCTCCTCTATCAGAAATTATTAGGCATCCATAGTGATGTGAAGACTTTGAAATCTTTACCAAAATTGAAAATCCATATCTATGCCAGGTACAGGAGAGCAAATTCATAGTTGGAATGGGCTAATATGGTGCAATCAGATTTCATTTCTTTGAGAGCTCTTGCAAACTCTGCTGTAGAGTCTTGGAATACAAGTAGACTCTTGTTCCATTTAATTCTTCCAACTTGTTTCAATGTTGATCAGAGTGTCAATTTATTGTGATAGTTTGAATATTTGAAGATGACAGCTGTTGGTCTTGCATTCTTGTTAACTCTCATCTAGCCCAGCCTATGCACCCATTCATTTCAACATTCACAACTTCATACATGATGCACATTACAGTTGGTTGAACATTTTGAGGACTGTGAATAGATACAGACCATTTCTAGTAGGCCAATAAGACAAAGACTATTATGGCACTCTCTATTTTCTAGGCCGTTTATTTTATATCTGATTTGGTTTTGGGTATTGTGTATTTTAGTTACTAGGTATTTAAGTTCAAATATCTCTTCTATATTTTCCCCAATGGTATTCTCATTAAGGGCATCTCATTTGGATGTTTGTGAAGCTTCTCTGGTTTATCCACTTCTGCAGAGTGTGTAGGATATATAATGGGTGCAGAATTAATAGTAAATGAAATCCTCATCACCTATCTGATCTGGACCATTAACTTTTTGCCTGGATAGAGGAGAAAGGATTGCAGGATTATCCCTTTACAGGGTAGAAAATAGGGTTGTTGTTCTTTATTATTTTTTAATTTTACTTACAACTCCCAGAGACAAAATTACCAGAGACACCCACATATTTCCAATTTAATAGTTTAAAAGAAAAAAGAAAGAAAGATATGAGTAACATCCAGTAAGCAATTGCATACTTATCATTTTTTATAAAAGGTTTAAGATCTACAACCTTTAGCTTAATTTCTCATATGAGCCACTGTGCAGCATCTACAATTGAGACCTGGCAAAATATTTGTGACGGCATAGCTGTGGCATAGAAATCAAATCTCCAAAGAGATGACTAATGGTAATGGCTGCCATAGCACCATAAGTTAAGCTTTAGACAGATCTCTTAAAGTCAAAAGTAATTTCTGGTCATAGAAAAACTAAATAACTTATTAGTTGCATTTACAAACTCTGAATAATGATTCTGCTCTCTCTGGATATTTATCCAGCTACACCAACTGTGCTACCATCTACACAAAATGCCCATGCATGCACACACGCAACACTGTTATCTTTAAAACTATTTACTAATGTAATTAAAAAGTATGGCCACCAATCTGTACATATAGCAAGATGATACGACTATGCAGTAAGGAGAGAAATGGTGGTTGCAGCTAGAGAAACATCTGAAAATGAACAGACAGTTTTCGAACAACTAGTTTGAGGAAATTGAGTTACAAATGCTCAAGTTCATTAGTGTGGTACCAATCTGCAGCTCGTCATGGTCAATTTCTTGATCTACTAACCTTGTATAATTTAAATAAATAATCTATAAGTCTCTTTATTGACATGTGCTTTATTTATTTATTTTGCAAATATTGACAATTCTTGTTACTTGTGTTGAACCTCTATGTTGTTAGAATTCTAGAATAAATTAATTAAGATCAATTAATTGCATCAATATGTTTCTGTTAACTTGTGATCCTTCAATAATCTAATGATTACATTTCCATCTTTTACAGTACATGTCCTATTGTACTCTCTAACATATTTGCTGCTTCAGCTAGTTAACATTTCATGCCTTATTTTGAAAAACTCAAAACAATAATCAAATCATTGGTGCTTGAATTGTGACTTTTTCTGGGGCAAAAACTGTTGACTCCTAATTTATTCAATATACTGTGTATATATTTATGACATATATATTTTATTGAAGAATAAAAACAGATAGGTCACACAGGCAGTGAAGTTATCATAATAAAAAAGAAAAGGAGCACAATGTAAGGCCATGGACACAATGACCAAGTTGACAAAATACAATCATAAAATAATAAGAAGCATAACCATACACATTACAAGTAAGGTAGTTTGCAAATAGGATAAGCAGTACCCATATAAATATATAAAGATATTAAAGTGCAAGGATATTATATTATATTACAGTATACTATTATTATAGTAAATTCTTATAGTATGCTAGAACTGCACTAATTTTAAAACAGACTACTATGGCTGAAACAGACTGGCAAGTACAACAGTGTAGAAATAAAAATATATATACAATGTATTAATATAGCAATATTGCAATTGATTGCTAATGATATTATAAAAGCTAATAAGTGCTATAGTACTATATTTGGTGTGTGTGTTCATAATTACGGCCCAGCAAGCTGTGTTCACCTGTCTAGTAAGTTGTGAGTACGTAGAAGTCTGCTTTAACAGACAGTTTAGGTGAGCAAGTATGAGGGATTTTTTACTTTTGAGCAGGGCCGTAGCTAGGGTAGTGCGGCCATTGCATCGCACAGGGCACCACAGGTTTGGACCTGTCAAATTTCTGTTTATTATCATTATTGCTTGTATCTTCCTCTTATTTCATCCCCAGCATCTCCAGGCCTCTCCTATCTCTTCCCTGGCCCTTCCCCATGAAGCCATGTCCCTTTTTTGGGTGCATTATGTCCCTTTGAAATATGAGGGGGGCACCAATGCTCTTTCTGGCACAGGGCAACAAAAAGTCTAGTTATGGCTCTGCTTGTGAGTTCTGTATAGGATAGGATGAAAAATTGTTAAAGGAAAAAAAGTAGTGAGATGAGAGCATGGTAATAAGAGGGAGAATGAAACAACTGAATTTGAAAAAATACTGTAAGTGAAATGAAATGAAAACTGCAGAATGAGTTTCAGCTCTGGAACCGAAGTGTAAAGTAATAATATTGTGCATTATGTGACTAAGGGCATGTCACAGAAGTGAACGTTAATGCATTCACAGTTGCAAATTTTTGCAGAGTTGCAGCAGCAGTAATATAAAAATGCTAGTTTCAGCCTTCCCCTTGTGTACTCATATATGCTGGACACCGAAAACCCTGATATGCCCACTTTCAATGCCCATGGACAGTGCAAATTCACCGGTGGACCTATGTACACCAACTGAGCAATATCGTGATTATCGTTGATGCGATACTATATGGCTGGCACAGTGTCTTCTTCTGAACTTTCTCTAAACAAGGCCTCTGTGGCTGCAGCTCTGCATTTTTAGATTTTCCATTTCACTCCACCTCCCAGCCACGTCCCTGGAACGCCCATGGTTTTCCGCTGCCAGCTCAAATGGGAATGATCCCATACAGATGTGTCCTTCTACATCTTTGCAGATTGCACTACAAACGTTTGCACACATTGCACCATGTGATTACCCACAGCAGCATATGCTATGGTATGATATGGCATACACTGCAATTGCATTATGCAATCCTATGGCGGTGTGAGCACATGCCTTGCACCATATGTGGAGCTATTTTCTGCGTATGTAGCAACAATGTAGCAGGATACATCTGTATGCCATGCGGTTTAAGCATACATTCAGTGATATGCATGCAGTAGAAAATAACCGCTCTACTGTACTGTGCAAAGATCAACACTGTGTCTATCTCTGAATCAGGCCTTAAGTGATGTGTAGGAGTAAAACATTTCTTAAAAATTATGTTTTATTTCATCAGAGGATCATAGCAATAAGCTGGCATGCATTTATTGTTTAGATAAACTCATACACAAAAAGCTTACACCCTTAAATTCCTAGAATTCTCATACTTAGAAGTTATTTGACTGTATATTCGCTATCCCAGATATCAATAAGTTTTACTTTATTCTATATGATTATTATAGTGGGGGTACTACCACTGAACTCTAATATGTCAATATTACATCAGATACAAGGAGACCAACATGATATCACATACAGATGTGTCCTACCTCATTTAGCCTCAATACGCCATGTAGCGTGAGATGCCTGGCACAAGTGACCCGTCAAGTCCAGTGCAACTCTTCTAACATTGGGAATTTCCAGTGCAACTCTTCTAACATTGGGAATCTTTTCTTTCCGAAAAATGCATCTTAGTAGAATGCAATGTACTGTACAAGGACGCTTTACCGATTCATTTATATTGTATATTGTATATATATATATATATATTGTATACAAGGCACAATAAAACTTCGCATGTACAAAAGCTGCAGCCATTACATCGTAGCACTTTATTCATAGTATACAGATTCAGAGACTCAGTCGTACACAGATATACAAGTGTTGCATATCAGATTAATCAGAACAGTCTCCTGGTGCACTGTTGTCACATCACATTGTGACCAAGACACATTTTTGGGGAAAAAGAAGCAAAAAAACACACTTAGCAGAGTAGCAGAGGGGCTGCTTGGTGTAAGTGCAGCAATGATGAGGGAGGACTCATCTGTATAGCAGTGCACACAGGGCAAAACAATGTAATAAAAATACTGTTTTTTTGGTATTGTTTTTAAAAACAAATACAACAAGCTGTATAACTTAATTATAGTACAGTGATCCTTTCAACTAAAGCAAAATGTTACACATGTTATGAAAGATGTGTAAGGAAAAATAGAAAGATATTTAAGTAAACGCATTATTCACTACCCTAAAATGCTACTCAATATTCTAGGTTCTGTCTGTACAATATATAGTGATAATTGGTACAAATTTTACAAACAAGTGGCTTTTATTCCTGTGTTTTTATTTATTACATTTTTCACAGGGGAATTCTTACTCTAATGGTTATAGATATCATATCAAATTGTCACTTTTTCTCAAAACCCCTATTCCACTTTCCCGATATACAGTATTTGTATCTTATTGTAATTTGGAACTTTGACTCATAATATTCATGTCTTGCATATGTTGCACACTCATTCTGTACTCTTAGAATGCCTATCCACACAGATGGTCTACTTTGTCAATTAAGGATATGTAATGATCATGAATTTTGATAATAGTTCAGTCATCAATATAAGGTCAGGTATGCCATCAATTAACACTTGAATATAATAGGCTACAATTGCGTATATTATAACTTTCAACCAGATCTCATATCACAAAGTACTTATGTAATAGTTTGAGTTTGTGCACTGTATATCACCTCATCTGTATATGTTTAGACAAAGAGACTCTTTTGTATTTTCCAAAAGGTGTGTTGTCTAACTTTAATCTAGTTCTATACTATGTTGCAACGTTATTTATTAATTGCAGTCACAGCTGTTATATATTTGTAAGCTCCTTTATGGGAAAATATGGACACAACATTATTCAATTCAGCGGAGAGGATTTTGCTAATGTAACTAAGTTATTTCATGTAGATTGTGTGTATATTGTTTTCTAAATAATTACAAAATTAATTATTTTAATACATTTTTAGATTTTTTTGCCCATGTGCACTGCTATATGTAAACCTTGTTTTTTTGTATCAGATGCATTTATTGAATCATCTGTGATTGTACAGCCATATAATGCATATCTTAGCTCTACAACCAATTTTCCTTTGGTATTAAATCTAATTGTGTGGGGGAACCTGAATGGTTAAATACTCTCCAGCAGTAGGTACAGTACCTGCATGTATGCATTTATACCACCCCAAAGTCAGGGGGATACAATTGGTATTGAGAAAATCTACACTTAGTATTGAGACAGTCATGTATGTATGTGTTTATCCTAAAATATTCTATAAAATATTTTTTATAGATAGGAACTGTACAAGGTAATAAAATCTGATTTGGTATTCACATTTAATTATGTTTTATCCTAGGAAGTTTAGAATCTATTAGTGGGACCATACAATTCACCCAAGCTGTTTATACAGCAGCCGTATAACTATGGGATGTTTCATGGATATCTGCAGATCTTAATTTCAAAGTGCTTAAAAACAGAAGGTGCTGTTATATGAGTACAAGTGCCTGTTATTTTTACTCTGGCCCTGAATAAATTTACAAGTAGAGGGGAAATTTCACAGCATGTCAAGGTGAACATGAAAAGATATAGATGGGAACAGGTCTGTTCTAGAATTTCTTAGTAGCAAAGCTATCCAAGATATTCCTTTAGCACAGCAGAGAGTTTCTCTTATCGAGCCAAAGGGTTGCTAGATCAATTCCAAAAGTCATTAATTAATGCACTACTTTCTAGCAAAATAAAGGAAGCACTGGTAAAAGCTATACCATTAATACTGTATTTATTTTTTATCATTTATGAAATCATGGTGTTTTAAGGCTGTTTTTATGTCTGAGAAATCTTAATTTAAAATTGATATGATTGAGAATTTGCACTACATTGAAACTGCAGGAGATAAAAGGAGTCTAAAACATTTTCAAAATGTAAAGCACTCCTAAGAATTCATACAGTACAAAATTCAGAAGAAAAAAATGTAATTAGTTTCAGAAGGTTACCTACACAAAAAAACATAGGCCCTCATTCAGAGCCGTACGCTCTGAGCAGAGCGCACGCTCTGCATGAGGGCCGGGCTCCATTTTCATGGAGCGTCCTCCTGGACGCTCGTATAGCTGTGGGTCACCACCCACAGGCTATACGAGCGTGCATTTTGATGGCCGCGATGGTCGTGACCATCGCGACCATCGAAATTGCGAGCCGGAGCCTGCGGTTGAGGTTTTCAACCGCAAGCTCCGGAGTGATTTTGGCTCTATCAGAGCCAAAATCACTCCCACTGACATCACTAGTGATGTCAGTGGGCCGGCTTCTGACGGGAGGCGTTCCCGTGGGAACGCCCCCGTCAGGGAGGCACGCCCCCGGCACGCCCACCAAAGGGGGCGTGCTGTCAATCAACATTGACAGCACGCCCCCTTTGATCGGACACAACGAGCGAAGGAAAGTCCTTCGCTCGTCGTGTCTGGCGCATGCGCACGACGGAGCTCCCTCCGTCGTGCGCATGCTCAGTGCAGACCATCGACCCACTTGCGAGCGGACAGCCGCTCGCGAGTGGGTCTGAATCAGGCCCATAGACGAGAATAGGATTAACAAGTAAACTTTTCTTCTAAGAAAGCTTTCAAACATACAAGTGTTAATAGTTTATTTTTTATCAATTATGCAAAGCGAATAAACAGAAGAGAAATATAAATCAAATCAGTATTTGGTGTGACCAAAACTTCAAAATTGCAACAATTCTTCTAGGTACACTTGCACACAGTTTTTGAAGGAACTCGGCAGGTAGGTTGTTCCTAACACCATGAAAAACGAACCACAAATATTCTATGGATGTAAGCTTGCTCAAATCCTTCTGTCTCTTTATGTAAACCCAGACAGACTAGATGATGTTGAGATCAGTGCTGTGTGGGGCTGAATTGAGAACTCCTTCTAATGTTACTACAAAAACCAGCATGCCCTCCAAAAGTTGGTCCCATCTATGCCTCTCAGAACAGCAGTAGCTTTGCCTACTCTTTGGGGTTCCGTACCCCAGACCTTGAATAAGTTTTAGGGACCAACCATAAACAGAGATGCCATGAAGTGGCCTGGAGGCTAAGGCATATTTTTGCAGATATATGCAATTGAGATCTCTGAATTATCTACCACAATGTAGATTTTCAAATCATATTGCTGATATCATTCTGAGTGGTGGGGAATATCTTTTGCTGTTACTTGTATAGTTTAACCCCTCCCTTACATGCACCTGAGTGATATTACTGAAGTGATTGAGCAGCTACCAACATGTAACAACACTCAATATTTCACACTCTCCAGCCCTTTGGTGAACAAACGGCTTTTTGTTACAGCCAAATACTTAATATTTTGACTCATCAGTCTAGAGCACCTGCTGCCATTTTTATGCACCCCAGTTCCTATGTTTTCATGCATAGTTGAGTCACTTGGACTTGTTTCCATGTCAAATGTATGGCTTTTTGGCCACAATTCTTCCATGAAGACCACTTCTGGCCAGATTTTGCCGAACAGTAGATGGGTGTACCTGGGTCCCACTTGTTTTTTGCCAGTTCTGAGCTGATGGAACTGATGGACATCTTCACTATCCATCAGAAGTAAGCATGATGTGTCTTTCATCTGATGCCATTGGTTTCCTTCACCAACCATTGCATCTACAGTCCTCAACATTGCCCATTTCTTTGTGCTTCTTCAAAAGAGCTTGAACAGCACATCTTGAAACCTCAGTCTGCTTTGAAATCTTTGCCTGGGAGAGACCTTGATAATGCAGTATAACTACCTTGTGTCTTGTTGCTGTGCTCAGTCTTGCCATGATGTATGACCTGTGACATGAAATGGTCTACCACAACCTCACCTAGTTTTAAGCCTCCTTTTTAACTGTTTCTGTGTCAGTTAATTACTGTGTTTCAACCTACATATGAATATGATGATCATTATCAACTTGATCATTATCAACTGTTTGGTATGAATATAATCCTCCAAAATCCCTGACTTTGTGCAAATGTACCTAGAAGAACTGATAGTGTTTTGAAGGCAAAGGGTATCCACACCAAATCTTGATTTGCTTTAGATTCACCTTCTGTTCATTCATTCAATCTGTTATTTGCTAAAAATAAACTATTAACACAATTTTTTTCCACACCTGTCTAACACTTTTCACAGTATATATATATATATATATATATATACACACACATATATACATATATACACATTATGTATACACACAAGCATGCATACATACACACACATGCACAGCACACACACCTACTGTGTAGCATACACACACATATATAACACACACCTACTGTGTAGCATACACACACATATATAGCATACATGCCCAAAGCATACTCACACATATAGCATACATACACCCACATAGCATACACACTAATATAGCATACATACACACAAATACATATAGCATGCATGCACACACATAATACACATACACACACAACACACATAACCTACACATACATACATACAGTGTGGCATATATACAGTCACACACATAGCATACAGTACTTACACAATCCAAGGGCTAAGAAGCAGGAGGCTCACCATCATGGCTAGAGTTCAATAACATTTGGAATGTGAACAGGCTGTTGGGCATGCGCATCAGCTCCCTCAATCTGCTGATTGAGCTCTCTGTCTGAGTAGCAGATGGGCATGTGCATCAGCTCTAATTGCGGTGATGGGTTGCCCGCTGCTTGTGTGGAGACAGAGTGTCTTTGAAAAAAAATTGGTTCATCGGGAGGGAGGGGGTGGGTAAACAAAAAAATTATTTGAATTGTGTTTGATGCTATACAATTGTAAAATGCAGGTGTAAAAATTACTTATATTACCAAAAGTAAAAATGGGGAACAATAAAGATTTTTGACAGGATCTCTAAAATGTCAATTTGCTAAAAGTAGATAATTATGTGCGCTAGTTTTCCAGACGCTGAGTTTTTCTCACTACTGTCATGCCAACAGCCACCCTTTACAATGCAAACAGTTGAATTACAGTATATTCTTCCTACTAACCCATAGAACCTGCCAAACTGGAAAAATAGTAGTGTTAAAAAAGTAAAATAAATTGTGATCAGCCATTTCACTTAAGCCCTTAGGGGAATTGTTAATAGATTTAGATGTTAGTTATTTTATTTTGAGAGGGAAAATCCAAAGAAAATGAAAAAAGAGAATGACAGATCAAATATTTCTTAAAGTTATAGAAGAGATGACATTCTGCATATGCATTTTATGCTATATTATTGGGAAAACCATATATTTAGCAAAACTAAATCTGTACATATCAAGCTGAATATCACTATCCAAAATGACACAGCTGTTGCTAGAAATAATAAAATAATGCAAATATTAAATGAAATAGAGGCACGCCTAGATTAAACACTTTATAATCATTAGTCACACTACACTTGAATATGGGTTCATCCTTGGACACCTGTCTAAATGTAGGAAAGACAGTAAATGATCATAGACATGCAACTACGTATTGGGTAAGTTTATAGTGAAACATTCATTTATACTATTTAATCTTTCAAGGCAGGTAGTGATGGTAGACTGAGAGTCAGCAATTGTGTTTTAGTAAAAAATATGTACGGTAGATTGATCCAAGACAGAGATGAGCAAAATGGCCACAAAATTTTACATTAATCAAATTTGCAGTGTTCCATTAACTTTATTGTTTTGTTTCACTATTATTTACAATGCTATTCTACTGTATTTATAATGTACAATTCATAGAAATGATAATATGTGGATACTCTAGGAATATCAACGGATTTTTAGTGGAATTGTTGGGGAAAATCTGAACTCTTTAAGCCCAGTTATGACAGAAAATGAGATGTATATTTGACTGAACAATTTTACAAATTGTGTTAATCTCTCGCCCTTTGAATTAACTGGCTGCAATTTATGAGGTTAAGTAGGAAAATGATAACTACTGTAGTAAATATGCTATAGACTTTTTCTGGATATAAAGAATGTAATACTTTGCAAATGTTGAACATGATGATCTTTTCATTTGTTATTCTCACCAGCTAATTAAATGCATTGTGCAATATACTGTATATTTTCTAGTCAGCTGATTGCTAGACGTGGTTAAGTCTTGAATGTAATCACATGATGACTCGGTGTTATGATTTTTTTCTGCCAAGGCCACCAAAAGGAAGTAACTAGTGTATGCAACTAATCATTATTATATTATTATTGTGCTAGAAAAATAGGTAGAGAAAGCGCTGCATACACAAAAGTCACTATAGGGATAATAATATAGATATAATTTTTTAATAAATGTAGTAAAATCTTACCCAATTTGTAGGGCAAAACATAGGCAATCTAAATTGTATGCAATCTATTTCATAAAAAATACAAAATGAACATCCACATATTGTGTAGTTGGACCAAAGTTTTGATCGTTCCACTAAATGGAACAATGTCTCACTCCAGAGGATATTGCTGATATAAAGTATCCAAAAATGGAGAGTTGGAGAACAGATCAGTACTTGTAGGGTCAATGGCCCTCATTCAGAGCCGCTCGTTAACAGCAGTACGCTCATTGCGTTCCGATGTTGACTAACCGCGCATGCGTCAGTGTTACACTGCACATGTGCGTACGGCAAATTGCAAGCTTTTTTTGTCTCGTTCATCAAATAGTGTACAGGATGTGACATGTCAAATGTGATTGACAGAACAGGGCGTTTTTGGGTGTTGACGGGGAGATGGAAAAACGCAGGCGTGGCGAGGCGTTTTTTGGGCGTACATATGTCAAATGTGTTCGTACCAACTCATACATAACTGGATGATCCTCTTTCCCTTCAAAATGCTCGCACAGCTTAGCGGCTGGATAACTCGACCACAGTGGCGATGGCCTTCTCCTCCGTCGAGGCACTCTACGATGTAGCATCGATTAATCACGGCTTGTCAGAAATTCAATTAGTGTGGGATTGAAAACCGGCTTGGTATGTGTTTGGAAAGCAGTTTTTTTGGATAGCACAAAACCGAACGCAGGTGGAAATCATAGCTGCTAATGTCTGGATTACACAATCAATTAGCGTACATTTGTGGGGGTGTTTTTTGGCCGCAATGTGTTCTTTTTGGACTATTGTAACAATAATGTCATCATGTTTAGGTTTGGTGCCTCATTTTGTGTTTGCAAGGTGATTTTTCCTCCTTAGGTAATGTTTTCAACGTTCCTTAATGAGCCCTTTTTTTCCAATGTGTAATTTTTTAGGTTGAACGTTGTTGGCTTGTGGGCCGGGATTAAATGTAACACATTTTTTCAATATTGTCAGAATACAAAGTCGTACATTTGTTGAAAATTTATTTGTATCCCACAAAAAATAAATGCACATATTTAACTAAAACATTTTTGACAGTGTTCATTCCACAATATTTATTAATTGTGCAAACAATAATTTTTGGGTAAACGTAAATGCAAAATTTAAAAACAATTCACATGAAAGGAGAGGGAAGTTTTGGCCAGAAAGGAATATGAGGCAAGCACAGAAGGAGTGTGGGAAAAGTAGCCAATGGTGTCACCGTTTTTTCGGCCGTTTGGCTGTGGGAGGGAGGGCGCCAGACCGGGTCCGGGATGTCATCGGGCTGGCCCGTCCAGAGGCAGATGTTGTGGCCTCTGGACTAGGCACAGGGCTAGGCACATTTGGAGGATTGGCTGATGTTGTGCCAGAGGTGGAGGATCCTGATGTTCCGGCAGGAAGGGAGGTCGGCTCCACCATGTGCTGGCGAACGAGCTGCTCCAGGGCAGTGGCGATGCGGATGTTGGCCCTGGTATTTTCTGCCAGGGCCTGACCAATGGTCACGTTGGCCGCAGCATTTTGCTCCAGGGCCTCAGCCACCCGTACCAGACTGGCGTCCATCCTCTGCCGAATCTCAGAATGGAAATCCGATTTAAAATTGAGTTCTGTGAGGAGGGACACTGCCTGCAAGGGGGATTGCCCTGGACTGGCTTCTGCAGGGTCCTCAGCCGGATGTACTGGTTCCTCCCCTGCAGAGCCAGCAGAAAATCTCCGGCCAAGTCTCCCCTCTGCAGCAGACTCATCCGCCTGTGTCTCTGTTGGAAAAATGTGAAAAGACTCACATTAGAATCTACATATTGGCACAAAAACATTTCAGAGTTGGTGACATCACAACATTTACCTGGGACAACATGAGGAGCCGCAAAGTCTGGCATGTCCATATCCATGTTGGACACGCCAAACACCTCCACAGCCTGCACACACCCCTGTGCCAGCTCTTCTAAATCTGTCAACTCCAATGACACAGGGGTGGGACCTCCACCTGTCCCCCTTGCATGCCTAGCCCTGTCCACCATTTTTTGTTTCAGGCGATATTTGAAGTCGCCCCATCTGTGGGTGAAAAAGGAACCATTACTTTTTTTTAGATTTTGTTTTTGGTTTTAGGGTGGTCAAGTGTTTACTTACGACCATTTGACATCCTGGGCTAGACGGACATAATCACCCACCCTATTGACCTCAACGGCTACCTCTTCCCACATTCTCCACTTCTGGCTTGAACTCATATTCCTGTCTGCCTGTGGCAGGATGTCCACACACTTCTGAATCAAAACCTCCATCTCCTTTCTTGTGAATTGTGGCTGCCTTTTCTTTTTGGCAGCTTCGCCCGGAATATTGGGCCCAGCAGCCTCTTCCATGTCATCCTCCTCACCTATTTGTGTAAATTTGGAGAATTCTCAACTTCACAACTTGCACAATATTATGTTTCTAATTAATCATTGAGTCAAAATGCATGAAATACTTACCGCCAGACTGTTGTCCATTGTTTCCCTGGTCTGTAGCCATGTCTGAGCTCCAAACAAGAAATACACCAGAAGTTTGTTTTTGTCTCGTGACGTATTTATACATGCGTCCTTATTTTGCGGCCGCATCATTGATTGTGCGTTCCTATGATCCCTCCTTAATTTGTGCGGGAAACGAAACACTATTTATGGCTTGGGTCGTCTCAATTCGAGGTGGCGTTTTTGGAATGTTGGAGGTTTCGTTGGTTGGAGTTGATTGTTGGCTGGTGTAGGAGTTTGCGTTTTTGGAAGTAGTTTTTTTGGATTTATTCGTTTTTTGATTTCCGTTCGTTTTTTTTCCGTTGTAATTTTTTTGGTCGTTTCCAGTTTTGGTAAGTTTGTGGAAGTCTAACTTTGGGTCAATTTGTCTCTCATTCTGGTTAAGATTTTTCTAATAATTTTTTGCTGTCATTTCATCTCTCTTAGGTTTTATTTTGGCTCTGCCCAAAAGACCTTTTGATCCGGATTCTTATATATTATCTCTTGGTAAGTTAATTTGTTAAACTGTTTTGGAAATGTTCTTGTTTGTCTTTATGCAACTTTGGTTGGCCTTACACATGTAACCTTTGTTTTTCCAAATCCGAAATCTGTGCTTAAGTAAATTGTTATTTACGCTGTGTTATTGTAACTTGTATTTGCGAACTAATTAGCGCATTTTTACTACTTACTATTGTGACATGTATTTGCCAACTAATTAGCGCTTTGTGAAATGTTTATTCATCCCTTAAAATTGTTTGTGTTTTCTCGGGAGCATTTGTTGCTTACATTTGGCCTCAATTTGACATAGTGTGCGCAACGTCGTTTTGCTCTTTGCCCAAATGTGTGTGTCCCCTTTTATGTTTTGTCTTGCTTAAATTTTTGAAACAGACATGGCCAGCATAAAATGATGTAGATTTATGTTGTGATTATTTCCAGTTTCAACATATCATGACAATACCCCGGCATGTAAGCATCAATGGATGGTATCTTCAAGCTAAGTAAAAATGTTTATTTTTGGGTGGGGTAAAAAGCCTGACATTCCAATCTTGCCATTTCAGGTTGATATGGGTCGGATTGTTCTGGCCCTGCTCCCGGAAGCCGACCAACCTCAATCTCGTCCCAGGCATAGGCATCATAGGCGTGCAAGGCCCCAGATATTTCAAACACGTGTCACCCTTTTTGGAATGCCCGATGATGAGGTTTTAAGATGCTACCGTCTTCCTCCAAAAATCATCATAGACACTCTCTCATTAATAGAGAGTGATCTTGAGCGGCAAATTGACAGTCCTACAGCAATACCACCACTTAGGCAATTTATGGAGGTGTTACATTTCTGTGCCTCAGGATCGTTCCAAACAACGGTGGGAATAGTGGCGGGCATCTCACAATCCTCCTTTTCCCGGATCCTGAGGGCAGTGATGGAGGCACTTTTCAAGCACCTCCATCATTTTATTCAAATGCCTTTGGATATGGTTGCCCTTAGTGTGGCCAAGGCCAATTTTTACCAAATAGCTGGCTTCCCACACATCATAGGGGTTGTGGATGGTACTCACATACCACTTCAGCCTCCAGCACGGCTGGAGGCAATATTTAGAAACCGGAAACACTATCACTCCCTCAATGTAATGGTGGTATGTGATGCCTCCCTCCAGATCCTGTCCCTGAATGCAAAATTACCTGGAAGTGCACATGACTCCTTCGTCATCCGGCACTCAGGGATATGGCACAAATTAACCAACCTACAAGCTGGTGATGCGTGGCTTCTGGGTAAGTGGAGACCTTTAGTACATAACAATGTTAAGCTTCATACAGAGTGAGCCTGATGTTGACTATTCTCTTTCACAGGAGACAGTGGCTACCCTTGGACACCCTGGCTGCTCACTCCTTATTTGGCTCCCACACCAGGGCAACAAAGTGAGTATAATTCCACACTTACAGCCACCAGGCAAGTGGTGGAGCACTGTATCGGCCTTTTAAAAGGCCGATTCAGATGCCTCCACCGCTCTGGTGGCGAGCTCATGTATTTGCCGGATATGGTTTCGAAAATTGTGGTCCTGTGTGGGATATTTCACAACATCGCCATAAGGAGTGGTGTCCCAATGCAGCCAGAGGATGCCTTACCTGAGGATGGCCCCCCCAAGGTTGGTCGGAGGTCAGTATGTGGGGGGGCCATATGCGATGATGTGGTGGCCCGATTTTTTAGGTAATTATTGAGAAAACAACAGTGTTTATACCTAATGTGGTTGGGTTTGTTTGAGAACATCTAATTATTTGTTTTTATTTTCTACATCTTCTGTTTTTTCACATAATCTTTGGCACTCCAACGATGACTACTTCCTGCTACCCTTACAAAACCTGTATGTGGATATTTTGGGGATATATTCTGGAACCCATATTGCAACGCCATATTTGTGGAATCATGTTGGCATGGTCCTTCATCAACCAGTTCTTGATTTGTTGTTTTTTTATTTGGTTTTGTTGGTATGTGTTGTATTTGTGATTATCACTGTGTGTTTTGTTTGTGAGTGACCACTTTGATTTTTCAGTTATGTTGTGAATAAATGTTTTGAGAGTGAAATGTTGTACCTTTTTTGGAACGTTACAAGCAAGTGTAACCAGGTTCACACACGTTACATTTGACTAAGGGGTAATCCAGTACTGATGCCAGTTGAGCTAAAATGTAATCTGTTTTCAGGGTCCAAACCAACACCCAAAGGAAGTCTGTACAATCATTTGGCTAAGTAAGATTGGCCTAAGCAGCTTGCACACCAACTAGGAACCTGTAAAATGTAGAAATATCTAATTGTGACTACACCAAAAAAGTGAAATGAGATTGTTACTGTTAGGTTTTTCTTGTGGCTGTTTTACATAAAAATACAACACAAAATCTTAGTGTCAAAAAATGGAAATCCTTGCAGGAACAGTCTACTTATGTCAGGGTAAACAATCTGTGATTTTGAAATAGCGAATGAGCCAGAACGTTACTTCGAAAATAATACTTTATTTAGATAATGGGCCAAAAAATAAAAAAACTAATCCCTAAGGAGGACCGACATACGGTCAAGGACCACCAGCACCCCGATTATATTGTGGCGCATCCGGGCCACACAGGTGGATAATTCTGCCTGACGCCTCTGCTCCTCTGTGGGTGAGAAAAGTGTGGGGATTAATACAACAATAGTGAAACCACCTTAAAAACAAGCCAAAACCAAACCCCAACCAAAAAAAAACAAAAAACATCAACACAGCATTAAAACACATCAAACTAAAATGGTGTAGGCCAAAAATACAAGGCCAATGTACAAATTCCGACAGGTGTGATATGTGTATGTTGAAATCAGCAGTAACAGGTAAAGGCAATCGCCCAAATACCTAAAAGTGTAGCCAAAATCCCCAAAAAAAGGAACCACACATGATTACATACAAACAGTTTGTGTCGATAAAAAGACGCAAAGAAAAACATACCGGAAGATCCAACGCCAGCTCCGGAAGGCCCTCCATCATCCTCCTTGGAGGTGCCTCCATTCCCCAAAGATCGGGGCGGGGTAGTGACCGACTCCGGGGAGGGGATAATTCTAAGAGGGGTGGTTGGAGGAGAGGGGGAATTGGGACGGAGGGGAAGGAGGCCCGAAATTTCAGCCTGAGGGTCTAGGAAGGCTGGGGAGGAGTGGGGAATAGGGGAATTACTATTGTTGGAGTGTTGGCTGGGGGTTGGGGAGAGTGGCCGTGAGTGCCGTCTGGCCGGACGATGACGGCGTAGTCTTCGCTGGGCCCCTAAAAGATGTGAAACAAATTGTGGTTAGTTTCAACACAAATCCACACAAAAAACCATTTTCGAAGCCCCCCCAAAAAAACGAAACATGCAGATATGAGGACAATGAATAAATATGAAATACATGGAAAACATGGCCATGCAGATATGAGGATAATGAATAAATATGAAATACATGGAAAACATGGCCATGCAGATATGAGGACAATGAATAAATATGAAATACAGGGAAAACATGGCCATGCAGATATGAGGACAATGGATAAATATGAAATACATGGAAAACATGGCCATGCAGATATGAGGATAATGAATAAATATGAAATACAGGGAAAACATGCACACGCAGTTAGGGCCACAAAGACAAACATGAAAACCAAAATCCATAAAACTTACTTTCTGCGATCTGCATGCGATAGCATGCCAGCAAGCGGGGCGTCCGCCGTTGTAGGTCCGACCACCTGCGCTCCAGCTGCCCGATCTAGCGGCGTGAGCCGAAGGAGCGCAGGCGGGCCCGCACCTCCGCATCTGCGGAATGCTTCTCGCGGTTGGTGATGGGTGGAGGCTGGCTGGTGATCCGCCTATCCATCACCTCCGTAAGCACCAGCAGCTCGCGCCTGGTGAATGCGGAGGCTCTCATGATGGCAATGGTGTTTTTCTTAAAAATCATTTTTGATAAAGTGCACCAAAATTTTATGACTGGCTAATGTATTTGGGTAATTAACAGGACCAATTCTATTGGTCAGTGTATGAGTCATGTGTTTGACAGGGCCAGAAATCTCTTGAGACTTATGATAGGCTTGATGCAGTGACATGCGTAAGCAAATTTAAATAAAGAAATGAACTCCGGGAAATATGCGGGCTGAAAAACAAATAGAACAATTATTTAATTGAGGCTAACATGTATTTTGACAATTAAAAGCAAATGTTTAAGCCATACGTATTCTGCGGGTAAACACAAACACGGACATGAATAAAGTTTATTGCACTGTTAAAAAAAAAAAAAAAAAAAACAATTTAGCGAATTGATATATTGATTGGCATGATACGATTGAGGGAGGTAGGCAGAATAAACGAGCAGTTAATCAAAATCTGACAGTCCAACTTCCAGGTAGTACTAGTGCGTGCGTTCCCTTCAAGCCACTTCGGGGATGTAAGCTCGCTATTTGGCACGCTCGTTAGTTAGAGGAGGGGTCGCTTGAGTTTGGGGAGGATGTTTGGCTGCGTGCGAAAATACGAGCGTGTGCTTGAATTTAAATATTTTTTTACGTACGCCGAACGTACGAACGGTCACTTGCGTCCGGGTCTGAATGAGGGCCAATGTTACTGCATGTAGCAGTACGGAATGATGACTGCACTTTACTGAATCAAGGGGAAATCCCCGACAGCCTCAGTGGGAGAATATTCCAATGAATAACATAAAAGTCACACCACACATGCGTCCAGATTGTGTCCATGCAAAGTCACAGTTCTACATGCAGGGAGACAAGTATTGAAAATGTAGTGGAAGTTCCTGGGTGGTGACAGGGAGGTTTCTTAGCATGCTTAAGGAGATGGTCATTCTTATGGGCATGTTATAGAAGTGTTGCGGGCGTATCACTGAAAGTGGTTGTGTACACAGATGCTTGACTGCTCACGTAGGAGGCTATACTAGGATGGAGGGAATATGTTTGGGAAGCCGGTGACCGCAATCCTGACCGCTGGCTTCCCGAATCCTCTATCCCACCTAGGGTTAAATGACAGGTGTCTAAAATCTAGACTCCTGTCATTTTCCTGACACTGGGAGACAGACGCCCGGCATCCCAATTGAAGGGATGCCGTGCGCCACGAGCAGACAGCCGCTGAGGGGAGGGATAGATTTAGGGCACCCGGGGGGAATTATGGTTAGGCACCCCCCGGGAGGGTTAGGGTTAGGCTAGGGGGAGGGAGGGTTAGGGTTAGGCACCCCTGGGGGGGACTTAGGGTTAGGCCCCCCCCGGGGTACTTAGGTTTAGGCAGTGGGGAAGGGGGGGTTAGGGTTAGGTACTTAGAGGGGGTAGGTTAGGGTTAGGCACTTGGGGGGAGGTTAGGGTTAGGCACTCCTAAGGAGGGTTAGGGTAAGGGGGGTTGGTTAGGTTAGTTTATACTTATCTTAGGGACAATCAGGATTTCCAGTGCTGTCGGGCTTCCGCTGCCGAGCTCTGCTGTTTTTTCGGCCTGCCACAGCCCGGAATCGAACTGCTGGTCATGCGGCAGCCGGCTTTTCATACCGAATGCGGATGGAGAAACTGAATCTGACATAGAGCTGTTGCAAGCTTCAATGCTGCGAGTTGTGGTGTCATCTAAGGATGCAACAATCAAATTACTATGTGTGTAGATGCTGAACGTGGGTGTCTCAGTCCTTGCACATTCAGATGCACAAATGTACACAAGGGAAAGACTTTGTAGAGGCATTTGCATAAAGTTACAAATGGGCAAATGTCAGTAGATACATCTGTGGGCGCTACTGAGTCCACCTCGCTTTATCCAGTTGAATATTCAGTGCTGAATAAAGGTTTTCCATTTTCCCTTTATGTATAGTGTTGTGCAAATTAATTGAGACAGAGTAAGCATTTGTGTTTTATGTTATTTCAGGGCATAAAGAATAATATGTGCATTCACTGCAAATGGTAGCCTAGCAATTGAATAGGTTTAGTTCAAAGTTCAAATTAGACTAAAGGAAGTAAAATTCTAAGATAAACATTTATACAGTAGTGTCAAAAATAGGGTCTTCCCTTGGAATTTAAGAAACTTTCAAACATTTGAAGGATCTCTCCCTTGGAAATATTTGTGAAGAAAAGCCCATAGGGTTCTATAGTCAATTGCAAAACATGATGGCATTAGCTAGCTCACACAAGGAAGGTTATGTTTTCCTGAATTGATGCATGTGGCCACATTGTAGGCCTTTAGAAACATATGGGACTGCTATGCCATGGAGTCACAACAGATATCATCAATATCTGCTGTGATATCTTATTATACATACTAGGGGTGAGCGGGTTCGGATTTCTGAAATCCAAACCCCCCGAGCCCTCCCGATGCGAGGCCGATCCGAGTCAGGCCCGACTTTTCCCGCCTGACTCGGATCTGAAATTGAGGCAAAACGTCATCATCCCACCTTCAGGGTCTCGCGGGTTTGGGATCCTATATAAGGTACCCGCATCGGCACCATTTTCTCACTCGGCGGTGGACAGTGAAGAGGAAGGGTGGGAGTTAGGGCTGGCTGGGTAGTGTAGTGTAGTGCAGTGTAGTGTTGTGCTGTGCTGTGCTGCGCTGTGCTGCTGTTGTCCATAGGGGCTGTGTCCACTCCTTCAAAGTCCATAGGGGCTGGCTGGACTGTGTTGTGCAGTCAGTTCTCCATAGGGGCTGTGTCTACTCTAAAGTCCTGTGCAGTGTCCCAGTCCTAAAGGGGTGCTGTAGTGTTGTCCAGGGGTTGCTCTGTCCATCAGGGGTGCTCCCCCAAGTGCAAAAAAAAAATATTTTTTTGTGTTTGTGAATTGTGTGCACTGTGGCTGCACGTGCATCAACAAAGGAGCAGCGCCAAGCATGCGCCTGTGTCCCATAAGTAAAGGGCCGGCTGGCTTGTCCGTTAAAGGGTGCTGTAACCCCCAAAGTACACTCCAAACAAAATAAAAACATATTTTCTGCATTTGTGAATTGTGTGCGCAGTAGCCGCACGTGCATCAACAAAGTAGTGCCAAGCGTGCGCCTGTGTCATAAGTAAAGGGCTGGCTGGCTTGACCATTAAAGGGTGCGGTAACCCCCAAAGTACACTCCAAACAAAATAAAAAAATATTTTCTGTGTTTGTGAATTGTGTGCACTGTGGCTGCACGTGCATCAACAAAGGAGCAGCGCCAAACGTGCGCCTGTGTCCCATAAGTAAAGAGCCGGCTGGCTCATTTCTTAAAGGGTGGTGTAACCCACAAAGTGCACTACTCTCCAGCAAAAATAAAAAAATATTTTCTGTGTTTGTGTGCGCCTTAGCCGCACGCATATATCAATATAACATAAATGGAGGACCAAACTTTCTCTGATAAAAATAAAATAGGGAAAGATCAAGAACCACTTCCTCCTAGTGCTGTTGCTGCTGCTGGTAGTTGTTCATCATCCCAGAGAGGAAGTAGGAATACCACTACTTTTACTAAACAATTGACCCTCCAACAGTCCCTAGCGAGGAGGATGAAGTTCGACAGCAGTCATCCTGAAGCAAAACATATAACTGAGGCCTTGACTGCTATGTTGGTGTTAGACGTGCGTCCGGTATCAGCCATTAGTGCAGTTGGATTTAAACAATTGATGGAGGTAGTGTGTCCCCGGTTCCAAATTCCGTCTAGATTCCACCTGCATCCTCAAAGCAGCAGCGACAAGCGTGCGTCTGTCTGTTAAAGGGTGACGTAACCCTCAAAGTGCACTCCACAAACAATAAAAAAATTCTTCTTTTTTTTCTGTCTTTGTGAATTGTGTGGGCTGTAGCCGCACCTGCATCCTTAAAGCAGCAGTGACAAGCGTGCGTCTGTCTGTTAAAGGGTGGTGTAACCCTCAAAGTGCACTCCACAAACAATAAAAAAATTCTTTTTTTTCTCTTTGTGAAATGTGTGGGCTGTAGCCACACTTGCATCCTCAAAGCAGCAGCGACAAGCGTGCGTCTGTCTGTTAAAGGGTGGTGTAACCCTCAAAGTGCTCCAAAAAATAAAAAACTATTTTTTTATGTGTTTGTGACTTGTGTGCGATGTAGCCACACGTGCATCAACACAGTAGCAGCGCCAAGCGTGCACCTGTGTCATAAGTCAAGGGCCGGTTTGGACATCAGGTCCGGACTGAAGGACATGCCAACAATTTCTGACAAGTCTACTGTCACTGCATATAATACTGTCCTCAAAGCAGCAGCGACAAGCGTGCGGCTGTCTGTTAAAAGATTACATTGGTGACAGCATCCAAGTAGTCATGTCAGACAGTCCGTACATGTACTGGCAGTAAAAAGAGGCAATTTGGAGGCCCCTGTACAAACTGGCTCTATTTTACCTGAGTTGCCCCCCCTCCAGTGTGCACTACGAAAGAGTGTTTAGTGCAGCCGGGAACCTTGTCAGCAAAAGGCGTAGGAGGTTGCTTCCACAAAATGTGGAGAAGATGATGTTCATAAAAATGAATTATCAACTTTTCCAGGGAGACCAGCCTCCAGAATGTACAGAGGGACCTGTGGTGGTGGTGGCGGGGATGAATTAATACTCTGTGAGGATGAGGATGTACACAACACTGAAGAGGGTGAGGAATCGGTGAATGAGGAGGATGAGGATGACATCTTGCCTCCGTAGAGCCAGTTTGTGCAGGGCCAGATTAATTGGCAGCTTGTTTTGTGGGGGCCCAAACGAACCAATCATTTCAGCCACAGTCGTGTGGCAGACCCTTGCACTGAAATGATTGGTTTGTTAAAGTGTGCATGTCCTTTTTATACAACATAAGGGTGGGTGGGAGGGCCCAAGGACAATTCCATCTTGCACCTCTTTTTTTTCTTTGCATTATGTACTGTTTGGGGCCTAGTTTTTCAAACTGCCATCCTGTCTGCCACTGCAGTGTCACTCCTAGATGGGCCACGTGTTTGTGCCGCCCTCTCGTGTCGCTTAGCATAGTCATCCAGCTACCTCGGTGCAACCTTTTGGACATAAAAACACTATTGTGAGTTGTGAGGTGTTCATAATAAACTGGAAATGAGTTGAAATTAAGGTTTTTGAGGTTAATAATAGCATAGGAGCAGAAAAATCAACACATTCTGTGATTTTAGCTGTTTTTATGCTTTTTTAAAAAAAAAATACAGATCCAAAACACAAAACCCAGAACCCAAAACACCGAACGGTGGTTTTGGCAAAAGCAATCCAGATATAAAACACGAAGAAAGATCCAGATACAAAACCAAAACACAAAACATGAAAAGTGGCCGATGCACACCCCTAATACATACGGGGATCCATACATGTCCTTTAATAAAACATCATGCTTCTTCTTTGTGATTTTATCTATGACATTGTTTTTTAAAAACAACAATAAATCTCTCATATTTGACTATCATGAAACAAAAAGCAACAGAAATTAGGCTTTCACTGCTCGATGGGAGATTCAATTAAGTGGCATTCAAATGTCAATTTCATACAAAAATATACTTACTGTATTGGACATACTCAATCAAACTCATGTGCTTGCATTTTTAAATATGAGTATTGCATTCCAATGTACTATGTCCTAATGGTTTCTTACACCCACACTACGAGCATATGCAAAAATGTTGGATATTTAATCTGCATTGTGCAATCAGCGCTTGATATCAAAACACCTATTTAGTCTGCTGCTTGTCTAGTGGGACTGTGTATAATCTATCTTATTGCAAGGCTAATCCATCAAAAGCAGTAGTGTGTAGTGTACTCTGCCTTTTCTAATTATGACACTAATAAGTCACTAATAAAGTATAAATGTCCTTTCTAGGACCTTCAGGGAGGCTCTGGGAAAAAGAAAAACTTAATCCACTATTGTGGGAAAACTTACACTGCATATGTAAAATAAAATGTGTACGTCAGTAGTTTCCTTATCACTATGCATTGCTAGTCCTTGACTCTTTGTGTACCAAACTTCATATTGTGTTCCTGACTGCTCTTTTATTACTCGCAGATGTACAATTACATTGCCTTTCAGCATCAATTCAGACAGCACTCCTGCTGCATCCTGCTGTTACCTGTAAGAGTACCAGTACCTTAGTCAGTATTAGACTACAGTATGTTCCTTTAGCATCACTGTGGTGCCACTATTGTCTGCAAGTGTACCAGTCTCTTATATTGTTTTGCATTACTTGCTCCCATTCACGGTTGCAGGACTTTTTTTGTCTGCACCCACTCTGTGAAATGCCCTCCCATGACCAATAAGATTTTCCTCTAGTCTCCAAACCTTCAACGGTTCCTTGAAAACTCATCTCTTCAGACAAGCTTATCAAATTCCAGAACTACCCAAATAAACTTCATAAGCTATCCTACCCAATTACATCCCCACTATACATCCCTATCATAAAGTCCACACATAAACTTACATATTTTCTCCTTCTTCAATTTCACATCCTCCTAACACTCCTGTGTAAAAGGGTCAACACTCCTGTGTGAAGGCCAACACTCCTGTGTTAAAGGGTCATACAGCCCGCCAAGCACATATGCAATCTGACTGGACCATTATGCAATATGTAACAGAGCCATAACTAGATTTTTTTGGTGCCCTGTGCCAGAGAGAGCATTGGCGTCTCCCCCCATTTTATAAATAGGGACATAAGATTGTGCACATGAAAAAGGGCCATGGCCTCTTGGGGTTGGGCCAGGGAAGAAATAGGGGAGGCCAGGAGATGCTGGGGATAAAAGAGAAAGCTACAAGTGAGAATGATGATAAACAGGAAAATTAACAGGCCCAAACAGTGCCCCCTGCCCTGCGGTGCCCTGTGACATGGCACTGGTCGCACTACGCTATTTATGGCCCTGATATGTAGCAGCTATGCTTGTGTATTGATGACTATTTCCCTATAGATTGAAAGCTTGCAAGCAGGGTCCTCTTAGTTCTATGTCTGTTATTACTCACTCTTGTATTATTACTGTTTGTTCCCAATTGTAAAGTGCAAAATAATATGCTGTGCTACATAAGTAACTCTTACTGTAAAAATAAATAAATAATACATACATTTGACTACATTACATTACCTTGTAGCCTGCAAATGTATCAGATCTGTGGACTTTCTGTGCTGCAATATTCCACACCTGCTTCCTTGTGTCTCCTGGTGAAATCAGCTACTATATTTAATATCTAGCAAAGCTAACCCTAACTGTTTACACTCTCTGCTTACTACATAAAGGGTCTTATTCAGAGTTGGTAGCAAAGCAAACAAAAAAGTAACTTTACACCTTGGCAAAACTATGTTACACTGAAGGTGGGGCAAATTTAATATTTGCAGAGATACAGGTAGATATGATATGGACGTGTCCTAGCTCACTCAAATATAAATTATACTGTAATATGAAGCTGTTCAGTATATGTGGGCTAAATGCAAAAGCAGCCTGTAGTTACCCTGCATGCAAAGAAATGTAATTGCAAAGGTCACAGAATTTTTTTTGTTTTGTTCCAACTCAGAATCAGTCCCAGTATCTTTAGCTTCATGTTTGACAATCTAGTGCTAGGGGTCTATGCTAGAAAACACTCATGGCCTAATTCTGATGTTCATGGAATTGAGCGATATTTTTTCAGCTGCACATAAGTAAAAATTCCCTAAAACTCCTATGGCGCATGCCTTAGACTGTGTGTACACATAAAGCCACAGATGCAGTTGAAATTCATTGTATATGAAATGTAGTGGATATGTGCTGGGCATTCCTGGGTTGTGACTGGGTGGCTATTCAGATGCACAAAGATGGTACATCTAATGGTCTTGTTAGTATTGCAGAACTTGTTGTGTACACAGACTATTAGTCACCCACATTAGAACCATTACTCAGATGGAAAATTTTCACCTGCCATAAGCTTGGTAAAGCTTCGATGGTGTGCCAGTCATTATCCATCAGCATAAGGTGAAGATCTCTACCCCTGGTATGTGTCAAACTGCATTTTATAATCAGGATGTCAAATTGCATGTTAAATTAAGAGTTTGTATAAGGAGGAAACAGTGTGGGTACAGTAGGTGTTTGAGTGGCAACGCACAATATTTAAAAAGGGGTTAGTTCATTTCTAGCCAGCAAGTGCCTATTGGAGGAGGATAGGAAATGTCTTACCTGAAGATATCTCCAAAATTCAGTCTTTGAAAACTCACAAACAAACTGAATCTCTGAGAACTCTGACAACTGGTTGATCCCTGACAGAGACACCAGCTGACTGACCCTGCTTGATCCCTACATTTGTCCAGAATAAAAGCTCTATATTTGTAGGCACAGTGGAAATTTGTGTTGTGAAGAAAAGATGTAAGAATGACAAATGCAGAGGATACCTAAGGAGAGCATCTTAGTTTGCTCCAACATTAAAAGGAAGGGAATATAGTATGGGTGGAAAGTGTGGGCAGACACGGCTACTAGAACAATTTCAGATAGTATAGGAAGACTTTGTTTTTCTAAGGAGAGCCATTGTCTAGTGTATTTTGTAATAATAACTTAAGATACGTAGTAGCTGAGCACCACCCTTATGTTTCTGCCTATATAAAATGTCAAGTTTTAAGTTGGGTGTTTGACCCTGGCCAGTCAAAATTTTAAAATAAAAAAAGGCTGTAATATGTGAAACTATGATAAAGGAATATGAATAGGTACAGGTTCTAAATGACACCTAACTCGCTGTTTAGTAAATTGAGCCCATAGTGCCTATTGTTAAATTTTGAATATTGGACCAGCTGTGTGGAGGCAATGATTCTCCTCCTGAACATGGCCATCTGTGTCAGTGTAACTGTGACAAAAGACGCAATCGCTGACCATGACATGTATGTGACATGCCCTCTTCTGGCTAGCCATCTCCCTGTTACCTCTCCTGAACCCCCAGTTAAATCCCCAGCTCCTGTGTCCAAATTTGATCTGCAACTTCCAGTGGTAACCATCAGGACAAATGCGATGTGCGACTTGGTTGAATGCACAGACTGAAAACATCAGCTGCTTGCGTGGGGCATTGACATTACCTGCATCACCAAATTAGACCCAAGGTGGATCAAAAAAGTATTGAAATATTGCTAAACACCCGCAGTGCCCTATCATTCTTTACAGCACATCTGTGTGGCTACTGAAAATTTGGTCCATGATATCAAGCGCATGCAATTATTTTATTTTGCTATGATTAAAAAACTCATCTAATCCTAACTTTGTACAATCTACTTTTCAAATCTTGATTGTATTAAATGTAAGGTCTCTTATATATGAAAAGATTTAAATATAATGAAATCAAATTAGAAAAAGTTAAAGTATGAACACAAAGTACCGTGCAAATTGAAATTGTGATTGATTTGATAAAGAGTGTAAAGTTAGTAAAGCTGTAACCACTTAACTGACAATTTTTTTCCCCAAAAAACCGCTCAGAAATTGGTGGGTTTTTTATGACCAAATTAGGCCAAGAATATCTTTATAAAACGTTTTCAACATAATTTAAAAAAAAATAATGTTTTTTAAACACGGTATAACATAAAATAGCAATTCTTATGGTATACTGTAATGATGGCCATTGACAGCTGTACCATCGATGGGTTCAACCATCAATTGAAAACATCAATTGTTTGAGACCACAGCCAACAATGTTTCATTAGCATCGGTTTATAAACCATCGATGTTCGGTGGCCATTCCTGGTATACTATATACTGTAGTGTAGCATCCCTAAGCGTAGGCCGCCGTATCAAGTCTTGATCATAAAGGACCACCATAATTCAAACAAAATGACCTATAACATCAATGTTAAATATTAATAAATCCAGAATATTTTGAATGTGCCGTGAGGTCATGACATGACCTGGTGTCATGACGTCACTGTGTCACTGACAAATGACAGCCGGCGTGGGAGTGGCCTTGCAGCTTTTCTCTCAACAGCTACTTCTCTTCCACAGTGTCTAAGCCTCCTGCGGCCACACCGCTGGGCCCCCACACCCTGCCATGGACACCACTGCGCACCCACAATGCAAGCCATACCCCTTGCGCACAATGCCAGACCACGCACCCTCGCCAGACATATGTGTGTGTATATATATATATATATATATACACACACATATATTTCATGCATGTGTCCAGCAGTGATCGGGACAGGGACGGAGTTTTAGCCAGAAGGAGGGGCCGGGAACAGGGCACTTGGTCACCTGGCCGGGGGAGGAGAAAGTGGGGTGCCACCGCCGGATCAGACAACACCAAAACCAAGCACTCTTACCAGACATATATATATATCCAAATTGTCTGCACTCCATACAAATCATCAGTACAATGGGGTGCTCAATTTAAAGACAGAGTCCATAAAAAGAAAAAAGAAAATCGGCACTCACTGGGTTTTGTAGAAAAAGTACAAAGTTTAATTACCATTCATGGGTAAAAGATAAAATACAAGGTCATGGTCTATATATGTATATATATATATATATATATATATATATATATATATATATATATATATATGAATGGTACTTCGTGGTTTTCGCTTTCGCAATACACCAACAATTGGCCAAAACAGTGCTGAGTTTTGCCATCAATGGATCAGCATTTTGAATAAATGCAGTTTGGATTTGATGCTTCTGGTCATCCAGGAAGCTGGCAAGGAATTACAAATCTCCAAATCAAAAATAAGTGATCTGAATGTACAATATAAAATCCTACTGGATGAAAGGAAACATAAAGCGCTATGGGATAAGTTGGAAGCACAATGCGAGCAATATACAGTAGGCTTGAACTGAGCAAATTTATAAAGAGCAAGTTGTGTACAGTTCAAACTGATTATGAAGATCAGAGAGTATATCGATAGCTTTCGTGCATGACACCGAGGACTGGGTATGACCAGAGCCGTATACGTCCATCTTTGCATAATAATAACAACAATAACGTGAATTACATAAGTTGAACAGTGACAGTGATTTTGTCATTAATGATTTAGATGAATCCAGCTCTACATCCAATACCTGCACGTCATGCATTACAAGGTCCAAAAACATCAACCCCGGACCAAGCTCACAAGACGGGGTAGGCAGAATTAAAGAATTGACAAAGCCACCATCCAATTGGAAAAATAATTGATATTCAATAAGTCTTCCCACAATTTTTAGATTTTTTGTTACAGCCATTAGTTATGTGCCAGCCAACTTTCTAAAAAGATACAAGTTTTTGTTAAAATTAAATAGTTTGGCTAGCATTTCACCTGGTACTATACTATGCACATTTGATGTGAAAAATTTGTATACTATCATTCCTCAAAATATGGGTCTAAATTCTATGCACAAATTTTTACAAACCAATGATTTCTTTGACCTGGAAGTAGGATTGTTCCTAGAGTTGTTGGAATTCACCTTAATCAAAAAACATTTCTTCACAATAACCAGTTTTTTTTATAGTGCAGCAGCTGTTCAATGGGGTCCAATGCGGCCCCATTGTACGCCAACCTTTTTATGTTTGAACTGGAGCACCAGTTTTTCTTTTTGGATTCCAACATCTCCAGGCATATAATGCTATATGCCAGGCATATAGTTGACCTGTTCTTGCTTTGGACAGGTACTGAGAAGGAGCTAATTAGAATGATTGAGGCCATAAACATCCGTGACCATCCAGTGAAATTTCTTACAGCTTAAGTACTCCTGAAATTAATTATCTTAACGTGAAAGTCAAAATTATTGAAAATAAGATCTGCACGGAGGTGTTTCACAAGCAAATGGATCGTAACACTTTGTTACATTATAGCAGTTGCCATCCACCATATTTAAAAAAATCTTTACCTAAGTCCCAAATGTGTAGATCCACAAAGACCACTTCGAAACCATCAGGGGTTCCAGCTGCTCTAGATCAGGTATCTCAATTATTTGAGGCACAAGGATATCCTAAGAGTATTTTAAGAAATGCTAAGGAACAGGAATAGATTCCTTGCACCGATTTGCTTAATCAGCAAAAAGTTGAGTAATAAATCAATAAAATTCCTCTGGTGTCTGAGTATACTTGGGCCAGCCAGGTATTACCTCAAGCTTCACGAACTTTGTGGCCTATTGTATCAGGAGATTGTGAATTACCGATCTTTAAAAACAAAGAAATTATGCATTGCTACAAAAGAGGGCGCAACCTCCATGACATGCTGGTGAAATCAAGAATCATGTTGAGCTCTAAAGAACCCACTACTCAGTTTTTGGTTCAAAAGAAAACATTGGGATGCTATAAATTTGCTTCTTGTACTACTTGTAGATATCTAGAACCCAGTAATTATTTTAAACATCCCCACACAGGTCGCAAATTTAACATTCGGTATGTTTTAACATGCCAAATGCAATTTGTCATTTATATCATCATATGCCTGTGTGGGCTATATTATGTGGGTCAAACAATTCGCACTTTCAGGAAACGCATGGTACTCCAGTGCTCTGCCACTAGATCAGCTGTTGACGGATGGTAGAGTGAGCAGCATGTTCTGCGTCACTTTAAAAGTGCCCAACACTCTTTAGCAGCCTTAAAATACAAGATCATAGATCACATCCCAAAGGACATCAGGGGTGGTGATCGTTGTAGAAAATTGAGTCAATGTGAGGCACACTGGATATACAAATTAGACACCATTGCACCCAGAGGGTTTAATGAAACACTTGCCCTCAATGTATTTTTGTAAAAATGTTTCCTTTTTTAATTTTTTGCATCTTTATATTAGGGGCGTGCACTGGCCACTTTTCGTGTTTTGGTTTTGGATCTGGATCTTTCTTCGTGTTTTGGATCTGGATTGGTTTTGCCAAAACCACCCTTCCGTGTTTTGGGTTCTGGGTTTTGTGTTTTGGATATGTATTTTTTTTTTAAAAAGCATTAAAACTGCTAAAATCACATAATTTGTGGGGTTTTCTGCTCCTATGCTATTATTAACCTCAATAACCTTAATTTCCACTCATTTCCAGTCTATTCTGAACACCTCAAACCTCACAATAGTGTTTTTATGTCCAAAAGGTTGCACCAAGGTAGCTGGATGACTATGCTAAGCGACATGAGTGGGCGGCACAAACACGTGGCCCACGTGACACTGCAGTGGCAGATAGGATGGCAGTTTGAAAAACTAGGCCCCAAACAGTACATAATGCAAAGAAAAATAAAAGGTGCAAGATGGAATTGTCCTTGGGCCCTCCCATCCACCCTTATGTTGTATAAACAGGACATGCACAATTTAGCAAACCAATCATTTTAGCGCCAGGGTCTACAACACAACTGTGGCTGAAATGATTGGTTCATTTGGGCCCCCACAAAACAAGCTTGCAATTAATCTGTCCCTGCACAAACTGGCTCTACGGAGGCAAGATGTCATCCTCATCCACCGATTCCTCACCCTCTTCAGTGTTGTGTACATCCACATCCTCATCCTCACAGAGTATTAATTCGTCCCCACTGGAATCCACCACCACAGGTCCCTCTGTACGTTCTGGAGGCTGGTCTCCCTGGAAGAGTTGATAATTCATTTTTATGAACATCATCTCCACATTTTGTGGAAACAACCTCCTACGCCTTTCGCTGACAAGGTTCCCGGCTGCACTAAATACTCTTTCGGAGTACACACTGTATGGGGGGGGACTCAGGTAAAATAGAGCCAGTTTGTACAGGGGCCTCCAAATTGCCTCTTTTTCCTGAAAGTACAGGTACGGACTGTCTGACATGCCTACTTGGATGCTGTCACCCATGTAATCCTCCACCATTCAGTCAGTGGTGACAGTATCATATGCAGTGACAGTAGACATGTCAGAAATTGTTGGCATGTCCTTCAGTCCGGACCAGATGTCCAAGCCGGCCCTTGACTTATGACACAGGCGCATGCTTGGCGCTGCTACTGTGTTGATGCACATGCGGCTACAGTGCAAACAAGTCACAAACACAGAAAAAAAATGTTTTTTATTTTTTGGAGCACTTTGCGATTACACCACCCTTCAACAGACGAGCCAGCTGGCCCTAGATTTATGCCACAGGCGCATGTTTGGCGCTGCTGCTTAGTCGATGCACGTGTGGCTATAGCGCACACAATTCACAACCTTGGAAAATAATCATTTTTCATTTTTGTTGGAGCACCCTTTGGGGGTTACACCACCCTTTAACCGACTTATGAGACACAGGAGCACGCTTGGCGCTGCTCCTTTGTTGATGCACGTGTGGCTACTGCGCATACATTTCACAAACACAGAAAATTATTTTTTATTTTTGTTGGAGTGCACTTTGGGGGTTACACCACCCTTTAATGGTCAAGCCAGCTGGCCCTTTACTTATGACACAGGCACACGCTTGGCGCTACTTTGTTGATGCACATGCGGCTGCTGCTGCGCATACATTTCACAAACACAGTAAATTATTTTTTATTTTTGTTGGAGTGCACTTTGGGGGTTACACCACCCTGTAATGGTCAAGCCAGCTGGTCCTTTACTTATGACACAGGCGCACGCTTGGCGCTACTTTGTTAATGCACGTGCGGCTACTGCGCACACAATTCACAAGCACAAAAAAATATATATATATTTTTATTTGGAGTGCACTTTGGGGGTTACAGCACCCTTTAATGGACAAGCCAGCTGGCCCTTGATTTATGGCACAGGTGCACGCTTGGTGCTACTTTGTTTATGCACGTGCAGTTACTGTGCACACTGGGCCTGATTCAGAGCCGGACGCTCTGACAAGAGCACTCGCTCTGAATCAGGGCCCTCCTACCTAAAATTGGAGCGGCCTTCTGGCCGCTCGCATAGCTGTGGGTGACCACCCACAGCTTATGTGAGCGGCCACAATGATGGTCATGATGGTCAAGACCATCACGACCATCGGGCTTGCGATGAGACCATGCAGTAGGGTCTCGCTGCCGCAAGCCCAGAAGTGCTTTTGGCTCTATCAGAGCCAAAAGCACTCCCACTGACATCACTAGTGATGTCAGTGGGGCTGGCCCCAGATGGTAGGTGTTCCCATGGGAACGCCTCCATCTGGGCAGCAATGCCCCCGGCACACCCACCAAAGGGGGCGTGCTGTCACTCACCATCGACAGCATGCCCCCTCTGGTGCGAGACCCATAGCGACGGCTTGGCCGTCGCTGTTCGGGTCTCGCACATGCGCACGCCAGAGCTCCCTCCGTCATGCGCATGCACACTAGGGCACCATCGACCCACTTGTGAGCTCTCAGCGCTCACAAGCGGGTCTGAATCAGGCCCACAATTCACAAACACAGAATTTTTTTTTTTATTATTATTTTTTGGTGTGCACTTTGGGGGAGCACCCCTGATGGACAGATCACCCCCTGGACAACACTACAGCACCCCTTTAGGACTACAGCCTTCATGGGACACTGCACAACAGAGTCCAGCCAGCCGCTATAGACTTTGGAGTGGACACAGCCCCTATGGACAACTGACTGCACATCACAGCCCAGCCAGCCCCTATGACTGCAGCACAATACAGCCCAGCCAGCCTCTATGGACAACAGCAGCACAACACAGCCCAGTCAGCCACTATGGACTGAGTGGACACAGCCCCTATGGACAACAGCAGCACAACACAGCCCAGCCAGCCCTAGCTCCCACCCTCCCTCTTCACTGTCCACAGCCGGAGTGAGAAATGGCGCCGACATGGGGACCTTTTATAGAATCCAAAACCTGCGAGATCCGGAAGGTGGGATGATGACGTTTTGCCTTGATTTCAGTTCTGAGTCAGGTGGGAAAACCCGAGCCAGACTCGGTTCCCAGCTCGGATTGGGGGGGGGGGGCTCGGGGGGTTCGGATTTCAGAAATCCTAACCCGCTCATCCCTACTTTATGTGTTAGGTGTCCTTGTCATAAGTATGTATACACAGCATACTGTTAATTGTTGAGGTATAAATTGTGTAAGCATTGTGAATATTTTCGATATTCCCTTCTGAGAAAAAAATCTTTGACATCTTTCCCCCATAGTAGTAATAATATTATTAGTACTTGTGCTGAGATCAGGTCAGTGTACATGCTTCTTCAACATACAGTACTTCATTGTTGTGATAGATAATTAAGGCATTTTGTTGCAATGGTATGTTTACATTAACTGTTGTGACCACTTGAATATGTGAATACTATATAACAACAACTTTTTTCCCCCTTTTTTATGTTTTTAATGTACTTCGTTTATGAACTTTTATATATCTTGCACTAGCTACTTCCATGTGCTTGTCCCATGGTCTAACGGTTATTTATAATAGTATGTTATTTCTCACTTCTGTGCAGTGCTGTTGGCCAGTGAGGATTTTGGCTGCAGAGGTTGCTAGGCAACGTTATGTGTCATCTCCTCTGTCACCAGTTTTCAGCCAGACGTATGTCTCTCCTTCCACACAGGTGGCAGCACTGCGGGGAAGGGAGTCTCAGAGTGTTTCGCTTCATAAGGTAAGACACCCACACTGGTGAATTGGATTGTTTTGTTAAATGACGTGTGGCCCATCCTGATGAAAAAGAACTTTGAAACATCGATTGTATGGATGTCACTATAATGATTTGAATACAGCTTTTGTACTACAACAATTGGGAGTGCTGCCTTGTTCATATACATATATATATATATATATATATATATATATATATACATATAAATTGTGTGTTTTTTTGTCTTGCATTTACAAAGCCTGTGTCCAGCAGTGATTGGGACAGAGGTAGAGTTGCAGCTAGAAGGAGGGGCCGGGGACAGGGCACTCTGTTACTGAGTGGCTGGAGGAGGAGAGAGTGTGGCACCACCATCTGCGTGGGACTGGGACAGAGCATTAGAAACCAATGATGCCATGGCTGCTGCTTCTGTAGATCTGTCACAGGCAGCCACACCACTGAAGGAAGAGGTGGGAGAGCCACCAGCTCCCTGGGGACCGAGCAGCAGCCGCAGCTGACAAAAGATGCAGCTGCTTCTTCTGTATTTCTAATGTCACTGGCAGCCAGTGCCAGGGAAGGAAGGGGTGGTAGAGCCGCTGGCTCCCCGGAAACAGAGCAGCAGCCATGGCTAACAAGCTGCCATTGCTGCTTCTATAAGTCACAACCACGCTGAATGGCAAGGGACTGGGGTTCCCGATGGCTGCACAGGCCGGGGACACAGCACGGTGGCTGCATCCGGAGGGGGTTACGTGATCGGGACACACAGGAGGTGAATCTGAAGATGCAGAGGGACCAGCAAGTCCCTCTTATATAGGCGGCTATGGGAAGATTAGCTTCCCGCAGCCCCCCAGTGGGCATTTCTGACTGGTCGTATCAGATTCGACCATGTCAGGTAATTTCCAGTCTGGTATGGTCATATCTGATACGACCGTCCAAGGCAAGTGGTTAATGGAGGAGTCAATAAAAAATGTAGCTTATTTCTCACACTAATAAACAAAGATTTTTTTTTGCCCACAACACCAAATTTTTTTATTAAATTACATTTTGCAGAAATTATTTCCTGAAGAATAGGAAGCAGTTTGGCTTTATTTCACAGTAGTAATAATAATAATAATAATAATAATAATAATAATAATAATAATATCCACAAGGACATTATTGGACTGATTCTGAGTCGCACACAGACACACCCACTTTCAGTGTTTTGTGGCGAAGTAGTTCCGTCTTGGTACATCATTATTGGTCGCACCATTGAAACTTGCACTTCATGTGCAGTTTCTCTATTCGAGTTTGGCATCCTGTGTAAGTGGTTGTGCAACACCCATGACACTACCGCATCTGATTTGCCACCCTCCTGTTACCTCCCAGTACCAGCTCTGCACATGCACAAAATGGGTCCTGCACAGGCGCAGACTCCTAAACATCAGAGATGTGCGTTCTTCCTCAGATGAACATACATTTCTGAATCAGGCCCTATATCTCTAATGACTAATGCATTTCATTACAATATTTAGAGAGGCCTTGGCCTTTTATGTGCCACGGCTAGTTGTAAAAATATAATATTCAAAGCCAGGATGGAGGAAATAAAGTATTTTATTTGTATCCTGTTTTAAAAAAAATCTCAATTTCTTTGTAATCTATTGTTAAGTACTACAAGACTTGGTAGATGATTCAATCTTGTTTGCCCTTGCAGTAAATGAGACTTGCCATTGTTGATAGTGAAAGTCTGAAAGGTTGACCTTGTGTAGGAATGAAATGTTACTCAAAGGAATACTTGCCTTAACCTTCAGTTGATTTGTAGTTATTAATATAATAACATATTTTCTAACAAATAAAATCAGCAATTGCCTATTCATTTGATTTAGTCTATTTATAAATATCTTATAAGCTTGCAGAAATATTATTGTTTTTATCGTCACTTAACATACTGTACAATACATGATGTAAACAATTTCCATTTCCATTTCTAAATTTCCCAAATTGCCCTTGATACCCCAGTTTATACTGTAACTTGGGATATTGCTAACCTCTGGAAATCTACTTATGTACTCCCTATGCCCTCACTTCTCAATACCTAATAGCATACATGTAAAAACTTTATGCAGGAATAAACTAGCAGAGGTTGATCTGAAGTTATTTGTTGTTGTGAACATGTTTTTATAGCACTGTGCAATATGATTGCCACTATATAAATAAATAGTAATTAGTACACTTCTGCTAGTTCATTCTATCAGGCAATCACTGCTTGAATGTTAATGCCTGCTTTAGGTTTCCACCAGTAACAAGATCTGTGTCACCCACTTTTTCAACTATGATATTAGGAATGTGCATATTCATAAAACATTGTCAGAAAATGTCAAATATATATCTGCAATGCAGTAAGAAACATACTATAAAGTGCATACACACGAGACAATATCTTTGAATGATATGAACGAAAACGATATCATTCAACGGTATAGCATTCATATTGTTCCTTGTGTATACAATAAATGACCAACGATGTGCTTCTCCAGCTGGATGATAATGATATCGTTCATCGTCCATGCATGCAGGTCAACCTGGATTATATCGTTTTTCCATATGGGAGAATGATCATTGGTCGATGATGATATCTTTGGTGTGTGGATGAACAATATCATTCATCCAGCACACCGGTTATTTCAGGGGAGATCATTCAGCGATATCGTTCGCTGAACAGATCATCCCGTGTGTACCCAGCATTAGAAGCAGATGCATAACTAGAACTTTGTGGGCCCCTTGCTCTGCAGCACTCCACCATAATGGTGGTTAAATTATACCTTTTTATTCTACTTTCTATATAAACTAACCCCAGTATCCATGCTTATTTTGCTTACTTTGTCTGCCTACATATTTTAAGAATTCAGGAGGCAAAAGCAGCTGGGCTCCCTTCCCCCAGAGTCTGGGGTGGGGGTGGTTAGAAAACCTGGACCGGATTCCTCACAATCACTGGCAGTCTGACACTCTGTTACAGGAGTATTAATCCTTAAGCCATCAATGTGCCAGATATATATATATATATATATATATATATATATATACACACATTGTGAACAATGTCTCTGGCTCTCATTGTATTTCAATTGAACTGGTCCACATTCCCCTCCAATGATGAAGTCAAAGTAATATAAATAGCAGACACACTAAGCGACTTCAAAACTGCAGTGCTTCACTGTAAAAAATAATTAATAGGTCCTCACAACACGTCAGAAAAAAGTAATCTTCTCAGACCTTTTAATAAATAAATTGTTAACAATGCAGAAGATATATACAGTAATAAGACTATCTACTGTATGGAATGAGAACACTCACCAGCCCCTCAGTCACAAGCAGTGAGTTTCCAGAAATGAGAAGCCTTTAACACACTGAGTACCTGCTCAGCTGGGTGTAGTGGTGGAGGTGGCTCTGTATGCTATGAACCATAGCATGAAGTGAGTTGAATTCTGGATGCAGACAGGCCCCGGTGGTACAGTAGTCCCTCAAAGCTGCTTTCCTCAGCATGAGGTGCGATCAGGGCTGGGGAGCAGGCAGTAGAGGTGGTACCACATAGCCATGTTCTGTGTGTAGTGAAGTGAATCTGAAGTTGAGGAGGACCCCGGATGTTGTCCATCATAGCTGTGTTCTGTAATGTGAAGTGAAATGAGGTGAGGTGGCTGCTGGGGAGGTGCTTTCTTGAGGCAATCTAAGTCCCATAGCAACCACACCCTCTACAACAATGGTAGCTACACCCCTGGTTAGAAGTTGTCCTGTTTTAGGAAATCCTTTTCCATTATATACAGTACCAAAAGGCATAAAATCTATAACTTTAACTGGAGTCAAGATGAAATTCATTGGAGCATGTCCAATTACCTTGCAATTTGAAGAGATGAGTTGTGTGATAGTAATTGTGGTAGTATATTGGTAAAATTAGTTAAACTACAGAAAACATATTTTAAGCTGAAGGCAAACATAGCTAGAGCCAGGGATGGCTCCAGGCAAGCTCCATGTGTGCGACCATACAAGGGCACTGGGGTCTGGCTGGAGAAGATACTTGCTCTCCACCCACCTGCTGCCATTATTATTATTTGCTCAGGCAGGGGACACAGTGAGCAAAGGGGCGGAGGGAGAGCATGGCATGGAGCTGGGTGCTGAGACACCTAGCGCTGGCCCAGGAAAGGGAAAATGGAATTTTGTACAATCTTATGTAGCATAGTAAAAAAAAATTCATAGAACAGGTAAACTTTTACAAATTTTTGCTTTAAGCAGCCTCCATGCATTAATACATTTTTTATGCAACATGGCTACACGGTATTAGATCCCAAATAAGCCAAAAACAGGCACTCACTTCTTGGGCACTAAAAAATTCAAAAATAACTGACAGCTGCCACCAACCAATATGGGGAAAACTGGAAACCACAAAAAGGAAAAAAAAATAATCTGTCAAAAGAGTGAGGCGCTAGTCAGTTATAGATAATTAATACATTTATTATAAAAAAAACTAATACAAACAAACATATTGATTAAAATTACATAACACTTTCTACATATAAAATTGCACCTTATTCATTACCAAACTAATATTGTGACTTAACCACTAAGCCTGTACTGCCCTTATCAATTTTTACTCAAATATTTTTAATTTACTTCTTGCTTTAAACTAGCAACATTTATTTATTATTTTATTTATTTATTAACAGTTTCTTATATAGCGCAGCATATTCCGTTGCGCTTTACAATTGGAAACATTGATAGAACAAAAAAGGGTAATAACAGACAGACATAGAGGTAAGAGGGCCCTGCTTGCATGCTTACAATCTATAGGGAAACAGGCATTGATACACAAGGATAGGTGCTATATATATTGCAATTTGGTCTGGCCAGAATGCAGAGTTTCTTGGTGGGCTGCATGATCCAGTCACACAGGAATGTCGGCAAAATGTCAGGAGTATGTGAAAGAAGGACAATATGTGAGGTTATGTGTGGACTGTGAGAGGGGATGTGATAAGACATGGAAGCTATGAAGGTTATGTGGTCGGTTCTGGAATCTGATAAGCTTGTCTGAAGAGGTGAGTTTTCAGGGAACGCTTGAAGGATTGAAGAGTAGAGGTAAGTCTTATTTTGTGTGGTAAGGCATTCCATAGAGTGGGTGCAGCCCGAAGAAAGTCCTGTAACCGTAAATGGGAGCAAGTAATGCGTGGGGATGAGAGACGCAGTTCTTGTGCTGAGCGGAGAGGTCGGGTTGGGAGATATTTTGAGATGAGTGAAGAGATGTATGTTGGTGTAATTCGGTTAATGGCCTTATGTGTAAGTAACAGTATTTTGTATTGAATACGGTAGAAAACTGGCAACCAATGGAGGGACTGACAGAGCGGGGCAGCAGACGATGAATGTTTGGCAAGGAAGATAAGCCTCACAGCTGCATTCATAATGGATTGTAATGGCGATAGCCTGTTTTTGGGAAGACCAGTAAGGAGACTATTGCAATAGGCAATGCGGGAAATAATGAGTGCATGGATAAGAGTTTTTGCAGTGTCTTGTGTGAGATATGGTCGAATTTTGTATATGTTTTTTAGATGTATGTAACATGATTTTGAGACAGATTGAATGTGGGGAACAAAGGACAATTCAGAATCAAGGATGACACCAAAGCAGCGAGCTTGTGGGGTGGGGTGGATTGTTGAGTTATCAACAGTGATAAAGAGATCAGATTGGTAACTGTTATTGGCCGGTGGAAATATAATTAATTCTGTTTTAGAAATATTAAGTTTCAGGTAGCGAGATGACATCCAAGATGAAATGGCAGAAATACATTCAGTGACACGGACCAATACAGATGGTGATAAATCTGGAGAGGATAGGTAGATTTGAGTATCATCCGCATACAGATGGTACTGAAATCCAAAAGAGCGGATTAGTTTGCCAAGAGAGGTGGTATAGATTGAGAATAGCAAAGGACCTAAGACAGAGCCTTGCGGTACTCCAACTGATAGAGGTAGCGAAGGGGAGGCAGAATCAGAAAAACGAACAGAAAAAGAGCGATCAGATAGGTAGGAAGAGAACCAAGAAAGGGCTGTGTCCTTAAGACCTAGGGATTGTAATGTTTGTACGAGAAGAGAGTGGTCAACAGTGTCAAAAGCAGCAGAGAGATCTAGAAGAATTAGAAGTGAGTAATGGCCTTTAGCCTTGGCAGTGACCAAATCATTTACTACCTTAGTCAGTGCTGTCTCTGTGGAGTGCTGGGAACGGAAGCCAGACTGAAGTGGGTCCAATAAGTTGTGGGTGTTAAGAAAGTGTGTGAGGAGGGTGTAGACAAGTCTCTCCAGTAGCTTGGAGGGGCATGGGAGCTGGGAGATAGGACGGTAATTAGAGAGAGTGTTAGGGTCAGAATTTTGTTTTTTCAGAATGGGAGTAATCACTGCATGCTTGAACAGTGATGGAAAGATGCCAGTAGAAAGAGAGAGATTACAGATTTTAGTTAGGGTTGGGATGAGCACAGGAGACAGAGCTTTACTAATTTGTGAGGGTATAGGATCTAGAGGAGAGGTAATAGAGTAGGAGGATGAGAAGAGTGTAGATACTTCATCTTCATTTGTGGGGTCAAATGAAGAGAATGTGCCAGAGGGTTCAGGTAGGGAATTGAGTAGGTCACTAGCTGAGGAAGAGAATAACTTTTCATTTCGGATATTATCAATCTTGTCCTTGAAATAGGAAGCAAGATCTTGTGCACAGATAGTAGCAGGTGGCTTGGGTGAGGGAGGGGTAAGAAGCAGTTTAAATGTATTAAAAAGTCGCTTGGGGTTAGAGGCTTGAGCAGAGATTAGAGATTGGAAATATATTTGCTTGGCAGTGTCCAGAGCAGTACGATAAGAGTTGTAGATAGACTTATATGTGAGGAAGTCACTTGGAGTGCGAGACTTTCGCCACTGACGTTCTACTTTACGTGAGAGTTTTTGTAGATGCCTTGTTAAGTTAGAATGCCACGGTTGACGTCTGAGTCTACGCGGAGTGTGATGGGTAGCTGGAGCTACTTCATCGAGGGCTTTTACTAAAATCTGGTTTAGCTGTGATGCAGCAGTCTCAGGAGAAGTGAGTGCAGAAATTGGTGAGAGTTGTTGTTGTAGAGAGGTAGATAGTTGTTGAAAGTTAATCACATTAATATTTCTGCGGGTTTTAGGAGGTTTGATTGATTTCACTGACATTGAGGTTGATGTAATGGAGGAAAGTGTGCAGGTGATAAGATTGTGATCTGAGAGAGGGAAAGGAGCATTAGTGAAATCAGAAACTGAGCATAGTCTGGTAAATACAAGATCAAGGCAGTGGCCCTCCTTATGAGTAGAGGAGTCAGTCCTTTGGGAGAGGCCAAGAGAGGAGGTTAGAGAGAATAGTTTGGTGGCATGAGGAGATTGTGGACTGTCAATGGGGATATTGAAATCACCCATAATGATGGTGGAGATGTCTGAGGATAGGAAGTGAGGGAGCCAGGCTGAAAAATGTTCCAGAAAATGGTGCGGTGGCCCAGGCGGGCGATAGATAACAGCAACTCGCAGAGAGAAAGGGGTGAAAGTCCTGATAGAATGTACTTCAAATGATGTAAATGTGAGTGAAGGTACCTGTGGGAGAACTGTGAATGTGAAAGATTGGGAGAGTAATATTCCTACCCCACCTCCTTTACAATTGCCAGGCCTGGAGGTGTGTGAGAAGTGTAGGTTACCATGTGAAAGTGCAGCAGGGGAGACAGTGTCTGATTGTGTTAGCCATGTTTCTGTTATTGCCAGAAGGTTGAGGTTGGTTGAAATAAAGAGGTCATGGATGGATGTTAGTTTGTTGCAGACAGAGCGTGCATTCCATAATGCACATTTTAGTGACTTGGATGGTGAAGGGAGGCATGCAACATTCGCTGCTCCTTATATTTATTGTTGGTTTTTATACATGATATATAATCACATTATATATCATATATAAAAATCAACAAGAAATATAAGAAGCAAATGTTGCTAGTTTCAAAGCAAGAAGTACATTTGATGGCTCAAATAAATGATGCTAGTGAGAGCAACTGTATATTTTTGCTTAATTGATAGTAACAATGTTTCTAAAGTCCCATCACAATTATTTACTCATAAAACTTTCAGACATATGACCTGGAAATTTTCCTGCTCAGACGCAGGTTTTTCACCTCAGCAAACTCAAGGTTTTTGCTCGAGACCCCCTTTACACACTACACCTGAGACCCGGGAAATTCCCAGGTCGACCTCTTTCAGACTTCTATATTTTATCCATATGAAAATAGATTGAATAGCTCATGTTATGAGCATATATATATATATATATATATATATATGCCCACTGGCAATGTTCTCCTGCGCCCTGTCCCCACTGGCACCTTTTCCTCCACATGTGGCCTCATACACTCTCCAGCTGCTGCTGCTGATGTCATCAGCATCAGCTCTGGCTGGCCAATGAGAAGCTTCTAGGTGCAGCCAGGAGAAAAATCCCAGGTTGCACAATTCAGACTTGACCCGGGTTCTCTACCCGGGACTCATGTCCCGGGAAAAACCCTGGTCAATTGCAGGGGTGGCAAACATGTTTCCAGCTTGGTGTCTTTCAGACATATGCAAGACCTGGGTAGTTTGGCCAATCCCTGGTAAAAACTCTGGAATCTCGGTGTGTCTGAAAAGGGTATTATTGTATCCACTGCTGGATATTATTGTATCCATAGAGATTAAGAACTACTCATACCATCATTAGTTAGGCTATAATTCAGAGACACTTATGTGGCAGCATATATCTTTAGCCTAACTATGGATTAGTCAAATATGTCCATTTCTTAGCAGGTTAAGCAAGCGGAGAGGTTAATCGGAGGGTAATAAGCAGGGAGAGTTCAGTTTAGGCAGTTTGAAATAGCATGCATGCATATGTTAAAGTCTGCTGTTCCACTCAATCCCTTTTTACAATCTCCCACATACAGTCTAGGTACCCTTTTAGTAGGTTTTTCAAATGTTCTCATTTTCTGGTGATAATATTGCAATCGGAGTCAGGTTTTACCTCACAGGTGCCACACACCAATCATGGTACTGGCCCTCTCAGCTGAATGGGTATTTTTACACACGTTTCTCCGCCTCAAAGACCCATCAACAGCTTTCTCAGAATGTTCACACTCTATGGATATTATAATATCCAACATTGGATACAATAAGTGAATAATTGTGATGGGACTTTACAAACATTGTTACTATCAATTAAGAAAAAAAATACAGCTGCTCTGACTAACATCATTTATTTGAGCCATCAAAATGACTTCTTGCTTTAAATAACAACATTCGCTACTTATATTTCTTGTTGGTCTTTATATATGGTATATAATGTAATTATTGTGTATATTAAATATATTTGAGTAAAAATTAATAAGGGCAATACAGGCTTAATGGTTAAGTCACAATATTAGTTTGGTTTTATATGTAGAAAGTGTTTTTTGTATTTTTACTCAATATGTTTGTTTGTATCAGTCTACAGTGTATTAGGATGCCCCATTATTACTCACTTATGCTTACTTGATTACAAGTGGAAATGTGATAGAAATGCATGCAACTCTGCATAATCTGTGCCTTAGTTTGGAGCATGCAATGTGTTAGAAAATTCAAGAAGTGCTCTGCAAACAATCATATGCTTCATTCTGCATTGGCCCCAAAATGTATATTATCTAACTTTCATCCTTATTCTGGTACTGATTCTGGTTCAGATGCTTCTGGGCTGACCAGTTTGGGGCTGCTTGCTTTTATGGTAGGGGGACCTTACACTCTGTAACCCCCTGCTATAGCATCAGCTGCCCTGGCGGGTACAGCCAAGTGCTGGTTTTTGAAAAATATTGATACTTCACTCCATTAACCTTCCTCATATCTCCCAGTAAAAGCCTAGGCTCACAGACCTGGGGCTGGTTAATGATTCAGTGGGAGTGGGGACCCCATGCCATTTTTTTTATTTTAAACACTTTAAACCCTTACTAATAAAACAAAGACAACATAGTCATCTGTACATTGCTTAATACCAACTCGCATGGCAGAGGCAAGGCTGTTATTTGTATGTGTTTGCTGTCAGCTTTGCAGCAGGTTCTAAATGCCTCACTCAGTAAATCTGAGTTTTCTATTCTTCTAATAGAAAAAAACATTGATAGATGGTCTGATGCTCTATTGCGGTCTATTACCATCTAAACTTTGGTGTTTCCTGCAAATTTCCATCAGATTTGCCTTTAGTAAATCTCTGATTTGTAAATCCAATGGAAAATTGAAAGAAAACACTATCAGTGCTTATTAAATTTACCCCACAGAGTAGAAAGGTAGTATTACATTATGTAAGGGTTAAGTGAAACCCTTACATGTGGCGGCATATCCAGCACTCTCCAAGATGCTAGGATGCCCCCAGGCTCCCCCTACACTGAGAATAGATGTTGTGCGCATGTACACGGCATCTATTCTCCCTCTGCACACCCGCTGCTCTGCTATGCAAAGCAGCAGAGTTTGCCCCTCTCCACAGCCAGCCATCGGATGGACATCAGAAAGCTGCATCTGATGGCTGGCAACCAAATTTCTGGTATTCGATGGGAAAAGTACTTCCGGATTGGAAAACATGGATGGTTGCTAACCATTGGCTACCAATGTCAATCTCTAATCCTCCTCCTCCTCCTCCTCCTCCTCCTCCTCCTCTGGAGCTCCTTACTCAGTGTGATGAGACCAAGTATCTTCATGGTAAGGTAAGTGCATGGGGAGTGTAGTGGGTGAATGAATGCAATATGGTGGTGAGGTGGATTATATGTTATTGTCATATGGGAGTGTGTTTCTGTTATATTTAATGGGATTTGGGTGTGTATTAATATTATGAAGATATATTGTTGTTATTAGGGGGTATAATGAAGCTGTTTTGGGGCATAGTAATACTGAGTGGGGCTAATAAGGGTGTAGTAGTGGGAGAAGCTGCAGATGTGGTAATGTATTAATGTTTTCCATACACATATATGGAAAAGGGCCCTAGACTGCACACACTGAATATATATAATGGGAGGTGCTACATGTTGAGACTATTGTTGCAGACACAAAAAGAAAAATGATGTATTGCAAAATGTTATTGCATTATATAAATATATAATTAGTAATGATGGAGATGTGCACTTGTAATTTTTCTTTTTGTGTCCACACACACCTTAAGAAAGATATAGGCTATGTGTACACCAAAACATTTGTCAAGCCAATGCTGCTGCTTTCTGTTCAGGTACTTAAACCAGTTGCCTGCATGGTCACATCAGATGTGACCACACCAGAATGGGCTTCCATGACATGGTCGCAACTGATGCGACCAGTGGGGAACACCCACTTGGTGGCTGCTGGAAGCTAATATTCCAGCAACCGCCTACATCAAAGGGATCTCATGGTCCCTCTGCAACTGCAGCTCCACTTTCAATTATTCCCGATCACTGGCCAAAGTCATCAGATTGCCCCACGGCACCCCCAGTCCCCCACCCAGCCCTGCACTACATCCTGCTCCTTCCCCTTCCATCCAATCCCTCGTTGCTCTGTTAAGCCCATTTCCCCCAACACTAACACAGTAAGTTATTTAGTTTTTTGAAACTACAAAACTATTTTTATTAAATGTCCCTACAATTGTCGATTTTTTTCAGTGACGTCACCAGTCAGCACCCTGTTGCTGGGAGAGCAGCTAAAAAAACACAATTGTGCTACACAATCATCATCTGATGTGGTTAAAAATAAACCTATAGTGTATATAATAGACAAAACAAATCAATGACAGTAACTATCTAGCATCATAAATAGTGTAAATGGTATATGTATATAGATAATAAAATGCTTACATACTGCACACTGAGCCTGATTCACTATGGATCTACAGTTGCTAAAATCAGTGGTGACATTTAAATATTTGAATTCGCATTGCAATTGCAGCCTGACATAAGGACGCCCACTTCCCCTTACTCACATCCGTATACTTGGCCAACACAGAGAAACAATCGGTAACATCGGACAGCTAATGAAGCCCAGACCAGACTCAGGAATTGCTCACTTCAGCGTACGCTATGAGGCCTCAGGCTGTGTCTGCTAATTTATATACACCCATGCAATGGCTTTGAAATGCACTGGCATGCCTGCATTCACCCAATCCCCCCCCCCACCATCACCACCAACAAACAGCACTTCCGCTCAATCACTCTGCCATGGGTCTGCGTATCCTCTGTGATCACTGTCCCAATTGCAGTGGCTAGTTCATGCACTGCGGTGCATATGCATGTGTAGTACACAACAACCAACCAATTGCCTGTTCATAAGTAACTGTGTTCCTTGCTGAATCAGGCCCACTGTTCAATATCACTATTGCCAAAGGTAACAGTAGTTAATAATATCTGCCAGTATTTGGAATAGTATTGATAGTGCACTATTTCTGCTTCTGGCATCTACTGTAAATCCATCTTTGCAAGGCACCGCTCCTTTGGAATTGTCTCTTAGCAACAGCATTTGTCACCCACGGATATTTTTAACTTTATTCATCATTTTGTTATTATTATCTTTTTTTGTGCAATTTTATGTTTGAATTAGCACACACATCCTTTTAACTATTGATTGTGCAGTTCTAGCATGTATTGTATTGCAATACAAGTCAGGTACATAGAATGTCCAGTACTGCCCCTGAGGATAATAAGGGCTTATTTCATAGAATTACTCTTACTGTACACCTAGAGGGCTTATTTCATAGAATTACTCTTACTGTACACCAGGAGAATTGTTTACCTTTCAGAGGCAGAAGCTGAAGAAATATTATTTACCAATTACTTTAATGAACAACTGGATGAAACTAATGCACAGGATCTGTACAATTAATTATATAAGCTAAAAAAACTGCAAGTTGGATTTTTTCTACAATGGACTAACCTTGTTTAAATACTACAAAGATAAACAGATACCAAATGGCTTTATAATCTGCAATTCCCCAGCTATAGAGAGGTACAATGTGGAATTTGGGAAAAAGTGGACTTCAAATTTAAATAAATGCTCATTTGACTTGCTTCTGCTGGTCATAGAAGAATCCAAAAGAGAGCTCAACATTACTAAATCTAAAGACCTTTTTTTGCAAGTACACTTCTAAGCACTTTAACTGCTGATAAATAATTTGATTGTAGTAACAAACTCAAAGTACAAGTTGACCGGTATCAGAGCAATCACATTAAATCTAAGCATAAAAAAAGTGGACCAAGATTACGACCAACAAAGAGTATGCAGTTGGCTCACAGGAGCTCCCATAAAGGAGCAAAGAGTACCTTATAGAAGATCATACTGTAATTGCTTTATGGAAACATTGGGACATACTGCCACTTCATTTAGTAACAGTGATAGCCAAATTACAGGAGCATCAATTTCCTCCAATAAATTCCCTTTAGGGGTGAAATCAAGGGCTCAAAATCTAAGCCTTGCATAAAACAGATGCTGCAAGGTAAACAAAACCAGAGGCAGAGGCAGTGGCTCAAGAAAACCTCCTATCTAGTACAAAACTTAGGGCCTGACTCAGAGCCACTCGTAAGCGGCAGCTCGTTCGCTCCGAGCGATGTTTGGCCAACTGCGCATGCGTACGGATCATTATACGCATGCGCGAACCAGTCAGTGCGGTCGAAATTCATGTGCTCGCAAAATAGCGAATGCCTGACAATTTGAGTGACAGAATGAGGCGTATGTGGGTGGTAACAGGGGAAGGTGCTTGAAAACGGGGAATGGAAATCAGAACGCAGGCGTGCTTAAAGGTCAAAATGGGCATTTTATGGGTGTGCATAATTAAAACAGCAGCGTCATTGACCACGTCACTGGGTTTTTTTTAAGCCAGAACTGCTCGCAAAATTGTGGTAGCAAAAACCGACCACAAGAATAGCGAGCAGCTCATACCCTGTTCGATGTACTCGATTAATCTAATAAATATCGGACATGACGTAGGATGCGAGCGGCCAGGGGGGCGTAGTTTCCCAAAAAACGACCACAAGTTTTGTATGCTTGTTCAGACCTAGAGGCGTCAACAGACCGCAAACAGCGAACAGTTCATTTGAATAGCCACCCCTATTTTCAGGACGAGCGAGCGCTTATTGCGTCTGGCTCTGAATCAGGCCCTTAATCTTTAATATCAACTCCACTGTATTACAAAGAACTTTCTCATTTGTTCCAACAGTTCCATTCAATGAGTTCCAGTGGAAAATTTAAGCATTTAAATTAAACAGAAATATAAATTGAAAGAACACTTTGGGACCCAAATGGAGGATAATACTGTTATAAATATGCCCCCATAGTTGATGGCGATACAACCACGATCCAGTTTTGAACCTAAAAGTAATACCAGCACCTTTAAGACATTCACCAGGTTACTTGATCAAGAGGTTCTACAACATGCAGCTTCTTCAAAACTATCATATTAGAATATGACGAAGGAAGAACATCAAGTTCTAAGAGACCTGAGCTGCTATGATGATATAGTCATAAGACAAGCCGATAAAGGTGGATCTATATTGGTTTAAAACCTCATACACTTCTGAAAGGAGTGACAGCAACAATTGGAATATGTGGACACATATGAAGAACATCTCAAGACCCTACCTTTAAATATATGAATTAATTAGATAATATTCTTAAACAAGCATACAGTATGTTGATGCAATTATTATAGAACAGGTTTATAAATGCTTAGTGGTCTCGCTCCCAATAAAACCTTCACTGTAGTCCACAAATCTCTACAAAACCCACCAGGCCCCCTGATCATTTCGGCAAGGGGGACTTTGTGTCAACCATATCAATGTATATTGATTCTTTATTACAAGAGTGTATCAATGGTAGGTCAACTTATTTAAAAGACACCAATACTGTGTTAAGATCACTTCAAGAAATATTGGAAGCCCACTTCAACTGTCTACTATGCTCAGTGGATGTGTACAATCTTATACATGCAAACCTCATAAATCAGGATTAATAGCAACCTGCATAATCCTCACTAAGGGATGTAGTTATCAGAACAGCAAACAGCATGCTTCTGGTCTGAATCCCAATGCTGAAAGTCCAACACAGGACTTAAGATAGGCATTGAAATACCAACACATATCTTAATACCGATGCTGGAACACAGATAGATGCCACCCCGAACCAGGTAAATCTAGGGCTTCTTACCTGTTAACCATGGGGGGCAAGGTAGCATAGCAGGGTTAGCATAAAATTTTTGGGGGGAGGTTAGGGTTAGGCACCCCTAGGCAGTCTTAGGGTTAGGCACCACTTGGGGGTTCAGGGTTAGGAGGGGGGAGGGTTAGTGTAATGAAGAATCGGATTTTGTGTCCACATGGGCATAACTGCACATGATTGCATCAGCAAACCTAACTTTCCCTTGTAAGTGTATATGTAATATTATTTGTGTAAAGGAAATGACAAACCTTTGAAGATGGACAGAAAGGTTTAACCAGAGGTTATAGGAAGTTTGTTTCCTTGCCAGCCATAACCCATTATGTCAACTTGTATATAGCCCATAAGAAGGATGTCCAGGGAAATTACCTGACTGCTGGTCAGATCCTTGATAGCCAGTCTATAAGAGACCTGTGTCAAAGATGGGGGCTGGTTATAACCCCACAGGGGTAAGGCTTACAGGCCAATGAGAGACAGACCAACCAGCAAGGTGTCGAATCTCTCGCCTAACCTATGAGCTTCAAACAAGCTAGGGAGTTAACAGTGACCTAATCCCTGCTCTGGTGACAAAGAAACCCTGTGTTACAGTCAGCCTCCAGAGGTGTATGTTTAATCACTTAATCTGTGTGCACGTTTATTGATCTGAGCTCAACTTCTAACAGAACTGAAGGTATAATAAAAATAACCCCTGCCCAAATGACAGAGAAACCCTGTAGTCCAGCTAGAGGGACAATAAACTCTGAGTTGAGAAGGGTTAAAATTACCCCCAGGGAGGGGGGGTGAGGAGGGATGCTGGAAAGCAGCAAAAAGATGTGACACTCTCGTAGTTCAGTGTTCATTTCTGAGGGGCTATCGTGCGGTACAGAGTGATCCAGAGTTCATCATTGAGACTGCCCCATCTCACACTATGTACAGTCAATGTTGATTGTATATTCCCTTTTATTTTATTTCTGAAATTGTAAGTAATTTGTGTGCAACCTTTTATTTAATTTTATTTTAATCTTGTCACTTTTTGTAACTAAGCTTTGAAGGTATTCTTGAATTAAAACATTAATTCTAGTTCTGGAACTGTGTTTTTATGACCCAATGCCTAACTTGCCCCATGTTACCAATTTTTACTAAGTGTGCATACTTGTTTAGTTGGTAAGAGCAAAGGTTTACCCTGTATTTAATACTAAAGTTCCCCTTTGATGGTGGCAGCTATCAGGTTTATTTAACCATGTGTGCTGAGTTAACTTTTAAAAGTCACAGGCGGCAATTTTCACATTGGTGTATCTGGAGAGATTGGCCAGAGGTCCGTGACAATTGGTGACAGCGGTGGAATGCTAAAAGGTATCGCCTGCAACAACTTCTTTCACCAGCTGAGCAAGCCACAACCCAACCTACCGGGGTGACCCACAAGGGAAAGGTAACCCCACCAGCACCAGTCACTGTGGAATTTGATACCGAGATATCGCATCCCGAGGTGCAGTGTGCCCAGCTGGGACAGGCTGTTGGTGCGAGCAGCATAACACTACAGACTGCGCATAAATGGCAGCTGTAGAAGGCCGGTTCTAAGGAGACTTTTGTCTGAGAGAGAGGTGGGAGTGTCGGAGAAGATTCCCACAAATGTGTTATTTGGGACTGACCTAGGTCATTTGAGAATTATCTATGAGACAGAATGTGATGTATTCAATCCAATGTTGCCAGTTTCTCCCACTAACCTCATTCCTCCCAAGGTGGCAAGTGATCCCGATAAATCACCAATGTCTATGTGTTTGTGTGGAACAATGATGACATGTGATGATGAAACTGCTTGTGTTGAATTACAGGTATCCAAGGAAAATGCACTAGAACAGGTTAATGTGGTTAATGCTGATACGGTTGGGGAAGATGTGCCTATGTGTTGGAATGACCAGGGGAAGGCTGTATGGGTTAATGATATGTCCGCTGAGGATAGTACCATACGTGTGTGTGTGGTCACTAAATGCTGGCAGAAAGCCCAGGCTGAGGAAGAGGAGAGACACGCTGCAGCATCTCGCCCCCCTGACTGGCCCCCCTGTGACAGTAATTCACACACACCAGAACTACACCCCCACTGTGAGTAGATCATTGGACTTAGCTAATCATTCAGAGCAGAAGGCTGACTTTAGTCAAGTGATGTCACACTGTGTGCCTGCTATCTCTAAGTCTATTGAACAATGTGACTCATCTCAGGTGATATGTGATGGTTTTAAATCTTGCCCGGAAGTGACTCTGTGGAAAGCACCTGAAATGCCAGGTGACCATTGTACATACTTTAATGGAATAGGGATAGGTGCCAGAGGGGACTTCAACAATTATGTGGACTTAGGCAAGGAACATATTATAGTGTGGAATGTTGAAGAAACCCCTAATAGTGATATGTTTAGGAAGAGTACTGTCACACTTGCTACTGGATTAGAAGGTAAAACTGTTTTTCCCCTAGTTCGAGAGTATCTGGACTTGGAAGCAGGGCAGAGCATTAGGAAGGTGAGCTTGCCTACTAATGTTTTGTCGGGGACAGATCTGGGGAAATCGTTGAATATTCAAGATGAATGTCCTTTTACCCTGATGTCTTCTAATGCTACTTCTCCTCAGGTACCCATGGATGATTTTCCAGGCAGGGGTTATGATACTAAGGGGAACGATAATGGGTCTATGTTGAGAAATGGCATGTTGCAACCATTATGCTTTGCTGAACTTTCGACTGAGCTTGATTGTCTGTGGTATAGGTGGTAGTAAGAGTTTGAGCCAGGACTCAGGTGATGTGATGCTGGGGAAGGTGTAAGTGGCCAATGAGGTCACACAACCTCCCAGGATTTTGGAGAGGGACCTGTGTGACTTTGCAGATTCCCCCCTGGCCCCCCTTCTTGCATCAACTCACTGACACACACAAAAGCAGATCTCCACCTACCTTTTGAGCCCTCTGTGACAAGCTTAACTATTCAGATGGATCAGGGGGCTGACACCGTCTGGGCTTCCTAAGCATACAAACAGAGCAGCCTCTCAGTGCAGCCATTTATGACAAGCTGTGCTGGGAGGAAGATTATTTGTGCCAGGGAAGGACCAGTGCTAACCCAGCCCATGGACAGGATTGGATTGGGTGTGAAAGGTAGGTTGCCATATGTCCCACTGTATGTGATAATGTTGAACCTTCTCTCACCCATGTTGTAGCCATCCCTAGAAGCATGAACAGGGATTTGTTAGCAGCCACGGGTATACCAAAATTTATGGCAATGGACACACTGCAGGTAGCATCCCGAGTGGAGCTCGTTAGATGGGTTACTATGGGCCAAATGAGGCCTGATATAGTCATGTGCTAGAATCTACTTTTGCAGGTATGGAGATTGCTAGTCAAAAAATAGGTACAGAGGAGTCTGGTCCCCAAGATATAATGTCAAACCCTTTTGTGAACAAGCCATGTTTCCCATATTTGTCTGACGTGGCATGGATGATTCCTGGTGCATCAGAAATAGCAGGTTGGCAAATGTTGCCTTGTGCGGAGATGATTCCTGAGGGCATAGACTTGTCCAGCCCCCTGGAGCTGCTAAAACAGGGCATGAAGGTAAGGCCAGATGATAATGCCTTAGCTGACACTACAAAGAAGTAAGGTCTGTCAGTATCTCATCCTGCACTTCTGAAACACCTATCCCTTGAGCCAGCAACCAAACAGAGTGATTAACACATTGTCAAAAATATGGTATCTGGGTGTGCTCTCTATCCTGACATAGATCCCATGAGACTAGACAGGGGCAATGTTGTTATCGGGTGCTAGGTAAGGAATTGGTGAGCCTCAGTCCTGTGGAGACAGGACAGAGATACAAAGGCACCTGGTTCTGGGTGGGCTACAGGAGACTAAGTAAATCCACCTTGTGTGATGCCTACCCCCTGCCCAGGATGGAGGAACTGTTAGCTCAGCCCATCCAGGCAGGGTAATGACAGCTACCATTGTACAGCATAGGAGATGGTGACATGAGGTGCCAACTGTTTCCATGCTGATCTTAAAGGGGGAGGTGTAGTGAAGAATCAGATTTTACGTCAACATGGGCATAACTGCACATTATTGCATCAGCAAACTGATACTTTCCTTGTAAATGTATATGTAATATTATTTGTGTAAAGGAAATGACAAACCTTTGAAGATGGACAGAAAGGTTTAACCAGAGATTATAGGAAGTTTGTTTCCCTGCCAGCCATAATTATGTCAACTTGTATATAGCCCATAAGAAGGATGTTCAGGGAAATTACCTGACAGCTGGCCAGATCCCTGAGCCAGTCTATAAGAGATCTATGTTCTGTGTATGGTCAGGCTCCACAGGTGTATGTTTAATTACTTAATCCGTGTGCACATTTATTAACCTGAGCTCAACTTCTAACAGTACTGAAGGTATAATAAAATAACCCCTGCCCAAATGAGAGAGAAACCCTGTAGTCCAGCTAGAGGGACAATACATAAAGATGTGACACTGGTAGTTCAGTGTTCATTTCTGAGGGGCTATCGTGCAGTACAGAGTGATCCAGAGTTCATCTTTGAGATTGCCCCGTCTAACACTATGTACAGTCAAGTACAGTCAAAGTGTTTTGTTTATTCCCTTTTATTTTATTCTAAAATTGTAAGCAATTTTTGTGCAACCTTTTATTTAATATTATTTTAATCTTATAACTTTGTTTAACTAAGCTTTGAAGGTATTCTTGAATTAAAGCATTAATTCTAGTTCTGGAACTGTGTTTTTTTGACCCAAGGCCTACCTTGGCCCATGTTACCTATTTTTACTAAGTTTGCATAATTGTTTAGCAGGTAAGAGCAAAGGCTTACCCTGTATTTAATACTAAAGTTCCCCTTTACTGGTGGCAGCTATCAGGTTTATTTAACCATGCATGCTGAGTTAACTTGTAATAGTCATGGGCGGCGATTCTCAGATTGGCATATCTGAAGATATCGGCCAGAGGTCCGTGACAGTTAGGTTTAGACACAAAAGGGGGGATATTTAGGTTTAGGCACTAACAAGGAGGGTTACAGTGCAGGATGGGGAGGGTTAGGGTTAGGCTACAAGAAGGGAGTGTTAGGGGTAGAAGGGGGCAGGGTTAAGTATACTTACCCAACCCCTGTCGGGATACTAACCATTGAGAGACCACGGTTGGTATTTTAACAGGAGGCATCCTGACTGATGCCATTACATACTGATTCCCTCACTAATAATCCAAAATATAAAGGTCCAAATTTAGTTTATCCTTATTTTATTTGAATTGGTGCTCACCAATAATTATTTTTATTATGATGGTGAGTACTATCTACAATTGGCAGGCTGTGTGATGGGGTCCAATGTTGCCCCATTGTATGCCTTTATGTTTATGTAGAACAGGATGTGTTCTTTTCAGATGAGAGCATGGCTAATAATATTTTTGCATTTTTCAAATATACTTACAGTGTATCTACTTATTTTATGGACATGCACTTCCTTAGAGTTTGCTACTTTAATTGACAAACATAATAACTCAAATACCCCAGTCAAATTCACTTATCAAATTGACACTGAAAGTGTCAGTTACATGGATGTAACCCTCATGAAAAAGTACTAAATTGGAAACTTTATTATTTACAAAACCAACTGATTGCTACAATTTGTTGATGGCCAGGAGTCCATACCAATAACTCCTCAAAAGAGGGCTACCATAATCCCAATTTTTACATATATTATGCATCACCACCAATAGGGAAGAAGCCATTCATCAAATTGATCAGATGATAGACAAATTTCTACAAAGGGGCTACAAGCCTTCATTGCTAGCCAAAAATGTAAGGCTTTAGCCATGCCGATAGAAAGTATATATCAATTTAAGACCAAACAACTGAAATCGAAAGTCTTCCCCATGGTCAATGCATACAATCATAAAAGCTTACCCATTTCCCGAAGTGTTATAAAACTGTGGCCCATGATTATTTCTGATCCAGAATTGGAAGTACTGTACAACATTAGATTGATGCCATGCTAGAGCAGAGTAGAAATATCAGAGATTATGTTGTGCACACAGATATAACCAACTTGTGAAAAAATAAACCACCACTTTCTTGGGCAATCCTAAAACAGAATGCTTTAAAAGCCACAATTGATTGATATGTGCTGTAGATAACTTCAAACTGGGTCGGTTTTTAGTCACTCTTGTACAGCTGCCAAAATGAAGATTAGACATCATCTCACCTGTACCAGTAAATTTGTGATCTACATGATCACTTGCCCTTGTACAAATCATTATATAAGATGGAGCATCAAGTTAAAGAGAGATCGACGCTCCACAGGTCAGCCATCAGGTCTGCCATTGCTAAAGGCACCAGCAACCAACCTGTGGCATGTCATTTTGCTCAGTCCAACCACAGTGCAGCCTCCATCAAATACTGTATTATTGATCATGTCCCTCCACTCAATCATGGAGGTGATTGCAGTAAAAAATGCTCTAACTGGAATCCCAATGGATTCACAAACTGGGTACTTTATCCCCAAGAGGGTTAACTGAGACCCTGCAGTTGCATTGTTTCTTATAATTTTAACACCTAATATGCTATAAAAATAAACATCCTGCCTTTTCTCTTCCAAATTTAGCATTGACTCAATAGCCTGATTTTACCTATATTACATGTCTTGAATTGTTAAATTACCGTATTAGAGTATCCTTGTTGTTCTTTCTAGGAGTGTTATCGTTAGCTACTGTTACATTAGGACATAGTGATATCAGACAGTGTGCAGTATGTAAGACTTTTATTATCTATATACATAAGTCATTTACACTATTTATGATGCTAGATAGTTACTGCCTTTTATTTGTTTTCGTCTATTATATACACTATTGGTTTATGTTTAAGCTTCTGCCAGCGACTGGAGTGGTAGACTGTGTCCCCGGTTTACGCAGCAACCACCAATGGCTTCATGATGACATCAACATATCCGCAACCACTGGAGCATGCTCGCCACCTCCTGCTTTCCGCTGCTGACATCTTCACATTCAGGGTATTTATTTGGTAAGACCACACTTGTATGGTGCCCTACATGATTTACACTGGTTGTCTATATTGCATCTCCTCTGTCCTAATGACAGGTTCCTCCAAGGCCCTGAAACATTGACTACATTTGAGGATAAAGATGTTTTAAAGTAGGGATGTGCACAAACCCCAGTGTTTTGGTTTTGCATATGTATCTCTTAATGGTTTGGATCTGGATTTGATTTTGCCAAAACTGCCCTTGCATGTTTTGGTTGTGGATCTGTATTTTTGCTAAAATAATAATAAAACAGCTAAAATCACATAATTTTGGCCTGTTTCTGTTCCTACAGTTTTATTAACCTCAATAACATTTATTTCCAGTAACTTGCAGTAAATTTTGACCACCTCACAGCTCACAATATTGATTTAATCTAGTTTAGGCCAAAAGGTTGCATCCCGCTAGCTGGCTGACTAAGCTAAGCGACAGCAGTGGGTGGCACTAACATGTGGCACTTCAGCTGCCAACATGGCACAGAGTGGCACTGCAGTGGTAGACAGGTTGGCAGTTTAATAAGCTATATGACCCCTAGGAAGTTTAAAAACCAAGAATGTTTTCATTATTCAAGAACTAGGGAATTGGAATAGGTTTATGGGCTGAAGACAGGGAAAGTATGGAAGGATTGATTAGTTTTTCATTCATTTTTATTTTAATGTTTTGATTCTTAAGAAAATTTATGAGGGAATATCAATCTAGGATCAAGTTCTTCAGTTCCTAAATGACATCTTTGATCTGAAGGAGGTTTTTTAATTTTTATACATCTAATAGAAATGAGGTGGCCTTGCTTAAGGATGTGTTAGTAGAACATACTGTAAACAGATGTTAACTCTGTACTCAGGGAGGTTGTTAGGGATAATGGAACAAAGACTTGCTTGAAAGTTCTCCCGCTGAACTTGAACTTCCAGCATCTGTGATGTTTGCTGGGCCTACTGGAAGTTGGAATTTGTCAACAACAGGCGATGTGCATTAGGTTTACCTCAGCCTGCATTACACACTTTATGTACCATGTAAATATGTATGTATGTGACCAAAATACACAACTAATTTTTCTATTAAACATATTTGCCCTTTATTACACACATACTGGCAGGAAGATGCTCTGTGCTGCTGCTCTTATTTGCCCACCCCATCAACTTGGTTGCTCAAAATAAAAAAAATGAAACAGGCATACAGAAGATGTTGTCTGTGACCATTACAATTTCTGGACATTCATAAACTATACAATTAAAAATGTTAGGCAGCAATGCCCCCAACAGCACATAATGCAAAGAAAAGAGGTGCAAGATAGAATTGCCCTTTAGCCCTCCCACCCACTATTATGTTGTATATATGAAACAGGACATTCACAGTGTAACAAAACAATCACTGCAGTGACAGAGACTGACACTTGTGGCTGAAATGACTGGTTTGTTTGGGCCCCCAGAAAACAAGCTGCCAATGTGCATTGGTGGCAATGATCCTATGCACAACCTGGCTTTACAATATATGAAAGATCAGATGTCATCATCATCATCATCATCATCATCTCCATCAGTGTGCACATCCTCTTCATACAATAATAATTAGTCCCCGCTGGAATCCAACATTACAGGTACCTCTGTATTTTTTTTACTTATTTGCTGGTAAAGGTCTTCCTTGTGGAATTTGTAATTAAATTTTGATGAACATCATCTTTTCCACATATTGTGGAAGATACCTCTTACACCAATCACTGACAAGGTTCCCGCCTGCACTGAAAACTCTTTCAGAGTACACACTGGAGCAACTTAAGTAAAGCAAAGCCAGTTTGTGCAAGGGCCTCCAAATTGCCTCTTTTTCCTGCCAGTAGTGAAACCAACTTTCTGACATGCCTATTTGGATGCTATCCCTAAGATAATAATCATCAACCATTCTCTGAATGGTGGCCATATCAGACAAAGTCATGGTAGACATGTCACTAATTGTAGGCAGTTCTTTCAGACCCAACCAGAAGTCATTAGGTTTTGCTGACTGATCCACATCACCAGCAGTGGGTCTCTTAGGAAACTTTTTATTTTTCCTGGCAGCCACAGAAACTGAAGGAAGAAATGCTGCTGTGTAATGTACCACTTGAGCTGACAATTTTTTCACCAACAGCTCTTTGCATCTCTTCAGATTTGTGACCTTTGGAAAAAGTACACAATGTATGTCTTAAACCTAGGATCAAGTATGGTCGCCAAAATATAGTGATCTGATTAAAAGAGATTAACGACCCTTGGATCCTGTCAAAGAAATTAAGGGCTTGATCTACAAGTCCCACATACTTAGCAAAATCACTCAATTTCAGCTCCTCCTTCAGTTTCTCCAGCTGCTTTTGCAAAAGTCTGATTAGGGGAATGATCTGACTCAAGCTGGCAGTGTCTGAACAATCTTCACATGTGGCAAGTTCAAAGGGTTTGATAACCTTGCACAACATGGACATTATTCTCCACTGTACTTGACTAAGGTGCATTCCCACTTCTTTCCCTATGTCATATGCTCTTGTATAGCCTTGGATGGCCTTTTGCTGCTCCTCCATCCGCTGAAGCATATAGAGGGTAGAATTCCACCTAGTTTCTTCCTCTTGCTTCAACTGATAGCAGGGCAAATTCAACAGTACTTGCTGATACTTCAATCTTTGACACTTGGCTCTTGAATGTTGAAAATGTTCCAAAATCTTTCAGAGCATCTCCTGCATGTGCTTGGATCTAACAGAGAAAAGGGAGCAGCTAGCTGATGCTAGACTGATTGTTACATTTTTAGCCAAAATTTCTGAATTTTGCAAACACTTTGTAATTTGATGAATGTACTGCAAGTGACATAACAGGGAGGATGTTCCTAGATTGTTAAAGTCCTTATCTCTACTCACTCTTGCTTGGCAAACATTACAGATGGCTTGACAACTGTTGGCTGGATTTGGGTGGAAATAATTCCACATATGAGAAGTTGATTTTTTTTGTCTATTGCCCGGGCATGACGATGGGCTTTTTCAAACCATGGGCAAAAACTGTTGACTGATTTACACAAACAACATCCTTGCAGTCAACATCCTCATTATCATCAACATACTCATCAATCTTGTTAGTGTCAACTTCAGAAATATCCTCCTCATTCTCCTGGTGCAATTCCATAGAAGCATGTTGACTTGTGCTGCTCATCCCCACATTTGCAGAGGGTAAACAAATGGTGGAAGAAGGATCCTCTTCAAGTGCAGTATTAAAAAGGTCAGGCTCACACATGGCAAACGCTGACACACTTGGACTCTCCTCGGGGATCTGTGACTTTTCTGAGATTGCATTTTTTTACACTTCTACAGGGAGAATGGCTTACATCATCATAAGATGCAGAACCACCAGTCATAAATAAAGGCCATGGCTTTATCCTTTCCTTGCCTCTTTGTGTAGTAAATGGCATATTGCCAATTTTTTGTATCTCTGCAGCTAATTACTTTTGTTTAACACAGTATAACAGTGCTGGTTTAATTTTAAATGCCCTGACTTAAGCACTTGGGCATCGGCCATTGTAGATGATGTTGATGGCCTTGCATCATCAACTGCTGGCAGCAGCTACAAGACTGGTATGTGGTTCCTGATCTCATCTGATTTGATCTACCTCCATATCAACAAACTTACACTGTGGTCTGACCGACAGTGTCACTGAACAATATTTTTTTTAACACTGGGGAAGAGCACCCCTGGACATGGCAGCAGCCCTTTGATGAATAACACAGACAGCACCCCATTTTTATGGACAAAAAAGCACCCCTGTCAAGTGCAGACAGACCACCTGCAGAGTCACAAATACGTGAATCATAAACTGCAGTCTGGCCAGCAGTGTCACCAAACAATAATAGTGCAGCTATGTTGTTAATGCACACATAAACACAAAAAAAGCACTTTCATTATTTTTACACTGGAGAAGAGCACCCCTGAATGATGCAGAAGTCACTTGATGAACAACACAGACAGCACCCCTTTTTTATGGAAAACAAAGTAACCCTGCTGAGTGCGGACAGACCACCATATATATCCAAATACAGAGCAGCAGCGGGTGGCACTCAGAGAAACTATCAAAAATGACACGGACACACCATGAATCCAGTCAACGTTTCAATTCTTTTAAAGAATTTTCATCAGGACATGTCCTAATGAAAATTCTTTAAAAGAATTGAAACATTGACTGGATTCACGGTGTGTCCGTGTCAGTTTTGATAATTTCTCTGAGTTCCGCCCACTGCTGCTCTGTTTTTGGATATATATATATATATATATATATATATATATGTACATATATCTTTTTTTATTTATTGTGGATTAATAATATTAATTTTATTTCACTTTTATTTTTTTACACTGGGGAATAGCACCCCTGAACGAGGCAGCAGCCCCTTGATGAACAACACAGACAGCACCCCTTCTTTATGGACCACAAAGCACCCCAGCTGAGTGCAGACAAACCACCTACAAAGTCAAAAATACGTGGACTATAAACAGCGGTCTGGCCACAAGGGTCACCAAACAGTAATAGCACAGCTAATTTGCTAATGCACACACAAAAAAAGCACTTTTATGTTTTTTACACTGAGGACGAGCACCCCTGAATGAAGCAGCAGCCCCTTGGTCAACAACACAGACAACATCCCTTTTTTATGGACAACAAAGCACTCCTGCAGAGTGTGGACTGACCACTTGCAGAGTCACAAATACAATAAACTGTGGTCTGGCCGGCAGTGTCACCAAACAATAATAGCGCAGCTATGGTAAGTGGCTAATGTGCACACACAAAAAATATATATTTTATTATTTTTTGTGTATAGATATTAATTTTATTTCACTTTTATTTTTTTACACTGGGGAAGAGCACCCCTGAATGAGGCAGCAGCGCCTTGATGAACAACACAGACAGAACCCCTTCTTTATGGAGAACAAAGCACCCCTGCCAAGTGTGGACAGATGATCTTCAGTGCAGAGTCACAAATACATGGGCGATAAACTGCAGTGTGGCTGGCAGCATCACCAAACAATAATAGTGTAGCTAAGTTGCTAACATACACACACACACAAAAAGCACTTTTATTTTTTTTATACTGGGGAAAAGCACCCCTGATTGACAGAGCAACCCCCCTGGACAGCACAGCACCCATTTATGGACTGCAGCCCTAGACCCTTGATGGACAGGACAACAACACAGCAGCCCCTTGATTGACAGGACAAGTGACACAGCAGCTGCAGTACCCATTGAAGCACGTCTTTACATGCTGCAGCCCCAGCCCCTTTATGGACAACACATCAGCAGCCCCAGACACCAACTGGACAACACAGTAAGTTGACAAGTTGTAAGTAACTAACTACACTAGTGACACTGACTACACACGTCTGCTAGCTTCACTCTCCACAGCCAGAGTGAAAATGGCGCTGATTACAGGAACCTTTATAGAATCCAAAACCCGTGAGTATCCGACAGTGGGAGGATGATGTTTTGCCTCATTTTGAGATCCAAGTCAGGTGTGAAAACCTTAGCTGAGCTCAATTCTCATCTGTAAGTTTGGGTGGGTCTGGGTCTCTGAGAACCGCTCCCTCTCATCTCTATATTAAAGCAAGAATGCCTTCTATATAAAAAATCTAATTTATCAAAGCCTGTAAGCACTGTGCTTCTTAATAGTAAGTGGACTAGCAAGGTGAATTTGTCCAAATATAGTAAAGGGCATACAGGTGGATACTCAGATTACTTGGGAGTATACAAAAGTGATTGGACACTGGCAGCAAAATGATCAATGAGATTTTACTGATTTCAGTAGTTTTTAGGTCCACCACATGCAGTGATTACTGCAGACACCCTGCTTGGCAAACTGTCCACAATTTCCTGGACAGCAGCAGGCAGTATGTTTTGCCATTTCTACCTTATGTACAGTGCCCAACTGTGACACTGAAGAAACTCGAGTCGGCCAAGAAAGCACCTGTTGCTACAATTCATCCCAGAGGTTCTCAGTGGGGTTAAGATCTTTACCTTGAGCTGGACACTTTATCCGGGTTACCGAATTTTCTGTATACAAGTCCAGCATCACCCTGGAAACATGGCATTATCAGTCTGATAAAAACATTTGTTGTTTCTGTAGAACTTACATCAGCACCCACCTTTTTTTTACTCCTTCTCTTAGGTTGGGATCCCGGCGATCGGGATGCCGGCAGTCTGGATGCCGGTGGTCTGGATGCAAGCAGTCAGAATACCGACAGTGGTTTCCTGACAGTCAGAATCCTGACAGGATAAGGTAAGCAGGCTAACCCTAAACCTCTGCCCTTCCCCTAACCATAAACCTCCATCCCTGCAGCCTAACCCTAATTCTCCCCCACAGCCTATCCCTAAACCTCCCCCTAGTGAATAATCCTAACCCCTAAACCTAACCACCCAACCTTAATACTTATCATTGGGATGCTGAATCCAGGATTCTGACTGCTATATTTTTGACTGCCAGCATTCTGACTGCCAGGATGCTGACTATTTCCCCTTCTCTCTCCCTGTTACTTCATCACTCTCTTCATTATCTCTCTTTCATTTTTTGGTTCTTTTTGTTCCTTTGACACTGTTCCCCATTTTGCTAGCCACTTTTTCTATTAATTTATTAATTCTACTGCCATTATCAGAACAGATTTTTTTTCTTAGAGTGCATACACAGTGGTGTTTGAATATTAAGTTAGAGACTATTTAAGTAGGTGAGGGATGGTGTCTGTGTTTAGTAGTGAATAAGAGCTATCACCTACTCTACTGAGATGTGAAATGTTTTAGTGGGTTGGTGGTGCATTTGGTAAAGCATGTGGTGGGAGAAAAATAGTGTTAGACAGTGGTGGTGTGTGAAGACTATTTCAGTGGGTGAATAGGATGGTGTTTGTGTGTAGTAGTGGGTAAGAGGTTTTATATACTGCACAAATTTATTTGTAAGAATATTGCTGAAGATGGGCAGTACATTTGATGAAGGGTAAGTATAATGAGGGAGGTATAGTTTGAGGGGTAGTGATTTATAAAGGTTATTTCAGTGGGTGATGGGTAATGCCTGGGAGTAGTAGTGTATAAGAGGTAATATATACTACACTGTCAGACGAGTGAGATGTATTTCAGTGGGTGATGTACTCAGTGAGTGGTATGTGTAGTGGGGGATGTAGTGTAGTACAGGCAGCAATATTTACCTCTATGTCCTGATATAGATGACCCTACACTGACAGTTTGTGTTCTCTGTTCCTCAGTGAACCTACAGTATTGCACTACACTAATAGAGTTGTAACTAAGAAGTGCAATTTGTACCACTGCCAAGGGTCACAACTATCTCCACTACCAAATTTGTGTGTGTGGGTGGCAGTGTGTGTTGGGGCACCGGTGTGGTCTCTTGCCTAGGGAAATAAAATGCTTAGTTGCAGAATTTTTACTGTAATCTTGTGAATCCATGTTGTATTTTGTAACTGTATAATGCTAGAATAGTTTTTTTTGATATTTATTATATTATTAATATAAACATACAAACTCCACATACATGAAAACTACACCCCATAGCCTCTTACTAGTGTCATGGTGGTGAATTATTTTCACCAGTTTGACTAAAGCTGGGTACATCTTTGCAGATATATCGCCCGTTCAATCAAACAGACGATATATAGTATATGTAGTGGTTCAGCAGGTGTGTGCAGATGAAATGTCTGCAAACGACATATAGCATCAGCCCTTGAGTACAGCTGATGACCAATATACCCGCAGATATATTGACACATCTGAATTGCAAACAGAAATAAATAAACCCCAGTGCTCCCTGTAAAAATAATCAGCTCTTTTTTGCCCACACCTGAGTGTATGTGAGTAATCAATAGTGGAAGGAAAGAGCGCTAAAATTAATATATGTGTGAATATACTAATAGTAGCAGCATAAAAACAAAAACAAATACATTTAAACAGAACTTAAAAATAAAAAAAATAGTAGTTAAATAAATTTGTATATATTAATGTATTAAATATTAAGTCAATAGAGGTAAAACCTACTATATATGACAAAAGTTTTGTTTATAGCTCTCTTGAGACAATGTTTGCTTTGGTCCTGTAAATGAAGAACCACAGGATTTCAAACTATCCCTATCTTACCCTACCCCCTTGCTCGGTATCGGTTCTCTGGCTGCTGTCACAGATGGTTAGTTGTGCAGGTGTACCATGTCTGGTGCTCCATTCTGCACCTTGTGTCACACAGCCTGCTCGCTGATACAGTTTTGTTTGGTGGCACGGCAGGTCTCTGTGGGATAAGACACTCAATGTCCGGTGTCCCTGGTATGTGCCGGGAGTGCTCTATGTTAGCGCCCATTGTAAAGCATCCAATGCATTTCAACAATTAGCTTATCTTTATCAAGGAAGTAGAACCTTTGACCCTGATACCTTTAAATCACCAGGGCTCTCTTCTGATAGGTTGAAGCTTAAGTTGATGGCAAGTCTTTCTCCAAATTAAAATCATTTTATTTTATTGCTCCAATAAACATGCTAAAAGCCCCTAATAACAGGTTTATCCAAACACTGTATTGGGGTATTCTATAATATTGCTAAATTTTACAACTAATAATGAAAATAGGTAAAAAAAAATAAAAAATAATAATAATAAATAAATACAAATTTTGAACAAAGTAAAATAAAATAAATCAAAGTAAAAATAAATAATAATATTAATAATAATATAAAAATGAAAATAATGCACCGCCATTGTCATCTATATTTGTGTAAAATGTTTAAAAGTAACTAAGATTCATTGTAGAAAAGGTTTTGGCTCAAAATCCATATGTAACCCAGATGGCTGGAGGTTTTTCATTTTGTAAACCCAATCTGTTTCTATCTTGGACTTCTCTAGATAGTTCCCTCCTCTCCAATCCGGCTCCATTTTTTGAATAGCATGGAACATTAAACCTACAGGGTTCTTATTATGGTTGATGGAAAAGTGTTCTGACACACTATGTGTTTTTAGTCCTTTTTGTATGTTTAATATGTGTTCCTTAATTCTTGTTCTTAGTTTTCTTTTTGTGCGGCCTATGTACTGCAGTCCGCAGGGACACATTACTTATATTTTTACATCCTTTGCAGTTAGTATCAGAATCCTTTATTGCTACTACTCTCTTGTTCCTTGGCAAATGGGATAAAACTGATGTAAGCATTTTTTTTAATGTCTTCTCTCTCTTGTAGACTATCTTTGGTCTGTTCCGAATTAACTTTTCTACCATTGGATCGATTTTTAGTATGTCCCAATCTTTGTTTAGTATGGTTTCCAATTCATTTGTGCAGCTATTATATTTGGTGATGAATAAGATGTGAGATTTTCTCTTTTTGTACTTGATGAGATCTTCCCTCTTTTTGTGTCTTACTTTATGCAGACTGGTTTCTAGCAGTGTTTCCTTGTAATTTATTTCTAGTAACTTCTGTTTAAGAGAGTTACACTGTTTTTCAAGTGTCTTCTTTTAAACAGTTCCTTTTAATCCTTTGGAACTGCCCTCCTGGAATATTTTTAATCCATTGTGGGTGATGGTTGCTCGATGCTAGTAAGCAGTTGTTACAGTCTACAGTTTTGATGTAAGTCTGGGTCTCCATATATCCATCTTCAATATAAATCTCTAAATCCAAAAAATTAACACTCATGTTGCTATAAGTGGAGGTACATTTTAAATTGAGATTATCCTGTATAATTTATAGCAAGAAAAGTTTAAGTTCTTCCTCCTTCCCTTCCCAGATAGAAAACACATCATCTATAAAAAAGATCCATGTAATCAGATTTATTTTGTATGGTTATCATCCCAAATGCAGTTTTCCTCCCATTTCACCACAAATAAGTTTGCGTAACTAGAAGCTAAGCGACTTCCCATCACCATCCCAGTTACCTGTTTGTAATAGTCCCCTCTATACAAAAAGTATTTGTGTTGCAAAATGTATTCTATACTCCACAAGATAAACTTAGCTTGACTATGTGGAAGTTCTAGATTTTGGCACAAATAGTGGTTGGTGTGTGCACAATCATCCACATGTCTTATGCAAGTGTACAGCAACTTAACATCACGTTACTAAAAAGTATGTTTCCTTCCATTCAATTTCCGCAAGACATTGCAATGCCTCTGTGGTGTCCTTAAACTAGATTTTTTGTTGAACAACCAATGGTTGCAGGTTAACATCCACAGATCCTGACAAATTAGATGTGAGGGAGTTTATCCCTTAAACTATAGGATGTCCGGGTATATTAGTTAAATCCTTAAGAATTTTCGGGATCTGGCAAATGACCAGAATTCTTGGTGAATCAATGTTTAGAAAGACAAATTAATGCTTTGAGAGTATACCTATATATAGTCTCTCTTCTAAATGGTCAATAAGTTCCCTCCTAAATTCTTCTGTAGGGTCTTTGTCCAATTTTTTGTAAGTCGTTTTATCTGCAAAGAGGCTGTCTGTTTCTGCAGTGTACTTGTCCTTGTCCATAATGACTAATCCTCCACCTTTGTCTGGACTTTTAATTATCACATTTTTGTGAAGAGAGTTTCGGTGATTTAAAGGTATCAGGGTAAAAGGTTCTGATTCCTTGACAAAGACAAGCTAATTGTGAAATGCATTTTAGGCTTTACAGTGGGCACTGACATAAAGCACTCCTGCCACACACCAGGGATGCCAAACATTGAGTGTGTCTTATCCTGCAGCTACCTGCCATGCTGCATATTATTATTATTATTATCCTTTATTTATATGGCGCCACAAGTGTTCTGCAGCGCCTTAAATAGTACATAAAACTAATAAGTGAACAAGAAACAAGTAACTTACAGTACATTACAGTGCAGGACAAGGACACAACTTATATACATTGCTGAAATAGTGATTAAAGCACTCACAATAAGCTGCCGGGAGTTGGCGGTCCCGTGTTAGGTGCCCTAATGGGGAGTAGAGAGTAGAAGAAAATGTAAAGAGAAGCACATGAGGGAAGAGGTCCCTTCTCATGAGAGCTTACATTCTAAGGGGAGGGGCAGACAGACAGGCGTGACACAGAAGGGGAAGATAGGAAGGAAAGAGCATGAGGTGGGTGCATAGCAAGACTGTATCAGTGAGCAGGCTTTGTGACACAAGTTGCAGGGCGAAGCACCAGATGCAGTACACCTGCACAAATAACCATCTGTGACAGCAGCCGGAGCACTGATACCAAGCAAGGCAGTAGAGTAAAATAGGGATAGTTTGAAATCCTGTGGTCCTTCATTGATAGGACCAAAGTAAACATTGTTTCAAAAGAGCTCTAAACAAAACTTTCATTTGTTGAACTTTAATAGGTTCTACCCCTATTGACTTAATTTTGAATACATTAATTTGTACAATTTTATTTAATTTAGTTCTGTTAAAATTTATTTGTTTTTGTTTTATGCTGCCACTATAAGTATATTCACACATATATTAATTTTAGCACTCTTTCCTTCCACTATTGATTACTCACACACACTCAGATGTGAGCTGCTTATTTTTATAGGGAACACTGGGGTTTATTTATTTCTGTTTAAATTGTTTATTGAAACACCCAGCTGCACCATATACAGTATGTCTGACATTCTACACACACATAAAGTCATTGTATAAGAACCCTTTTTCTCTATTGTCTTGAGCACACAAGACCTACCAATAGATGAAAAAGGTATCTGTGCCAGGTTTCTAGAATTTTAAAAATTATGTATAACAGAAACAAGGCAATGGTAGGAAATCACCACATTGAAAAGGTATTTGGAATAAGATTTCATTCAAAGGCTTTTAATACAAAAAAATCCTAATTTTATACCCATTAAAGATTATGTTTTTAAAGATTGGAATATGATTCTGGACCAATGTTCCAAATCACTGATACAACTTATTATAAAAGACAGAGAACATTCTCTGACACAAATCCAGGAAAAAGCTAAAACGATGGAGGAGGAGTTTAGACCAGTTAAAGAGATGGATGATTCTACGAAATTAATAGAAATAACTAACAATAGAATAGACAATGTCTAAAAAGAAATAAAAGAAAATAAAATAAAGAAAATTCATTAGGGATTTGGAAAATAAGGTGATGAATCCAACAATTATGAGAGGAAAAGCATCACAAAGAATAGACAGCAAACAAAGATCAGAAGAGTTAGACAAAAAAAAAAGAAAAAAACAGTTCAATATACAGTAAGAATATTATATCATAAAGAACATACAAAACTCAGAGACCACTATTAAATACACTGAAAAACACTCAACCATATAGGTGGTGAAAACCATTTAATGTAGATAATGTCACTTATAACAGGAATGAGAGAAGTGTCTATTACAGGGCTAAAAAAACAAATACAGTGTACCGATTTGACAGAAGGAATATTGCAAAAAATTCCTTTGAAACATGCAGAAAAGATGCCCAGGAGGAGGATAGCAGAATGTCTTAGCAACTGCGACAAATAATATTGGATCAACACATAAATAAGAAGTACATACTATGGGCCTGATTCAGACCCACTCGCAAGCGGCTGTCTGCTCGCAAGTGGGTCGATGTTGTGCACTGCGAATGCGCACGATGGCGGGAGCTCCGTCGTGCGCATGCACCAGACGTGACGAGCGATGGACTTTCCTTCGCTCGTTGTGTCTGATCAAAGGGGGCGTGCTGTCGATGTTGATTGACAGCACGCCCCCTTTGGTGGGTGTGCCGGGGGCGTGCCTCCCTGATGGGGGTGTTCCCAAGGGAACGCCTACCGTCAGAAGCCGGCCCACTGACATCACTAGTGATGTCAGTGGGAGTGATTTTGGCTCTGATAGAGCCAAAATCACTCCGGGCCTTGTGGTTGAAAAACTCAACCGCAGGCTCCGGCTCGCAGTGGCGATGGTCGCGATGGTCAAGACCATTGCGGCCATCAAACTGCATGCTCGTATAGCCTGTGGGTGGTGACCCACAGCTATACGAGCGTCCAGGAGGACGCTCCATAATTATGGAGGGCGGCCCTCATTCAGAGCGTGTGCTCTGCTCAGAGCGTACGGCTCTGAATGAGGGCCTATAACTCTAATCCAAAATAACAAAAAAAAACAGATCAGTTGACTTCAATTAGTATTTTTTTAGACTTTCTGGAAATAGAGGCTTTAGAACAAATTCAGAGCACATCCCAAACAAAGAAGAAATAATAATAAAAAAAACATAATAAAAGGGGAAAAAGAAGAGGTAAAAGGAAGGAACTTATAGTCACTTACCCAGAAGGGATCCTCAACCTTAGTTCAGTGGAATTAACAAAAGTACAGATGAGTATACTGCATAAAAGGCTAATATTTGCCCCACAGGCAGGTCCAAAAATTTGAAATGTATATATACCTTCATTTTGCTAATTGAAAGAAGCTTGAAGTCTAAAGTGAAGCTTGAATTCTTAAGTGAATTGTGAGTTTGAAACAGAAGCAGGTGAGTATTCTGAGTATTCTCTGCCTATCTATATAAGGAGTATTCTGAATATTCTCTGCCTATCTATATAAGGAGTATCCTGAGTATTCTCTGCTTATCTATATAAGGAGTATTCTGAGTATTGTCTGCCTATCTACAAAAGGATTGTAATATGAGGGATAAATCTGAGTGTGAATTGGTTGTGTCTGTATTTGTGTTGTGAATTCTTACTAGGTGTGAAGTGGCACAAGGAGTAAGGGCTGAATCTAACAGCAGCAGAGAGAATATTTAAACAGTGTTGACACTCAATAGAGCTTGCTCATTGAAAGAAGCTTGCAGTCTAAAGTGAAGCTTGAAATCTTAAGTGAATTGTGAGTTTGAAACAAGCAGGTGATTTAGAATACAGAAAAAGGTGAGTTACTATACACAAACAGTAACACATATTTCCAATGCCCCTTACATCTGAGACAATGTTTGGCCTAGTGCAGTGCAGGGGATGTATTGCATTTGTTTTGCAAGAAAATTGCTGGAGATTCAGCTGCTGCCCAATCTGTAAGCAATTTTCTCTGCTGCAGGAGGAGATAGCAAAACTGCATGCTGAGATATGTAGGATTTCTGTGTCCTTGAGGCCACCACTGCCTCAGAGAGCCCCCAGAAGACATAATGCCTGGACTACTGTGGGCTCTGAAAGGCAGAAATTTTCAGAAATACAGACACCTCGCACAAGCTGTGACACTGAAAAACTCATATGCAGCTCTTGCAGGGCTGGAAGGTACAGCTAACATAGGCAATACAGAACAGGAAAATATGGGGTCTTCCACTGACTATAGAAAAAGGAATAGGAACAGGAAAATTACATCTTCAAAAGGGACTATACTTCTCTTGGAAGATTCCATTGTTAGAGGAGTACATCTGGGAAACACTTCTGAAGTAGAGAGACAAGTAAGTTGTTTACCTGGAGCCACAGCTCCAATGGATAAAGAGTGCAAGCTGAGAATTGCGAAGGCAACAAGAAAAGATGGAGAGGTGGATGTCATTGTCCACCTAGGGACAAATGACCTGGCCAATGCTGAAGTCAAGGCAGTAAAATATGAATTCAGGAAGTTAGGGACTGTTATAAAGCAGGTGGCAACCACTGTAACTTTTTCAGAAGTAAAGAAATCATTGCATCAGAAACTACAATGTTTGGCTATAGAAGTGGCATTATGAGGAGGGATTTTGATTGACAGTCCATAGCCATGCCATCTGGCAATAACTATTTAAACTAGAAGAGATGGACAGTGAAACAAAGAAGAAAAAAAAATCTGCTCCCCCAATAAAGAGGTATTATTTCTGCTGGCAAATGGAACAGGAAGCATATCCACAGCAACAGAAGATAATTCAGAACAAAACCAAATAAACATAGGCAGAGAGATGAACATACCTAGTAACAGGAGAAATAAGCAAATATATAAAACTCTAAGAGCAATGTGTACAAATGCTAGGAGCTTAGGAAATAAAATCCCTGAACTAATTGCAATAATAACAAGGGATGATCTGGATATTGTGGCTATTACGGAGTCATGGTGCAATGAAAATCATGACTGGAACATAGCTATACAGGGATATACTTTATTTAGGAAGGACAGAATGGGAAGAATAGGAGGAGAAGCAGCAATGTATGCAAGGAAAGCATAAAAAATTATGTTAATACATAGTATTGAAGAAAAAACTGAGTCCCTTTGGGTGACTATAGAAGCAGGGGAGAAAATGATTTTTCATATTAGGGTGATCTACAGACCACCAGGTCAGGAAGAGGAACTGGACAATAAACTATTGCAGGACATCACTAAAATGGCATTAAAAGGAGAGGATATAATCATGGGAGAATTTAATCTACCCGTTATAAATTGGGAGGTGTCTGTGGCAAGTTCCACTAGAAGTAGGGACATCCTGAATTCATTGCAGGGAGCCTCCCTCAAGCAATTGGTGAGGGAGCCCACTCAGAAAGACACAATATTAGTCTTAATACTTACAAATGGAGACAGAATATCTGATGTAAAAGTGGGTGAAAACCTGGGATCCAGTGATCATCAAGCAGTATGGTTCAGAATAAAGACAGATACTGACTCACCCCACACAAAAACAAAGGTGTTAGATGTTAGGAAGGCTGATTTTGCAGGGATGGGAAGATGTGTAACCGAATCTTTGGCATAGTGGAGGAAATTGAAAGGAGTGCAGGAGAGGTGAGAAAATTTGAAAAGTACAATACTAAAGGCAACAGACCTTTGTGTCAAAAGGGTTAGGAAAACAACAAGGAAAAGGAAGCCAGTGTGGTTTGGGAAAGAGGTAGCAAGTATTGTGAAAGCAAAAAAGATGGCATTTAGGAAATACAAGCAGGCACAAAATAATGAAGACAAAGAGGAGTATCTTGCAAAACAGAAGGAGCCTAAGAAGGTAATCAGATGTGCAAAGGCAAAAGCTAACAAGAAAATGGTACAGTTAGTGGGTAATGGGGGCACAAGTTTTTTAAAGTATATAAGCAAAAGGAGAAAAACAGAAGGTGGAATAAAAAGACTAAAGACAGAAAGAGGGAGTCTTGTTGAGGGAGACAATGTAATAGCTGATCATCTTAATAATTATGGGCCTGATTCAGACCCACTCGCAAGCGGCTGTCCGCTCACAAGTGGGTCGATGTTCTGGACTGAGCATGCGCACGACGGAGGGAGCTCCATTGTGCGCATGCGCCAGACGCGACGAGCGATGGAAATTCCTTCGCTCGTTGTGTCTGATCAAAGGGGGCATGCTGTCGATGTTGGTTGACAGCACGCCCCCTTTGGTAGGCGTGCCGGGGGCGTGCCTCCCTGATGGGGGCGTTCCCAAGGGAACGCCTCCCGTCAGAAGCCGGCCCACTGACATCACTAGTGATGTCAGTGGGAGTGATTTTGGCTCTGATAGAGCCAAAATCACTCTGGAGCTTGCGGTTGAAAACCTTGGCCAAGGAACAAGAGAGTAGTAGCAATAAAGGTTTCTACCACTATAATAACTGCAAAGGATGAAAAAATATAAGTAATGTATCCACTAAACAGATAGCAATTTTTTATTCCTTTGTGACAAATAAGGAATACAAAATAAATTCCCAACTGACCTGCAACTCGGATGGAGTAATTTACCTGATGGCGAATCCCTGTGGACTGTAGTACATAGGCCCCACAAAAAGAAAACTAAGAACAAAAATTAATTAACACATTTTAAACTTACAAAAAGGACTAAAGACATATGGTATGTTAGAACACTTTTTCATATACCATAAATAGAACCTTGTAGGTCTAATATTCAACGCCATTCAAAAAGTGGAGCCAGATTGGAGAGGAACTACCTAAAGATGTCCACATAGAAACAGATTGGGTTTACAAAATAAAAACCCTGCAACCATCTGGTTTACATGCGCATTTTGAAATGAAAACTTTTTTACAATGAATCTTAGTTACCTTTAAACATTTTTGCACACCTATAGATGACAATGGTGGCACATTATTTTTATTTTAATATTATTATTAATATTATTATTTTCATTATCATTTATTTCATTATTGTTTTAATTTACTTTGTTCAAAAACTGTATTTATTTTTTTTTTAATTTTTAATTTTTATATCTATTTTCATTATTAGTTTTCTTTTCATATTATTACAATAGGCAATAATTTTATCAATATTACAGAATACCCCAATACAGTGTTTGGATAAACCTGTCATTAGGGGTTTTTAGCATGTTTATTAGAGCAATAAAATAAAATGATTTTAATTTGGAGAAATACTTCCCATCTACTTCAGCTTTAACCTATCAGAAGAGAGCCCTGGTGGTTTAAAGGTGTCTGGGGCAAAGGTTCTGCTTCCTTGACAAAGACAAGCTACTTTTTGAAATGCATTGGAGGCTTTACAGTGGGCACTAACATAAAGCTCTCCCGGCACATACCAGGGATGCTGGACATCAAGTGTGTCTTATCACGCAGAGACCTGCCGTGCCGCCGAGCAAGACTGTATCAGCAAGCAGGCTGTGTGACACAAGGTGCAGGATGGAGCACCGGACGCATTATACCGGCACAACTAACCATATGTGTCAGCAGCCGTAAAACCGATACCAAGCAAAGTAGTAGGGTAAGATAGGGATAGTCTGAAATCCTGTGGTCCTTAATTTACAGCACCAAAGCAGACATTATCTCAAAAGAGCTATAAACAAAACTTTTGTTTGTTAAACAATAATTGGTTCTACCCCTATTGACTTAATTTTCAATCCACTAATTTATATAATTTTATTTAATTACTATTTCTTTTGGTTTCTGTTTTAGTTCTGTTTAAATTTATTTGTTTTTATGCTGCCGCTATTAGTATATTCACACATATATTAATTTTAGTGCTCTTTCCTATCACTATTGACATCTGAATGTGTGTAAGGGCTGTCCACTGCCCACCCATACTCTTTCTGCAGTGACTGCCGGTGACTGACTTCTCAACTGGGAGGCCACAGTCAAATGATTAGTTAATGTATATGTACTTACCATTTGTTAGATAAATCAGCAGATAGGCCCAGGAAGGTGTGTACACAGCATTAGCCATCTTTATTTAAACCAGTGTTTGGACTGTGTATTTACAGTATGTTTATTTTTGCATAGTGTGTGGTGCAGTGGGTCAGTGGTACACAGACACCAGTGCATCTTACACAGTGCTGTGGTTCTCATTCACTATGGAACGCAATACTGCATATGCACGCAGTTCAACTGCAAAGGTATGCTAATCTATTGTGATCGAAACGCAATCTCAGCACAACATAATGATACCCACTTTACCTTACACACTTCAGTAATATTTAGCAAGACTGCAAAAACAACAGTACAATTGAGTACCATTGCAGTCTCACGCACACTTGCACAAGCCCTGACCTTACTCAGGAATTGCTTACAAACACACACACTATGAGACCTCAGGCTGCATAGGGCATCACAGTGGCTAATTTATGTACACCCCTGCAACACCATTGAAATGCACTGCCACACCTGTGTTTGCCCAACCACCCCCCTTATTACCACACACAAATGGCACTTCCTGTCAATCACTCTCCAATGGGTCTGCGTAGTCACTGTGATTGCAGTTCCGATAGTAATGGCTAGTTCACACACATGCACTGCAATCCATATGCATTCACAGTATGCAACAATTGGCCAATTGTGTGTGTATTATCAACTGCATTCCTTGCCAAATCAGGCCCAGTGTCTGCATATCTGAGACTGCATAATATTATTTTGTATTCTTTTTTGGATGGTTACATGCAAGTGGATGTTCATACCCACTCAGTGACTAGCCACGCCCACACAGTGGGCCCCTGCTGCTGCATTTCCCTGGTGGGCCCTTCGTGCCCCAGTCTGACACTGCTTACCTGACAATACTAACATTACCTCTGTGTTCTGATTATCAAAGGAGCAAATAATTCGTTATCATTGGTAATAGTACTTGCACCAGTGCTTAGCTAAAATGATTTGCCTAAAATATTGTTAAACTGTGTTACAGCATGAAAGCGACAACAATATGATAGTTCTTCTGTACAAACACCCATGTTTCACCCATGGCACATCCAGAGTGTCAACTTCTTGTGTGGGATTACTAGGTCCAGGTCACACCCTACCCTGCTCATCACACCCTTCTGTGTGCACCCATCATTTGGCACATGCGTGCAAGACATTAATTCACTATGGCATATGCATACTGTGCTGATAATCATTCCTAATGTGTGCAATTGCATATAACCCAGAATCAGGCCCCTAGAAAAAGAGGGGGACAGAAGAAAAGCAGAAAAAATCAGAAGAGCAAAATCAAGAATAGAAAACATATCAGAGGGTGGAAAGAAATACAGAGATTGAAAGAAAGAGAGATAAAAAGGGGAACATAGAGGGACATTGGGGGCATAGAGCTAGAGATCCAGCCAGTTATGTAGCACTCATTTGTGACTTCTGCATTACTGGAACCTCAGGATGTAGCCTGCAGGAAACTGTGATACTGGGACTTGCTGTCAGATCACATCCTTGCTCAAGCAACCCATCATTTCAACCAGGGTAATGAGCATGGTTAAACACTGGTTCTACCTGGCTCATGGTGCAGTGTGAATGGGTAACCCATGTGGATGTGACCAAGGTCCCGTTCACAGCATAGGAAGAGCTGGTGCTCGGAGATCTCATCTCCAAGCATCCAGCTCTGCACATGCCTTTGGTGGCATCATCGACCTGGCCTAAAAGGGATCTCAGCCGGGTCACACCCGGGTTGGATCCATGTACAACCCGGCACTACAGTGTGAAATGGGTATTAGAGAAGTTTAGATCACTAAGGACAGATAGCAAGTACTGGCAAAACAGGCTCCTTTGGAACAGCCAGAAAAAAAATTGATGCATTTATGTTTAAGGTTAGTCTTCAGTTAGAGTTAGGGTTAAAGTTAGAGTTATTGTTAGGCTGCAGTTATGGTTAATAAACTATTAGAGTTAAGGTCAGGTTTAGAGTTAGGTGAATTAATGCTAAAGTGGCATTGTGAACATTGACATGTTAAATGCAGAGATTCAGAACATGTTGACATAATGATTATAAATATTATAAAAAATTGACATGTTACACCACATCCTTCTTGAGAAGGGCTTGTATTTTTAAAATCATACAGAAATTACAGTACAGCAGCAGATACCAAAGATATCCTCTACTTACGGCAAACTAATGCAGGATAATGCAGTAATCTATGCAGTTTCCTATTATTCACAAGAGAGTGTTATCAAATGGGGTGAAAATCCAAAAAGGTAAGCTTTTTGGAACTTCCCCTCAATAATAAACACCATCTTCGGATGGCATTGGCCATTTTGTCAGTATGGGGGCATTATCGCCAGAGAGGGATCTTCTGATCCCTTCCCAGTAGACCACAAGCTCCTCACCTCCAGATAATCCCACTTTTTTTGCAAGTGGTTGGCCTGACGGCTGCACATGTGCAGTGTTCTTGTTGACAGTAAAGTGATAGGGATTGCACTAAAGTGATAACGATACATGTGGAATCCTACTTTTTTATTTAAAAGGTGAATTCAAGTCGATTAAAGTTCATTATTTTACTGTATTTATGTATTTTGTGTCATTACTGCATAACAAATATACTGATTTAGATATTGGAATGTGCTCAATAAGTGTCAAAGTGGGCTCAGCATGGGAATGAGTAAGCATTCAGGAGCAAAGGGGTTAAGCTAATTTAAAATGGAACAGATTGATTCATATTCCAATATTTTTCTGACTTACATTTTTTACATGCTATATACACTGTAGAAAATGTAGAAAGAATCAACACAACACAACATACTGTATTTAAGTGAGTGAATGCTCTGGTATTCTACCCTTTATTGTGTTAGCCGAGAGCTTAACAGCATTTGTCTTTGTGCATATGTAATTGCCTGTGCAAAAGTATGGTTTTACTGCATTTGGATTGCTTTTTTACTACTAAAGTCCTTAGTAAAATGCCCCAAATCCATTGTGCTTGAAGCAAAAGTAGACAGTGAGATAAAGAGCTCATTTTCCTTTAGTTAAGTCTTAGATATTTTTTTTAATGGTTCACAAAGTACTATGCATTTATTCTCATGAGTATTCGAATATATTTAGAATGCTGCTGAAATAAACTTGTTGTTCTAGACAATAATACCACAAGTTATAGTCTAATAAGAAATAAAGTATCTTAATTGAAATGTATAAATCTTGGAAAATCATGTATCAGACACTTTACTGAAATAAATGTATTCCATATTTTGCCTGATTACCATGCAACATATGCTACATAAAAATAATTCTTATTTTACTGTTACCATATGAGTTCCTTATTTTAAATGAGAAAAGTAATAGCATTCCCTTTTCATCTTAAAAAAAAACTTTTGGGTAAACTTACAAAAATATCCGGTTAGAAATCCCAGTGGGATTCAAGTGTTTTGTTAAACTCAAAACCACCAGAATCTTTAATTTGATAAAACAAAAGATTGACAGCATACTACTACCTCCAAGGAGTGCACACCATGAATAAAAGTCAGAATATGGGAAAAGCATTGCTCTGGCCAATCAGACCATTCCAATGCATTCCTATGGCAGTGGGTGGGAGTGAACTCTTTCCCCGACAAAACATATTAATTTACTAAGAGGCGAGTTTTCTCAAATCATGTTTTCCAATGGTGAATGTAATCGAGTTTTGTTGTGAAACTTTGGTACAAACTCACATGAGAACAATCCTGTGCACAAATGTCCATGGTTTTTTAGATTATGTGCAAGGCGAAATACATATGAGAACAGAAGTGAGTTTTAAAACTATGCGCAAGAATGCATGCATTTTACTAGCAAAATACTGTGATTTGTTGAATCAGTCACATGTCATATACACACTGGGCAAGCATATAAAAACTAGGGATGTGTGCTGACCCCCATGTTTTTGTTTTGGATCTGGATCTCCCCTGGTTTTAGATCTGGATTGGTTTTGCCAAAACCTCACCTCCATGTTTTGTTTTCGGGTTTTGGTTTTGGATCTGGATTTTTTTCTTAAAAATAAAAAATAGCTCAAACCACATAAAATGGGCCAGTTTCTGTTCCTACAGTATTAATAACTTCAATAACATTTATTTCCACTTGTTTCCAGTACATTTTGACCACCTCACAGCTCACAATATTGATTTTTTTCATTGAGTTAAAGGGCCAAAAGGTTGCATCCAGCTTGCTGGCTCAAAACTGATTGATATAATTATTAATAGAGTTGAGGACTGTGCAAAGATGATGGTTGGGATGCTCTTGAGGATTGGAGAATTGATAGTTTACAGTTTGTGCAGCCCCTGGCTGTAAAATTGATAATAAATTAATTAAAAAAACAATTAATTGGTGCAGCCCCAGGCTGAATAATTAATAATTATTTAATTTAAAAGTAAAAAACAATTCATTGGGTGCAGCCCCTGGCTGAATAATTAATAAAAATAAGTTCATTGGTGCATCCCCTGGCTGTAAAAATAACAAATTAATTAAAAACAAATCATTGGTTCCTAAACGAACCATAACATTACTTTAAAATGTCAGGCAGCAATGCCCCAACCAGCACATAATGGAAAGGAAAAAGGTGCAAGATGGAATAGTCCTTGGGCCCTTCCACCCACCCTTTTAGTCATTTTAGTGACAAGGACTGCCAATTGTGGCTGAAATGATTGGTTTGTTTGGAGCACCATAAAACAAGCTGCCAATGTGCAATGTGCAATGTGCATTGGACATGGAAATTAAAATGATCCCATACACAGATTTGGCTTTACATTACAAGTTGTCATCATCCTCGTCCTCATCATCCCCATCAGTGTGTACATCCTCTTCATCACACAATATTAATTCGTCCTCGCTGGAATCCACCATAGGCACCTCTGTAATTTTTTTATGTAATTGTTGTTAGAGGTCTTCCTCGTGGAATTTGTAATTAATTTTAATGAACATCATATTTTCCACATTTTGAGGAAGTAACCTCCTAGGCCAATCACAGACAAGGTTGCCAGCTGCATTGAAAACTCTTTTGGAGTACACACTGTAGAGTGGGCAACTTAAGTATTGTAAAAACCAGTTTGTGTATTGGACTCCAAATTGCCTCTTTCTCCTGCCAGTACTGAAAGGGACTGTTTGATATGCCTATTAGGATGTTATCTCTGAAATAGTCCTCCACCATTCTGTGAATGGAGACCATATCACACATAGTCATGGTAGAAGACATGTCACTAGTAGACAGTTCTCTCAGTCCCGACCAGATGTCATTTTTTGGTGAATGATCTGCATGACCAGCAGGCATTCTGTAAGGAAAATTTAGTTTTTTCCTGGCAGCTGCAGAAACTAAAGGAGGAGATGGTGTTTCACGTGAGGCTGCAGCTGACAATTTTTTTACCAACAGCTTTTTGCATAGTTTTAGATTTTGGTCTTTTGGAAAAAAACTCACAAGGTAGGACTTAAACCTAGGATCCAGAATGGTTGCAAAAAAATATTTTTCAGATTTCAATAGATTGACTACACTTGGATCCTGGTGAAGTGAATCAAGGGCTTGATCCACCAGTTTAACATTCTTTGCGCAATTACTCCGTTTTAGTTCCTCATTCAGTTTCTACAGCTGTTTTTGCAAAAGTCTGATGAGGGGAATGACCTGACTCAAGCTGGCAGTGTCTAAACTAACTTCAGGTGTGACAAATTCAAAGGGTTTGAGAACATTGTACAACACAGAAATTATTCTCCACTGTGCTTGAGTAAGGTGCATTCCCCCTCCACAGCCTATGTCATAGGCCGTTGTATAGCCCTGAATGGCCTTTTGCTGTTCCTCCATCCACTGAAGCATATAGAGTGTAGAATTCCACCGAGTTGCTTCCTCTTGCTTCAGCTGATGGCAGGGCAAATTTAACAGTACCTGCTGGGCATGCAATCTTCGACAAGTGGTTGCTGAATGTCTTAAATGTCCGGATATTTTGCGGGCCACGAAAGCATCTCCTGCACTCCCCTGTCATTTTTTTAAAAATGTTGCCCCACCAAATTAATTGTGTGAGCAAAACATGGGACATGTTGGAATTCACCCACATGTAATGCTCTCACAATATTGGTGGCAATGTCCAAAATCACAAATCCCGAGGAGAGTCCCAGTGGGGTAAGGCAGTTAGTAATGATTTCCCTGAGTTTTTCTAAGAGGTTCTCAGTGGTATGTCTCTTATTGAAACCAGTTATACAAAGAGTAGCCTGCCTCTGTATCAACTTTCTTTTTCTAGATGTTGCTGCTGCTGTTGCTGTTGTAAGCAATACACCTACCCAGTCATGTAATCCTTAGTTTGCCCTGTCCCACTTGTCCACATATTAGTGGTCAAGTGGACAGTGGGTGCAATGGCATTTCTGAGGACATTAATAAGGTTTATTTTAATGTCCTTGTACAGACTCTGCCTTTCTGGTCTAGCAAAGTGGAATCTAGAAGGGATCTGGTAGCGAGGACACAGGACCTCAATTACCTGTTCAAAACCCACTGCAGTAATGGCAGATACTGAATGCACATCTAATACCAGCATATATGTAATGGCATCAGTAATCCGCTGTGCAACTGGGTGATTGCTGTCATACTTGTTTGCCCTTGCAAATGATTGTTTGACAGTTAATTGTTTTTTGGAGGATACACTACAAGTAGTCTTCCACCTGGTCCCCTTCTGGGATGAAGATCCACTGACAGCAACAGGCGTAGGTATCAAGGATCCTTCTAAAGAATCATGGTTAGTTGAGGAGTCAATCATGTTTTGAATAACAACATTGAATGCAGCAGGACTACTCCCGATGATGAATGAGGATGTTTATGATGCAGGTGTTGGTGGTGGATAGTGAAGGCGTTTGGATACCACAGAGAGAGAGCAGGTAGGTGACATTGGACTTGTTACATTTTGAGTTTTGGAACTTGGCGACATACACTTTGATATTTGATGAATGCGCTCCAAGGGGCATAACAAGGAGGAAGTTCCTAGGTGGTTTAGGTCCCTCCCTCTACTCACTCTTGCTTGGCAATGAATACATACGGCATGATTGGGGTGGAAATAATTCCACAGCAAATAAGTTGATTTTTTGGTCTTTTGCCCTGGCATGACAACAATGGGCTTTGGCTTTTTCAATCCATGGAAAACAGCTGTTGCCTTACTTACACAAAGGACATCCTCAGCCTCAACAACCTCATCACCAACATCTTCATCATCAACATCCTCATCATCCTTAGCGCCTTCAACTACCAAAATATCCTCCTCCTCCATGTGCAATTCCACAGTAGCATCCTCACTGACTACATCTACAAGACGTTGACTGCCCTTCCCCACATTTACAGAGGGCACACAAATGTTGGTACTTGGAGGATCATCCAGTACACTAGTATTTAGGTCTGGCTCACACATGGCAACCAAGAACACACTTGCACTCTCCTCAGGGATTTGTGATTTCAATTTCTCAGGGCACACAGTTGGTTTTTCCAGAGCAGTCTTACTTTAATTAAAAACTTTCAATTTTTGAATGGTACCATCACCACTACTAGTACAAGCATAATGGCTACCAGAACAAGCAGTCAACATAAATAAAGGCCAAGGCTTTACCCTTTCCTTGCCACTTTGTGTAGTAAATGGCAAATTGCCAATTTTTTGTTTATCTAAAGGCAACTTGCCGTTCAATTTTTTTTATTTACTACAGTAAAAGTAGCTTTACCATATCCATGGCATGACTTAAGCCCTGGGGCATAGACCTTCATAGAGGACAAGGAAGTTGACGGCCAGGCATTATCATGATGACTGCTGGTGGCAGCTACAACATATGGTTCTTGGCCTTGCTCTCCTGTCATGTGACAGCCCTCCATATTTTCTGCAGTCTTGAAGCAGTGTCACAAGCACCAATAGTGTAGCCAATGTGCGGTTACAAAATTCACACACACGCAGTCATGCGCACCCAGAAAAAAATATACAATACACTTTTTTTTTTTCGGGTCTAGGACTTGGGCCCAGAGCACAGATTTATGATGACTGGAGTCGGGCAGCACTTGGTTGCATTGCTGTATATTGTGTGGCTAAGCCTGATACACGCTCACACACAGAAAAAAAATAGACAAAAGACACTTTTTTTGGGGGGGGGTTCGGGTCCTGAACTTGGGCCCAGAGCACAGATTGATGACGACTGGAGTCAAGCAGAACTAGGTTGCAACTTGCATTGCTGCTGTATCTTGTACAGCTAAGCCTAACACGCACACACACAGGAAAAAAATAGACAAAATACACTATTTTGGGGGCATTTTTTTGGGGTCTAGAACTTGGGCCCAGAGCACAGATTTATGATGACTGGAGTCGGACAGCACTAGGTTGCATTGCTGTATCTTCTGCATCTAAGCTTAACACGCACACACACAGAGAAAAAAAATAGACAAAAGACACTTTTTGTGGGGGGGGGTTCAGGTCCTGAACTTGGGCCCAGAACACAGATTGATGACGACTGGAGTCAAGCAGAACTAGGTTGCAACTTGCATTGCTGCTGTATCTTGTGCTGCTAAGCCTAACATGCACACAAAATACACTATTTTTTGTTGTTTTTTTTCCGGTCCAGAACTTGGTCCCAGAGCACAGATTGATGATGACTGGAGTTGGGTAGCACTAGGTTGCTTTGCTGTTTCTTGTGCAGCTAAGCCTAACCCGCACACAAACAGAAAAAAAATAAAAAGACAATATATATTTTTTTTTTTCGGATCCAGAACTTGTCTCTATGGTTTTGCCTCGGTTTGAGATCTGGGGCCAGTGGTGGAACCGAATGCACGTTCGGTTCTCGCCCCGGATCTCAAAATTCGGGTGGACTTGGATCTCTGAGATCCGAAACCGCTCATCTCCAATAAAATGCACCAAATAGACACACCTTTGAGGGTTTTGTTGGTAGGAGTTTGCAGAGGGACAGTGAGGAGTGTGTTTAGTGCTGTAAGAGAGTTTGGTGCTAGTGACTTCGATTGCTGCTTGGTGTGTGGTAGTTGTTTAGTGCTTATTTGCTGTTTTGTAAGTTATCTATTTGTCTTCATTTTCTGTCTCCATTGTGGGTTTTTTTGGTCCTTTCCGTGTTTTGTGTGTGTGTGGGTAGTAGGTGAGGAGGATTTTGTTTGTTTGTTATTTCCTTTTCTGTGTTTTGTGTTTCTGTAGGGACATGGTTAGGATTATGTCCAGGGGAGAGGAGAGGCAGGGAGAGAGTGAGGTGGGTGAGGCTGCTGCTCAAGCAGCCCTATTGAGCAGTTCAGGCTGCAGTGATGAAGCGCCCATGGAGAGGGGCAAGACAAAGACAGGGAGCAATGTCAAGTTCACTTGTAAGGGAAACATGGGCCTTGTTCAGGAGGTCATGAAATTCCACCACCTGCTGTTTGGACATAAGGATGCAAGCACATCGGCACATCATAACAATGCCATCTGGACTTCGATTGAGAGTGCAGTCAACGCTAAGGGGACCACTTGCCGCTCTCTGGATAACATTAAAAAACGCTTCTCAGACATCAAACGTATAAAAGACAAATTGACGAGCGAGGCCCAGGCAGAAAGAGAAAATGGCAGAGGCTCACCCTACCAGGCAGACTACCTTGACTATGAGGAAGCAGTCAAACCCATAATACAACCTAAGGTTGTCAGGCGTCTCAATGTCCGGGATACCGATGCCCCCAGGTGCACTGATAAGAGGATATGTGATTCATTCAAATAATGTTTTATTTGTGGTCCCGATTTGTAGTTATGTCTATACTATTGACTTTGCAATGTAATGTATGTTTTTTTTATTTTTTGTTTATTCATGTCTCAATCTTTGCCATTTTCTTGTGGAACTACATATACCAGCATGGCATGTTTCAGTATTTTAAAGCCCTCATAGTAAAACTGTGGCCAACCATGCTGGGTAGTGTAGTTCAACAGCAGCTGAAGGGGACCTTATTAGCCACCCCTTGGTTTTTTTCTGTTTTTCTTCAATAAATGTAATTTTATGGAGTTTTCTAATAATGTGGGTTTTTTTGGGTGGGGGGGTTGTTTTTACTTATTTTAAAAAAGGGAATGTTAAACCTTTTACATAAGGGAGATTATAGTCGGTTGTAGTATATGCAGCGCAATGCGCTGTTAAGCTGTGTGCCATGCTCTGCCCAAATGAGTGTCTAGCTTTATTAAGGTGTACACTGCTGGAGGGGTGTGTCTTGCACCGCCTATAAAGGGTCTTGTAACACTCAAGGGGTGTGTATAGCACTATTTTAATGTCTTTAATCCCCTTTCTCTTAATGTTAAACCCAGTCTATCCAGATATCATCATATCCCCCATCCCATGTAGACTACAAACCTGCCTGAAGGTAATTGGAGGGAAGAGTGTAGAAAAAAATAGATATATGTGGCTATCATACCTGGAGGGTACAATTCTTATGCAATCACTTATGAGTGGTGGTGGGGGATATCACAAGATCCCTGTGGGATCCACCAAAATTCCAAAATATATAAAACCTAAACACATCCTCCACCACCACTTGTTAGTAATTGCATTAGAGTTTATACAAATAGGCACCAGTGAATGCTTGCAGCAGTTACACATGGCTCGGCATTTCTCAAGACAAAAACTTACTTTAGTGTTGTTGTTCTCATGGGTTCAGGAATCTTCAGCATGCATCTTAGAATATTTCTCCATCTTGTCTGGCTCCTCTTCCTGGTTCCATTGACATCTGGACTGCATTGCTTCAGAGAGCAGGGGAGCTGGCCAGGTTGTGCAGAGTAGGATCCGTAGACAGCAGCATTGGCTCTGCGGCTGCAGGCCGGCAATCTATTAGGTAGTCCAATATCTATGCCACCAACCCAGGTGGAAGATACATTTTGGATCAGCCCACCCCTGTAATAGAGAAAGGAGTGAAGTGGAACAGTGCTGCCTGTGCACTACTATACTTCATACCACAGTTCACATGAGGAAAGAGCTCTCCACAAGCCCTCCTATCACTTAATTGAACATGGGTGAGCAGTGCAGAAATTCAGATTGCAGTGCCCCACTCTTCCAGGTCCTCCTCTCTCCATCTCCATACCAACATGGGTGCTGCACTATTGAAAAAATCACCACAGGGTCAGACAGCATGCAGCGCCAGATGCCAAGATTAGGGTGTGCCTAAGCACAGTTGGCACCCCCCATGAACATGCCTATGCTGCTGGGCAGGTGGTGAGGTGGCCACCACAGTGCTGTGTGTAGCGGTGGCTGCGTTGCCAGCTGCCCAGCAGCATACCGCCTACACTAATGTGTCCTTGCCATATACATTTTTAAAATTGTATAATTACTTTAATATAAATTTAGTATAGCAGCTATTATTGTATATTTTTTTATATTTACTGTGTTTTGTCCCTGTGCTGTGCCCCCTTCTTGTGTGCAATTTCCCCCCACCCCCGAAGGGGTCAATGATTTTCCCCAACCAGTCAGACTGTTCAGTGTTAATGGGGCTTGTGGAGCAGGGACTCCCTCACCGGACTCAAGATGGGGAGCCCTGTCTGCCCGTCAGTGTGGCTGGAGGATGACAGACCATAAGTGGTGCGCGACAGTAGCACATGGGTCTGTCGTGAATAGAGCTGAGGGGAAACTGTTAAGGGGACTGCACTGCAGACCTTTAGGGAGGCCTGTGGGAATGTTTAGAAAGGGAAGACCTGCACTGAGGGACTGATGGTGGCTGCAGTCAGCGCAGTGTTTTTGGAGGCAGTAATGGAGCAGTGTGAAGGACCTTCTCTGGAGTCTGAGTGACAGCTGCCAGTGTAGGAGGAGCTGGAGGCAGATCAGCAGAGGCCAGTGCCAGCCATTCCTTCAATACCTCTATTGGAAGCAGGTAGTCTGTAGGTGGGTGTGGGGGCAGATAAAAGTAGAATGGAGCCAGTGGATGAGACAAGCTTCAGTCTTCACTTCATACCCCTTGGTGCCAGTGGGAGATTCAGAGGCAGGAGGCGGAACTAGGCGGACTTCTATCAGGAGGCAGGGCGGCTTGTATTCATATTCCAGACATCACGCATTATGACGTCCTCTCATCCAGTCCATGTCCCATCCCAACTTCTGCATGTGCAATCCAGATTCCCTATGGGACAGTGGGGAATCCTGGGTTTTGTTAAACATTCCGGGGTAGCGGGAGACTCTGCAGTGAAGCGGGAGTCTCCCGCAGGAATCAGGAGGGTAGGCAACTCTGTTTTACATACAGTATTTATTATACATTCTTTATATCCCCTGTTTTGCATGTCTGTAATTTCCTTAGTCAAACACATTAACTCAGGCTTTAAGAGCACATAACACTTCACTTTGGAAATACACATCCCACTATGCCTTTATATAGTATTGTAGTGAATGCATTATTAAATTTGGGTCACACATGCAGTGATATTTTGTTAGACAACAGCTGAATGTACAATTATTAGACATATCTCCTTTTTGTTTGTTTTCTGACTTACTGTATGTGAAGCTTCTGTGCTTGTGGTGTGCTTGCTGTTGTTTAAGCTAGGAATTTCATGGGTACTTCAGAAATGGCTTAAAAACATACATTCATGTGTTCTAATTTCCTATTTTAGCCACAGTCAACTATACTACTGTACCTTTTTTTATAAGGTAATCATTTTTAAAGGACGATTATTAAACAAAATGCATATTTAATTTAAAAAATTTTGGCATCAAGCAATAATATCAACCCTCAATTTCAAAATACAAACACACACTTGATAATGTAAATTTTGTATAACTCTTTCAACAGGCAAAAAAACTGGCACAAAAAAGAGAAAACACAGGCAACAGGAGGATTCAGATTTGGAAGAGGCTAGTAAATAATTGCACAAATAATTGCAGACATCAGTAAGAAGTCACATTGTAAAAGAGGTTATGTATTGCTTTAAGGTCCATCCAGCAACAGCAACCAGCATTAGGAAGAAGGATACTGTAACGGCCAGGGTTTTTCGGCATGGTAGTCACCGGGTATTACCTGTGAGGTCATTATGGTGGGGGGTCTCTGGCAGTGGTGCTGGTGTTTGGTGAGGGGCATTGGCTGCACGTAGTTCTGTGTGGGCACATTGTCACAAGACCTGGTGAGGTCTGGCGGTGTTTCTGTTCCATTGGCATGGGTGCCGCCATCTTGCCTGCGGCCAACCTGCTGGACTTACCCTGCACCCTCTATATATCTTCTTACCAGCCTGAGTACCTGAACCTGCTGTTTCCCTGTTCCTTGCTTCATTTCACTCCCAGCTGGACTTCACTACCTCTGCCTGCATCAGTTACAGCTCACCAAACCTGCATTTAGTTACAGCTCATCATACCTGCATTCGGTTTTCAGCTCACCATACTTGGATGCTGGACTGTTCCTGCCCATCACATGTCTTCTAAGTCACTTATTAAAAACTCCACTTTTTCATTTAATTCTGCTTCTGTGTCTGCTTCTATCACCACCCCGGGTCCACAACAAATTCAGAACCTTACAGCTACGTAGCCAAGTGCAGGCCTCTGAGTATGATGCTGCAGGTAATTAATGTCTAACATTGTTGGCTGTGCATACAACAGTAAGAGGTACCAATGTTCAAAAATATAATGTTTTGCTTTAAGGTGCATCCATGTCACAGCAACCAGCACTGAACGTGAGCAAGTCCAGGCATGTAGAAGTTTCCAATTTGGATGATGAAAGTTATTAAATTCAACCAATAGTCTGCTCCCTGCATACAAGAAGAAACAGTACAATATATATTTAATTAAAGTTTTACTTTGAGGCCCGTCCTTGGCTCAGGCACAAATGCAACCCACAACACACCTAGACCAAGGCACAGGTCAAACGATGGCCTCACTGAATCTGCCTGCTATTCTGGAATCTCCACTTCTGGAAGGTGAGTCTGTGAAATCAGTTCACACACATTAACATTACACACTACTACATCTAGTGATGCCTAAAAAAACGATCATTGGACCATACTTTAAAATTATATTTAATGGGTTGTACTTGAGTGTGGTCAGTGACAACATCTTAAGAAGCCATATTTTTTTTAATGGTTTTAATGTTTCCACATCAAACACAAATATAATGTTTGAAAATGATGATGCACCCAGCTGTTCCCAAATTAAACTAATGACAGGCAATATTTGTTTATGTTATGAACTAAAAAAGCATTAAAGCAAATAATCCTCATTTACAGGTATGTACATTTGGCCTTGTGACATTAGCATGTAACCTATTGCTGGTAAGCCCATTTGTAAGTGATAGGATGACTTCATGAGGAGGTAGTAAATTGAAAATAGCCTCACAACAACAGCAAATAAGCCAAAATACATGTAGATGCACTTGTTTAGACATTTTTAGGAAAATTTCACAAACAAAGAGCAGCAAATTCATACATCTTTGGACATGGCCTCATACACAAAGTATTTTTATTACTAAAGTGTGGGTATATAGAAGTGGAGATGTTGTTCTCAGCTCAGATTCATATTCTAGCTGTTAGGGTGTAGAAGGTGCTAGCTCAAATTATAATAGAATACGATTGTTTGTTAAGATCAAAATATCCTCTTTTAAAGTCCCGTCAGTTTTGTACATAAACCCCAAAGTGTGGTTACATTTTGGTGCTTGTGATTTTACAATGTCTGTGTTGTTCCACTTTATGCACACCCCTTGCCTCTAGATTTAGGTTTGAATTTTACTGAAAAGCAAGGCTGAAAAGAACATTGTCAGCACAGTGATGCTTTAAATAAGATGATGAATATTGGGTGAAGATCTAATGCTAACATAGCCATCATGGCTTTGGTGATTCACTGTGCAATAGGTTAGCAGCTGTCATACTTGTTTCTACTTGCAAATGATGGTTTCATAGTCAATTGTTGTTTGCAACTTCTAATCTTCTTGGTCCCTTTCTGTGATGAAGATTCACCCCCAACACCAGGGACCCTAGCGCACAAAGATTATTCTTGGGAATTGTTGGACTGCACTAGGACAGGCTCTGTGCCTTTACAAATTGGATGCAGGAGGACTACCTCTAAATGCTAATGAGGAGATGGATGATGAAGGTGTTGTTGAGAGAGATTACATGTTCTGGTATGTACCCGTGCTGCTTGTAGCTGATGCTGGATTGATTGTTATTATATAATATATTACAGATATTTATAAACCACTTGAATAAACTCACTGCAAATAACATAACAGGGAGGTGGTGCGTAGGGGCCTGATCTGGATTTATATGTAAACCTGATGGTTTACATACAGTACAAATCTGATAAGAATAAGTGAAAAAGGCTGCGCTGATTAGTGTGGACACATACAGATGTGACCACATACACCATTCCTAAAATCTAGCCACGCCTTTAAATCTGCAAATTAGCCACGCCTTGTGATTTTTCTTAAAATTTGCTACTTTAAGATGATAGTTAATACAAATACTTTTGCCCAAAAAAATTGAAATCTGTCTAATTGCTACTCAACATGGTGCATCTTAGCCATGCTGGCATCTTGTGCCAAATGAAGCAAAAAAGGAAAGGTGTATGAGGACACATCTGTAATCATGATAATCATGTAGCTGCTGGTACTGAAGAACAGGTAAAACTACAAACCTGTACAGTATATACAATCGATTCAGTAAAAAATGTGTGCCAACACATATCCCTAATATCAAAACATATTTATACTCCAATATTCTTAACCAATATAAATCTTTATTTTAACTTCAGGTATATAGTAAATACAATGTGTTCACTTGAATCAGTATAAATCAGTATAAATAGACAAAAAAATATTTACTTCATAAAGTAGTGCCTAATACCAGTATAGAAGACTCACACAAAAAACAACCTATACATATAATTCATAATAAATTCATATAGTCCTTAAGAATAAAATTGATTGTAAAAAAAAGGAATATATGTCTTAAAAATCCACATGTGTACAGTACCAAATTGAATCATGTTCAAAAACTCAGTCAATGTTCATAGTCCTGGTAATCCTAATTTCACCAATCCCTGGTGCATGGAGCAGCACATGGATGTCTCCTGTGACCAATGTTCACAAGTGGCCACTATTGGTTACCATCTATAATACCTTATTGAAAACAGGGTAAACCGGATGTAACCTGGGGTTCAAGTGGTCTCAATGATCTGTGCTGATTAGCCATACCCCTTTATTCCTGGTGTCCGTTGTGCTGGGGGCAGTGGTTGTGTCTGCCAGTAGACTATCCTCATCTCCCGACTGACAAGCTGAGTTTTTGGTATGAGCCTGGGGATCAACTTCTCTATGTTCTATGCATTTCACCTGTCATCGAAAGCTTCTTCAGCATGGTAGAGTAATCAATGCTCTGCTCCGCTGCCTTGCAAGTCTTGTTCCACCTGACAAGCTCCGTCTTTGGTGTGATCATGGGGATCAAATTCTCAGTTCTATGCATTTCACCTGTCATTGCAGGCTTCTTCAATATTGCACAGTAATTGATGCTCTGCTCTGCTGCTTATAATCTGGACAGGTCTGTCTTCATAGGGGTCTCTCCTTCCACCCTTCTTTTATCATGTCCTGATGATGACTTCTGCCCTGACTATATTAGCAAAAAATAAGTATTAATAGATCTCTGATATTACTGAAAAAGTGGGGGATACACAATGTAAGTTTGGACATTGGCTTTTCACATACTGTACATTATATACAAACATGTAACAGTGCACTAGTACTGTTCTATAATGAACAATAAAAATTATAGTATAATAATAGTAATAATAAAACTATGAATATTTTATGATTAGTAATAAATAAATAAATATATAATTCATATATATATAAAATACTATAAGAAATAACAGAGGTGGCGCTATTAAAGGAAAAAACTCTTCCATCTTATAGTTTTTCTCCTTAAATTGTTGTAGAAGTTTCCTTGATTGTATTCTAAAATCTTCTTGTTTGGATCAGTTCAACTTGATATGGCATAGTTGGCCCTCTAGGATGCTTGTAATCCATGCTTTTTGGCGATTGCTTTTGGCATCTAGTTTGCTATTACAATATGTAGGCTTCATGTATGTTTTGGTCTCTAGTTTGTTTCCTTCCACAAAAACGGTTAGATATAAAAAGTTCACTCTTTCTTTGATAGCTTCACTTGTAAACTCTAATGTTCTTTGTTTATATTTATTTATTTAATAAAAATCTCAAATTCTTATTTCTTGCCTTCCCAGATGATAATCATGTAATCTATATATCTTGCTGATATCTTTTATATTCCTCTTATACTTCTCAGTGCGCCAGGAAAAGATTTGTGTAAGATGGGGCAAAGCATGTCCCCATCGCCCTTCCTTTTTTGTAAATAAAATGTGTCTTGAAACCAAAAATAATTATGTTATAAAATTAACTTCATTGCCTCTATAATAAAATCTAGTCTTTTATCATTTTGAAATTGAATGAATCTCAACTATTTTTCTCAAATTTTCAAAACCTATTTTATGGTCAATACATGTGTTTAGTGACTTAATATCACACATTGCCAATAAATATTCCTTCTTCCATTCTATAATATCCAACAAATTTAGAACGTGTGTCTTATCTTTTAGATATCCTTGTTTTTCTTTCACTATAGGCTGCAGAAAAGGGGTCACATAACTTGACAGGTTTTCCGTAAGGTCTACCAGGAGGCAATTTTAAGTTTTTATGAATCTTTGGCAGATGATAAAAAACAGGTATCAGAGTTAAATTCTATTTCTGCTTATTTAGGTTATCCACTATTCTCCTGATATCTTGTTCTACCAGTTTTTAAAATGAGGTAATAAAATATGGTTAGAATGTGGACTTCCTTTTTAAACTGGTATGTATAAAAGCATCTTGATCTTCTTTATCAGACTCCAATTGATTTTGCCTTTTATGATCGTATTTTTTAATTGTTAACTTCCTTATGAATTTGTGAAGATCTACTATTGTATCAAACATCTGCAGATTATTAGTTGGGGCAAATTTCAAAACTTTAGTTAAAATACTTATTTCTGCTCTATTGAGTTTATATTGACTGATGTTGCAGATGCCCTGCCCAGGTTTCTCCTTGTTCCTTTCTACTTTTTTATTTTTTTGACTTGGCCTTAGCACCTCCTAATTCTCCCCATTGTTGCAGAACTTATTTTTCTGCTTTTCTTTCTGTTTTGCCATTGTGAGGCCCCTGTGGTTTTAGGGATTGCTTCTGTAGTCAGACTGGGGACGTGAGTGTGTATAATCTCTTAAAAAACTATCCATATAATCCTCAGCATCACCCTCATCTTTGGATGTCCAACAATTTTAAACCATATTGGGTTTCATTCTTAATTCTAGCGAATTCATCAATGTTTGTGCTAATGTATCCAATATTTCTTGGTATTTGTTTCTTCCTTTAATATCTTTGTTTTATGGCTTTTATTTATTGGTATTCTCCATTTCTTTTTTCATATCTGTTTTATTTGCATCTATCTTCTATACTAGCGGCTTCCTCTTACTTCTATCTTGATCCTCTGTTTGTGTATTCATATCTCTTGATTTTTCTTATTGTTTCCAGAACCCTCCTGTTAATAATTTCTATATTTTCTAGGTGGTCTGGGTGCATCTATTCATCTTGCTTCCTCATAGATTCCTCTTTGTTCCCACTCTTTCCACCCTCGATTCTGTGTTTCTCTTCTGATACTCTCTATATACCCTCTTTTATACTATCATTTCCTTGCTCAATGTTCATATCCTTCCTCTTCTCTGTTTCCACTTACTTCTTTATTTCTTCCTCTTGTAGATTGGATATTTTGGTATGGTCTCAAAGTCCAGTTTGTATAATCCATTTTGTAAGCTTCCAGATCCTGTGTAAATGTTCTTCTCCTCTGCTCAGTTATTATTTATTTGGTTCTTTTTAATTTATTATTAGTAATTGAGTCTAGATTTTTAAAGTCTTTTAAATCTTTTAATGGTTCTATTTGCCTCTCTATTTGTTCAATCTGTTTATCCAGCTCTTTTATTGACTGTTCACTATCCTCAATAATTATTTTAATCAAACTACTGGAGCATACAGCCAGAATTTCATTCAATCTTTATAAGAAGCTATCATCTTTAGAGGTGAACAATGGCCCTCATTCAGAGCCGCTCGTTAGCGGCAGTACGCTCGTTCCGAGCGATGTTTGCACATCTGCGCATGCGTACGGTTTTTAGTACGCATGCGCGAACCAGTCAGTGCGGCCGAAAATCGTTGGTACGCAATATAGCGAGGGCCTGCTATTTTGAGTGACAGAATGAGGCGTATGTGGGTGGTAACAGGGGAAGGTGCTTGAAAATGGGGAGTGGAGATCCGAACGCAGGCGTGCTTAAAGGTCAAAACGGGCGTTTTATGGGTGTGCATATTTAAAACAGCAGCGTCATTGACCACGTCACTGGGTTATTTTATAGCCAGAACTGCTCGCAAATTTGTGGTAGCAAACACCAACCACAAGAATAGCGAGCAGTTCATACGCTGGTCGATGTACTCGATTAATCTAATAAATAGCGGACATGACGTAGGATGCGAGCGGCCAGGGGGCGTTTTTAACAAATAAACGAGCGTATGTTTTGCTCGCTCGTTCAGACTTAGAGGTGTGAACAGACTACAATGTGCGTACGGATCATTTGAATAGCCACCCCTTGTTTTTAAACGAGCGACCACAAATAGCGAACGGCTCTGAATCAGGCCCAATGTTTTTTAATGATCCAAAATCCCCTTGGGATCATGTCATGATCTAAATACTGGATTTAGAGTTTTATTCTCCTACCATTGTTTAATCTCTGCTATTTTTAATTTTTCTAGTCTCAGGTACAATGAACAGAAGTTTTCCTCTATGGTGTCTTTTGTCCCATTTTGTATTTGGATTTTTTTGTGACTAAAAAAGTTTGCATGTGTTTATATCTCACTTCCCTATTCATAATTTTAGTATCAGATGATCAACGTTTGTATATAGATTACTTTCACTTGTAAATGTTTTCATCCACTACACAATTTATTATTAATATTATTATTTTTCTTTAGTAATCTGCTGCTGCCTTTGTTGTAGTTGACTTGAGTAAAAATAGGTAAAAAAGACTGCGCTGATTAGTGTGGACTCATAATCATGGTAACCATGAAGCTGCTGGTGCTCAAGAACAGGTAAAACTACAAACCTGTAAATACAATTTATCCAGTAAATAATGTGTGCCAGTGCATATCCCTAATATCAAAACAAATCTGATGTTTGGGGGTCTGTGGATGCAAAGGACCTGATCTACACATGTGCAGAATACTGTAGGTCCTGCATGATCACTCGCAATCCTACATTAGCCATAGCATTATTCACATGCTGCAGTGTTTGGGTAGTGGAGACTAGGTTCGTTCTTCAAAATGGAGGGGTGTTTTCCCTGTTTTGTAGGTATGCCAAGGCCAGGGTCTGCGTCACTGGATGCATACTTCCTGGACCTGGCTGAACAGGTCCAACAGCCAGTTTCTTAGTACTCTTTAGCTTGACCAAACTAGCTGAGGTCTTTGACCATCATGAAATCAATCAGATGCAACACTTGTATCATAAATGCATGCAGTAGTCAACTATTTCTACTAGATGCCTCCTGCAGTATTTGCAATTCAATTGTATGGTATTCAGTTGTATAGCATAACACTCATTGCCACACAGACTCTACTGAGGAATTGTTCTTTAGCCTCAGTGTAATTTTTTTGCACTGATTTGCCTGTTTGAGAGGTGACACATTGAGACTAATAATGCAAAGGTGGTGCATGCAAGGTTACAGAAACTGCCTAAGTGTGTTTGGCCCTGGGTTTTGCAATAGGCATTCTAGTGCAAGACACAGCAGTAGCAGGACCACCACTTGCAAAGAAAGACCATAGTCTATGCCTTTTCTTGTTGGTAATTTTACATTTTCCAGAAGTGACTCTTGTCTTCATAGCTAGAGATGATGTTTTCTTAAAGATTGTCAAACATTGTTTAGATTTGGAATGCCCTTCCTTATGCCACCTTCTTACCCCTTGTCATGTTTTAAAAGCATATATTGAAGAAGTACTATCACTCCCAGCACTAGTACTGATATGCTCTTGCTCTTCTACAGACTGATTCATGATTGATTTACACCAGGAAAGGAGTAAAGCTACTGTACTTGAAACTGTAACTGCCAACACACCAAGTTAATGTACAATGAGATAGGAAAATGAGGGACTGTTACCTTTACTATGCAGTTTTATTAAAAGACTTTAGAATTTTTTTTAAACCAGAAAAAACAATATTTTCAGCTTTTATTATTTTAGGGTGCAGCTGATGGGGTTATAATGACCAGTAAGCAGAGTATTTCTCAGCTTTCTTGCAGATATCAACTGGGCCTCAAACAAAATATAATTTATAGTATGCTATATAGTTTAAATAAGAGACTGCAATTATTTTAAAATCAGAAAACAAAACTTCCATCATCTGTAATTATTTTGGCTGCAGTGGTGTGCAATAACTTTCAAGATACACAAAAGTATTATATTTACAAACAAAGTGAACATTACCTGTTTTTCATAGTATTTGCCAGAGGAGTCTATGTGAAGTTGCATGCACTAAAACTACTTGGTGAAGCAGCTGGACCAGTCTGGAGCAGATATGTCTTCTACATGATTGATGAAGGTCACTACTATAGCTTCCAGTAACTCAAAAACAAATCCCATGCATCTTGCACTTGATTTAAGGGTACTCAAGAAGTTGCAGGGGGCAATATCTGGACTGTACAGTGGATGACCAAGATCTTGAATGCATTCACAGGCCAGAAAATCCATCACTGTCCTTGACTTGTGGGCAGGTGCATTGTCACGATGGAGAAGGGCATCATGAGTGCAAGTTCTTGGACAGCACCTGGAAATTGCTTTGGTTGGTGTACCAGTCCTAAGTGATGGGGTGCTGCTGCATGAATGGTATACTAGCTACTTGACCAATCTGCTTTGCCACACTGCGCTCACATTGGAACTCCTGAGGTAGTGCACCTCCAACTGGGGTCTACTGGGCCAACTGTTGTTTAGTTGCCTTCTGCTCGCATTACTGCCACTGCATCAGTAACATTCCATGGGTTTGGGTTATTTACTTCTGTAACAAATTGGGATTCCCACAGCTTCCAGAAGAGGTAAAAATCTCTGTCCAATATAGAATCAAACACCACATAATGATCGAAAGCCACATTAACTACAGTGGGACTGCACTGTAGGCTTCCTTCAGAGAGTACAAAAATCTAATGGTTTGCATCTCCAATGATGGGATGACTGCACATGTGCAGGGTGCCTTCTGCACATTTGCAGGCCTCCATCTGCAAGTTTGCTCACAGTGTCTTCAAGCAACAGCCTGATTGAAAGGGCTATGGCTGTTTGAGGGCAGGGAGGGGGTGATTCTGGCCTTCATTCCTAGAAATGGGGGCAACTCATCTCCAAAGATGAAGGTAAGATGGCCATTCTGAATAGCCTTTGGCTTTCTTAGATGGCCAAAGCTGCATCCATCATGACCAATGGTTGCAATGGTGATCCAATGCTGTGTCTTCAGATGCAGCACTCGGCTCTACGATGCTGTTGGGAGGCATCTTTTCTCCTTAGATGCCTCCTGCTGTATTAGCATATTTTCACCTTGTTGCTTCATCTGATGATGCAGCAGCAATGCTAACTATGTCCATTTATGATCAGGCCCTGTGTTTCTACAGGTATGTTCACTTCAGCAGTATCATAATGCAGAGTATTCCCAGGTACACTGGTTACACCAACAGTTTCCCCTGACATTTTGAGGAGTTCACAAACTCAGCTTTTACAAGAGTAACCTGACTGCCAGAATTTTACAGATAATTTCTACCTGTTTGCCTTCAACAATAATTATACAGATTTGTTTATCTGGCTCAGCCTATCAGACTGCAATAGAGGCTAGTCGAGCAAAGAAATATATTCTGTGATATACAGTACATAAGCAGTATCACATTGCATAGGTTCAGAGGTAAGTGGACATTTATTCACACCATGGTTCTGTCCACCACATCTAAAATCTGATCCTATTTTTATCAAGACTTATATGAATTAGGAACCTTCATGGCACAGATGGCCAATCTCTAGGTTCCAAGTTTACAGTCTCTGTACATTTTAGTTCATTACACTGCATTGCACCCTTTTCCCTAGTCATGCCGGCAGTAACTGGAGATTGCTGTTGCAGGACTAGGAGCTGGTGGCACTCAACAGTTCCTTATCCACCACACACCTCTCTGCCATTCCCACAAGCTTATTTGCTGTTTTTGAGTCCCCGTGGCTCATACACTTGCACAAAACTGCAGACAGTGACTGAATATTTTGGTCCATAATGGCCGTTTCCATGATCTGTGGGCATGTCAGATGTTGTAGTCACTTCTGAGTATGAATGAGGTCATGCATTTGAAAGCAAGGAGGTTTATCCACTTGGTATTTCCAGTGATGAACTCATGCTTCAACAGACATTGTGATACCCAAACAAGTTAAAGTTCCAGTTCTGAGTTTTCCACAGTCCAGGGCATCAGTAAGGCTCAAGTCAAAATGCACATTTTGCAGTTCTCCTGATTAGAATGAATAATTCCAAAATGCATTCCCACTAGTCTTTAGGCCAACTTTATCTCTCAGCTGTTTTTTCGAGTTGTTTAAAAGACTTCAACTTCATCACTGTTTGTCATCTTTTGCAGAAAATAACTAGCCCATATGAAGGTGGGGCTAGTTGTGATGTCTGTGGAAGCATTTCCAGACATTGCTGCTAGACCCTACACCATCTCTTTTAAGACTTCACAGTTGTGGTGCTGTTACATGTGTGTTTCATTGATATCCAATTGCTGTTGCCTTCGGTACTCTTCAACATCCAATTACTTTTGTCTCCTGGCCTCCTCAAAAGTCAATTGCTGCACAATGGTGGATTGATTCTGTACTTATGTAGTCTGTAACAATGCCTTAACTATGTCTTCCATGTTATCTATTGGTGTGAGGGAAAAGCAGAATCTGTTTTCCCTAAGCATCTGATGATGACTCCACCATGAAGTTTACAATATTAATATTTTCTCCCCAAATAAATAGGTGTTTGTCACTTAAAATTTATCATATAGATTTTTATGTCTGTAATCTAAGTGCAGTGCTTGCATTCTTTACCATGTGTTGCAAATTCAGGTAAGGGGTGTTGTTCATGAGGGTAAATAGTTGCACTTCTCATGCATCACCCACACTTACTACATGCATAGATTGTGGCACTGAGCAAAGTCAGTGTTGAAATATCAATGTCTGGTGATGTATATGCTCTGCTCAAGCTCCAGTCAATTCAGATTAACCAGTGTATAACTGTGAGTATGGCTGTAAAAATAATTACTAAGGTTCAAATAAGCCTGAAAGTTTAATATAAACAACATGAAAACTGTCTTTTCACAGCTTGAAGAATTAAACAATAAGGATTGAATAACTGGTTGGCTAACATACAAAATACATTAAGCACAAATTATCCAGAATATCTAACATGATATGCTCAATACATACTGTACATATTAAATGTCTATGCTTAATGTAAATTCTACCAAATAACTACAGTATCACTGATCTATTGGGACAATTGCACAATTACAGGACATTGGGCTTGATTCAGATCCGCACGCAATTGCCATTGCAGCTGTGATATCACAGATCGTAATTGTGAAAATATGCTAATGACTCGCATTCCATCCAGTGCTTAGAGATGCCCACTTAAAGATGCCCACTGAAAGCATCTCACAAATGGTGCTCATGCAACAAAACCCAAACCATCAAGAACTTTAAACACAGACCTGGCAGCCATCAGCCTTCTGTGTAAGTCTAAGGTGCCACAGTATGTCTTCAGACATGCAGAGGGCTTTGCAAGGATGCAGTGGCTAATTCACGCCTGCCCTAAAAACAGTGTCAGACAAGTCTAACCACCCACCATTACCACTCACAAATGCTGACTACAGTACCTGTCACTCACTTTGCAACTTCATAGATAAAGGGATAATTGGTAGGAATATTGGAGTTAACATTTTCACACAATTGACTAAATATTTCCCAAATATTACAAATGGTCTCTGTGTACCATTATATCCCATAATTCATTATTGATGGGATTCATTATTGTAATTTTGATGGTACCTTTATAAACAGCTTGTGGGCACTGCCATGAGTACCAGGTATGTGCCTAGCTTTGCAAACTTGGGAAGATTCCCATGACTGGCAGGACATAGCTTGGGCACAAACCTGCTGCACTGGTGGCCATATATATATAGATAAATAGTTTGTCTGTAAAAGAAGTGAATCAGACCTAAAATAACTCTGTGATTACCTTAAGAAGAACACACTGAATATTGTTCCATGAGTAGAAAAGAAGTACATTTTCTTGGCCTTAAGATTGAGGTGAAAAATGGTAAACTTTAAACAGGTAATTATATGAAACCCACTGACTGTAATACTTATATAGATATTGAACATAAAGGTCTAGCCCAGTAGCTCACTAATGTACCTAAGGGCCAGCTTTTCAGAATTAGACGGAATTGTTCCAATGATAATATGTATAAAGAACAAACAAATGAAATGGTGAAAAAGTTTGTCAATAAGGGGTATAAATTCCATCAGTTACACAAATCTATGGAAAAAGTTGGTGTTGTAGATAGAAATAGCCTTTTAAAGTCATCAGATAGTTCAGTTGAACAGAAAATGGACAACAACTAAAAGTTATACTAATTTTCAAATGTCTTTTAATACCCAATTTAATAAGACTTACAAGAAAATGGAAGGTGCCATTAAGAAAAATTGGGGGATACTGTCAAAAGATGGGATTTTAAGAAAAGCATTACCAGCAAAACCTAAATTCATTTACAGGAAAGCCCCTACTATAAAAAGTAATATAGTTCCTAGTGCCTTGCATATGGATGGATGCTGAATTCTAACAGGGAACAAAGGTTTCTTCAGATGCGGGGATTGTTGGATGTGCAAATCCTGCAGTAGTCCACATTCGAAAATCACAGAATTGGTTACCAATAATAAAAAGGTCCAAATTACAGATTTTATAACATGCCATATAGTTATGTGGTTGATGCCATTAAATCTGTATGCGATCTTGGGAAAACCAAGAGGCAAATCAAGATCAGATGGGCAGAACATGTTCGTAATATTATTAAGGAGAATGAAAACCATCCATTTTCCCTGCAGTTTTAAGAAACACATAATAGGTGAACAAAGGTTTTGAAAAAATTCTGTGGCATATCTCTATTTAAAGATTATTGGCACAGTAGAAATAGGGGCATTAGATTGGACAAACACAGAAATGTGTTACATTTATGAACTCAACACCTTGAAACTGTCAGGTTTAAATCATGATTTCGAAATCAGATGGTACCTGTAATCCAATAAATACTGTATATTTGTGGATTATTGTTAAAGATGTAAATTTGGTTTGATATGAAAAGATATATCTTTTCTGTTCCCATGTTTTTCCCAGTCTGACAGAGTAGATGTTATTACATACTATTTTGTTCACTTTTTTTTATATATTTATTATTTTTATTTTATTTCTTTCTTTGATATTGGATTTTGTTAGTACTGATTTTACTGATATAAGTAGTGATTTTTATTTGTTCAAGTACTGATATACTACATTACTATAATGCTATTAGGGCATTTTGGCTGTCTTTACCATGTATGTGAAGGTAGTGGTTGCTGTTGCAGTAATGTGTCTTGTTTGTTTTATATCCCTTATGCATAGGTTGCTAGGCAACCACCATGCACTGTGTTGCATGGAGGGAGTACGGTGCTATGCATTATGGGTATTGTCCCTGCAATATGGGGAAACTATTGAAATTTACTCACTACATACAATTATTTGCATACTGTGTAATGTTTTTCCAATAAATGTTTGAGTTTTACTGTTTTTAATACACAGACTTTTACAGAATCTGGCTATATCTGCCACTAAGCGATTATTGGTCTAAAGGTTGCTTATCAACCAACACTTTGATAAAACAGTGCTGTTCATCATGGGTAGCATGTCTTTTTGAACTACCTTTATTGCTACCAAACAATATGCCTTCCAGACAAACATGCTTTTACCAATTTGGTACATTCTCTGAACAATTTACATGTTTTAATTCTGTTGATCTGGATGGAAGTGTTATTTTCAGGATATCAGGCTTTGTTTATACTCCACATTTTGCTAAATGCTGTGTATATATCTTTTGAGTAGAGATGGTTATATTTTTTTTTAGTTATATATTGTAGTTTTAAATAATTCTTAACCCATCTTGTGGCAGACACTCATCTTGATAAAGGCACCGCTGTGTGCCGAAAGACATTGAAGGGGTGTTGAGTGTATTGGGGTAAGAGCTCATATCCATATATACCATACCATTTGCATAAATACTCGAGTTCCATCTTCTGCAGTGCAGTGGTGTGCTATATTTACATCTATAGGTATGGACACTCCTCCTGTGTTTTTATAATAAAAGCTTGTGTTTCCAACACAATATTGCATTTTAGCTTTTCTATTCTGTTTTATATTCCCTTTGGAGCAATTATGATATCATATGTCCAATCCTGGAGAGGATCAAAGATGATGTAAATAAACCTTTATGAGCTTTTCACCATCCTTTCTCGTGTAAGCATACATGTAGGAGTTTGCACTGTGTCCACCACATTCGGGTGATATTACAGAATTGGGACTGTCTGGACTTTGGAAAGGGACTTGGACACCATCTTTCTATTTACTGTTTGGACATTTATGGAGTGTTAATCCTCCCAACAAATTTACACCATTGTGTGATTTGTTTTCTTTATTTATATTAAACAAATTGTCAAATGGGACCAAGCGTGAATTTGGAACGCCGTTGATGAGAATACTGTCAGCTGGAATAATTCTCAGCGCAAGTGGTGTCAGTGTTTTTATCTGTATGTATGTATTTGTAAGTTGATGACTTATTATTAACCATGCTGCTTTGGAACGCAGCACCACAAGTTTGATTGCTTTTCTTTCATTAAAAATGGTCTATTCCGCTTTGTGTATTGCTGGTTTTGCTCATTGCAGTACTGTATATTCTATTTCAATGCTTTATTCAGCTTTAAAGTCCATATGACGGACATTGTCCTGCTCTACCATAATCAGTGGTTAGATAGTACATGCATTGATAAATTGCATATTATTACACACAAGCTGCTACTTACAGTATGCTCTAATAATTACACTCTACAATGTCAGCCATTGTGGTAACATGCATTTCAGCTGGGTTCTCCATCATCTGAGCCTAAAAATACTAGACCAGGATTCCTTTGCGCCCTAAATGCTTGCACAGCCCAGATTGGGGCTCACACTCAAGCAGGTATCCAGCTTGGAGATGAGCCTCTCAACACTATCTTCAATTCTGCAGCTTACTTTCGCAGTATTGCTGGAGGCCTCGACCATGTCAATCTTTGCTGGAACCTGCCCACCATTGCTAAGTGCTATCACAACTTTGATTGTGACTGGATGTATCATGCACGGCTGCAGTCTCCATGGCAGCAGATCTTGTTCCTCAACCCTGAGTCCTGTGGTGGCCCTTTTGTGGAGCACTGCTGGTTCTGCTGAAGCCTACAACTTGTAAAGTGCTAAACAGAGCTCTATGAAGATGGCATGAGGTGAAAACCCTCTCATTGTCCACCTCCTGCTGCGGGACCTCTCTGAATCAGTTGTTGGGGCTGCTAATGGTGCTAACAGTCTTCATAATACCAGTGCCTGCTACTTCTACAGTGCTTCTCTAGCTCAACCATGTACTGATTTCTGGTGCCCTACCTCCATCTAGTGGCTACATTCCATACAGAGACCTGTTTTCACAAATTCTGATGCTGTCCTACTACCTTTTTCTCTGACCCTCACCTCCTACACTATGCCTCCATTTACTTTTGACTTTGCCACTGCTGTCTCACACACACTGCAGATCAGCTGAAGATGGACCCACTGCCACTCCCATTCTGACAGATGACTGAATCCTGCTCGATGGGGGTCTGCACCTTTCAGTGACCTATTCACCATATAATTTTAGCAATGTATAATACAACATTGTGGCTCTTATTCACTACATAACATACATACCAGACTATATTCTGTGACCCAAACTATTCTACCTATCATGGTCAAGGACAGAAAATCTACTCACAAGAAATGCCTAAAACTTTCTCTTCCATGAGAGAAAGAAAGGCTATTTCTTGACACCTTCAAACCTGATTCAGACTTTCAAGACTCTCATACCCATCCATCTCCTTCAGTAGCTGAAATCACACATAGATGACCAGGACAACAAGGAAAGATGAAACAACATATGGATCAGAGGACTCCCAGAGGATGTCCTCACTCAGGTTTTATTGATGCATTAACAAAAATGTTCAAATAAATCCTAGGTCATGACCCCAATGACACATATTTTTGGAAAAACACACAGAGCTTAAGGGGCCTCCCCATGGATAAGTCAAGCAATGTAATCTGCAGACTTCATTATTTTGCCAGGAATGAGGAGATCCTCCACAAAGTCCACCAGCTTGATTCCATTGAGAATAAACTCCAGATATACCCAGATCTTTTGTGGTATACTCTGCAACAACATAAAACTTTGAAGCCTCTCACTGATGAACTCTGCAAAAATAATGTGAAATACCATTGGGCCTTTCCTTTAAGTCTTCAAGTCACCCACAATGGGAAGATGGTTACCCTTATCATTCCTGCTGGCCTGGACTCTTTCTGCTCATTTCTGAATTTGTGAAAAGTGAAAGTCCCTAAATGATCTACTAATTGCTCCATTTCAGAAACCTGATTTCCTATTGACTGAGCTACACTATACCTGCTTATGTTTCGAATGTTGTGTCTCCCTTTGTCCCTACCACATACTCCTCTATTTATATTTTTAAATTTCTTGCAGGTTTGGCAACATTAGTGATGAATTTGCAGCATTCCGTACCCCACATTTTTGGGACTGAACTTATATGTTATTTCCCCCTCTTCTGCCAGAATGTGCTTCATGCAGCCACATCTACCTGTTCATGAGGTTGAAATGTTGACATTTTGCTCAACTTCCTCATGTCACTTATAGTCAGTTTTCTATTTTGTTTCCTTATGTTATGGGTATTGTACACTGCTGCCCCTAATGTCATATAATGTTTTTTTGATATGCATACCCACGTGATATTTTCTTTATCCTAAAGTCTCTGTTGAGACATTATATTCATTACCTCCTAAGGTACAGACCCCTGTAACAGCCCACCAGTACCTTTTCTCCCTGGGTCATGGTTGTCTACCTTCTCCATAGTTGCCCCAGAAACAGTCCTTACACATTCCAGTTAACCATAATATGTTTAACCCATTTTTTAGTTTACCCTTTACCGTCCTCTCTGCCCCCTTGTGATGGTTGCCCCTGACATACTATGGATAGTCTCTATAAATGTACGGGGTCTCAACATCCCTGAAAATTATTTTTATGTCCCCCATTCTCTTTGGCAAATTAGGCAGTACATCCAAGAGACCAACTTTAAACATGGCCCCCAATCCCCCTCTTTATATGACCACCACTATCACACTACCTGTTTCAACAATAATGTCCCTGGAAAATCCAAGGGTAGGGGTCACAATTTTGTTTTCCAGATGCCACTCTGTCTCAAAACTTTCTGTCCATAGGTAGAGGATGGTAAAGCTTTCCTTAACCAAAGATTCACATTCCTCAATGTATATGCTCCTAACCAGGGTCAACTATAAATCCACCGAACAATACTTGACAAAGAAGAGTAATTGCTGTAATTTATTACTGTGTAAGGTGGAGACTGTAATTGGGTTCTGGACCCATTCCAGAAGACATCTAACCATGCAAGAAATCAAGCATGATATCTCCTGATGAACTTCTGGGAAAAACCCAGGTCCTAAAAGCTTCTCCATTACATAAAAATTCAGCAATGAATTCCCTCCCTTCTGCTTTAAGCATTTAATGCAATATTGGATTCATTAAAATTCTCCCAGCAGTCCCTGGAGGCTCATATACAGTAGTCATCATTCCTAAGGAGGGAATTTTTCAAGTTTTTTTAATTATTCCAAATCCATGGCCTTGAACATCTATATACCATCAACAACCTTAAACATGCCTTCAAATACACACCCTTCTTATGTAAAATATTTGGATATTAAACTTATTAATGACTCTTGAAGACTGTCATATTAATTATAGTATACCCCCTTTATTAAGGCTTTTCTGTCTGACTATAGATGGCATCCTAAAAAACTCTAACAATACATAACCCCTACTCATGGTTCCAAACAGTACAAACATTGATAAGGAACTTATCTGGCTTGGGAAATACCCACATGTCCTAATTCAAAGGAAACTTATGGGTGGCTTCAGGGCTGTAACTAGGTATGGTATGGCCGGTAACACTGCACAGAGTGCAACTGCCCTGATGGTAGAACACTGGCTGCCCATCTCACTTTCTCTCTAGTCTCTCTACTCGCACTGGGAGGCCACTGCTTAAAGTCTGATGTGCAGCTGCGGCATCCAGCAGGAGGACAGTAAACAGGTGCAGCCTCCGGCTTCCCCCTACATGTGACAGAGTGTGACTCACTCAGTATGAATCTCTGGTGCTGCCTCCTGAGTCCCGGCAAGTGCAAGAAGCCCTGTATCTATTGGGATGGGAGAGATATCATTACATCATGACATCTCCCTGCCCAAGGCTCCCCCAGTTCTGTGGGTGAAGTCTCTCTGCAGAGAAATTGCTGCTATGGGTGGGTCAGGCTGGGAGCAATTCACTGCGGCTGTGCTGTGTGGACACCAGGACACTGGACTGTGAATAAAGCTGCAAGGTGAGGTTTGGTCCATTGTGTTGTTAACACTGTTACAGACAAGGGCGGGCAGTGGGGCAGTGCCATGGCATAATTTGTAAGGGATGAGGGGGAGAGTTGTACTGTGTGCCATAATATGTAAGTTAGGATTGGGGAGTTGTACTGTGTGGCATAATGTGTAAGGGAGGAGGGGGGAGTTGTACTGTGTGGCATAATATGTAAGGAAGGAGTAGGGGAGTTGTACTGTGTGGCATAATATGTAAGTTAGGAGGGGGGAGTTGTACTGTGTGGCATAATATGTAAGGGATGAGGGGGGAGTTGTACTGTGTGGCATAATATGTAAGGAAGGAGGAGGGGAGTTGTACTGTGTGGCATAATATGTAAGGGATGAGGGGGGAGTTGTACTGTGTGGCATAATATGTAAGAGAAGAGAGGGGAGTTGTACTGCGTGGCATAATGTGTAAGGGAAGAGGGGGGAGTTGCACTGTGTGGCATAATGTGTAATGGGCATTACTACTGTGGTGTGTAATGTGTAAGGGGCACTACTACAATTTAGTGTAATGTGTATAAGGTACAATACTACATGTATGTAGTGTAAAGTACATAAGGGGCACTACTGTGTGGTGTAATGCAAATTGGGGGTACTATATTGTGGCCACACCCATTCCCTTTGAAAGATGCCATTCAAGAGAAATTGGGCATTCCCCACTCTGATTTCTGGAAACATTTACAACTCCAACATTTCTTGTTTACCTCCAATAGACTAGCCTCTGCTAAGAGAGACTTTACTTCACATGATATGTGATATGTGTTACTCCACAATCACCCAGTCATACAATATCCACTCTGCATAAATGTTAGATAACCACTCTCCCTCCTTTCCATGATATACCACAATCTTGGAGAAAGACATGTTTTGAGTTAAATATGGCTTTTAACTACTTTGTAAATAGACCCTTTTGTTTGAAAAGCAAAGTGGGCGGGAGAGAGGGTTAAAGTGGGGTTGCAATTTGCTGTCATTTATATAATTTTTCACTTACAGTAGTTGATACTTATACAGGTGTGAATATTATGGTTAGATTTACATGTTTGCATTTTACATTATTACTTAATAACTAAAAGAGTTGAAAATTATACAGTATGTGTTTGCAGTGCTACAATGTGATTTGTACTTTGAAAATGTGGAGTTTTAAGTACTCTGCATGTTAATTGATTAACTGATTGGAGGGTTTATAACTATATTAGTGTTTAGTTTTGTTTGTTTTTACAAAAGAAGCATTTTAAACAAGTCTGTCCATTTAAAGGGGCTTATTCTGAGTCAGATGGGTCTCTTTACCTGTACGCATACCTGTATAGAGTTTAAGAATATAGAAGTAAATTTAGTCGGATGGATATTGGGTGGCAACAAGGTTATCGCATGGAGCTTTTCTCTCTTTTGAGAATGTAGCTTGAGTTCCATGCTATTCTGAGTCATGTGTTTTGAGGAGGGAAGCCTATTTCAAATGGACCTCATGCATCTAGTTTGGGAATGGTGCTAGGTACTAAAGATGATGTTTGCCATTGTGCATGGAAAAAATAGTGTTCAGAGCAGCTTCCTTCTTGAAGCCCCACAGCCACCTTACGTTTGGCTTAGAATCAGTCCCAAAATCTCCAAGTTCAACTTTATAAGTGGTGAGTTCTCAGTGGTCAGATCTTCTAAAAGTATGTTTTTTCTTGTAAAAGCCACAAGTAATTCACTTCCAAATGGTAATATTAATGTCCTAAACGTTTATAGTCACTGCTACATATTGCACATCAAGCTTTACACAACCTTACAGACAAATCTTGCACAATGCAATTAAGTCAAACAGTAAGGCTAGATAGTCATGTGGAGAATACATGACATGGTTTAGGACTGTTAACAGTTGCAGTATGATTAGCATTGTTTCAATGTTTGGGTAACTGTAACATGGTAGTTTAGATTCATGGGAAGGAGTTGGTTAAGCTTAAAGAGTTTTATTCTAGCATGGCTGTATGTTAGAAAATAGTCAACCTACTGAAGGAAATATGTTTAGCTGATGTGATATATGTAGACTTTGGATTATATTACATCCTTTTACCTGTGCCTAGGTTTGTGGAGGGGCCAAACAGGGTCCCAGGTCTTCTGTGCCCTTGTCTCCATGTTAGCAGCAGTGGCAGCCTTTCTCCTCAGGCAGCATGCACTGTTGTGTGCTGAGCTGTAGTGGATGCAGGGAGGCTGCTGCTGCTGCTGAACTAAACAGCAGTCTCCTTTGCATGTACCTGTATCTGCCTCTGACCAGTGGCGTAACTTCATCCCAGGTGCCCGGAGGCAAGATAAATGTTGGTGCCCCCCCAAATTAAAATGTACCACCCCCCCAGCACCTATGCCAGCCCCAGCTGCCACTGCCCAACTTATACAGTTCCTTTTATATAATGCCCCCAGTAGTGGTCCCCATATGCAGTGCCTGCCTATGTAGTGCCCCCCAGTAATGGTCCCCCTATGCAGTACCTCCAGTAGTGAGCCCCCAGTAGTGAGCCCCCAATAGTTGCCCCCAGTAGTGAGCCCCCTGTAGTTGCCCCCAGTAGTGTGGGCCCTGTATTTGCCCCCTGTAGTGAGCCCCCTGTAGTTGCCCCCAGTATTGAGGCCTCTGTAGTTGCCCCCATTAGTGAGCCCCATGTAGTTGCCCCCAGTAGTGAGGGCCCCCCGTGCGTGCACACACACACACAAAAACAAAACTTACTTTTATCCCCTCTCCAGTGCTGCTGCCGTCCATCCCCGGTGTCCGCTCCTCGGCACTATGGGAGTGACATCATAATGTCACTCCCATAGTGCACTGTGGGACCCGGAAGATGGAGCTCACTCCTGAGCTCCGTCCCCTGCGTCTGCTCCTCGGCACTACGGAAGATGGAGGGAGCTCTGTTCTCCAGCTGCCGCCGGGGGTTTGAATTGGAGCCGGGCGCCAACTGGTTACACACTCAGCAGGCGCCCGGCAAATGGAGGGTGCAGGGGGTGCGACCTTACCCCCTGCACCCTCCATAGTTATGCCAATGGAGGTGGAGCACTGATCAGCGGTGCTCCTTCTCCATGCAGCTCCCGGGGACAATGGAGCCAGGTGCATCCTTCAGGGCTGGCGCCCGGCAGAAAATGACTCCATTGTCTCCGGGAGTTCTGCCACTGCCCCTGACTGAGGGGAGCATGGTGCACCCCTATCCATGGTGCCACAATTAGTGTTTGTTCATACTTTATTTATTGAAAAAGAACAGGTAGATACAGGTGCAGGCAGAGGAGACTGCTGCTGAGATGTTGCTCTTACCATTAAATAATAAATGCTCCCCCATCATTAAAAAACTATTTTAAACACCAGTTAACAATTAATATTGCCTCTTTAATATAATTTAATAAATAATATTGCTCTTTTAATAAACTTAAACAATACATTTCCCCTATTATGCTAACAAAATAGAATTCTCCCAATAACAAATTACCAATGTTTCAGCACCTGCCTCCTTAGTCAATACATAATAACTGCCTACATTATAAATGTATTGTGATTTCTCACCTTCTGGTTGGCCATATAGATGTGGCGGTATGACAACAATTTTACGTTGGATTTACAATCATTTTACAGCTATTTTAAGACAGTTTTAGGGCAGTTTTGGTCAAAATCCCATTTAAATAATCCACCACAAACTACCATAAGATGCACATTGATGGTGGTTTACAAAACCCCAAGCAAACTTTTGAATAGTAAATACAGTAGTTCTGTGCTTCAATTTGCTGGTGATGTACATAGGTTTTAAAACCACATCAAAACCAATGCTTAATAATTTTACCCCATGAATACAGATTTATTGGCCTTATCTTTTTATAACTAACAAAAGCTCTTCACACAGCTCCCATAGGGCCTGATTCAGACCCACTCACGAGCGCTGAGCGCTCGCAAGCGGGTCGATGGTGCCCAAGTGCGCATGCGCATGACGGAGGTGGCTCCATCGGTGCGCATGTGCGAGACCCGAATAACGATGGCCAAGCCGTCGTTATGGGTCTCGCACCAAAGGGGGCGTGCTGTCGATGTTGATTGACAGCACGCCCCCTTTGGTGGGCATGCCGGGGAGTGTGGGTGCCAAGACGGAGGCATTCCCATGGGAATGCCTAACATCTTGGTCCGGCAACACTGACACCACTAGTGATGTCAGTGGGAGTGCTATTGGCTCTGATAGAGCCAAAAGCACTCATGAGCTTGCGGCAGTGAGACACTACCGCAGGGTCTCATCGCAAGCCCGATGGTCACGATGGTCTTGACCATCGCGACCATCTTTTTGGCCGCTCGCTATAGCTGTGGGTGGTCACCTGCAGCTATGCGAGCGGCCAGGAGGCCTTTCTAAATAGGAGCAGGGACGGCCCTGATTCAGAGCGAGCGCTCTGTCAGAGCATCCGGCTCTGAATCAGGGCCATAGTGTGTTAGTTAACATGCGATTCAATTTCTAATTGAATTGTGTGTGTTTTATCCGTTCAGTTATCTACAGATGATTGTGTGAGGTCCCAGTGCAAACCTCGCTGCTATTTGAATCTTCCCTACAATTTGTAGATGTAAAGACTCCTGACTGCACTGCTCTGTTCCATTAAACAAAATATAAGTCCTAAAAATGCCATAACCCAAAACATCAAAAAGGTGAGGTTCACAGAATCATAGTCATGGTCCTAGATTAGACTATACATATTGATGGCAAGTTTAATACAGTCAGTTATATGTTATATGTTATAAAGGACAGCTTAAATAATTACAGATTTATATAAATGAAAATAATTATCTTGGTCCATTATGGTAAGCACAAAAAAATATATAGGATAAAAACATTGATTCTATTCTATATGTGTCTTGTGCATGAACCTTTGCAATGGTTCAAAACTAGCTGAACTTCCTGGAAACTTGAATGTGTGATAAGGGCCCCAATGAAGGTGGGGATTGAATGCTACTACTTCTAACTACTCATGTGCTGCTGATACTCAGGGCCTGATTTAGGAAGGAATGCTGATGAGATCGTGGCTGCACTTACGCACACAATTCTGCTGCAAATGTATGCTTGTAATTGCAATTGCAAAGTACTCGCACGAACAACATGCATACGCCCACTTCCACCCTTGCACATCCGTAACACCTTGCAATCCATCCAAAACATCGGTAACATCGAAGTACATCGGAGCCCCTCACACAATTAAGGCAGGTCAGATCTCACTTGTAAATTGCTAACTTTCCTGTACGCAGTGAGCACTCAAGCAGGGGCTAATTTATGCACGCCCCTGTAACAGCATTCAAACGCACTGACATGCACTCTGCCTGTCAATCACTCTGTAATTGCTCTGTGTGATCTACATGATTGCAGAGCTTCACAGTGAAGCATTTGCACATGTGCACTACGATGTTAACGCATGTGCAGTATGCAATAATCGGCCATCTGCATATGCGATTGCAACAGCGATCCTTGCTGAATCAGGCCCTCAGTTTATCAAAATAGAAAATACAACTAACTTTATTAATATCCATGGTTGGAAAAATTCACTAACTCCTAAACTCACCTTATCAAATGAAAACCTCACTACGATCGATCACTTCAATGCAAACCAAAAGTGTCTATTCATTTCTGTCCTAGATTAGTTACATTTCCTTTCACCTAAACTCAGCAACTGCTCAAGAATAAATATTTCACATGTTAGTGCTATATAAAATGTTATATTAATCCTGCAAAATCAATATCACAATTTTTAACATATACAATTTTGTCCTAAAAACGAGTATTATATTTTTCTTTAATAGTATTGTAGAAATATTAAATAATAGGCCAGAGTGCATTATAGGGTAAAATGTTTAAAATGTTTAATTCATTTTAATCTGGAACCAGAATGATTCATATTCCATCATTTTACATGACATTTTTTACATGTACATAATATAATGATTAAATGCAGAAAGATTCAATATTGAACACTATATATTTCAGTGAGTGCATGTTCTGGTATATGCCCTCCTTCACAATGTTAGCCTAGAGCTTAAAAGCATTTGTCATTGTGCATATGTAACTGCTTGTGTAAAAGTATGGTTTTACTGCATTTGGATTGCTTTTTCCTACAAGCCTTTAGTAAGATGTCCCAAATCCATTGTGCTCAGAGCAAAATTAAACCAGTTAGATAAAGACCTCATTGACTTTAGTTAAGTCTTAGAATTTTTTTTTTAATGGTTCACAAAGTACTTTATTCTCATAAGTAGTCAGATATTTTTACAGTGCAGCTGAACTAAATTTATAGTTCCAGACAATATTACAACAGAGTTATGGGGACTGATTCTAATATGCATGACGTCATCAAAGCATGGTTTACTACCTTATGCTAATCTACATTTCCAAAGGGCTAATGCAAGGATCCATGCTGCTTTAAGTGGGAAGCCACTTTGTCCACTGTTCCATCCTCAGATGCAATCATAATCATTAGTATCAGCACTTGCACAACTTGCATGCTAGGTGGAAGAGATCTGTCTGAAATGGGCTTCCCTTCTCAATACGCATAACACAGAATAGTTTGAAACGCTAGCTACATACCCAAAATACACTACTATGTCACTGCCAAGTTCTTTCCCCAAATACCCATTTCACATACACTAAAGAGAGATCCGGCCAAGATCCCATCCAACTCATAATCGACAAGAAATATGCAAATTAAATGTATCTAACTGATAATCAGGTTCATTGTCTACAAATATTAAATAAAATATCTCAAAATGTATTCCATTTGTTACCTGATATCCATGTAACATATAGTGTATAATATAATCAATTTTTGATTGTCATCACAAGAGTAGCACAAGTGTGATATCCTGTAGAGGTGAGGATACAGCTAGTGTGATGGTGGGTGCAATCTGGAGGTAATTCTGTCAAACAACCTTCTACCTTTGGTGGTGACTCCCAACACAGACCACAGAGAGGCAAGGGTTCCCCAACCAGACACAGACAAGGAGAGACAAACTGCAAATGGAATCTAGATTTATTTCTAGTAGGCAAAACTTACTGGAAAGATCAATGCTATAGAATAATAGGCTTGTTTCAAATATTTAAATAAACACATAATAAATTACAATAATACTTGCTATTACTGTTTTTCTAAATGGAATAAAACAGCACTGATTGTTGTAGCTATTTCAAGACTATACAAAAATCAGCTATATTACTTTAAGTGTTTAGAATGATGTTTTTTTTATTTATTTGATTATTACATATACTAAATTAGCAAGTACTTTACACATTAGTAAAGTGTCCCAATAACCTAATATGGAGGACCATGTTGAGGCCCTTTAAAGTGTTTACACAACTGAGGGTAAAATATCAATATTGCAGTGCTGAAATGTAAAGTATGATCAGTGGGCCTGATTCAGACCCGTTCATGAGCGCTATGCGCTCGCAAGCAGGTTGATGGTGGCCCAGTGCGCATGCACATGACAGAGCCGGCTCCGTTGTGCGCATGCACGAGACCTGGATAGCGACGGGCAATACGTCGCTCCGGGTCTCGTACCAAAGGGGGCGTGCAGTTGATGTTGAGTGACAGCACATCCAATTTGGTGGGCGGGCCGGGGGCGTGGCTGCCCAGAAGGAGGCGTTCCCATGGGAACACCTACTGTCTGGGGCCGGCCCCACTGACATCACAAGTGATGTCAGTGGGAGTGCTTTCAGCTCTGTTAGAGCCGAAAGCACTTCTGGGCTTGTGGCAACAAGACCCTACCACAAGGGTCTTGTCGCAAGCCCGATGGTTGCGATGGTCTTGACCATCGCGACCATCTTCCTGGCTGCTCGCTATAGCTGTGGGTGGTCACAGCTCTGAAAAACAAGAAGGATGGCCCTAATTCAGAGTGAGCTCTCTGTCAGTGCGTCCGGCTCTGAATCAGGCCCCGTTTCTCTATATCAAAAATAGTACTTGTTGTAAGAATGGGTTTCTCTCACCAAATCAGACAACAAAAACATGACACAGCTTCCCCTCCAGAAATCAGGAACAACAAACAATTGGACAGGACTTGTCTTCAGATAATCTGTTTCTCCCCAGCAAATATCTCTCAATTGACTCCCAGGAAAAATGTCCAGACAGGTAACTCGCCCAACCAGGGAGAAGTAAGTTAATATGAAAAGGCACTGATGGAACACTGATGACGTGTTTTGAAACGTCCCAGTCTCTTCTTCAAGGCTTACCAGAATATGAAGCCAGGCATTGTGCTTAAAAAAAATTAATAACTATTTTTTATTTTTTCAAATAAGCCATGGATGCTAGTGGGAAGTTTTGACTTGCGCAGTTGCAGACTCCCTGCTACCGCCGGTCAAAGATGCTGAAAATGGGAGAGTGCTATTCAGCAGATAGGTGAGTTAACACTCTCCCTCTTCGGCAATTTAATACATCCTGGTGGTAAATGGCCCTGCATCAACTCAATACTGGGCAAGCAGGACATTACATATAAGGTGAGTTAAACAAAGTAATAATACATCTTCCCCTTAAACACTCCTGCTGATTTCTGCTTGTCTCTGTGCTTTATCTCTGCTGGTAACTGTCTTTTCTCTCCCCATCTTTATTTCAATCTCTCTTAGCTGTTTATTTCTGCTCAATGGTGTCTTCCAGCTCTCCTCTCTCAACAGCTATCACTGCTCCAATTGCTCTTTTTAAAATAAACTTTATTTAAAATGGCACTGTCCTCTGCACCCTTTTCCAAAATGGCAACTGTGGGTTATCACACATGATCTGAAACCCTAAGATAAATATGTGAACAAATACTAGCACTAAAAATGAGCCACAAGCCATGAACAGGTATCACCTTTGATGCCCCATTTAAGTCTCAAGCCCATCCAAATTTAAATTAGTGAAGCAGCCAACTCATTACAAATTAGTTTCAAGGAATAGGCAGAAACTGCACTATATACAGAGTCTTTGTACAGCTTAGACATTAGCTTTTCCTATCTAGCATATGCAATAGGCTGAGGCCATGCACACAGATCTTTAATAAGCCTTCAGTAAATTAACATAAAATGTATTCTCAGCTGTGGCACAACAGTGACATTTGCTTTGTCTCTGATAATCGTCTAGCCTAAGGCACATTGTCTTGTAAATTTGAGGAACTGGTTATGCTGTCAAAGGCTGTTTACTGCAGCATTGGGAAGAGTGGATCTGAAATTATTAGCCACTTGTCAGGGAAAATTTCTATATTGTGTTATGTAGCAAAAAAGCTTTTGTGCAACATCTGACAAATGCATTTAGATTATCCTGAGGGGTCCCAGCAAAATGCATAAATGAGAGAAATAAACAACTATATTCATACTATACTGATGAAAAACAGTTATCAAAAAGGATCCAATACTAATTAAAATGTGTCTAGAGATTTTTGCAAACAGAATTATTTATTGATGTTTCCAGAAAATTTAGCACCATTTCACTATATGCTACTCCCTATTTTTTTCATCTTATTCACATCGTAACCACATATATATTAACTTATAGAACTTGATTCAGGGGTGGGAGTAAGGCAAAAAAGAGCAAGTAACTGTGTAATTAGAGCCTGATTCAGCAGTGCATGCAAGTGTGCAGAATGGGTCAAGCTAAGACGCACGCAAGCCCTTGAATGCCTCTGCCTGATTAACAGGCAGAGGCATTTAAGGGGTGGTATGGGGTGAGCAAGGCTGGCGTTCCTGGAAACGGGGTGTGTCCACCCCAGTTTCCGGGAGTGGGCAGCCCAGGGACTGCATGGGCGTATGCAGTCTGCAGGGCTCGCAAGCTTGCCAGCCTGAGGTTTACTCAGCTGGCCAGCTGCTCGGCACCGATCCCAGTCTCCTGTATTTGCATTATTGCTTGAATAAACCTTGCTGAATCAGGCTCTTAGACAAACAATGATGCAATACAAGGGGTGCAAATATATTTATTGTTTTTGAAAGCATGGAAAATTATGTCTGCTTCTGCATGCAGCACACAAATACAGAGCACCTTTTTTTACACAGCTATTTCAATTTGAGTTTGGACCTCTCTCAAATATAAGTCTGTCTACACTACTAGCGGTGGTGCAGCCAGTGGCTTGCATCAGGGCTCGCTGTGGTGCAGGCACCCATAGCCCCTGCAGCCAACAGCGCCACTTTACCTGTCACCAGTGTCTCCCGGGCCCCACAGTGTTGTGCAGACCGCAGTGAGTGGGGTCTGCACTATTCAACAAACACCGCTTCCAGCCCCAGGTAGTATACTCCTATTACACGGCAGTGGTGTGTTTGTTTTGGCAGCCAATGAGAGTCCAACAGACTCTCATTGGCTGCTGCATCCACGGAGGGAGCTGGGCTGGAGCTCACTCATGAACTCCACCTTCCAGCTCCCACAGTGGGTGATGGAAGAGACATCATGACATCTCTCTCATAGTGAAGAGCGAGAGTGAGTCAGGAGGACGAAGGAGGAGACAGCAGCAGGTGCAGGAGTGGGAATTAAGGTAAGTGTTTTTTTTTTGTGTGTGTGTTTGTTCTATAGGCGGACTACTACTGGGGGAACTGCACATAGGGGGAACTACTACTGGGGGCAGTGCACATAGCGTGGAGTACTACTCTGGGGGCACTGCACATAGGCGGGACTACTACTGGGGGCAATGCACATAGTGGGGACTACTACTGGGGGCATTGCACATAGCGGTGACTACTACTGTGGGCACTGCACATAGCAGGGACTACTACTGGGGGCAATGCACATAGCAGGGACTACTTCTGGGGGTGCTGCACATAGCGGGGACTACTACTGGGGGCACTACACATAAGTGCAACTACTACTGGGAGCACTGCACATAGCAGGGACTACTACTAGGGGCAGTGTACATAGCGGGGACTACTACTGGGGGCACTGCACATAGGGGGGAATACTACTGCGTGCACTGCACCAAGGGGGAACTACTACTGGGGGCACTACACATAGGGGAACTACTACTGGGGGCACTGCACATAGCGGGGGCTACTACTGGGGGCACTGTACATAGGGGGAACTACTACTGGGGGCACTGCACATAGCAGGGACTACTACTGGGGGCAGTGTACATAGCGGGGACTACTACTGAGGGCAGTGTACATAGTGGGGACTACTACTGAGAGCACTGCACATAGGGGGGAATACTACTGCGGGCACTTCACCTAGGGGGAACTACTAAAGGGGGCACTGCACATAGTGAGGACTACTACTGGGGGCACTACACATAACAGGGACTACTATTGGGGGCACTGCACATAGGGGAAACAGCTACTGGGGGTACTTCATAGCAGGGGACTACTACTGGAGGCACTATATAAGGGGCACTTCTGGGGTCACTACATAGGGGTACCAATATGTGGGGCACTGCATAGGGGGACCCAAAGCATATGCACCTGGGCCCACCACTCTCTAGTTCTGCCACTATGTCTACACATATTAAGTCTGTTCCTCGTGCAGTAAAACATGGATTTGCCAAGGTGCACAGTTACTCTTTGTTGCTATACTCCCACCTCAGCATCAGGCCTGTAGGGCCAAACATAATAGGGTGAGAGTTTAGCAGTAAACTTTAAACACTTTTAAACTCGGCTAATGTAATAGTGTCCGAGAACGTGCAAATTCGCATTTTAAGACTAAATAAACCTCACATTTTCTAAACTCTCATCCTATTACATTTGGCACATAGTGTCCTAGGTAGTAAGGATTAGTATTTTTGTTGCAAAGGAAATTGGTATAAAGTCGCATACAAGTATTAAGCAAAATGATGAGTGGCATGAGGCATGCTGCGGGTAACTTGTATCGAAGCTCTGTCTTTTACCTTTATACCCAGATAAGCAAAATGAGTCACACACAGAAACTAAATAAAATGCCAGTTTCAGTATTTAGGGTGCAGTTGCAGGACACGGTGCAGAGTCTGTGGTAATATATCAGACTTACTTTAAAAAACCTTTTTTTATTTAATGGGATTTGATCAATACAGCTATGATGCATTTTGTTTGTAATGTTTCATGGATACATTAAAGAACTAACTCTAGACCATCTACCCATAACCTGTGACCGGAAATGTGGTGCCGACATCGACCATACCCAACCAACACCTGTGAATAAGCATTTTCATTTTAATATAATAAAAAATGTTATCTGCCCAAAACAATTCTCCACGGATGCTGATGCCTCAAGCGACCACCCAGTGAGAATGTTCCTTGATCTTGCAATGAATCTCACACCTGCTCATAAATGATTTTAAGTCTTCTTAAAAATTTGCACTACATAAAAAGCATGGCTTTGTGTATAAAACCTAAAATATCATAAAGAAAAACATAAACTTACAGTTAAACCATTGCAGCAAAACCTCCATACTCTCTTGCCCAGTCAATGCTACCTAGGCAGAATCCTTATACTTACAAGGTAAATACTGCGCTATGTAAATGATTTGATTATATTGTTGCTAAGACAACAATAGTATCAATATAGAGCTGTGAGCCTTTGAATCAAGCTACTTTTGCTGTCACATGAATTAAATCTGGAGTTATGCAATGGTTTTATAGCTTCCTTTTAGCTGTGTTGCATCTGAAAAGGTAATGAGGGTCATCAGCTATGTACCACTCTTATTATGGATAAATCATCCAGTTTTCTAGGATCAGTTTTCCAAAGCAAAATTGAAGCATTTATCTGTAAATGTTGGGTAACATTAAAGTCCTCCACATCCATTTTAAAAGGATGATACACTTCAGGGTGAAAGCTCTTTATTGTCATGTATATCAGAGTTACTACAAAAGAGTAAGATCTGTATCTTATGCTATAACTATTTCTTTGAACTGATATAAATATTCTTCTGTGTGACTGTTCACTTGCTGTAAATAGTGTTATATATATTTCTCTGACATGTTATATAAAAAGAGCAAACATAAAGTAAAAGGAGGTGATGTTTGTAAAATATGAAATACAGTATTATACAAATAAACAAATATGTAACAAAGATGATAGCATATAAGGAAAAGGCACTTGTTGCATAGCAAATAAAAAACTGTATATACTGTACACTCTATATTGTGGAAAATAAAAGAGAGCAACAAGATGAAGCATGTAAATACTCAAAGATAGTAATCACTAAATATGAATCTACCCACAGAGGGGCTGATTCTGAGTAGCATGTAATGTGTCTGTAGATGTGAGCAGCCGCGGAAGCCAGATTACATCCTTATGCTAATGTGCCAGTCCCTGTGGCTAATGCAGGGGTTTGTGAGTCTACAAGCAGAAACCTGCCCCATCTGTAGATATTACACCAACTGCCGTTACTGTCATCCTTAGTTTCTGCACTTGCACCAACCCCATTCTACTTGCGAGATCCATCAAAAATGTTCTTCTCATAACCATACTCATGAAAGGATAACTGCATATACATCTTCAGAGAAAGGTATGCACACATTGATCGTAAGACTCTAGTAGAGAGAGATAAAGTACCAACCAATCAGCTACTAACTATAATTTTTCAAACACACCCTGTAAAATCATAGTTCAGAGCTAAGTGGTTAGTACTTTACCTCTCTCCACTTTATCTCAAAGCTTTGATAAATCTCCTCCTAATTTGGTTTGCAGAGTTAAGAAATTATGTCATTTCTTATAGGGACAAAAAATTACCCTGGTAATTGAACAGCAACCATTAGACTCCATTCTTAATCCTAGAAAGGGAGTACCTGCCATGATGTCCGCACGCCTGCAATGATGATCCTTAGTTTTTGAGTATGACATCATATTCAGGTTAAGCAAGCAACATGGTAATGCTGATGGACTATCATGTTCTTGTCACAATTCAGTCACAATTAAGTTAAGTACCTTAAACCTTGTGATATGCAAGTACATTCTGAAGGCCAGCAAGAGCTGTCACCATTGAGGGCTGTCGAGCAGTCCTGTGGAATGGAGCAAAATTGCAGCAAGCACAAATGAAGCTGCATCTATAGAGAAGTTAGTAAATAACAGTTCTTAATGCTTTGGTGTAAAATTAGAAATTCCAAGCAACTATTAAAATGTTTTATATTTCGGCATTCAATCATCTCTATGTACAGATTCATGCTATTTTACATAAGTACAAAGTACATACATATTATGAACAAAGATGTCAGTATTTACTAATAAACAATCTAGAAGACTCAAGCTGCCCACACACATAGCGATTTTTTTCCCAATTTGGCTGATTTCGACGAATTGAACAGACAAATCGTGTAAAATAAGGGCAAATCATGAATTTCTACTCATGATCACAATGCCAATGCGCGTCCCCACTCGTCGTACCTCGCATCTTCTGATCTGCCGTGCTGTAGGGAAGATTTGCCAATCCGGGACATGATGGGTGCCGATCGTGAGGGTTTTTTCACTCATGATGAATCATAAAACTATTCGTACATCGCAGAATTTGACAGACAGGAGTCTGTACACACCCCTCTGCCATCTTGTGCAGCATTGTGAAGAGAACGAGAAGAAAGCATGATCAAGAGCCTGCACAACAAGTCAGGATTGCATCAGTTTGGTGAGTAATTGTACTGTATTAAATGCAACCCCACTGTCCACCAATGTGTTCCACTCACCTACTCACCAATGTATGCCACCCACCTATAAATGCATGACTCAGCCACTGCCCGCCAGAATGAGGTGGGCGGTGGCTGGGTCATGCATTTGGCTCCCACTGCCCACCAATGTGTGCTATTCACCTACCCACCAATGTATGCCACCCACCTATAAATGCATGACCCAGCCACTGCCCGCCAGAATGAGGCAGGTGGTGGCTGAGTCATGCATTAAGCTCCCACCTACCCACCAATGTGTGTCACCCACCTACCCACTATCTGGTCACCAATGTCATGGACCACCTAATAATTAATTAGAAAACACTTAAAAAATGTAAAAAATTAATAAACAAACATATTCCAACAAGAGAAACAAATACATTACAACATCATAAACAATCATATTTAAACAACATAAAATATTTGCAAAAACATGTTAAAAATTAAATACAATACAGATCAAAAAACAATAAATTTCAAGTTAAAAAAATACAAATAAATACAAAAAACACGTCATTACTGTAAAAAAAACACAATACAGTACATTAAAAAACACATCATTCCTGTAAAATGGGTCTACAACCTTTGGCCCTCCAGCTGCTGTGGAACTACACATCCCATCATGCCCTGCCACCATTTGGAACTAACAGCATGCTAAAACTGTGGCAGGGCCTCCTGGGATCTGTAGTTCAACAAAAGCTGGAGGGCCAAACGTTGAAGACTAATGCTGTAAAAGAAAGAAAAACATTAAAATCGCAAAAAAAAACCATGTAATTCCTGTAAAAGAAATCACGATTACAATACTATTACAAACATTAAAAACCTGTAAAAAGAAAATATAAAAACAATAAAAATTTTAACCATAACAACATAAAATATAACAAAACTATATACACTAATATTTATATGTCCTTTTTATATTCTTCCTAGAAATGTCCATGGATAGTAAGTGTGAGTTTGTGACTGGATTCATAGAAATCCTACAGTCTAAAGAGTGTCTATGGCGGATATGCTGTCGACAATACCATAACAAGTCACACAAATTGGCAACTTTACAGATGTTGTTGGACTACACGAAAAGGTTAATTGCTGATGCTAACTTCTAAACTGTCCAGCAGAAAATTCAGAACCTGCATACAGTGTACATTAAAGAGATGAAGAAAGTCGATGACTCCAAAAGATCCGGCGCAGGCACCGATGACGTGTATCAACCTTCTCTGTGGTACTACAACCAGATGTCCTTCATAAGCGAGCAGGAGCCACAATAGCAGTCTCTAGTGTTGATGGCTGAGCAAGAGGGGAAGAGGAGGTTGCAGAAGTGACTGGACTGTCTGCTGAAGTTTTGGTAAGTAGTGACACACTACCAAACCTTTTAATGTTTTTGTAGTTCAATTGTCCAATATAGTCAGTTAGTTCACAGACATTCCTCCTGCCCTGGCACCGAACCTGGTCCATTGAAATATGCCATGTGCTCCTCCCTGACTTCTTTGTCACGTGCGGTCGATGTTGTTGAAATTGGTGGTGCAGACACAGATTTAAACTGGGAAATTCCTCCGGAGGTCCTACATCTTCTGGTCTAGCTGGGACTGGTCCTCGTTGGGTAGATTTTCTTCGCAGAAAGTTGTGCAGCACACAGCACGCCATCACAACCCAGTCTATCTTCTCCACATGTAGGTTGATGGTGGTGTGGAAAATGCGGAAGCGGTTGCTCAGTATTCCAAATGCATTTTCCACAATGCGCCATGCCCGTGATAGATGGTAGTTGTAGATCCTCTTCTCTCTGGTCAGGCCCCTCTGTGTAAATGGCTTCATCACATGTTCATGTAATGCAAAAGCCTTGTCTGCGATGAAAATCTAATTTAGGCCTTGCTTTGTCTGGTCCAGTGAGGGCAAGTTATGTGTTTTGTTGGTGAGTCTCTGGTGTTTGAAGGACCAACCATCTGAAGCATGGCCATTCTTGTAGACATCCACAAACAGAAATTTGTAGATGGCATTCACCACTGCCATGAGAACATTGCTGAAGAATCCTTTGTAGTTGCAGTAATATGATCCAGTGTTGGCATGTGGGTTGATGCGGATGTGTTTTCCATCGATGGCTCCTCCACAGTTAGGGAAATTCCAATGTTGTTCAAACTCTTTAGCAATGCTCATCCAGTCCTCCACGGTGTTAGGAAACTGTAAAAATAGTAAAAAATGGGTTAAAACATGACTATAATATTTTTTTTAGTTTGTTTCCTATATAGACTCCCACCCAAGACCCTGATTTGGCCTCCACACCGGAACTTAGTCTACTCAGGGAGAGCGATCTGGATAATACCACCCCATTGGCAAAACCCATTGTACCCAGACCCTCATCCTCTTCCGTACCACCCCAAAAAAAACAGGGGAGAAAGGTGAATCACAATGAACGGGAGGACATATTTCTCTTGAATGCAGAACGCCTCCTTCAAAAACCACCAGATGCTATTGACAACTTTATGGCACATATAAACAGCAGTATGATGAAAATGGATTAGGATACTCTGAAAAATTAACTCAGGCTCAATTATGACCTTTTGAGTAGGTCTATGAGCAAAAACCTACACAACTCCACTTATATAGCTGACCCAATAATTTATTCCCCTGCCCCAAACACCTATGTCAGCCCCCCCCAGCCCAGTTTGAGATTACTGCCCCATCCAGCACCCCAAGCTCAAGCACTACCATGTTTATTGCTCTGCTAGATGCAGCAGATGAATTGCCCCGTTATTCACATCTTTAATTTATTTCCTTGTTTTTTTCTTGCTTTTAATATCACCAAATTTTATGACTCCCAAAAGGTGCTGGCTGTATGTTATAGGGTGGTGATGACGCTGTTTGGACAACGTCACTACACACATGGCACAAGTACAGATTGATGGAAGCCAGAGCCACAATCTGGCGTCTGACCCACCCTATAACATACAGCAGGCTACCTATTGGGATTGATAAAATTTGGTGATAATGCTGTTTTGTAAAATTTATATTGCAGTCTATATTGCATACAGTTTAGTGCACAGTTTGGTTTGCCTACAGGTCAGTGCGCAGTTTGGTTAATGCAGCCTATTATTGGCTGTCTATTAAAGTTTAATAAAAAAAACAGCAAAATTGGGAGGAACTAGTGTGCAAGTGTTTTTTTGCCAAAGTGGCTGTTTATTGTTATAATGTTTAAAAAAACCTTTACTACTATGTAGTGTTGTTCACACAAGATGGCTGCTATGCAGCACAGTTTTTTGCCTTATTGGCACAGTTAAAAAGTTACATTTAAAACAATATGTGAAAAAAATTTTTTTTTTTTGCTTTCACAAGAAACAAATGCATGGTGTGCATTTCTTCTAACCTTGCAATACTGGTACTGCAGCACTTTAACAATAGCTTTGCAGGTCTCTGGAATGATGACGCCCAAGGACTGAGGTGTGATGAGTATCCCAAACTTCAGGTCTTCAAATTACCTTCCTGTAGCCAGGTACCTCAGGGTAGCCACCAGTCTCTCTTCATCAGGGATTGCCCTCTGCCAACTTGTGTCCTGTCTCTGGGGTCATCAGATGCAGCAATTCCAGGAAGTTGGCGTCATCCATGCGCAGGTAGTTACGATAATCCTTTGGGTTGTTCTCCTTGATCTCCATCAGCAGGGACATGTGAGAGCAGGTATCCCTTTGTAGCAGCCACTCCTTAGTTCAGCATGCTCTCGTCCTTCTTTGCTGGGCCCTCTTCCTAATCTCCCGGACCCCAGCTTTGGCGACCAACACTCTGCACCGATAGGGATCCATCAGCACAGAATTCAGGAACAGGATAGAATGCAGGTAGGTAGCACACACTTGCAGGTAGAATAAACTTTGTAAAAGGCAAGTCAAATACAAAGAGCACAGTAGCAATGTACAGGGTTCAGCAAGAATACACCTAGCCTCACTAGTAGCAGAGCAGAATGTGCACAGAGTTTAAAGGGCACCTGCTTTTTATACTCCCTAGATAACCCCTCCCATTGTTATGACTATTTAAATTTCCCACCAATCATGAAGAGCCTCGTGTATTCTTCGCGTAAACTTACGATTCATCATGCCCAATCTCACGATGCATACATTCCGATAGATCGTGAGATCGTGAAACAGATTGGGTGCTTTTTTTCCATAATCGTATTCACAACAGCCAGGGAGCTTCCGGGAGAGTTCATGTGGAAATTGTACAATAAATTGGATCGTGAGCACATCGCTATGTGTGTGGGCACCTTCAGTCCCAAATGTAATAGGTTGAGAGTTTAGAAATGTCAGCGTTTAGCAGTAAACTCTCACACTTTTTAAACTCACCCAATGTAATAGTCAGAGAACATACAAACTTGCATATTTTTAGACTTAAAAAGCTCTCACGATATAAACTCTCATCCAGATGTTTTCCCATTTTGAAGATAAAACGCGACCAATGTGAGAGTTTACTGCTAAGCTCTCACATTTTCTAAACTCTCACCCTATTACATTGGCCCTTATTCTTTACTTCTGTCCTTATCGCCATAGTCAAAATGAACTCTGAAGTCTGAATTAACTAATCATACAGTAGTGCAATGCACAATCTTTGATACTACTCTCATTTTTTTAAACTCATTTCATGACTACCTTGACATTTCAGAATAAATCTGCAAGATAAAGGAATTTAAATGAATATGTAAATCTATTATACATAACATTATCAAGACTTTGATGGATAACTTAAGTTTGCTGAGCAGTTAGATAGTAGATTATATTGTATCTTTTTTAAACTAAGAATTACAGACAGAGGTTTGTGTAGCTTTAGGAAAAAGATTTGCAATGGTAGAGGTGCATTTTAGTTTTATTTATTTGCATGCTTTTGGATTCAGGGATCATATTCTGGACAGCTTTATTTTTGCACTGAAATTCTAGATTATGCGAGTACACATTAATTTCAGTTGGCTGATTCTGAGTCACACGGATTTCTCTTCACGGATGTAAATGGTGAATCTTTGCATACAGCTCATGTGCAGAATCTTCAGTGCATGTCCATCCTATTCTAAATCAGACAGAACTTGGCTGGGTCCATCTTTCTGTGAAATAGAGCAGTTTGGGGTGTGAACTGGGTGGTGATAATGCGATTACATGTAACTACCATGACTTGCAAGAGCATTGGGGGCTTGTATCAAATGTTCTGTGCCATTCTGAGTTGTGTATATAAGGAAGAGAAGTCAGTTTGGTATGGATATCTGCTCCTAAAATTGTTTTTAGTGTAACTTTTTAATTAGGTTTTAAAATAGATTATTTTTGATGAAATCCCCTTTAGCCTTTTTGTTTTATGCTTTTAAAAATGTTGTACAATTCTGAGCGGTATAAAAACATGTCACACAAGTTTTTTTGTTGTTTTTCTGTGTGACCAGTTTGTACTAGAGATGAGCAGTTCTTTGGGATTCCAGATAGATCCAAGTCCCGACTTGAGTCTTCTTGTCAATTTCGGAACTTGGATCTACAGTATATATAAACCAGATCTCGCATATTTTGGATTGCATGTAAGTTGATCCCTCATGATTTCAAGTGCAGTGAGGTGGTAAAAATTGTTGGTAATCACTGGAAATGAATGTTATTGATGTTAATAATACAATAGGAACAAAAACAGGTCCACGTTACATGTTTTTAGCTGTTTTATAAATTTTTAAAGAAATCCAAAACCAAAACATTTGATGGTGTTTAGGCAAAAACAAGACAATGATTTAGAACCAAAACTGAAATCAAAACATGGGGGCCATGCATATCTCTAGCTTGTCAAAGGCCAAAATGTATCCACAATAACCTTTCACAGTATTACATCACTTGTGACAACTTATACTCCATTCACTTAATTACTAAGCCAAATTTCAAAGTGCACATTAGTATATTGGGGCTGATACAGTGTAGGTAGCGAAGTGGGTATAAATTACTCAAATGAAAAGTGCATGGAAATATAGTATATTTCCACACACATTGTACAGAGCCTTGATTATCTTGAGATGGATACACCTCTGCCTGAGCAGCAAATGCACATACTTTACTACAAATCATCATCATCATCATCTGTGGTCATTTTCAACTGCGGTATGGCAGGTGCAAAAGATATGTCTCCTAAGGTATACAATCGGGAAGCTGGCTGCCTTAGTATCAACAGCCGGCATCCCGACTGTCCTATCCCGGCGAGGGATGAAATGCCAGGTATCTAGATGTAGACGCCTGACATTTCCCCGACGCCGAGAGAACGGTGCCTGGCATCCTGATCGAAGGGATGCCGGGCACCGTGAGCGGACAGCCACGGGGGGAGGGTTAGGTTTAGGGCACCCATGAGGGACTTAGGGTTAGGCGCCCCCCGGGAGGGTTAGGGTTAGGCTAGGAGGAGTGAGGGTTAGGCACCCCCGGGGGTTATGCACCCCCCCAGGGACTTAGGTTTAGGCAGTGGGGAAGGGGGGGTTAGGGTTAGGCACTTAGAGGGGGGATTAGGGATAGACACTTGGGTGGGAGGTTAGGGTTAGGCACCCCTAAGGAGGGTTAGGGTTAGGGAGTTAGGTTAGGTTAGTTAGTACTTACCTATCCACGATTGGGATTTCCAGCGCTGTTGGGCTTCCGCTGCAGGGAACTCTGCTGTTGTCGGCCAGGCGCTGTCGGGAATCAAACCGTGCGGCCAGCGGTATTTCATACCAATTTCGCCTCCTAACTACCCTACTGTATTTGTGCATATTTTCTAGTCTGCAGGAGCCACATATGTGTGAACATGTCCTTATTGTACTTTGTCTGTTTGAGAATGCACATTCACACTTGATTTGCACCTCTCTTGTCATAAGGTTTTATATTAATGCATCTTATTTGGCACATATATGTGCATTCACTTTCTGAACATGCACAGTGCAAATTTATGCAAGATACATTATACAGTTTGGCATCTAATCACTCTGCATCAGTCTAATAATTACTGTATTAATTAATTGTATATTATGTGCAGGGCCCCTAAGATAAGGTAACTTGGCCTGACCAATGAATAAATGGATCTGTGCAATTTGACCCCCATGTGAAAACACAAGATCTACAAACCTGTGGTGATTTTGCCTATTCTGAATTTTGGTAAATTTCAACTATTTACAAATCAATTACAGTAGCAATTCTATGCAAATCCTGATATTTGCAGACATACAGTACTGTACTTACTACTTATGCTCCCTCAAGTATAAGGAAACTTATAATGCATGGAATGTAAATATGACAGTTAGCAAGAGACAAACAAATGTTGCATGTTTTCATGAGATCAGGGGCGTCATTCAATGAGAATAAGGATTTAGGTCTCCTGACATCCCTTTCTCATCAGACTGTTTAACTATATATACAATTTCTGCTATTGTGCTTATGATTATTTATATAAGTACATATCTTGTATAAGCTTGTACTGTATGTATTCTTAAATGTTGCCAAACCTGGTCACCTATACTGCTATTGTGATGTTCCTTTTGTGTTTTAAAAAATAAAACAGTGCATCTTTCTCCAATTATTTGCCATGGTAATTTATTAAACCCACGTTGAAGTATCTGAAAAACAAGGGGTGATACATAAGTGTGACCTAGAGGCAGACCATTTTGCTGACAAGACAGAAAGAGCTAATCATTACCTCTCTATCCCACATGACCTTTAGCTTTATTAAGTTTATTTCCCCTCCTTACTACTTTATTCCATACTGTACCAATTGTTTATGTAGTAATTAACCATGTAATTGTTGTAATACTGAGGCCTGTAATGCAACTAACTTTATTAGGCGTGTAATTCTGTTCACCCTGATTGAGGACTTTAAACCTAATAATAATTACAGCATTTTCCTTATATCGATGTGGTTAACTGAGGTGGTAATATTTGTACTGTATTTATTTATGAAGTAATATAGATGCAACTGACTAGTTATTTGTATTAAAGTTACTGTAATTGGCTGTTCTCATCTGCAGAGATTCTTGTTGATTTTCTTCTAGCCCTATTATTATGTTTACTCAAATTACAGACAGTCAATTTGTTTTCCATTTTGAAATACTTTTACATATATAGTAATTATATCCATGATCAATTCACTTTAATATAGTCTTCATGAGTGATTTATTTTAGATCTTTTTTATCTGAATAAATTGTTACTTTTTAATGTATACCAAGGATCCATGTGTTTATAAACATATTTCTGTGTGATTGATTTTCCCAGAGACAAGTGCTGCAATTATTTTGGCTGGTTTACAGTCTTTTGGAGGGTTACTACCTCTTTTTGCTAACTGTTGCTCCCTACATTTTGGCTACTTTATCTGTACTCAAGCGCTACTAGGGGTTATTGTTTTTTTACTTCAGAAAGTAATCATTGTCTGTATACATCTTTTCAAAAACTTATGGCTTTTAGCAGAACTGAGATGCAATAAAATCTGTACTACTTCAAAACATATGAAAAAAATTACATTTTAACTGTAGAGGCTGTTATATGTTGCTTGCCCCTGTGGCAGATACTTTAGGAGTAGGACAAATGAAAGAAAAAATATTTTACAGCAAATTGTAAAATGAGAACCAAATTGTGGCTAACAGTATATTACAGGTTTAAATCCCCATTCAACACCAGAGCTAGATTAAGACCTTATGGGGTCATATGCAAGAAACTGGTTTGGGGCCCCTATTCCAATCAGTACTCACCACCCTTGTCACTCACACATTATACACTTTGATTAGATTACACAGATATTATACACCTTTTACACAGTGATTACTATACACTGGACACACTGATATCACACACCTGATGCATACTGATCACTATACTGTACACAGGTTCCACCATTAACACACTCTGGGCCTGATTCATTACTGATCACTATTGCAATCACAGCTGCGACACCCCCCCCACCCCGCCTACAAAATGGGGCGAGCTGTCAATCACCATCGACAGCCGCCCCTTTTGTAGTGAGTCCCGGTGCGAGAGAATTTCTCTCTCGATCCAGGGCTTGCGCACGTGCAGTGTGGCCACTGCGCATGCGCAGGGCCTCATCATTGACCCACTTGCAAGCACATAGGCGCTTGCGAGCGGGTCTGAATGAGACCCACAGTGAGTACTCAAGCTGCGAATGCCATCGCAGTGGCTAATTTATGCACACCCAGGATAGCTTTGTATCTGCATACATGATCGCCGTGTGATCACAATACTGGACTGAGCATGCCCACTGCGGTGCATACGTATGCGCAGTATGCACCATCGGCCGAACTGTGCGCGCTGTTGCAATTGTGATCTGTGATGAATCAGGCCCTCTGAAGGGATGTAGTCTGGAAGCCGATGGTCTAAATGCCGACCCCCGGCTTCTAGACTCACTAACCCTGGTGTGGTACTAATGACAGGCGTCGAAAATTCGATGCCTGTCATTAACCATACGCCGGAAGACCAACGCCCAACATAACGAACAAAGGTAAGCTGGGTGCTGGGCGTGGACAGCAGCGGGGAGGGAAGGTTAGATTTAGGGCTCCCGGGGTGGACGGTGGGGATCTTCACCCTTGCTGGGCTGCTGCTGTTGCTGCGGCCGGCGGTAATACCTACTACACCCCCTCTGATCACTATATGCAGGTCACAGCAATATCACACACCTAATACACACATTGATCACTATACACTAGTCACACTGATATCACACACCTGTCACACACTGATCACTATACTCTAGTCACACTGTTATCACACACCTGTCACACATTTATCACTATACACATGTCATATTAATATTATACAGTACCTTGTATACTGTACACGTCATATTGATATGAAGCACCTAATCCACACTGATCACTTGTACACAAATCACAACCATAGAGACTTTAGTATATTGATTACCTGGGATTTTTGTTTGTCAGAAGCCAATGAACCTATCAGTATGTCTCAGTAGTATAAAAGGAACCTGCAGAACCCCAAGAAAATACACATAATCATGGGGAACGAATACAAATAAAACACAGATAGGGTCCAGTTCAAATTGGAATCCCTTAACTCGATGTGCTATGAGGCAGCAAATAATGTATTGGGAAACAATGTACATGTTTTGGAGAAAAGTAGGCAAGTTTTTAGACTTAAAGCACTGAGGACTTACAAGTATCTGCATGATTTCTGATTATTGCAGGTAGTGACATCAGGACTAGTGCAACAAACACAGGTTAATCACATATCCAATGCTATCTAAATATAGTTGACTAAAGTCATATTTGTTCTTGTTACAACAATGCTGAAAAATATGTATGTTTGAAACGGGTTGGGTATGAAATCCCGGCACTCGGGATGCCTACCGTCAAAAGACTGACAGCGGCATCTCGATGCTGAGAATCCTGACAGGGGAGAGGTAAGTACCCTAACCTTCCCTCCTTAACCCCCTAACTCTAATGCTCCTGTTGTGCAGCCTAACCCTAACCCTCCCTACCCCGCACCCTAACCCTCACCATTAGGACCTAAACCTAACCCTATCCCCTTAGTGCCTAACCCTAACCCCCCTGTCCGTAGCCTAACCCTAACCTCCCCCCTTCCACAGCCTAACCCTAAACCCTCCTGGGGTGCCTAAACCTAACACTCCCCCCATGCATGGTTAAGACCTAAGGGCTTCTGCTTTACTTACCATTGGCATGTCAGATGTCAGGATCTCGGCATCAACATCTCCCCTCTCTTAGGGATTCTGGCACTGATGTCTTATCCCCAGTTCGGGATTACAGCGTCAGGATTTTGTCATCCGGTGTGCTGATGGCCGCCATTTTAACTACATCCTATTTTAAACATCTCTTTTATTAACAGCATTGTGACTCACATACCCCTGACTGCTAAGGGAGAGAGCTATGCAAGTCCCATTTCTTGCATGACTCACCTACTGTATGCATTCTGCCATATCCCCATGCACTACAGGGAATTATGAAACTTTCAGCTGCATATCTCACAGGCAGGCAGTGCTAATGGGAGCTTCCCTACATGTACCATCATGCAAAGATGACATGCTCCTGAGTGTCATCACTGTGAATGACACACTGTGCATGACATACCCAGGAACACCATATACTTCCCTCATCTCTGTGACATCATTGCCTGACCCCCCACTTCTTATTGGAGAGACTGCAATACCAGGAAATATGCAGCACTGCAGCTGTACATGATGACCCAGACACACAACTTGCTTTGCATCAGTAACTCCAGAGGAGCGGACAGGGCAGGATGTGGAAATCACCCCTCTCTGGGATCTTGGCTCTGTGGGTTCTTTTTCTAAATTATAAAAAATGTTTCTTACATTAAGTGATATAGATGGGCCCCTTGAGCCACCAGGCCCTAGGTGGCTGCCTATATCTCCTGGTAATCCGTCCCTGCTCAGCACAGGTTTGCTTATTTATAAATGAGCAATGTAAAGCAGTGTAAACTAAGCAATTCAATTTAGAAAAATGTAAATTATTTGGAGCTTATAGATTATTTTGAAACATTCGTATATACTTTCCTGGAATGTACAGTACAAGGGACTCCAGAATTTTGAAAGAGTAGACTAGCCTCCCACATTCCACCCACTTCCCACCTGAAGTGGGTACTTTTGAGGCTTAATGATGTGATATGCATTGAATCAAGTAATTGTGGCCCTGCCCCCATATGTACAATGGCATGAATTGTCATTTAGTACAGTGGGGAGTGGGGACACAAACACTGCAGTATGCCCCACTCCACATTTCTCACCTAGTTGCCCTCTTTGGGATTATCCCAGAGCAATTAAGTTCAAAATTGGCAAGTATGCTTTGTGTTAAGTTAGTCACGTAATCATGGAATTTTAAGTCTTTTTTTTAAAATACATTAGGCCTATTCATCACCAGTTACACAGAGTTTGCTTGCGAGAAGTAATACCGCTCCTTCCTATGGGAATGATGTCTGTAGTTGCATAGAGGGATCTGAGCAGATCCCTTCGCCGCCTTCTCACTGTGTACCCAGCGGCTTGGCGTATGTGTGACCTCTAGTCACACATGCACAGAAGCTGGCAACAGAGGTGGTAAGTAATGCTGCTACTAAAATAGCAGTGCTAATAATTGTGGGGATAGCTGCATTTTAGAGCTACTGGCCCTGCACTAGAGTAATGCTTAATTGTTCCTGTGATAAGTATCCCGTATGGCGAGTTGGGTACTTAATCATAATGAACATGTCCCATTGTCTTAAAATGTTTATGTACAACAAATTCTGAACATGTGCACAATAATAGCATTAAAAATTTTAACTTCTATCTACATTTTCAAACACTTGTAATGTAATTAATGAACACTTAATAATAGCACATTAGCGAACACTTAATAATAGCACACTTCTAATACTAATGGTCAACCAAAGACAATTGGCCTAACTCTTTACAGATTGCTATTGCAATTACGCATGTATATAAGCAATTGTTGCGTACTGCGCATGCATACGCACCACAGTGCATGTGTGCAAAGGCTTCACTGTGATCACACTGCGATCGTAGTAACTACGCAGACCCATCACAGAGTGATTGACAGGAAGTGACTATTTGGGGGTATTGATGGGGGGGGGGTTCTGAGAAATGCAGGCGTGTCAGTGCATTTGAATGCCGTCATCGGGGCGTGTATAAATTAGCCACTGCGATGGCATATGCAGCTTGAGCTCTCACTGCGTGCAATGAGGTTAGCAAATTCTGAGTAAGGTCAGACCTGTTTTAATTGTGCGTGAGGCTCCAATGGTACTCGATGTTACTGATGGTTTTGCAGACTTGCAATGTATTACAGATGTGAGTAAGCAGAAGTGGCCGGCCATAGCGATTGCAAACATTAGCAAATTTTCGCAGTCGGTCGGCGTGCATAATCGCAGCTGTGACCACAATAGTGATCTGTAATGAATCAGGCCCCATGTGCAGTAAAGTTGTACTGTATGTACTCAATGCTTGCAAAATATGAAGATCTATAAACAACTCCATCCAGTCCCACCAAAAAAAGTCTTTCTTTTGCAGCCATTCTTACTAGAGATGTGCGCTGGACCATTTTTGCTGGTTTTTGTTTTTGTTCTAATTCATTGGCTTGTTTTGGTTTTGGTTATGCCAAACCACCGTGACTGGTTTGGTTTTGGATTTTTTTCCAAAAATTGGTAAAAACAGCTAAAATCACATAATGTGAGCCTTTTTAAGTTCATAGAGTATTATTAACCTCAATAACATTAATTTCCACTCATTTTAGTCAATTTCGACCTCCCTCACAGCTCACAATTTTGCTTTCAATATTCAATTTTGCGACTGGGTGAGAGCCATCATACTTCCCCTTGCAAAGGATTGTTTCACAGTCAGTTTTTTTTTTAAATATTAGTCTTCTTGGTCCCCTTCTGGAATGAAGATCCATCCCCAGCAGCAGCAGGCCTAATCCTGGACAGGGAAGGAGTCACCTAGCCTTAACAATTTGTATGCAGGACTACCTCCAATCATTACTGTGGATATTGAGGATGAAGGTGTTGGCGGTAGAGATTGCAGGTGCTGGGATCTAGTTGAACTTGAGAGAAGAGAGCAATCTGATGCTGGACTGCTTGTTGTTACTTTTTTTGCACCATTTTCTGATGTTATCGAAAAATGTTAATGAGTTTGCTGCATATGATGTACCAAGGAGGAGGTTCATAGATAGTTAGCATAGTTAAGGTGGCTTGACAATTGTTTTCAGGATTCGGGTAAAAATAATTCCACACATAAGAGCTGCATTTGTTGGTTCTATGCCCAGGCATGATAATGGCCTTCCTCTTATCATGGCCAAGAGCTGCTTCCACTGGTGCCTAACTTACACAAATCACATCCTCATTCTCAACACCCTCATTAGTGCTGGCGCCAGCTATACAAATATCCTCCTCATCCTTTTGCACTTACTCAGTGGCATCCTCAATTTCTATGTCATCAGCTATATTTGTGCTGCTCATCCCCACATTTGCAGAGGGTTCAGAAATGGTGTAAGGTGGCTTGTCTGCATGAACTGTACAACAGTATCTGAAAGATCAGAGTCACACATCGTATTTGTGGGCACACTTAGATTCTCCTCAGGGATTTGTGATATTTCTGTATCTGAACACACAGGGCCTGATTCAGACCCACTCGCGAGCGGCTGTCCGCTCGCAAGTGGGTCGATGGTCTGCACTGAGCATGCGCACGATGGAGGGAGCTCCGTCGTGCGCATGCGCCAGACACGACGAGCGAAGGACTTTCCTTCGCTCGTTGTGTCCGATCAAAGGGGGCGTGCTGTCAATGTTGATTGACAGCACGCCCCCTTTGGTGGGCGTGCCGGGGGCGTGCCTCCCTGACGGGGGCGTTCCCACGGGAACGCCTCCCGTCAGAAGCCGGCCCACTGACATCACTAGTGATGTCAGTGGGAGTGATTTTGGCTCTGATAGAGCCAAAATCACTCCGGAGCTTGCGGTTGAAAACCTCAACCGCAGGCTCCGGCTCGCAATTTCGATGGTCGCGATGGTCACGACCATCGCGGCCATAAAAATGCACTCTCGTATAGCCTGTGGGTGGTGACCCACAGCTATACGAGCGTCCAGGAGGACGCTCCATGAAAATGGAGCCTGGCCCTCATGCAGAGCGTGCGCTCTGCTCAGAGCGTACGGCTCTGAATGAGGGCCACAGTTTGTTCTACTGCCTTAGTGGTTTCATTTTAGTGTTAAGGTCTTGCATTGATATGTGAGGCAGAAGAAAATACCTCACTAACACTTGCAGAACCACCACTCATAAATAGAAGCCAAGTCCTCAGTCTTTCTTTGCCACTGCATGTGGTGAATGGCATGTTGGCAATTTTATGTTTTTTTTTTCTGCAACACACTTTCCTTTTATTAGATGTGTGTTTTTCTTTAGCACTGTATATTGTTTTTTTATTTTACATGCCCTTACTTAGACCATCTTAGACCATCTATTCTCTTGAACATTGGATTTAGAAGATGACATTGAAGGACTAGCGTCATCATCATTACTGGTGGCAGCAGCGAAAGTATTTGGTTGCTCTTCTCTAAACGGAACGTTATCCACTTTTCAATTTGCAGATCACTGTGATACTTATATATGCATGTAAACAAAGTGCACCAAACAGTACAAACAATACAATTATTAATTTTTTGATGGTGCAGCTCTATTTTTGTGTGGACTGAAGCCACAGGGCTTGCTTATATATGCTCGTGAACATAGCACACCAAACAGTACAATTATTTAATATAATTTAATTTTTTTGATGACGCAGCTCTATTCCTGTGTGGACTGGAGCCACAGGGCTTATATATGCACGTGAACATAACAAAGCATAAAAAACAGTACAAACAATACAATGATTTATTTTTTTGATGGTGCAGCTCTATCAGGAGCCACAGGGCTTGCCTTATAGAGTACTGTGCAAAAGTTATAAGCAAGTGTGGAAAAAATGCTGCAAAGTAAGAATGTTTTCAAAAATAGAAGTGTTTAGTTTTTTTTATCAATTACCAAAATGCAAAGTGAATGAAAAGAAGAGAAATTTAAATCAAATCAATATTTGGTGTGACCACCCTTTGCAGGGAGGTTGTTCCAAACATCTGGGACAACTAACCACAGATCTTCTGTGTATGTAGGTTTGCTCAAATCCTTTTGTCTCTTCATATAATCCCAGACAGACTCAATGATGTTGAGATCAGGGCTCTGTTGGTGCCATATCATTACTTCCTGGTCTCCTTGTTTTTCTTTACACTGAAGATAGTTCTTAATGATAAAATGTTTTTAAAAACAGTTAAAATCATTTATTTTTTGCAATCCAAAACCCATAATTTGGACTTAAATCTGAATTTCCGAACTGCTGGAAGATCAAAACCTCAACTCAGATTTATCTGGAACTCCTTTGGAGATTCGAACCACAACATTTATATGTCTGGATTCATGAAAATTCTGGAGGATTGGATTTCTGGAGAACCGAATGACATATGTCTACGTAAATACTATCATTGCCTTTCTAAATCTTAGAACTAGAATGTCTCCAATATCTACTCAATAGGGTGCACCAAAGGCTAACATTTACAGACCATCCAGGCACTTTCAGTTATATCACTGTATTTTAACCATTCACTAACCATACATGTATGGATCCATAACACATACAGTACTTGTGACTTTAAAGTAAATTCACCTGTTCTGATTTCCTTTCATTAAGTACTGTGTCACGGCCAGGGTATTTCAGCATGGCGCTAGGCGAGTGTTACCTGTGAGGTCATTGTGGCGCGGGCTGTCTGGTGGCCGAGCTGGTGTCTGGCGGTGGGCTTTGGCTGCGCGCATTGTTGTGCGGGCCTGTTTTCACTCTGCGCTGGTAAGGCCTGGCAGCATCTCCATTCCATTTGGCATGGGTCCCACCATCTTGCCTTCTGGCCATGTGATGCGGCTGGCAAATCCTGGCGAGTCACATATTCCCTCCGGCCAGTAACAGGACGGCATGGGGTATTTAGGAAGGGTCAGTGCCTTTCTTCTTTGCCATTGCAATGTGTATCTCAACCTAGTTGAGAGGGAGATCTCTGTGCTTATCCTGTTCCTGTGAATTCGCTATCTGCCAGTCTGCCTGTCAGCTCCTAGCTCCCACTGGACTACCCCGCTTCCTCCATCACCCTTGCCCATACCTGAGTGCCTGAGCCTGCTGACATCCTGCGCTTCAGTTCACTACCTGCATACCAGGCTTGATTATTTTCAGTTCACTACCTGCATACCTGGCTTGATTATTTTCAGTTCACTACCTGCACACCTGGCTTGATTATTTTCAGTTTCACTACCTGCACACCTGGACAGCTCTAATTGTTTCTACTTGGACATTAAGCCTTTTACTCCCACCACAGAACTCTTGTGTACATTTATATGTTCCTGGACTTTTATTTACTGCCATTATATGTCTACTCAAGCACTTATTAAAAGTCCTAGTTTTATTTTCAAATCTGCTTCTGTGATCGCTCCTGCTACCACCCCGGGTCCACAAACAACCCAGAACATAACATACTGTATCTGTTGTAATCATATGTTTTCTTTAACCACATTATGTCTAACCGGCTTTCGAGGTCAACTTTACCCGGAAATAAGTTGTATGAAATTAATGGATAATAGAAACATGTATTTTATAGTCAAACTTACCTAACAGCCCATTGCCGGTGAGCACTGGTTCCTTATTAAAATTATGAGTGTCTATCTTTATTTTTTTTCAATTATCTTCTACCTTTCAGTCTCTTGTGCTGCTCATCAGTTTGCACTTTCCTCCACTTCACAGAGTTCAACAGCAGTCACTACTACAGCCAAACATGTTCTACAGTGGACTTGATGTAGCTTTGAAGAGTAAATATTCAATAAAACAGTAGTGCAACTAGACAAGAAAGAACATCATTATTTCTGCTACTGACTGCAGTCTAGTGCACTGTAAGCCTTATCTGGTTTAGAAACTTCTATTAGGTGGATAAAAGGTTACATTTCATGTGATAGAATTGCAAAAAATAAAACTATTGTACAATACTAAAACCAGAAAGGGAAAAATATAAAATGTTTCCAATAATATAATGTATAACATAATCACATAACTAAAAAAAAACAGACTTTGAATATGCCAGTTGCTTCTCCCTACACCTGGGTGACCAGAATAAAAGTGACCAAGCACAGGTCAAATATACTAAGGATTTGTAAAAATTGGCTCAAAATTACAGGTGGATGAATCCGTAGATACACTGTATAGGTGGAATACTGGGGGGTATCCATTAGCAGTGCTAAAGTAGCGCTGCTAATTGATCGTGTCGGAGCTATCCAATAAGCTCTGAAGTGCTGACTGATGCCAGCACTTATTCTGGATATTTTTCAGGCCCTGATGTGTCCCCAAAAATAATCCACGATAAGTGTCATTTTTTCACCACCTAAATGGCGAAAACACATAGGTCCACGAGCTTATCGCAGATCCTATGTGATTTCTGGAGAAAAATGCTATTATTTTGACCAAAATAAAAGGGTTGGGGGGGGGGAAAAACATTGGTGAAAAATGGGGATAATCTGCGAAAATTCTCAGTTTTTTGCCGATCGCGGCTAATTGGATACCCCTGTATGATTTGCTGATTTTACAGTTTATTGAGCTGGATGCATTTTAAGATATGTCAGACATACTATAACACATCCTCAAAGTTTACGTGCATCTTGTCCATATGTTGCACTGTAACTAGGAATTCTTTATTCCATGAGAAACAGCCAAAGGCCTTTCTATGCCATGGAATAAATGTGGTTTATATTTTTTTATAGTAACTTATAGACTACCTGTTGTTTTTTATGTATATTGCTAATGGTAGTTTGGTATTTATTGAGTAGCAGCTTTGGTTGAATTATTTTATATTTTAATTTTAAGAATTAGTTTATTTGCGCTTTATCGTTAACTTGGAATTTTTTTTTGACAGTGTTTATTATAGATCTATGGTAAACTGGTTCAATGGAGTTGATTACAACAAAAGTATATCTGTGTGGAGATCATACAAATTACCCAGGCTAGGGCATCTATGGGGGCTTCAGAGTGCAAGGGAGGAAAAATCCCCTGTCTTTCAATGCCACAATCATGCCCCATGGTGTGCACATGGGGGAGCATGGCTATACCCTCCAGTGACCATATCTTTTAGCACCCAGACCTGCAGGAAGCCTCAGTGGCCCAGGTTGTCATAGTTGTTCTCTATATATTCTAGTTTCATCCTACTGTCCAAAAACATATTCTGATAAGTAAATTGGCTATGTAATTAATTAATCATAGTATATAACTATGTATGATCTGTGCTGCATAATATGTTGGTAATTATAAATAATAACAAAATTTAACTCTGGGGTGTTTTTATTAGAGAATATTATTTGCATATTTTTTGAATTTTACTATTTATGTTAATTTTATGTGCACAGTTTGCTGTATTAATTAACAAGGAATTGCCTCTGCACTCATTTCACCATCTCACACTACAACCTGCCCACTCCTCCCTATTCTTCACTCATTTCCCACACTGTCATCTGTCCAACTCCAGTAGTACATTTCCTCCTTTAGACATGTTCATCTAAAAAATTCAAAAGAAGCCAACTCTCGAACCACCCTCTCTCTCCAACTGCCAACTAATTTCTCTCCTCCCCATTGCCTATAAACTACTTGAATGACTTGTATACAAAATGCCTTTCTCCATTTTTCTACTCTCTATAATCAGGCTTCCACCATCACCATTCCACTATGATTGCACTCACAAAAATTATCAATAATCTACTAACAACAAGGTCTAAGGGTCACTCTCTGCTTCTTTCAACACTATTGTTCATCCTTTTATCCTGCTCACCCTTCAATCCACTGACCTTTGTTATACAGTTCTCTCCTGGTCCAAGTCCTACTTATCAAACCACTCCTTTAGTTTCTCTATATCTGGCACATTTACATCCACTGCATCTCAACTATGCAATTTGGATAACAAAAGGTTCTGTTCTTGGTCCTCTGTCGCCTGTATTACCAACAACACCCAAATCTGTACTTTCTTGTGCAATCATTTGCATTTATGCTCTCTCATGGATGTCCCAATGCTACAGTTCCTAAATCTCAACATGTTCAAACAAAGTTAATCAGCTTCCATCATTCTAAAATCTCTACCTCTCCTCAAATCTTTCTCACTTGAATAAGACTACAATTTCCTCTGTTTCCCATGTTGGATGAGGAACATCCTGTGCAGCCTCTATCCATTAGGGAGAGCCGGCAATCTCGAGGACCCACTATGGTCTGTCAGGAGGTCTGACCTCAGACAGGTGCTATTGCACATGCCTGGCTTCTTCGCGCATTCTTCTTCTTGATGTCCGTGTTAGAGGGACTTGCCCTGATACTCTCCCCAGTGTTACAGCCATACAATGCCCCATAGTTGTACCAAACACTCTGTACCACCACTGATTGTCTTTTAGAGAACAGCTCCACACAACACTTGTGTGTATGCTCTGTTTCCACCTGGCATACCCAATCATTCCAGGCAGCATATCATACCCAGATGTATTGTACCTGTCTTATCCTGGTGTCTGTAGCCACCTGTCCCTCTGCCTAGTTAATAAACATAAAAACTGGTTATTTCACATGTGGACTAACTGCCAAAAGCACCTTTGCTGCAAACTTAACCAAACAAGCATGCACCACCAATAGTCCCATGGCTTAGAGTACTGTTAAGAGCCCCAATTGTGCTAATACTCTCCTAATAGGACATGGTAAACAGTTTTTTTACCCTGGTTATTCTGCTAATATCCCATATATGAAATTATAGTAGGCTTTCTTGGTGTCACACCTGTCCTCACTTTATTCCTCATATTCTTTCTCTTTCCCAGTTCTGTCAACTTCATCTTAAAAATATTGCTAGAATACAACCATTCCTTATCCAATAATATGCTACCAAATTTCTCATCTATTCTCTCTTTAGCTCATGCCTTCACTACTGTAACCACCTTCTATCTGATTTTAAATTCCATAGAATATATTTGTCCTCTGTGTCCTACAAGATTTAAACTCACTACACAATCCTCAAATTAAACACATCTTAATTTATCTGACATCTCATTCCAAAATACTCTCACTATTTCTGATTTCTACTTCTGACTTGTCCCTCAGGTAAAAAAATTGAAAAAAACTCTCACTCACACCTACAATGCTTCTAGTGTGCTGCACACACTTACGGAAACCCTAAAACACTCATACAGACTCTCACACTGCCTTCAATGTATTTAACACTCTATGAAAACATCTGAAAGTTTAACCTACTTCGATCTACACTCCCACACAAATGGACCCTTACAAATGCTCCAAAATCTACTCTGAGCCACTGTTTCCCCCTCTTGTATAACGGGGCCCACCCTACCATTTATTTTCATGTATGAATTTATTGTGTCTCCCTTGTGCCTTTAAAGGCTAGATTTGAATTACAGAGTATATAATGATGTGTAGTTCTTGAAATGCTGCAGTTCTATTATTTTTCCTTTATGCTGATTTTTTATACCAGTGGTTGTAATTTATTAGTTTATGGATAATTCCACCTTGTGGGAAGAACATTATAAATAATGTCCATTGCTTATTTTCTCCACATAACTTTTAATGTGGTGTTCGATGTATGTGGGGTCCCCATCCTCTGTATTAAAAAAAAACAACACTATATGCGGTACACAAAATTCAGAGATTTCTAACAACAAACTGTAAGATAAAAGAAAACAGAATGTATTCAGCAATCAGAGGGCCTAATTCAGACCTGCTCATGAGCGCTGAGCGCTCGCAAGTCGGTCGATGGTGCCCTAATGTGCATGCACACGATGGAGGGAGCTCCGTCGTGCCTTTTGGCGCGAGACCTGCATAGCGACAGCCAAGCTGTCGCTATGGGTCTCACACCAAAGGTGGCGTGCTGTCGATGGTGACTGACAGTACGCCCCCTTTGGTGGGCATGCCGGGGGCGTTGCTGCCCAGACGGAGGCGTTCCAATGGGAACACCTTCCATCTGGAGCCGGCCCCACTGACACCACTAGTGATGTCAGTGGGAGTGCTTTTGGCTCTGATAGAGCCAAAAGCACTGCTGGGCTTGCGGCAGCGAGACCCTACCGCAGGGTCTCGTCGCAAGCCCGATGGTCACAATGGTCTTGACCATCGCGACCATCTCTTCAGCCGCTCGCATTTTTAGGTAGGAGGGCCCTGATTCAGAGCGAGTGCTCTGGTCAGAGCGTCCGGCTCTGAAACAGGCCCAGAATCCTGTCTCATGGGATTCATGGGTGGATGGAGGTGCCGTAGTGGCTGAAATTGAGTACACTCATTTTTGGAAGATCAGCTCATTCTGGATGACATACACATGGTGGATTAGTTTCTTTGTTTTTAGGCAGTTTGATAACCAATTCTTGGTTAGTCCTTACACGGACACATTTGGTCTCTTCTAATTGCTTATCCAGCAGCACTGATTGGTCTTTGATTTATCTCCAGAGATTTTAGAATACCCCTTGTTTTGAATTTATTGTTATTCACTACTACAAAGTATTTGCCCTTGAAGAAGTCCTATTGAACAAAATGTGTAGGGATATGTTTGGCACAGTGTCCTCATGTACAGTGGAAAAGATCTGCCCTCCTGAGCTCGTACCCATAAAGGTGGTGGCGGGAAATATCCATCTCATTCTCTTTCAATTGGGGATACTTTGTCACTCAGTATGATTGTAAGCATGTACTTAATATGTAATATCTGTTTTTATATGTAATAAAAACATTGTTCTTATACCGATACAGCCTATTGGCATTCTCTGTTGAGTGACTTCTGGTGAGAGTGTATACCATACAGATAAAATTTGGAACACCAAGCATTTTAGAAAGATTGTCATGGTTATTCAAGTAACCAAGGATCACTATTTAATTAACATCTCTGGAGGATATTTGAAATCTGAATATCAAAGCCCTTTGATATTGTTTGTGATATTGTATGGTATTTGACCCTAGCTGACAGGGTTTTATCTAGAGGTGCAGCTTTGTGTGATTGATATTAGCACAAGATAAAGGCATTTGGTTTTGTTTTATATATATATATATATATATATATATATATACATACAGTCGAGTCAGAATTGTTATGTCCACCAGCTAATAGCCAGAGTAACCGCTGTGTCACAGCATGGACAGTAGCTAGATGGGCTAGGGATTATTCAATATGGTGCTGGTAGGTTGGCACAGGTATCTGGAGCCATGCTGACTGCAGTGCATCCCACAGCTGCTGGAGGGTTCAGGTGGTGTATCCATAGAGCGACCACAACAATCGAGGCGGTCCCACAGATACTAGATTTGGTTCAAGTCCGGGGAATTACAGGGCCAGGAAAGTACTTGGAAGTCTTGTTCATGCTCATCCAACCAGTGTCGGACATTTTGAGCCATGTTACATTGTCTTGCTGGAAGATCCTATCTACCTCAGGGAAAACAATCAGCATGCATGGGTGTACATGCTCTGCAAGGAGGGATTTATAACCAAATCAGTTGAGGGTACCTTTCACATGAATGAGTGGGCCCAGAGAATGCCAGGAAAACATTCCCCAGACCATAATGCTGCCACCACCAGCTTGTGTTCTACCTGCAATGGTTGCAGGGTGTTTGTTCTCCGATGTTTCTCATCAGACACACCAATGCCCATCCGTTCAATGAAGCAGAAAATGTGATTCATCAGAGAAGGCAACCCTTCCCCAATCAGCGGAGGTCCAATTCCAGTACAGGAGTGAAAATGGAAGTCTTTTCTGCCGATGCACCTGGGTTCACTGAACTGTCATTTTAGATACATGTCTGGTGGCCCCCAGGTTCATTTTGATGGTGACCTGCTCCACGTAGCATATCGGTCGGCCCTTATGCACCTTCGTAGCTGACGTTCACCTCTCACATCAATGGCATGTGGTGCTCCGCAGTTTCCATTTCGGTTATTTGCAACGGAGCTATTTGTCCAGTCATGATACACCTTTACCACAGCAGCACACAAACAGTTCACAAACTGTGCTATTTCAGAAACACTGCCACCCTTGGCCCAAAAGCCAATAATCATCCCTTTTAGAAACTCAGACAAATTGCCCCTTTTACCCGTGACAGCAATGAGTGATATGTGTACAGAAGGCCTGTCACACACCTTATATACCCACCAAGCCAGCACAGCACATGACAATTTAATGTGACACGACTGTGTGTATATATATATATATATATATATATACATATATATATAAAATCAATGCAGCAAACTGCACTCAGATTTTCAAAGCAGCAAATTCGGGGTGCGCCAATAAAGACAGTCAAGTCCAAATGTATAACAGAATGGAATGGGAACTCACCAGTTGATAGAAAATTGCTTTTAATTACTCACAAATCACGTAATTGTGGTAGACGTTCAGACATAATCAGACCTTTGTCAGGACAGGAAAACCACCACAAAGCTACCACCAGAGAGACCCATACCCCATGTACTCACAACACCAACTATATAGCCACACCCACAACACCAACCCTGAAGTAGGGAAGTGGGGACCAAACCACATGTAATATGTGGTGCCAAGATATACAATCCCGGGTTCATATTATGGGCGTGCCGTGGGAAAGTGGCACACTTGCTTAACTAGCGTCTAAAAGCCCACCACAAGATACTTAACAAGAAAACTGACACAGTGCCTCAACCTGGAAATGCCACGCATTCCATGGAGTGGAGTGCACTGCAACCGGAAGTGACATGGCGGACCCAACTAGGGAGATCACGTAGGACATTGCCAAGCAATGCTGGACAACAAACAACCAGCGCTGTCATGTGTGTTAGATAAACATGTAGCACAATGTATATTAAGGGGATGTGGCATGCTGACTCACCAAGCCCACCATGGGAACATACCAAAAGAACCACCACAGCACCATAGCCCGGAAGTGCCATGCATTCCACAATGTGGAATGCACTGCAACAGGAAGTGACATGGCAGACCCAACTAAAGTAATCATGTGGGTCATCAGGCTGGCATTGAGGCAGCTAGAACCATCCTTAGCACTGGCACACATGTTGGGCCCCCAATTGAGTTCTTAAGTGAACTAATTAAACTAGTTCTTGGTTCTAACCACTTCTGCTATTGTGGTGACCACTATGTTCAGCTCTATGGCATGGTGATGGGGTCCAATTTGGCCCCATCGTATGCCAATCACTATATGCAGCTTTATGACGTGCACATATATTGGGTCAATTTGGTACCAAAATAGTCTGTTATAATAAATATATCGACAATCTGTTCTTAATTTGGGAAGGGACAGATGTTGAGTTCTTTGACTTGAGTTCAATCCTCAATGCTTTAGACAGCCCTACATGATTCACCACCAGTTTAAATAAACAGTCTAAAAAATTTTTAGATGTGACTATTTCACGTCAAGGTACTGGACTAAGGCCTTGATTAAGAGCCGTACGCTCTGACAGAGCGCTCGTTCTGAATCAGGGACATCCTTCCTAATTTTAGAGTGGCCTCCTGGCCGCTCACATAGCTGTGGGTGGTCACCCACAGCTATAGCGAGCGGCCAAAAAGATGGTCGCGATGGTCAAGACCATCACGACCATCGAGCTTGCAATTAGACCCGTGGTAGAGTCTCGTTGCTGCAAGCCCTGGAGTGCTTTCAGCTCTATCAGAGCCAAGAGCACTCCCACTGGCATCACTTGTGATGTCAGTGGGGCCGGCCCCAGATGGTAGGCATTCCCATGGGAATGCCTCCATCTGGGCACCCAAGCCCCCGGTAAGCCCACCAAAGGGTGCGTGCTGTCACTCACCATTGACAGCATGCCCCCTTTGTAGTGAGACCCATAGTGATGGCTTAGCCATCGCTATCCAGGTCTCGCGCATGTGCATGATGGAGCCAGCTCCCTCGTGCACATGCGCACTGGGCCAACATCGACCCACTAGTGAGCAGGTCTGAATTAGGCCCTAAGTTCTACCTTATACTGTAAAAGTACGGATCAGAATACACTGCTACATGCTTCAAGTCCCCATGTGATTAGTTTGAAGGAGTCACTACCAATATCGCAGTTTGTCCATGTCTTACACAATAAGACCTCTCAAGACGCGGCTGAAGTAATGTTGTTGGAGATGCGTGACAGATTTCTAACTAGAGGGTACTCACCGTTAGTAGTCGATAGGTGCCTTACAAAAGCACGACAACGGCAGTTGCATATTACCACTAAGAAAAGTGTGGATTCTTCCAGAATGAAATATCCAGCTACCTATGATTTTGCAGCCAGTGCAACCAGTAAGGCGATTAAACGACATTGGTCGATCATCACTATGGGCCCATCGCTTAAGGGCATTAGTAAACAACCACCTATGATGGCATATCGAATCTACATCAATTGTTGATGCAATCTACAAAACACCCCAGAGAGTCATAGACATATTGGCTTTCAAACCACCGACCTGGTTGTTATTGGTGCGCAGACTGTATTACATGCCATTCCATGTTGACAGGTACCCAGTTTTCTCGTCCACACAGTGGAAAGAAAATAGCGATCCACCACCGACTGCAATGCACCCTGCACTATGTTGTATATATTTGGATGTGTCCATGCTGACCTCTTATGTTGGTATGATGACAAGATCATTTAGGTACCGCATGGCAAACCACCGCTCTACAAAAGGGGCGCTCTACAATCTAAGAGCTCCGACAAACCAGTAGCCAAACATTTTGCACCCCTTGGCCACTTTGCGGTGGCATTGAAATGCATGCTGATAGAGCATATTCCACAGCCAGCCTGAGGTGGCGATTGAGAGCTACTTCTAAGGAAGTGTGAGGCCAGATGGATTTTTAGACTCAATACTGTGGCCCCAAAAGGCCTTAACAAGTATCACCCATACCATATATTTTGGCAGTGAATACTCGTTGTACTGTATGTACCTTTGCAGTGATTTGTGTACATATAAAACAAATCAATTTTGTATTACTTAGTTTCACACCTTTGGTGTCTATTAGAAGATTTTTTCTGGTGGCAAATACAGTAATATTTTTATTATTATAAAATATTATCAAATATTTTTAGCGTATATGAATGTTAGTGTTTGGTATTATTCCTTTATTTATTTAATTTTTTGTTTCTTGACATGTATTAGTAGTATTGTGATTGTTTTTGGTACAGCTGATCATTGATCAGCTGCTCCTTATGTATGTTTATCTGGTGTGTATTTGCACATGTTTAGTGTTATAACTATGTGTACACAATGGGTGTGTCCTCCTGCTCCTGAACCTATTGGTCTAGCCACAAGTACATATAGTTATAGACTGCTCTCTATGGTTATTTATTCTTTTATTACACGTGACAGCACTGGCTGTTTTGCGTCCAGCGTTGTTTGGCAATGACACATGTGATTACTTTAGTTGGGTCCACTGCATCACTTCCTGTTGTGGTGCGTTCCACATTGTGGCTATGGCGCTGTGGCGGTTCTTTTGGTATATACCCCGTGGGGGGCTTAGTGATGTAAAAAGAGTCAGTGTTCCACATCCCCTTGATATACATTGTGCTACATGTTTATCTAACACATGTGACAGCGATGATTGTTTGCTGTCCAGCGTTGCCCAACATCCCACGTGATCTCCCTAGTTGGGTCTGACGCATCACTTCCGGTTTCGTGGAACGCATTGCATTTCCAGGTTGAGGCACTGTGGCAGTTTTCTTGTTAAGTATCTCGTGGTGGGCTTTTAATTGCTAGTTCAGTGAGCATGCCACTTTCCCATGGCACGCCCGCGATATGCACCTGGGAGTGTATATCATGGTACCACATATTACATGCGGTTTGGTCCCCACTTCCCTACTTCTGGGTTGGCCTAGTGGGTGTGGCCTAGTTTATTGATGTGGCTATATAGTTGGTGATGTGAGTACATGGGGTATAGGTCTCTCTGTTGGTAGCTTTGTGGTGGTTTACCTGTCCTGACAAAGGTCTGATTATGATTGAAATGTCGACCACAATTATGTGATGTGTGAGTAATTAAAAGCATTTTCCTATCGACTGGAGAGTGCCCATTCCATTCTATTTATATTAGGGGTGAGCGGGTTCGAATTTCTGAAATCCGAACCCCCCCGAGCCCCCCCGATCCGAGGCCGATCCGAGTCAGGCTCGACTTTTCCCGCCTAACTCGGATCTGAAATCGAGGCAAAACATCATCATCCCGCCTTCCGGGTCTCGCGGGTTTTGGATCCTATTTAAGGTACCCGCGTCGGCGCCATTTTCTCACTCGGCTGTGGACAGTGAAGAGGGAGGGTGGGAGTCAGGGCTGGCTGGGCTGTGTAGTGTAGTGTAGTGTTGTACTGTAGTGTAGTGCAGTGTAGTGTTGTGCTGTGCTGTGCTGTGCTGCTGTTGTCCATAGGGGCTTAGTCCACTACTTCAAAGGCCATAGGGGCTGGCTGGACTGTGTTGTGCAGTCAGTTGTCCATAGGGGCTGTGTCCACTCCAAAGTCCTGTGCAGTGTCCCAGTCCTAAAGGGGTGCTGTAGTGTCGTCCAGGGGGTGCTCTGTCCATCAGGGGTGCTCCCCCCAAGTGCTAAAAAAATAAAAATAAATTCTGTGTTTGTGAATTGTGTGCACTGTGGCTGCACGTGCATCAACAAAGGAGCAGCGCCAAGCGTGCGCCTGTGTCCCATAAATAAAGGGCCGGCTGGATTGACCGCTAAAGGGTGCTGTAACCCCCAAAGGGCACTCCAAACAAAATAAAAAAATATATTTTTTTGTGTTTGTGAATTGTGTGCGCAGTAGCTGCACATGCATCAACAAAGTAGTTCCAAGCGTGCGCCTGTGTCCCATAAGTAAAAGGCCAGCTGGCTAGTCCGTTAAAGGGTGCTGTAACCCCCAAAGGGCACTCCAAACAAAATAAAAATATATATTTTTTTGTGTTTGTGAATTGTGTGTGCAGTAGCCGCACGTGCATCAACAAAGTAGTACCAAGCGTGAGCCTGTGTCCCATAAATAAAGGGCCGGCTGGATTGGCTGCTAAAGGGTGCTGTAACCCCCAAAGGGCACTCCAAACAAAATAAAAAATGTTTTTCTGTGTTTGTGAATTGTGTGCACTGTGGCTGCACGTGCATCAACAAAGTAGTGCCAAGCGTGCACCTGTTTCATAAGTAAAGGGCCGGCTGGCTTGACCGTTAAAGGGTGCTGTAACCCCCAAAGTAAACTCCAAACAAAATAAAAAAAAAATGTCTGTGTTTGTGAATTGTGTGCACTGTGGCTGCACGTGCATCAACAAAGGAGCAGTGCCAAGCGTGCGCCTGTGTCCCATAAGTAAGGGGCCGGCTGGCTCATTTCTTAAAGGGTGGTGTAACCCACAAAGTGCACTAGTCTCCAACAAAAATAAAAAATTATTTTCTGTGTTTGTGTGCGCCATAGCCACGTACATATAAATATAACATAAATGGAGGACCAAACTTTCTCCGATAAAAATAAAATAGGGAAAGATCAAGAACCACTTCCTCCTAGTGCTGAAGCTGCTGCCACTAGTCATGACATGCCATCAACGTCGTCTGCCAAGGCCGATGCCCAATGTCATAGTAGAGGGCACATACAATCCCAAATGGCAAAGTTCAGGAAAATTACCTTGAAAAAAACATTTAAATCATCTGAAGAGAAACGTAAACTTGCCAATATGCCATTTACGACACGGAGTGGCAAGGAATGGCTAAGGTCTTTCCCTATGTTCATGACTAGTGGTTCAGCTTCACATGACGATGGAAGCCCTCCTCCCACTAAAAAAATCAAAAGAGTTAAGCTGGCAAAAGCACAGCGAAGAACTGTGCATTCTAAGAAGATATCACAAATCCCCAAGGAGAGTCCAAGTGTGGTGTTAGTTGCGATGCCTGACCTTCCCAGAACTGGACGGGAAGAGGTGGCTCTTTCCACCATTTGCATGCCCCCTGCAAGTGCTGAAAGGAGCACCCACAGTCCACTTGCTGATATGCAAATTGAAGATGTCACTGGTGAAGTACAACAGGATGAGGATACTGGTGTAGCTGGCGCAGAGGAGGAAGTTGGTGAGGAGGATTCTGATGGTGATGTGGTTTGTTTAAACCAGGCTCCGGGGGAGACAGTTGTTGTCCGTGGGATGAAAAAGCCCATCACGGTCATGCCTGGGCAGAAGACCAAACATTCCACCTCTTTGGTCTGGCAATATTTCTATCCAAATCCGGACAACAACTGTGTTGCCATATGTAACGTATGTAAAGGTGAAATAAGTAGGGGTAGGGACGTTAACCACCTAGGAACATCCTCCCTTATACGACACCTGCAGCGCATTCATAAAAAGTTACTGTCAAGTTCAGAAACTTTGGCTAAGACCGTAAGCAGTCCAGGGACACCTAAATCCCTTTTTCCAGTTTTATCCAAGGAATCGGTGGATGAGGAGGATGAGGATCACATCTTTCCTCCATAGAGCCAGTTTGTGCAGGGACACATTAATTGCCAGCTTGTTTTGTGGGGGCCCAAACGAACCAATCATTTCAGTCATGTGGCAGACCCTGGCTCTGAAATGATTGGTTTGTTAAAGTGTGCATGTCCTAATTATACAACATAAGGGTGGGTGGGAGGGCCCAAGGACAATTCCATCTTGCACCTCTTTTTTTTCTTTGCAGTATGTACTGTTTGGGGCCTAGTTTTTCAAACTGCCATCTTGTCTGCCACTGCAGTGTCACTCCTAGATGGGCCACGTGTTTGTGCCGCCCACTCGTGTCGCTTAGCATAGTCATCCAGCTACCTCGGTGCAATCTTTTGGCCATAAAAACAATATTGTGAGGTTTGAGGTGTTCAGAATAGACTGGAAATGAGTGGAAATGAAGGTTATTGAGGCTAATAATTGCATAGGAGCAAAAAATCCCAAAAATTCTGTGATTTAAGCTGTTTTTATGCTTTTTTTAAAAAAAATACAGATCCAAAACACAAAACCCAGAACCCAAAACACGGAAGTGTGGTTTTGGCAAAACCAATCCAGATCCAAAACACGAAGAAAGATCCAGATCCAAAACCAAAACACGAAAAGTGGCCGGTGCACACCCCTAGTTTATATATATATATATATATATATATATATATATATATAAATATACTGTGTATATATATATATATATATATATATATGAGAGAAACAAGAGTGAGAACAACAGCACCTTATAGTGTAGTAGTATTGAACTACAGGATTTTTTTCTCAAAGACCTACATATATATGGGTACCCTTTGGATTGTATGTGCAGGCATATAGAAGGATTCTTGGATCTCCTCACCAGTTTGTCTTTCTCGGCAGAGTCCCTCTTATTTGCTATCCCTACAGGTCTTCTGTATTAGTCTGATTATAATTAGATCAGTAAGCCCCGGTCGGGATCCTGAGTATTCGGGCTTTCAGCATCGTTATTTAGAACCTCATTCAGAGTTGGTCATTGCGGCCGTTCGGTCGTACGCCACCGATGTTTGCTAAACTGCGCATGCGTAAAATTTGCAATGCACGTGCGCAAACTAGCTATTATGATCAGAAATTGCTCTCTCCTTGAACACAGCCAGGTCATTAGTTTGAGTGACAGGATGAGACATTTGTGGGTGGTAACAGGGTAAGGTCCTTGTGAACGGGGGAGTGGAGATCCGAACGCAGGCGTGCCTGACTATGCAAACAGCGTTTTATGGGAGTGCATAACTAACTAAGTAGTGTCATGGCACATGTGACGTGGGAGGTTTTTACACTGACTAGATCGTAGTGCTTAAGAGAGGGTATGGTCAATCTTAAGCTCTACAAGCAACTCCGATGGTTCCCGTTGGTCTCTATTAATCCTTATATGCCCAGAGATGATGTGTAATGCAAACAAGAAGGGGGCGTATTTTTAGTCTTACGGCTGCATCCTCCCCTCACTCGTCCAGCTAATGACCCCATCTTAACGGCCCCTTTTACCTTACGACCATGCGGCCACAATGACCAACTCTGAATGAGGTCCTTAGTCCGCAGGGCAATGCATCCGCATACATTCCATTACAATATTGCGATGGATTCCTCTGGGTCTGTGGTCGCAATGCAATCGCTGGACATGCGGCTTATACGCATGTGCGATGGCAAACAAACACTCAATCTGCATTTGTTTGCCTTTGCACATGCGTATAAGCTGCATGTCCAGCGACGTTGAAAGCCCGAATAGTCAGGATCCCGACAGGGGCTGACTGATCTAATTGTAATCAAACTAATACAGGAGACCCAAAGGGATAGCAAATAAGAGGGACTCTGCCAAGAAAGACAAACTGGTGAGGAGATCCAAGAATCCTTCTATATGCCTGCACATACAATCCTAAGGGTACGCATATATATGTAGGTCTTTGAGAAAAAAATCCTGTAGTTCAATACTACTACACTATAAGGCGCTGTTGTTCTCACTCTTGTTTTTCATAAATCGTTTGGACATCACAACAACGGTCTGTTTTGGGGAACATCCAGCTGCCATCTTTATGTGGGGAAGAGTACTCGAAGAGGAACATGATTGTATATAATTTGTGGACATTCAGAATACTTTGGGTGTAGTGCTGTGTATAGTATTTGTTTTTTTATATATATATATATATATATATATATATAGTTGTATTTATATTGTGTACTGGGGAATCTGCAATATTTTGGGCTACTATGCTTGTATTTGTCAATGAACTTACCTTTCTCCCCCCAAAAACAGAATGTTTCCAACACTGTTAAAAAAAACACTAATAACATGTATCTTGTACTTACTGTATATTGTGTGCTAAGTTATAATACAGTATATTACAGTTTACCTAGAAAGCTGCAAAAATTTGGGGTACTTCCTTGGTATTTGTCGGTGAACTTATCCCCCCTTCAAGTAAATTTACATTTTCAACCAGCACATGACATCATGCCACGAGGGATGAGGCCACAAGCAACTGGAACAACAGTGCTGTCTGCAGCATCCTCAAGATACTCCGGGGGGCTGTTATGTCTGCAACTTCCATTTAGAGCATGCAGACACCCTAATAGCCAGATACAGGGACCATGTATGGTCAATGGGGCCACCAACAGTAGAGGACAGAATTGTAAAGCCACACAAAAGCAGCTTTGCAATTCCACCCTTGCAATTATGATAATGCAGCAGGAGGCATCATGCCGCCTGCATGCAATAATTATCTGAGCTGCATCAGATAATCTGCGATCACATCAGCCACCTAAGTGACCCATGGGGTCACAAAAGCCGGCTGCCACAGATACAGCAAAGAAGCTTGGAAATCTCCATCAGCCGACAAAGATCCCTCCCCCCAACATTGGCGACATGCCTGTTTTGGGAAAAAGTGGCCGTCACCACCCCCTCCCGTCCACAAACAGCAGCAGACTGTCAAATTACTGTTGTAATTTGTTGTCAGGTTTTGGTTTTGCCAAACTGCCCTCACGTTTTTGTTTTTGTTTTGGATCTTTTTTTTTTTTAATGCAAAAAACAGCTAAAATAATGTATTTTAGGCCTGTATTGTTCCTACAGTATTATTAACCTCAGTAACATTCATTTCCAGTCGTTTCTAGTAAATTTTCACCATTTCACAGCTCACAATAATGTTTTCACCAATATTGGCCAAAGGCTTTAGCAAGCTTACTGGATGAACTAAGCAACAGAACAGCAGCACAAACACACAGCTTTTTAAATCACAATTTGAACTGCAAAGCACATCCAAATCTGGCACATCCAAATCTGCAAATAGAAATCAATACACCATTAGACCAACACTTTCAGTGCCCAAGCAGTCTGTAGCTAGGCAGTGATAGTGCCCCTTCTACCCCCTGATGCCAATATACACAGTGCCATATGCCTGATCTGCATCTGCTCAGATCTTCTCCATCTACCTCCACCTTTACAGTGCCAGTCACCTATATATGCAGTGTCAACCTGGTCCATCTTCAGTGCTAACATATACATAACAGTGGCAGTCATCTCTATATATAGTGCCAATCACTTCTCTCTCACCCACCTGGTGGCCACTGCTGCCAGCCCCCACCATCACCTGTGCCCACCTGGTGCATCCTGCTGTCCCCATCCTCCCCTGTGCCATTTCCCCAGTGCCCCCTCACCTTGGGCAGCTCTGGTAGCTGGTTGGAGTCCATGAGCCGCTCCTCCAGGCTATGGCTGTAGCAGTACATCTCCTCGAGCTAGGTCTGCAAGGAGCTTTGCCACTTATCCATGGACTCCACATGCAGGTAACAGCACCACAGAGGGATGACTTTATCCCCTGCAGTGCACACTAGGAAAGATATACAGTAACACAACTAGCAATATGAAACTTTAGTAAAGTATACACAATTTATTAATAATTTCCACATAAAAAAACACCATATAGCATAAAAAATATAAAACTTGCATAAACACTATATTTCAAGTAGATTTCTGCATAAAACTATTATTAGTATAAGTACAGATCTGCCCAGCTATTTTGTTGCTCATGGCGTGGCGTGAGTCATGCCATGGACTTGTGGCGTGGCATGCAGGCCTCTGAGTCGCACCATGGACTTGTGGAATACCGTGGTATTCTTCAACGAAGGATATGCTACGGCATGTAATACAGTGCTTAACCGCTGGGTGGCGAGTGCTCCACTTTTGTAATTGCATGTAATATAGTGCTTAACCGCTGGGTGGCGAGTGCTCCACTGTACTGAATGTCTATCATATTCACAGCATTTGCATGAATGCACAACCCATACTGTATTTTTAATGTCACATAATATACATATACAGTATATAGTACTGTACCGTACTGTACGTAACATCTTATAACAGGATGCAAATCACTGCACATACTGTATTGTACGTACGGTACGGTGCAGTAACTGAATAGTAGAGAAGATGCCGGAGTTGTTGTCACGGTATAACTGATACTGTAGAATAATGAGATGCACGCACAGCTTTCACTGATATGGGATGCATTACAGTATGACAATTTTATTTTTATTTTTAATTAAAAAACAGCAGCAGGAGGAGTGCACAAGGATGAGGCCACTCTCTGTGGTTCACTGTAGCTGTCGTGTGGGCTAGTGGTTAGGTGATCTCTTTGGTAGAATTATGGTCCGGGGTTCGATCCCTGGAAAAGAATATACCGTTCTGTATATTTTTTTTTGTCACTGTCTGCTCTGGACACTAAAGTGAAACTTGTTTAAAAGTCTATAGTGTTGTTGTTTAAAAGGCTGCTTAAAAGTAAGACATTACAAACAGATTGTGTGTTTCAATAGTGCAAAACTTTCGTCAATGTCTGCGCTTTCGTCAATCAGATTTCATGCGCATGCCCAGTGGAGGGTTTACAATGGGATCTGTAGTGCCCAGAGAGGGCTCTGTACTGTACTGTATTTCACTGAATAGTGATTTCATACTGTGGCTATGGTGGCTGACAGGGCTCTGCATCTGCAAACTGACGGTGCCGTACAATTTAGCACCACAGAATAGTGATTTCATAACTGCAGAAACTGTTAGTGAATCTACTGTCTAGAATGTGAGACAGGGCTCTGCATCACATACTGTGCGCCCAAAAACTGCAAAACGCAAACATGCGACAACGCATATGTGGTCTCAGCCTTGTGCACTATGGCTAAGTCCCTTGGACTGTGTCTGAGAGTGGTTTCCGTCTGTGAGAGAGCGCTCTGTGTTCAAAGCTGACTGTGCGTTTGCTGCACAAAATAGCGTTGCATCGCAAACTGATGACATTGGTGATGCTGCTCCAACCTTGCACACTAAGTACGGTAGTAGTGGGATCTGTATGAGAGAGAGCTCTCTGTATTACACGGTTGGCGCTATGGTGGCTGTCAGCCATCTGCGATGGATTAGAAATGGAGGGGGGTACAATGGGATCTGTGGCGCCAAGCCATACGCCATGTAGCGCTATGCTATCACTGAGCATGCGCAGTTGGCTGTATTACTGCAGTTGGTACAGTATTTGTACTCTACTGTAATGCTGTTGCATTTCCATCTCTGGCGGGCGCATGCCCAGTAGGACGGTTGCGATGGGATTTCTGGTGCATGCCCAGTGGGCCGAGAGTCATACACAGTGCATCAGGTCCCTTCCCCCAAAGCAAGCCAAGAGCCTCACATTACCATAATAAAGGAAGCTTTGTTAATCCATTTACTGTAAGCAGTCAGCTCTGCCCTAGTGTCCTGAAAAATGCTACGAATTGTCACCATTGCCAAGGACACCATCCCCCGTCTGCTAGGACAACTAGTGTGCCGCTATGAATGTGCCTGTACTGAATATTCAAAACTGATGGTGCCATACAATTTAGCACCACAGAATAGTGATTTCATATCTGCAGAAACTGTTAGTGAATCTACTGTCTAGAATGTGAGACAGGGCTCTGCATCACATACTGTGCGCCCCAAAACCGCAAAACGCAAACATGCGACAATGCATATGCGGTCTCAGCCTTGTGCACTATGGCTACGTCCCTTGGACTGTGTCTGAGAGTGGTTTCCGTCTGTGAGAGAGCGCTCTGTGTTCAAAGCTGACTGTGCGTTTGCTGCGCAAAATAGCGTTGCATTGCAAACTGATGACATTGGTGATGCTGCTCCAACCTTGCACACTAAGTACGGTAGTAGTGGGATCTGTATGAGAGAGAGCTCTATGTATTACACGGTTGGCGCTATGGTGGCTGTCAGCCATCTGCGATGGATTAGAAATGGAGGGGGGTACAATGGGATCTGTGGCGCCAAGCCATACGCCATGTAGCGCTATGCTATCACTGAGCATGCGCAGTTGGCTGTATTACTGCAGTTGGTACAGTATTTGTACTCTACTGTAATGCTGTTGCATTTCCATCTCTGGCGGGCGCATGCCCAGTAGGAGGGTTGCGATGGGATTTCTGGCGCATGCCCAGTGGGCCGAGAGTCATACACAGTGCATCAGGTCCCTTCCCCCAAAGCAAGCCAAGAGCATCACATTACCATAATAAATGAAGCTTTGTTAATCCATTTACTGTAAGCTGTCAGCTCTGCCCTAGTGTCCTGAAAAATGCTACGAATTGTCACCATTGCCAAGGACACCATCCCCCGTCTGCTAGGACAACTAGTGTGCCGCTATGAATGTGCCTGTACTGAATATTCAAAACTGACGGTGCCGTACAATTTAGCACCACAGAATAGTGATTTCATAACTGCTATCACTGAGCATGCGCAGTTGGCTGTATTACTGCAGTCGGTACAGTATTTGTACTCTACTGTAATGCTGTTGCATTTCCATCTCTGGCGGGCGCATGCCCAGTAGGAGGACGCCGTGCATTGTGCGTCGTGCGAAGTATGACGTGCGTCACTGGCTAGTCAAAATGGCTTCTATGAGGGCAAGACGCTACTCGTCCGGCGAGCTCTTTGTGTTGGTTAAGTGGCGGGACCAAGCGTTCGCCACTAACCAAGACAAAGAGCTCGCCTACAGAAGTGCAAGCCATGAAATACACAGGCTATACGGCCTGCGCGGCAACGTTCGCTCACTGCAGCGCAGGTGGTCGGACCTGCTGAGGAGGGATAGGCCTCGCCTACAGCGCATCCGGAGGCGTATAAGGCGAAGTAAGTACAGTATTGCTGTATAATCACATGAATTACAGTATACTGTACAATAACGAATACAGTACAATGCACGACTCTGACATACTCTACATTACTGTACACTGCACTGTAGGGTGTTGGATAGTACAGTATCTGACGATGACTGACAGTTGTTAACACATACTGACATGACTGGCAGACATTTGATTGACAGGCTGATTAAATCTACAGTACTGTACATGGACTAAAGGGTTACACACTATTGGTCGACATGGCTTGTTTGATTAATAAACCTACAGTAACAAAAGGCAAGTTGATTGATCCACCATTCTAATCTCTGTCGACCAAATCTATGTTAACCTACAGTACTGTACACACTATTTTGCTGTGCTGGCCCTGCCCCCTTTAAGTCTGACATTATTACTGTATGTCATGGACAGATTCAGGGGTCTCCAGTCAGCTCCCAACTGTCATCTCACAGGCTGTGTTTGAAAAATGAAATTTGGGAGCTGATTGGCTGGTATCTTTTCACTTCTCACTCTGTGCCCCATTTACAAACGAACGGAAATACCAGGGGGAAATTTTGTTTGGTATCACTGTGATACAAACTAAAATTCCACTGGTACTGTATTTATTCATACCATACGTACCCCTCCGGCGAGGTCTCGCAAAGTCCTCAGCGGGGTCCTCCACTGGGTTCGGGCTCCAGTGTCATGCGCATGTGCCATCTTGTACAGCTATTGGGGTGGCGACTGTATTGGTTTGTATTTTAATCAATAGCTAATTCCCTAAGGCCATCTACAGTACTGTACCGTAATCCCTCTCCAATTTGGAATAGAGGCCTGAACTCTTGTTTTCAAATTCTCCTTAATGATGACATGTATTTTTCCCCACAGGGCGAGAAGCCCTCCCTGCCCCGGCAGCGCCACCACCGCCGACACCACCACCACCACCACCGGCAGCAGCCGGGCCCAGTGGGGTGAATTTTCGGAGTAAATACTGTACACACTACTCTACACTGTTCTCTTTCTCTCTCTCTCTCTCATTTGTGTGTTTGTTTTTGGTGTTATGGAGACTCTGGACAAAATTTGTACAGTTTATTTGTTTAAAAATGGTTTTGAGGGAAACTGACAGTACAGTGTTCTTTTTCCACAGTCCTACTTCCACGACCACCAGCACCACCACCTTCTGCAGCCTCCTCAAATGACAGTGGTAATGATTACAACAGTTACAATATGGACACAATAGTGTCATGCTACTGCCTTTTTGATTTTTGTATAATATTTTTTTTCTTATACTGTACACACAGACAGACTCGTCATTGATGAGGAGGCTGCAGGAAGCCCCCTGCCCTGTTAGTACAGTACACCACATTGTTTTCTACAGCACTGTAGATCTCTCCTTTCCTTCCTTTGTTAGTCTCTCTCTACCTATGGTATCTCTTTCTCTCTCTCTCTCTTTATCCCTCTCTCTCTTTCTCAGTGTCTCTCTTTTCTGTACTAGTGTAATAGTAACATTATTTTTTTTCAACAGTATCACCAACGGAAGCCTACATCCCTGGTTCCAGTGGTCTCATCTGGCCGCGTAAGTACACTACACCACATTTTTTTCTACAGTACTGTAGATCTCTCCTTTTCTTCCCTTGTCAGTCTCTCTCTACCTACGGTATCTCTTTCTCTCTCTCTCTTTATCCCTCTCTCTCTTTCTCAGTGTCTCTCTTTTCTGTACTAGTGTAATAGTAACATTATTTTTTTTCAACAGTATCACCAACGGAAGCCTACATCCCTGTCTCCAGTGGCCTCATCTGGCCGCGTATGTACACTACACCACATTTTTTTCTACAGTACTGTATCTCTCTCTCTCTCTCTTTATCTCTCTTTCTCTCCCTCTGTTTTTCTCTCTTTCTTTCTCTCTCTCTCTCTCTCTCTCTTTACATGTTTTTTTTCCCACAGTGCCAGAGACGGTATACCCAGCGGCCCCCAGCGAGAGTCTGCGTAAGTACAGTACTGTACACTACAGTACATTGTTCTCTCTCTCTCTTTTTTTCTCTCTCTCTCTCTCTCTCTCTCTCCTTTGTTTCTTTCTCTTTCTTTCTCTCCCTCCCTCCCTCTCCCCCCTCTCTCTCTATTTTTCTCTATCTTTTTTTCTCTCTTTCTCTCTCTCTTTCTCTCCCTCCCTCTCTTTCTTTCTCTCCCTCTCTTTCTTTCTCTCCCTTTCTCTCTTTCTCTCTCCCTTTCTCTCTTTCTCTATCCCTCTCTCCCCCTCTATCTCTCTCTCTCTCTCTCTCTCTCTCTTTTTCTCTTTCTCTCTCTCTTTCTCCCTCTCTCTTTCTTTCTCTCCCTCTCTTTCTTTCTCTCCCTCCCTCTCCCTCTCTCTCTGTCTCTCCCTCTCTCTCTCCCTCTCTTTCTATCTCTCTTTCTCTCTCCCTCTGTCTTTCTCTCTCACCCTCTCCCACTATATCTCTCTCTTTCTCTCTCTCCCTGTCTCCCTCTGTTTCTCTCTCTCTCTTTAAACATCTCCAATGTGTTCTCTCTTTACTGTAACATACTGTAATTTTTTTCAACAGCATCACCAACCAGTGGCCTCACAATGCCATGTAAGTACAGTACTGTATCTCTCTGCTTTAATTCCCTTGTCTCTCTTTCTTTCTCTCCCTAGTCTCTCTCTCTTTCTCTCGCCCTCTCTCTCTCTCTTTCTCTCTCCCCCTCTATCTCTCTCTCCCTCCCTCTTTCTCTCTCTCTTTTTTTTCTCTCTCTCTCTTTCTCTCTCTTTACATGTTTTTTTCCCACAGTGCCAGAGACGGTACCCCCAGCGGCCCCCAGCGAGAGTCTGCGTAAGTACAGTACTGTACACTATAGTACATTGTTCTCTCTCTCTCTTTTTTCTCTCTCTCTCTCTCTCCCTCTCCTTTGTTTCTCTCTCTTTCTTTCTCTCCCTCCCTCCCTCTCCCCCCTCTCTCTCTATTTTTCTCTATCTTTTTTTCTCTCTCTTTCTCTCTCTCTTTCTCTTCCTCCCTCTCTTTCTTTCTCTCCCTCTCATTCTTTCTCTCCCTTTCTCTCTTTCTCTCTCCCTTTCTCTCTTTCTCTATCCCTCTCTCCCCCTCTATCTATCTTTCTCTCTCTCTCTCTCTCTTTTTTTCTCTCTTTCTCTCTCTCTTTCTCCCTCTCTCTTTCTTTCTCTCCCTCCCTCTCTTTCTTTCTCTCCCTTCCTCTCCCTCTCTCATTGTCTCTCCCTCTCTCTCCCTCTCTTTCTATCTCTCTATCTCTCTCCCTCTGTCTTTCTCTCTCGCCCTCTCCCTCTATCTCTCTCTCTTTCTCTCTCTCCCTGTCTCCCTCTGTTTCTCTCTCTCTTTAAACATCTCCAACGTCTTCTCTCTTTACTGTAACATACTGTAATTTTTTTCAACAGCATCACCAACCAGTGGCCTCACAATGCCATGTAAGTATAGTACTGTATCTCTCTGCTTTATTTTCCTAGTCTCTCTCTCTTTCTCTCCCTAGTCTCTCTCTTTCTCTCGCCCTCTCTCTTTCTCTCTCCACCTCTATCTCTCTCTCCCTCCCTCTTTCTCTCTCTCTTTTTTTCTCTCTCTCTTTCTCTCTCTTTACATGTTTTTTTTTCCCACAGTGCCAGAGACGGTACCCCCAGCGGCCCCCAGCGAGAGTCTGCATAAGTACAGTACTGTACACTACAGTACATTGTTCTCTCTCTTTTTTTCTCTCTCTCTCTCTTTTTCTCTCTCTTTCTCTGTCTCTTTCTCTCTTTTTTTTCTCTCTGTCATGTGTTTTCATTAATTTTTTGACTTGTCAACATTTGTTTTTCTTTGCAACACAGATGACTGCTATATAGTGGAGGAAGGCAGCAGCCCTGCCCCGATCTGTAAGTACAGTAGTGTACTGTACATTACATTGTTCTACCACTGTATACTTACTGTCTCTCTCTCTCTCTACATGCATCTCCAACCTATTCTCAATACACGCTAATTCTTACTCTCCTTGTGTTTTTCTTATTTTCCAGTACTGTACAGTATGTTTCGGTGACCTGTCTTTAGGTGCATGCACGCTAGACGATTTGGATGAACGCTAACAATATTGTTCATTATACAGTGTTGTTTATATCATCTAGTGTGTACTGTATGCAGTAAATCACCAAGGATGCGTGTGCGCACTCTCCCAAGGCATCAACGATATCCACAGTGGGCTGTACATGCAGGTCAATCTATGGATATTGTTAACCCTCCCACCCCCTTGTCTTTCTTTGCTGCCGGCATCAGCAAGTGTGCATAGGGTACACTTGACAACGCCGGCACTGTGACGAACAATATTGCCTCATATACTGTATACAGTACCTGGTCTAATGCCCATGTCCCACACTGTACAGTAAGTGGATACTGTCATTAAAGTGTAATAATACAGTAGTAATTGTACTGTCAGGCTGAATTATTGAAATTTTTCAATATTATTTTCATGCAAAATGAAAAAAAATTTTTACCCACAGTGCAAAGGCACAGAAGGGCACCAGCCTAAAATAGAAGATCCGTGGAAACAGAAACAGTCCATTTTGTGCAAGTACTGTACCGTACACTACTTTACATTGTCTTCTACTGTATCGCACTCCTTTTTTTTACTTTCACTGTGTCTCTCTCTCCCTCCCGTACTACAAAGACCCATGTCACTTGCTCCGGGGCTTGTGTTCACACTGCCGGACAATCGACTAGGTTGCGCGCGTATCTGAATCAGGCCCTACTGTAATTCTCTCTACTGTACTTGTATAACAGGAACATTCTGTTTTTTTCTCCCCACAGTTCTGCAACAAAGAAAGCGCTGGCTTTCCCCAACTGACCCAAATTTGGGTTTTTGCCCGCGTAAGTACTGTACCTTACACTACTACAGTATACAGTACTATAAATTGTCTTCTACTGTATCACTCTTGTTTTTTGTGTGTTTGTATTGGTGTTATGTACAGTATGGAGGTGTTATTTTTTCTACCGTATCATCTTTTTTTCTTAAACACACAGTGAAAAAATTCAAACAGGAGCAGCCGGAGCGACAGTTCCCTGGCCTCTGTACGCGTAAGTAGAGTACTGTATCTTTTTCTGTCTCTCTCTATTTCTCTCTCCCTCTCTGTCTTTCTCTCCGTCCCTCTCTCTTTTTCTCCCTCTGTCTGTGTTTGTTTTTGTTGTTATGGAGGCTCTGTTCAAGATTTATGGTGCGTACACACTGGGCGATAAAGTGGACGTCTCAGGGAGCATATCATGTAGTGTTTACGCACCATTACACAGTTTATTTGCTTCCAAATGGTTTTGATGGAAACTGTTCTTTTTCCACAGTCCTACCACCACCAACGACAGCACCCACACCAGCGCCCACTGGCGTCTCTCCGGCGGCAACCCCACCAGCACCCACTGGCGTCTCCGAGCCGCGTAAGTAAAGTACACCACATTGTTTTCTACAGCACTGTATCGCTATCCTTTTTTACCCTTGTCAGTCTCTCTCTCTCTCTCCCTCTCCCTCTCCCCCCCTCCCTCTATCTGTGTTTGTTTTTGTTGTTTTGTTGTTCAAGATTTATGGTGCGTACACACTGGGCGATAAAGTGGACATCTCAGGGAGCATATCGTGTAGTGTTTATGCACCATTACACAGTTTATTTGTTTCAAAATGGTTTTGATGGAAACTGTTCTTTTTCCACAGTCCTACCACCACCACCACAACCAACGGCAGCAGCGGAGGCACGACCACCAACCCCACCTCCACCTCCACCCAATGGCGTCTCCATGCTGCGTAAGTAAAGTACACCTCATTCTTTTCTACCCTTGTCAGTCTCTCTCTCTCTCTCTCTCTCTCTCTCTCTCCCTCTTCCCCCCTCCCTCTGTCTGTGTTTGTTTTTGTTGTGTTGTTGTTCAAGATTTTTGGTGCGTACACACTGGGCGATAAAGTGGACGTCTCAGGGAGCATATCGTGTAGTGTTTACGCACCATTACACAGTTTATTTGTTTCCAAATGGTTTTGATAGAAACTGTTCTTTTTCCACAGTCCTACCACCACCAACGACGGCACCCACACCAGCCCACACTGGCATCTCCCCGGCGGCAACCCCACCAGCTCCCACTGGCGTCTCCGAGCCGCGTAAGTAAAGTACACCACATTGTTTTCTACAGCACTGTATCGCTATCCTTTTTTACCCGTGTCAGTCTCTCTCTCTCTCTCTCTCTCTCTCTCTCCCTCTCCCTCACCCTCCCTCCCTCTGTCTGTGTTTGTTTTTGATGTTTTGTTGTTCAAGATTTATGGTGCGTTCACACTGGGCGATAAAGTGGACTTCTCAGGGAGCATATCGTGTAGTGTTTGCGCACCATTACACAGTTTATTTGTTTCCAAATGGTTTTGCTAGAAACTGTTCTTTTTCCACAGTCCTAACAACAGCAATGACGGCACCCACACCAGCGCCCACTGGCATTTCCCCGGCAGCAACCCCACGAGCATCTCCCCGGCGGCAACCCCACGAGCGCCCACTGGTGTCTCCGAGCCGCGTAAGTAAAGTACACCACATTGTTTTCTACAGCACTGTATCGCTATACTTTTTTACCCTTGTCAGTCTCTCTCTCTCTCTCTCTCTCTGTCCCTCTCCCTCTCCCCCCCTCCCTCTGTCTGTGTTTGTTTTTGTTGTTTTGTTGTTCAAGATTTATGGTGCGTACACACTGGGCGATAAAGTGGACGTCTCAGGGAGCATATTGTGTAGTGTTTACGCACCATTACACAGTTTATTTGTTTCCAAATGGTTTTGATGGAAACTTATTCTTATTCCACAGTCCTACCACCACCAACGATGGCACCCACACCAGCGCCCACTGGCGTCTCCCCTGCGGCAACCCCACATGCGCCCACTGGCGTCTCCGAGCCGCGTAAGTAAAGTACACCACATTGTTTTCTACAGCACTGTATCACTATCCTTTTTTACCCTTGTCAGTCACTCTCTCTCTCTCTCTCCCTCTCCCTCTCCCTCCCTCCCTCTGTCTGTGTTTGTTTTTGTTGTTTTGTTGTTCAAGATTTATGGTGCGTGCACACTGGGCGATAAAGTGGACGTCTCAGGGAGCATATTGTGTAGTGTTTATGCACCATTACACAGTTTATTTGTTTCCAAATGGTTTTGTTAGAAACTGTTCTTTTTCCACAGTCCTACCACCACCAACGATGGCACCCACACCAGCGCACACTGGCGTCTCCCCGGCGGCAACCCCTCCAGCACCCACTGGCTTCTCCAAGCCGCATAAGTAAAGTACACCACATTGTTTTCTACAGCACTGTATCGCTATCCTTTTTTACCCTTGTCAGTCTCTCTCTCTCTCTCTCTCTCCCTCTCCCCCCCTCCCTCTGTCTGTGTTTGTTTTTGTTGTTTTGTTGTTCAAGATTTATGGTGCGTACACACTGGGCGATAAAGTGGATGTCTCAGGGAGCATATTGTGTAGTGTTTACGCACCATTACACAGTTTATTTGTTTCCAAATGGTTTTGATGGAAACTGTTCTTTTTCCACTGTCCTACCACCACCACCACCACCAAATGGCGTCTCCATGCTGCGTAAGTAAAGTACACCACATTCTTTTCTACCCTTGTCAGTCTCTCTCTCTCTCTCTCCCTCTCCCTCTCCCCCCTCCCTCTGTCTGTGTTTGTTTTTGTTGTGTTGTTGTTCAAGATTTATGGTGCGTACACACTGGGCGATAAAGTGGACGTCTCAGGGAGCATATCGTGTAGTGTTTGCGCTCGATTACACAGTTTATTTGTTTCCAAATGGTTTTGATAGAAACTGTTCTTTTTCCACAGTCCTACCACCTCCAACGACGGCACCCACACCAGCGCCCACTGGCGTCTCCCCTGCGGCAACCCCACCAGCACCCACTGGCATCTCCGAGCCGCGTAAGTATAGTACACCACATTGTTTTCTACAGCACTGTATCGCTATCCTTTTTTACCCTTGTCAGTCTCTCTCTCTCTCTCCCTCCCTCCCTCTGTCTGTGTTTGTTTTGTTGTTTTATTGTTCAAGATTTATGGTGCGTACACACTGGGCAATAAAGTGGACGTCTCAGGGAGCATATCGTGTAGTGTTTACGCACCATTACACAGTTTATTTGTTTCCAAATGATTTTGATAGAAACTGTTCTTTTTCCACAGTCCTACCACCACCAACGATGGCACCCACACCAGCGCCCACTGGCGTCTCCCCGGCGGCAACCCCACCAGCACCCACTGGCGTCTCCGAGCCGCGTAAGTAAAGTACACCACATTATTTTCTACAGCACTGTATCGCTATCCTTTTTTACCCTTGTCAGTCTCTCTCTCTCTCTCTCTCTCTCTCTCCCTCTCCCTCTCCCCCCCTCCCTCTGTCTGTGTTTGTTTTTGTTGTTTTGTTGTTCAAGATTTATGGTGCGTACACACTGGGCGATAAAGTGGACGTCTCAGGGAGCATATCGTGTAGTGTTTACGCACCATTACACAGTTTATTTGTTTCCAAATGGTTTTGATGGAAACTATTCTTTTTCCACAGTCCTACCTCCACCACCACAACCAACGGCGGCAGCGGAGGCACGACCACCAACCCCACCTCCACCTCCACCCAATGGCGTCTCCATGCTGCATAAGTAAAGTACACCACATTCTTTTCTACCCTTGTCAGTCTCTCTCTCTCTCTCTCCCTCTCCCTCTCCCCCCCTCCCTCTGTCTGTGTTTGTTTTTGTTGTGTTGTTGTTCAAGATTTATGATGCGTAGACACTGGGCGATAAAGTTGATGTCTCAGGGAGCATATTGTGTAGTGTTTGCGCACCATTACACAGTTTATTTGTTTCCAAATGGTTTTGATAGAAACTGTACTTTTTCCACAGTCCTACCACCACCAACGATTGCACCCACACCAGCACCCACTGGCGTCTCCCCGGCGGCAACCCCACGAGTGCCCACTGGCATCTCTGAGCCGCGTAAGTACACCACATTGTTTTCTACAGCACTGTATCGCTATCCTTTTTTACCCTTGTCAGTCTCTCTCTCTCCCTCTCCCTCTCCACCCCTCCCTCTGTCTGTTTTTGTTTTTGTTGTTTTGTTGTTCAAGATTTATGGTGCGTACACACTGGGTGATAAAGTGGACGTCTCAGGGAGCATATCGTGTAGTGTTTACGCACCATTACACAGTTTATTTGTTTCCAAATGGTTTTGATGGAAACTTATTCTTTTTCCACAGTCCTACCACCACCAACGACGGCACCCACACCAGCGCCCACTGGCGTCTCTCCGGCGGCAACCCCACCAGCACCCACTGGCGTCTCCAAGCCGCGTAAGTAAAGTACACCACATTGTTTTCTACAGCACTGTATTGCTATCCTTTTTTACCCTTGTCAGTCTCTCTCTCTCTCTCTCTCCCTCTCCCCCCCTCCCTCTGTCTGTGTTTGTTTTTGTGGTCTTGTTGTTCAAGATTTATGGTGCGTACACACTGGGCGATAAAGTGGACGTCTCAGGGAGCATATCGTGTAGTGTTTACGCACCATTACACAGTTTATTTGTTTCCAAATGGTTTTGATGGAAACTGTTCTTTTTCCACAGTCCTACCACCACCAATGATGGCACCCACACCAGAGCCCACTGGCGTCTCCCCGGCGGCAATCCAACCAGAACCCATTGGCGTCTCCGAGCCGCATAAGTAAAGTACACCACATTGTTTTCTACAGCACTGTATCGCTATCCTTTTTTACCCTTGTCAGTCTCTCTCTCTCTCTCTCTCTCCCTCTCCCTCTCCCCCCTCCCTCTGTCTGTGTTTGTTTTTGTTGTTTTGTTGTTCAAGATTTATGATGCGTACACACTGGGCGATAAAGTGGACGTCTCAGGGAGCATATCGTGTAGTGTTTACGCACCATTACACAGTTTATTTGTTTCCAAATGGTTTTGATGAAAACTGTTCTTTTTCCACAGTCCTACCACCACCACCACCACCAAAGGCGGCAGCGGAGGCAAGATCACCAACCCCACCTCCACCTCCACCCAATGGCGTCTCCATGCTGCATAAGTAAAGTACACCACATTCTTTTCTACCCTTGTCAGTCTCTCTCTCTCTCTCCCTCTCCCTCCCCCCCCTCCCTCTGTCTGTGTTTGTTTTTGTTGTTTTGTTGTTCAAGATTTATGATGCGTACACACTGGGTGATAAAGTGGACGTCTCAGGCAGCATATCGTGTAGTGTTTACGCACCATTACACAGTTTATTTGTTTCCAAATGGTTTTGATGGAAACTGTTCTTTTTCCACAGTCCTACCACCACCACCAATGGCGGCAGCGGAGGCACGATCACCAACCCCACCTCCACCTCCACCCAATGGCTTCTCCATGCTGCATAAGTAAAGTACACCACATTCTTTTCTACCCTTGTCAGTCTCTCTCTCTCTCTCTCTCCCTCTCCCTCTCCCCCCCTCCCTCTGTCTTTGTTTGTTTTTGTTGTGTTGTTGTTCAAGATTTATGGTGCGTACACACTGGGCGATAAAGTGGACGTCTCAGGGAGCATATCGTGTAGTGTTTGCGCACCATTACACAGTTTATTTGTTTCCAAATGGTTTTGATAGAAACTGTTCATTTTCCACAGTCCTACCACCACCAACGATGGCACCTACACCAGCGCCCACTGGCATCTCCCCGGCAGCAACCCCACGAGCGCCCACTGGCGTCTCTGAGCCGCGTAAGGTAAGTACACCACATTGTTTTCTACAGCACTGTATCGCTATCCTTTTTTACCCTTGTCAGACTCTCTCTCTCTCTCTCCCTCTCCCTCTCCCCCCCTCCCTCTGTCTGTGTTTGTTTTTGTTGTTTTGTTGTTCAAGATTTATGATGCGTACACACTGGGCGATAAAGTGGACGTCTCAGGGAGCATATCGTGTAGTGTTTACGCACCATTACACAGTTTATTTGTTTCCAAATGGTTTTGATGAAAACTGTTCTTTTTCCACAGTCCTACCACCACCACCACCACCAAAGGCGGCAGCGGAGGCAAGATCACCAACCCCACCTCCACCTCCACCCAATGGCGTCTCCATGCTGCATAAGTAAAGTACACCACATTCTTTTCTACCCTTGTCAGTCTCTCTCTCTCTCTCCCTCTCCCTCCCCCCCCTCCCTCTGTCTGTGTTTGTTTTTGTTGTTTTGTTGTTCAAGATTTATGATGCGTACACACTGGGTGATAAAGTGGACGTCTCAGGCAGCATATCGTGTAGTGTTTACGCACCATTACACAGTTTATTTGTTTCCAAATGGTTTTGATGGAAACTGTTCTTTTTCCACAGTCCTACCACCACCACCAATGGCGGCAGCGGAGGCACGATCACCAACCCCACCTCCACCTCCACCCAATGGCTTCTCCATGCTGCATAAGTAAAGTACACCACATTCTTTTCTACCCTTGTCAGTCTCTCTCTCTCTCTCTCTCCCTCTCCCTCTCCCCCCCTCCCTCTGTCTTTGTTTGTTTTTGTTGTGTTGTTGTTCAAGATTTATGGTGCGTACACACTGGGCGATAAAGTGGACGTCTCAGGGAGCATATCGTGTAGTGTTTGCGCACCATTACACAGTTTATTTGTTTCCAAATGGTTTTGATAGAAACTGTTCATTTTCCACAGTCCTACCACCACCAACGATGGCACCTACACCAGCGCCCACTGGCATCTCCCCGGCAGCAACCCCACGAGCGCCCACTGGCGTCTCTGAGCCGCGTAAGGTAAGTACACCACATTGTTTTCTACAGCACTGTATCGCTATCCTTTTTTACCCTTGTCAGACTCTCTCTCTCTCTCTCCCTCTCCCTCTCCCCCCCTCCCTCTGTCTGTGTTTGTTTTTGTTGTTTTGTTTTTCAAGATTTATGGTGCGTACACACTGGGCTATAAAGTGGACGTCTCAGGGAGCATATTGTGTAGTGTTTACGCACCATTACACAGTTTATTTTTTTACAAATGGTTTTGATGGAAACTGTTCTTTGTCCAAAAGTCCTACCACCATCCGCACCAGCACCAGCGACTACACCACCACCAATGGCGGCACCCCCACCAGCACCCACTTGTTTCCCCTTTGCTCCCTTTAGAACACGGCTTGCCGCCCTGAGTAAGTACCGTTCACTACTGTACATTGTGCTCTCCTTTTTTACAGTGACTCTCTCCTCCTCCTGTACTCCAAAGACCCATCTCCAACCTCTTCTCCTTACACACTAATTGTTTCTGTACTTGTGTAACAGGAATATTTATTTTTCCCCACAGTGCGGGAATGTGGAAGACCCCTGCCACAGACCCAGCCCCCCACTGGTCAGTTGCCAGAACCTGGGCCAAGCAGGGCTCACAGGCCATGTAAGTACTGTACCCTACACAACTGTGCATTGTCTTCTTCTGTACTGTCTCTCCTTTTTTGTTTTCACAGCATCTCTTTCTCTCTCTTCTGTACTACAAAGATGCATCTCCAACCTCTTTTCCTTACACACTTTGTGTTTTAATTTTTTTTATAAAGGACATCACTCTAAAGGTGCCCATCCACTTAAAGATACCGGTATGACAACCACTGCATGATTACGACATTGTAATCGTGCAGTCGTTTCTCAGTACAGTATGTGATGAGCCTACTCTGAACAAGCAGTTGTTCAGTGCAGGGTCATCAAGCATTTGCAAACATGCTTTGCAGATACTGTACAGTAATAGTCATTAAATTGTGGGAGGTTACTGTACTGTATCTACACCTCACCTAAAGTATCCCTCTGTCTGCCAGCCTGAAGCTTCAGTCAGTATATTGACCTTTGGTGTATCAATGTTTAGACTGTACAGTACTTTTCCTGCATTGTACAGTACTTTGTTAGGAGCTACAGTAGCAAAACCATGTACAGTAGCACCATACCATATTAAGGTAAATACAGCACTGTTAATGTGAATATATTTTTGTCCAATACAGTCTCTCAGGGACCCCAAAGGAGGCAGGGACCCCAAGGGAGGCAGGGACCCCGCCTGACTCGAGGTAGAGTACAGTATGTACGGTAGTGTCAAGATTGAACAATATTGTATATTAGTGTTGTAATACTGTACCCTTTTTTTTCTCCCTACAGAACAAATCATACTGTTTCTGGCCCTGTATCGCCAGATGGCCCACCACCTGGTGGATTTATTTTTAAATTTTTTGTTTACTTTATTTTTGTTTATTTTTGACCTCTATTAAAATTTGTTTTATATAGTACAATGTTTTCTGTATTTACTTGCTTCTGTGGATAAATTGCAGTATACTGTATTTAAATTTATTGATACGGTAGCAACTAAAAGGTAAGAATATACAGTACAGTACAGTAAGTCACCCATTCAGTACTTTTATTAATTGCACACCACTCTTAAGGGGTGATTTCATAAAGCTTGGAGAGAGATAAAATTGGAGAAACTGTAAATACAGTAGCACCAACCAATTAGCTACTACTGTAACTGTCATTTTTCAAACACAGCCTGTACAGTGACAGTTAGGATCTGATTGGTTGGTGCTATTTACTGTATCTACAATTTTATCTCTGTCTAAGCTTTAACTAAATAAATACACGACAACAGTAAACTTTTTTTAGCCAATCACGTGTTTTTGCTCCAATGGGTGAAAAAGTGCCAACCAATGTGTTCCCAACTGTCATCTCACAGGCTGTGTTTGAAAAATGACAGTTGGGAGCTGATTGACTGACACCTTATCACTTTTTAATCACTTCTCACTGTGTAACACTGCTTAGTACAGTAAATAGACCCCCTTGGAGTGAAAAGACGAGACCGGCTAAAAACAGTAAATAGACCACCCCAAAATTGAAAATGTCCCTCAGTGTATACAGTACTGTATGTCTACTGTACTGTATTCTACTGTAAGTGCTGGGCATCTGTGAAATCACTGATGGGCAACAGGGATACTGTACAGTATATGACTGTGTGCGGCAACCCCCATTGGCCGGCGCGCCTCTGGTGAGTGAAATCCTGTCCAGTAGTACGATACACCCCTGCATCTGTGTGTTATTGACTTTTTGTAACTTTTTAATGACAGATGCACGTGTTGGGTCTCAGGCGCACTTAAAGACTGAATTACATACAGTACAAACACCAATTGTATAAATTAATGACAATTTTTATTTAACCTACAGTAACATGCTTTACAGAGGGAGGGGGGACTTCTTTAGCTTTCCACCCCTGTAGTCCTCTACAGTACCCCGCTTCTTTATTCTGCCACTGGCATGTCCTGGAGTTCCAAGCTGGACACGGCATGACTACTGTACAGTACCTAGGAGGAAAGAGATGACGTGAGAACAGTCCTTACTCAATGCCGACCGATACGCCCTACTGGACAGATGAATACACAAAAAGAGTTGGCTTTTAAGTTAAAATCATCACTGGCACTTTTGGCCTCAGATGCACAGTTTCACCTATACCAGGTGCAGACTCTACCTTGCATCAGAGTGCAAAGGTCCACTGTACACCCTGAAGAAAGGAGGATAGGCAGAGACAAACAGACAGTAAAAGACAGACACACAGGTATGGTACGGTACATACAGTACTCAATGGAGATACTCTTGTTCTTTGTCCCGCTCAATCCCACACAGAGGTCCCTGTAGGAGAGAGAATATGCCATGCAAGGCCCTTTCCTGCTCTAATAGTGTCACACTAATCTACTGTAACATTAATATCAGCTCTACTGTATCTCACCAGCCTAACAAACTACAATATAAATTAATGTACAGTACAGTTGGCCTCACAGAGGGCCTACCGGTACCTGTTATGGTGGAAGAGGCTTTGAGGGGTGGAACTTCTTTAGCTCTTTTGCTTTCTACCCCTTTAGTCCTCTCCTGTCCTCCGCTTTTCTCTTCACATGGGTCTTCCTCTCTTCAGACCTGTTGGTCTACTGTAGGTTGGTTTAATGTTCTGTTGGCCTCACATAGGGCCTATCTGTTATGGTGGAAGAGGATTTGAGGGGGGGAACTTCTTTAGCTCTTTTGCTTTCCACCCCTCTAGTCCTCTCCTGTCCTCAGCTTCTTTCTTCTGCTGCTGCCACGTCCTGGACAGCGACGGCGCCGGGTCTTCCTGTCTTCTGACAAGTCCCTTCAAGTCGTGTTTGTTGATTGCAGATCTGTACTTGTATGCGTGACTGTCCTCCATGCATGTTTCCTTGGCATGCGCAGCACCCCATTCAGCGTGTCCTTTATCCGGGTAAGTTCTTCCTTGCCAATCCTGAATCTTGTCCGGCATCTTGAGAGGATATCTTCTCTTAAATTGTTGGGGATTGGTACTTTCTTCCGACTTCCATCAAAGTTCACCCGCTTCGACCAATTGCAATACAGGTCGTAGGGCACGTGTTCCTGAAATATTGCTTGCACATATCGATGCATCTCACAATTCACAGCTCTGAAAATTTCATTGTCCTTGTCAACGTTGATCACAGCCAGTGGTATATCCGGTAAGGGTGTTCCAAATACAGTCAGTGGTGCTGGCGTGCTCGACATGACAGGCGTTCCTGGTGAAAGTACAGGCATGCTTGCATTGTTGATCCTTGATTCTTCAACTGACCATTCAGGCAGGCGATGTGATGCCACTGGTGTACTCTCCCACTGAGGCAGGCTGCATGATGGCACTGGTGTCATGTCCAAGTGCTCTGATGCCACTGTATTGTCCATATGTATTAAGTGGAAGGAGGGGTCAGTCTCCAAGTTGAAATCGTCGTCGTTCTCCTCAGACTCAAATTCATCCGGTGTGAGCATTTCATACTGGATTGCCTGGTCATGTCTCTTCCTGGTACTCAGGGCAGCGACCTCTTGCCATTCTTCTTTACTTTGCCGGATTGCTTCTTTCATTGCTTCTGCAATGGTGTCCTTCAGCCCTTCCTTCAGCTCTTCTTTCAAGTTGTCAATTTTCTCTTCCAGTTGACCGACTTTTCCGACGAGGTCTCTCACCATCCTGGCACAGCTACATGTGCATGCGTTATCTTCTTGGAATGACAGTTTTCGCCGAGTTGGTGAGCAGGATACACCTTCAACAAGAGGCTCAAAGGTGTCCAATTCTTCTGGCCCATAAATGACTGGTGTTTCCTCCTGGTTCGGGACGTTCATGGGTTGCTTCACGTTCCCTGGTCCATTTTCTCCGATGTCCACTTGCAAAGTGTTGTTCTTTGCCTTTGCATTCTTCCTTGCCTTCACTAGAAGAGGTACCTGTAAATTTTCCTTACCTGTTTTCTTCTTGGAAGGTTTGCTTGTAGACCGTTGTGGGACTAGTGCACTCAGCCTTTTGGTCAGTGGAAGTGGGCAAGATTCATTTCCGTTGTAAAAACCTTTGCTCTTCACCATTTTGGCAGTTCGGTGCACTCTGAAATACACAAGTATAAAGATACTAAATACAATGTTAAGTAAAATAGTGGAAATACATGTACTGTATACAGTAAATGTTTCACATTACAACACTGTAAACAATTACAGTACTCTTTCTGTCTCCTAAGACTGTGTGTGTGTTATACAGTATATACAGGTAAATATAGGAGATTACACAGTGCTAAAACTGTTAAAGCACTAATCACTATTGTGAGATTGTATAAAGGCACAAGATAATGAATATGATAAATACAGGTGTATAAAAAACACTCCAATTATATACTGTACAGTAAGGTACAGTAGGTGTCAGCTCAACAGTAATAAAATGTGTGAATATATCAACTGATGTACAGTACAGTACTGTAAAGTACAGCGCCAAATTTGCTATTTTTATAACATAAATCAAAACTTAGTGTGTACATGACCATTAAAACCATTAAAAGTTAAATTTGCAAAGTGGTGCAATAATGCAAACACACGTTAAACACAGCAATATTGTGACTGAAACAAAAATGGCCGACGAGCAAAACAAGATGGCGGTGGTCAGTCACGGGAAGCTATGAGGGGCAATGGGAGGCTAGGAACGATCGGTATGTGTGTGTGATAGTTACTGGATTCACAAGTAAGCCTCTACGGGGATGGGTGAAGGACGGGGCATACCGAGGCAGCGGGATGATAAACAGCAATATTGCGACTGAAACAAAAATGGCCGCCGAGCAAAACAAGATGGTGGCGGTCAGTCACGGGAAGCTATGAGGGGCAACGGGAGGCTAGGAACGATCGGTATGTGTGTGTGATAGTTACTGGATTCACAAGTAAGCCTCTACGGGAATGGGTGAAGGACGGGGCATACCGAGGCAGCGGGACGATAAACACAGCAATATTGCGACTGAAACAAAAATGGCCACCGAGCAAAACAAGATGGCGGCGGTCAGTCACGGGAAGCTATGAGGGGCAACGGGAGGCTAGGAACGATCGGTATGTGTGTGTGATAGTTTCTGGATTCACAAGTAAGCCTCTACGGGGATGGGTGAAGGACGGGGCATACTGAGGCAGCGGGACGATAAAAACAGCAATATTGCGACTGAAACAAAAATGGCCACTGAGCAAAACAAGATGGCGGCGGTCAGTCACGGGAAACTATGAGGGGCAACGGGAGGCTAGGAATGATTGGTATGTGTGTGTGATAGTTACTGGATTCACAAGTAAGCCTCTACGGGGATGGGTGAAGGACGGGGCATACCGAGGCAGCGGGACGATAAACACAGCAATATTGCGACTGAAACAAAAATGGCCGCCGAGCAAAACAAGATGGCGGCGGTCAGTCACAGGAAACTATGAGGGGCAATGGGAGGCTAGGAATGATCGGTATGTGTGTGTGATAGTTACTGGATTCACAAGTAAGCCTCTACGGGGATGGGTGAAGGACAGGGCATACCGAGGCAGCGGGACTATCTATCATTTATTAAACACAGACTGCAAAATGAAATTTACTAGCTGGTTATTACTGTACATGTTATGGCTGATGTACAGTAAGAATGTAATACCCCCCTGTGTTTAAGATACTGAACATTAAATTATGTACTGTATACTGTACTCAGTCTGTATACTCAGCAACAGTACTGTAACGTATTTCTCTTGTTCTTTACACAGATTTTGTCATCAAACATGGCAAAAATCAGCAAAGCAATCAGCAAGATAATTGCAAGCATGAAAAAAGAACACAAAACAACACGACAGATCCATGCCTGGCTGAAAGAGTGTGGTGTTCTTGTTAGTTTACAGACTGTGCGCTATCATGCATTTGAGAGAACGCGGACCAGATATAGATTTCCTTCTAAATGCACATGGTAGGTACTTTACATCAACCTTTTTTTATTACAGTATACTGTATGTTGCTAGATTGGTACTGTATTGTGTTCCAATTTCAAAACTAACTGTCCAATAATTGCTATATGCTCTGTATATGTTCTACCGTAGGAGCGTCAAAAAGATTGTGCACAAATTGACTTGTGAGGATGATGAGCGTACAGCTTTACAAATCAAACGTATTCTAAAAGCAGAATGTGACCTGGACATCTCCTTTTCCAGCATCAAATGGATGCGTAAGGAACTGGGATGGACTTTTGGCCGTACAAGGTACTGTACATACTGTAAAATATATATACTGTATATTAATAATGCACTGATTTTACATGACAGTAAACTAAAACTTGTTTTTATTTCACAGGATAAATCCCATGATAAGGGATGTTAATAAAGTAAAGAGAGTTGAACAAGCACGACGGTGGATAAATAGTGGAGAGAATTTTAATGACGTAATTTTCACAGATGAAACTTCGGTTTCTCTCGAGAGGTTCTCAAGACTGTCCTTCCGACACCGTGCACATCTCTCACTTAAACCACGTCCGAAGCATCCGTTAAAAGTCCATGTATGGGGAGGTATATCTCGTTGGGGTGCAGGACCGATCTATATTTTTGAAGGTGCAGTACAGTAATGCTTGTTCTAAAAATTATTTACAGTCCTGTACAGTGTATGCTTGTTACTGACAATTTCTCATCTCTTTAGGCATCATGGATAAGACCATCTTCCAAGAAAAAATAGTAGATTGCTGTATGGTGCCATTTGTGAGAAAATGCTTCCCATCAGGACATCGATTATTCCAGGATAATGATCCCAAACATTCGGCTTCAGCAAAATTCATGGAAGAGAGAGGGATAAATTGGGAACGCACACCACCAGAGTGAGTATTGTCCTATTGTACTGTATTAACTGTTTATTGTACCAAAAAGTATGTACAGTACCAAGCAGTAATTATTCTAGTACACTTTTTACTAAAGTACAGTACTGTGACTGAATATTTTTTTTTACTTACCTGTAGGTCACCGGACATGAATCCCATTGAAATGGTCTGGGCCCAGTTGAAGAGGTTAATGGGATAATGAAGTTTTGGAGAACAGTATTGACACGTGCCCAGTGTAACAATTATATTGATCATCTCCATAGAGTCTTACCAGTTGTCATCGAAAGAAACGGTCAAGCAACTGCTATGTAGCTTATACTGTACTGTATATAATTTGTAATGTGGAGGAGGGGTTTAACTTCCTCTTTTCAGTTTGTGATCTGGACTGCTAAGTACTGTACACTGTGTCCATACTGTACTGTATGTACAGTATTGTGGTTGTGCTTTCTGTCCCTACATTATACAGTATTCTCCTAATTTATTTTATAAGCTCTTTGTCTACAATAACTTTCCCTTACTGTACCTTATGTACTGTACTTCATACTTTTCCTCTTTTCCTTACACCTACATTGACCCCTGTTCCAAGGCACACATTGGCATCATCACAGATTGTGCTGCAGCTGCCACTTTCTGCTACTGCGCTTGATGTTGCCATTTGTAATGCAGATGTTTCAAGTTTTCAGGTTCCTTTAATTCATATACAGTACAGTAGTAGTGGCTGCTTCAACATCCACATCCATAGTTGCAGCCATACAGTAGTGGGTGCACTGTGAATTGAGAGACAGGCTTCTACTGTACATCTACTGTATGGTTAGAGCGGCGGTCTCTTCGACATCAGGATAAGGTGAGATTTTTGGTAATGTTAGTGCTCTGTTATCGTATTCACACAGCTGGTGTTCACATCCATCTGGGGCACCCAAATACTGTCTTGTTTCATGTATTTATTTTTTTTATCATTATATTATGGGCTGTGGGCCTAGAGGCACTGCTTACAGTATTTCACCACCAGGCTTAATTACAGTATAATACAAATTACTGTTGTTATTAATACAATTGTTAGTCTGGTTAGTTAGGGCATATATTAATGTGGAGAAGTGGATTAGTGTGACACTGTTAGAGCAGGGAAGGGCCCTGCACAGCAGATTCTCTCTCCTACAGTACAGGGTGTGTGGGATCAAGCAGGATGAAGAACAAGAGCATCTCTGGTGAGAACCTGTGTGTCTGTCTTTTACTGTCTGTTTGTCTCTGCCTATCCTCCTTTCTTCAGGGCATACAGTGGACCTTGCACTCTGATGCACGGTAGAGTCTGCACCTGGTATAGGTGAAACTCTGAATCTGAGGCCAAAAGTGCCAGTGATGATTTTAAATTAAAAGCCAACTCTTTTTGTGTAGTCCTCGGACCAGTAGGGCGTATTGATCGGCATTGAGGAAGGACTGTTCTCACGTCATATCTTTCCTCCTACTGTAGGTACTGTACAGTAGTCATGTCCGTGTCCAGCTTGGAACTCCAGGACAAGCCAGCGGCAGAAGAAAGAAGCATGTGACAGTAGAGGACTACAGGACTGGAAAGCTAAACAAGTTCCCCCGCCCCCCCCTCTGTAAAGCATGTTACTGTAGGTTAAATCAAAATTGTCATTAATTTATACAATTGGTGTTTGTACTGTATGTAATTCAGTCTTTAAGTGCGCCTGAGACCCAACACGTGCATCTGTCATTAAAAAGGTACTGTACAAAAAGTCAATAACACACAGATGCAGGGGTGTATCGTCCTATTTGCCAGGATTTCACTCACCAGGGGCGCACTGGCTGATGGGGGTTGATGCCCACAGTCATATACTGTACAGTATCCCTGTTGCCCATCACAGTGATTTCACAGCTGCCCGGCACTTACAGTAGAATACAGTACAGTAGACATACAGTACTGTATACACTGAGGGACGTTTTCAATTTTGGGGTGGTCTATTTACTGTTTTTAGCCGGTCTCATCTTTTCACTCCAAGGGGGTCTATTTACTGTACTAAGCAGTGTTAGACAGTGAAAAGTGATAAAAAAGTTATAAGGTGTCAGTCAATCAGCTCCCAACTGTCATTTTTCAAACACAGCCTGTGAGATGACAGTTGGGAGAACATTGGTTGGCACTTTTTCACCCATTGGAGCAAAAACACGGGATTGGCTAAAAACAGTTTGGGAGATTACGTCATTTTGCCAGGCGTAAAATTATCGCTGTATTCAATTTGAAAGCTTTTCTGCCTACTGTAGGCGGGAAGTCAATGCAATGTACAGTAAGACAGTATGTTAAAAAGTTTCGCCTACTGTATGAATAGCAGGCGGAAAAATTTGGTGAATTGGGGTGCAATGTTGCCAGAAGACTTCAACGTCCCCTAAAGGTACTATAAACTGCGTAACTTTTTTAAAAAAAAGTCAGAACACACTAAAAATTCACTTTAAATTTGGGGGGCGGAAGAAAAAAAATTGGGGGGAAAAAGTGAAACTTGTAGGGGTAAATTTACTAAGATGGGAGTTCTATTTAAGAAGTTACTGTACTGTATGTTGCCCATAGCATCCAATCAGATTCTACTGTACTTAGCATTTATCTACAGTAGCACCTTCTAGAAGATACTGTACAGTAATACCTGGAATCAGATTGGTTGCTATGGCAACATCACTTAATAACACTACCATCTTAGTACATTTACCCCCTTATATATAAAATGTACTGAGTTTAGTAAAAAAAAAAGCGCTAAATGGGTATACAGTAGATCTGGGCATGCGCCTGAGATACGATGACGTACAGTATTGTAGGAAACACTCAAGCCAGGTGCAAACTTGGTATTGCAGGCGGCTGTAGTGTAATGGTAAATAATCAAACCAATACATTACGCTGCCTGTACAACCCTTTTGTGGGTTCGAAGCTTGAAAGGTTACACTTTTTATTTTTTATTAAAACAAGGTTATACTTTTTGGTCAAAGTACTGTGGCATAGAAATACCAGAATTTCTGGATAATGAAGATTTAAAACAAAATAAAATTACCGTATACAGTATGTACTTTAAAGGTCTCGAACCAGCGGGACAAGAAAATGGTAGATGCAGTAGGGCTAGGCATTAGCCCCCTAGACTACTGAATCTACTGTACTGTAGTTCCTAGAGTCAGGGAATCACTACAATGTCTACCGTATTGTACTTACAACTACAGTTATAAGTACCATATAATACAGACAACTGGGCATGCGCAGTGCTATGAGACTCAATACGCCACAGTGTAGCGTGCAACAATGCGGTATACTGTATGGCGTACCGTATGGAGCAACAAACTACAGTACTGTAGCTGGGCACATCTACAGTACAATAGATTGATTTTTGTAAGGGTTGGATAACAAGACTGAACTACAGTACTATAGTGAACATTAAAAAAATAAATTAAATTATAAAGGTCTTGAACATAAGGAAAGAAGTGTAAGCAAGACGGATCACCTAAGCCCTTGCTCACAAGTCTCTCCTAGTCCTCTACAGTACTTTATGTGACATCTACAGTACCATACGATGAAGTACAGTACTCAGGCGTCTGTAGCGTAGAGGTAAGAAATCGAACATCTACATTGCAGACGTCTGTACAACCCGGGTTCGAAACCAGGAAGCTTAATAATGAAGCTTTTCATTATTATTAGACAGTCAAGGTTACACTTTTTATTTTTAATATTATTATTACACAGTCAGTGTAATAATAACACACTTTCACTGTGTGTGAATCATGACCTGGTACTGTACAGTATGATATTCCATACTGTACGCCATGGCATACAGTACATAGCCATAGCGCTACAAGGGTATGGCTATGGCGCAGCACCACTGGAAATGCATTGCAACCCCGCCACTGGGCACAAGCCAGAGATCCTATTTGTACCGCAACCCATCAGAACTGGCTATAAGTTACCACAACGCAAACTGTGCTGACATTGACGCAATTTTGCGGTTTAAATGCCGAGTCAGTTTGTACTATAGAGACCCCTCTCTTATACACAGTCAACTATCAGTTACTAAACATATTAAATTACTAATGTTACCAAGTCTAAGACAGCATTTTCATTGACGCAAGTTTGCGCCACTTCATCTGCCCTACAAACTGCTGTTAGTCCACTACTGTAGCACCTTATGTAGTAATGAATTTACTATTGTGTATACTGTGCGGTACTGTAAGTCTTGGACAGTGCAGAATGGCACTAGTGTGAAAATTCAACAGTACTGTTAGCTATACAGACAACTGGGCATGCGCCATAAAATAGCGCTACTTAATGTATGGCTTGGCTCCACTGGACATGGGGCACACATTCCATTGTGATTAAAATCCGACCACTGGGCACGCGCAGACATTGACGCAATTTTGCGGTTTAAACGCGCAGTCAGTTTGATATACAGAAACCAGTCTCTTTAAAAGGGCCCATTGCCACTTGATGGTCATAATAAATCACTATAATGTCCGCGTTCATGTCAGCGCCGGCATTGGCGCAAGTTTGCGTTCTAAGGTACAGTACTGCATGTACAATAATAAAAATCCTAGTTTCGCTGTTTGACTCCCGAAGCACTGGGCAGACATGCGCTCCACATGTACTGTATTGAATACTGAATATTTTAAGTGAAGATTTTAAAAATAAATTAAAAAAACATACTGTATTTTCAAGGTCTCGAACCCACGGAACAAGAAGAGAGGAGAAGCAGTGAGACTAGGCATTAGACCGCTAGGCCACACGCTTCACCCATTACTAGACTTCTGTAGTTTGTAAAGTCTAATGTCTAAGCTTCTGTCAAACAATCATCGGCCGGTGATACAGAACATACCGTACGGTACATTGGAAAGTGACACCTGGTGGGCAAAATGTTGTATTACACGTAATGAAATCACACGCATACGCTATGTAGTTTAGGAAAAGTGACACCTGGTGGGCAAAATGATGTATTACACTTAATGAAATCAGACGCATGCGCTATGTAGTTTAGGAAAAGTGACATTTGGAGGGCAAAATGTTGTATTACACCTAATGACTTTTTTCACTAATAAACTTTCTTTGTGGCGTGACTCATGGCGTGGTGTGTGGCGCGCCATGCGTGGCGTGAGAGATAGCGCTGTGATGCCACGTTATAGCTGGGCACATCAGTACATACAATTTATAGCTTAGAATTGGTTATTTCAGTAATACAATACATATCTTTCAGCTCAGACTGAGGAACTTGACTCTTCTGTATTGGTGCAATGTGTGTTGTACATATTGTAAGTCCTCCATTCGGCTAAAAGGAAAGTCATCTCCAGTGTGATAATGTTTGTTTTTACACACTGTCATCTTTTCTTTAATGCCATGGGTTTCTTTGGAGATAGACAGGGGTAATGTCACCTAGAGTGCAGGCTCTACCTACACTGTGCATTTATTTGGAGGAAGAGGCTAGGTAGGTCCTCACATCTCTCCCATAGCTCCAATTTGTGTCCCTCATTCCTTCTCTCTGCTTCCCTGTCTTCGTCTCCCCCTCTTTCAAATTCTCTTTTCCTTCTCCCTCCATCTCTCAGTGCCCCCCCACATACCTCCAATTTTTTCATCCCATCTCTCTTTCATTCTGCCTTTTCCCTTTCTCCTGTTGCCTGTCTCATTTCTCTGCATCTCCCCTTGACTTCTTCTCCAGTCACTCTGTTTCTTTATATTTCTGTCACTATCTCTTTATTTCACCTTATCATCTTTTGCTCTCTCCCTTTTTCTCTATCTTCATCTACTGGTACTACTCTCTCTAAAAGTGTTCTACTGGATGCCCTCTCTCTACTTCCTCTTCATGTGACATCCCCTCTCTCTGCAATCTCCCCTCACTTTGCTGTCACCTCCTACTGTATGTGGTACACACTCTAACTATGACAGTGGCAGTCTGCCCGCATACAGCTTACCTGAGACACTAGTTAATTGAGAGCCCCTGTACAGTGTGTCGGTGGTCATCTTCTGGTAAAAGTCTCTCAGTGACAGTCAATCCTTGTGAGTTGTATCTGTCTCCAGGTGTCCTATTGCCCACAGAGATGCCTATTCTCTTGGTGCCGCTTGTCTTATACCACCGAGATCCAATGCACTGCCAGTCAGAGAATACCAATCACCAGATGCTGATTCTCTGCAATTCTTCCTGTTGGATCCAATTAGCAGCAATTATCATTTTAACAGGCCACTGGTTGCCTTAGAGACAGCCATTTTCAGCCAACTAGTGGCCTGTTAACATGGCAGTGGCTGCTGATTGGATCCAACATATGACTGCTTTCGGTACCAAAACATTGAGATCCGACACAAGGAAGAGGACATTTTGCCTCATTTTCAGATCTGAGTCTGGACTCAGATCCGCTCGGAAACCCAAAATTCAAGTGGGATCGGTTTCCAGGAAACCAAACCCTCTCATCTCTAATATTAATAAAGTAAACATGTAGTTCTCACTAAAAGTTTTTGCAGCTTATGAGACTCTGATATATAGTAAGTATGAGTTAGTGCCGATGTCAGTGAGCCATTTGTACATTCATAGAGGTGGAGTTTCATATACTGCCATTCCTGTCTAAGGCAGCAGCAGGTTATGTTATGTCATACTATAAAGTAGCAGTTAACAAGTCTCTACACAGGGTAAGGGGCAGCACAGGGGTAAATGCTGCAAGGAGTTAAGGGCAGCACACAGGGTGAGGGGTCAGGCACACATGGTGAGGTTAAGGGAGCAGCACAGAGATGAAGTGGAATACAGCATAGGGGTTAAGAGGCAGCACAGGGATGCAGTGCAGTGGCAGGCAGGGTGAAGGTTAGGGGACAACACAGGGGTGAGGTGACAGACACACAGGCTGAGTGCTAGGGGTCAGCACAATGGTGAGGTAGCAGGCACACAAGGTAAGGTTAGTGGGCAGCACAGGGATGAGTTGGCAGGCACACAGAGTGAGGGTTAGGGGGAAGCACATGGGTTAGGTGGCAGGCACACAGGGTAAGTGGGCAGCACAGGGGTAAAGTGGCAGGCACACAATCTTAGGTAAGGGGGCAGTGGAGGAGTGAGGTATCAGTCAGCACAGAATAAGGTGGCAGGCACACAGGGTGAGGTTTATGGGGCAGGACATTGGTGAGGTGGCAAGCACACAGGGTGAGGGAGCAGCACAGGGGTGTGTTGGCAGGCACACAGAGTAAAGGTTTAGTGGCATCACAGGGGTGCGGTAGCATGCACACAGGGTGAAGTTTAGGGGGAAGCTCAGGGGTGCAGTTGAATGCACAAAGGGGATAGTGAAGTGAGCAGCACAAGGGTGAAGTGGCAGTCACACAAGGTAAGATGGCAGGCACACAAGGTAAGGTTAGGGGGCAGCACTGGGGTGAGGTGGCAGGCACAAAGAGTGAGGGATAGGGGCAGCACATGGGTGAGGTGGCAGGTACACAAGGGAAGGTTAGGTGGAAGCACAGTGGTGAAGTGGCAGGCACACAGAGTGAGGGTTAGGGGGCAGCACATGGGTGAGGTGTCAAGCACACAGGATAAGTGGACAGCACAGGGGTTAAGTGGCAGGAACACAGGGTGAGGGTTGGGGGCAGCACAGGAGTGAGATAACAGTCAGCACAGGATAAGGTGTCAGGCACACAGGGTGAGGGTTGGGGACAGCATATTGGTGAGGTGGCAAGCACACAGGGTGAGGGCTAGGGGGCAGCACAGGGGTGTGGTGGCAGTCACACAGGGTGAATGTGAGGGGCAGTACAGGGGGGCAGTGGCAGGCACACAGGGTGAGGTAAGGGGGCAGCACAGGAGTGAGGTAAGAATCAGCATAGGATAAGGTGACAGGCACACAGGGTGAGGTTTATGGGGCAGCATATTGGTGAGGTGGAAAGCACACAGGGTTATGGTTTGGGGGCAGCACAGGGGTGTGGTGGCAGATACACCGGTTGAAGGTGTGGGGCAGTACAGTAGAGATGTGCAAGGCAAACAGGGTGAAGTTTAGGGGGCAGCACAGGGGTGAGGTCACAGACCCATAGGGTGAAAGTTAAGGGGAAGCACAGGAGTGTGGTGGCAGGCACATAAAGTAAGGGTTAAGGGGCAGCACACGGGTGTGGTAGCAGACACACAGAGTGAAGTTTAGGGGGCAGCACAGGGGTGAGGTGGAAGGCACAAAGGAGAAGGGGGCAGCACAGGGGTGCAGTGGCAGACACACAAGGTGAGATGGCAAGCAAACAGTGGTGACAGTGAGGGGACAGCATAGGTGTAGGTAGCAGGCATATAGGATGAGGTTAAGGAGACAGCACACACATGGGTGAGGTGGCTGGCATACAGGGTGAGGCTGTGACATCAGATTCCCAGTCTGGTGCCAGCCCCACCCACTACTATGGATCATGCCACCCCGCAGTAGACACTCCACCAGGTCTCTATCGGGCCTGCCATGGCACCCATGGCACATTCCCTGCAAATATAATCTTTTTAATCACAACCAATATTTTTACTTTTTTCCATTAATTTAAAAAATAGTCTGAAACTTTATTTCCATCTCCATGTTATAAAAATCCATTTAATATAGTGTCCTTACATATTTTATTTCTATTATTAATTCTAATTTATTTTATTCTACTTAATTTTTCTATTAGTTGTTATATTATTCTAATCAAATTTTGTGGCTGATGTATCAAGCAGTGAAAAGAGAAAGTGGACCAGTGGAAAAGTTGCCCATAGCAACCAATCAACATATCATTTTTATAGTATCTATCTACTAGATATATGCTACCTCAAAGCTTTTATTAAATCGAACTACTGTATGGGTAATTCAATTGCACATCACCCACCTGTTCTGTTAAGGATGCAGTACTATTCCCACTGCCACAGTGTTATTTACGGAATGGGTATGTTTGACAACAGGATGTCAGCCCGGCGGTTCAAATCCCGATGCCGGCAGCCCGACACACAAGATCCCAACAGCAGAGGTAAGTTAAGTATTCCTAATGCTTTCCCCCTAACCCTAACCCTCCTTTAGGGGTGCCTAACCCTAACCTCCCACCATAGTGCCTAAACCTAACCCCCCCTCCTTGCACCCTAAACCTAACCCTCCTGGGGGGATGCCTAACCCTAACCTCCTCCCTAGTGCCTAAACCTAACCCCCCTTCCCCTAGCCTAACCCTTACCCTCCCCGGGGGGGTTGCCTAACCCTAAGTTCCCCTGGAGTGCCCTAAACCTAACCCCCCATCCCCGGCTACATACATACTTATCCCCGACATTGGATGATCGGTCCGGCTTCCTGTCGGGGTTACAGCATCTGGATTAACAGGGGCATCGGCATCTCGATGACTATGTTAGATCCCTTGCCGAAATTATGCTGGCAGTATTGAGAGCGGCGGGCATGTGTCCGCCGGTCTCATAACTGCATACCGTTATTTACACATCGCTGATGCCCTCTAACTATTCTTTATGCAGTCTTTTTAACATCATTAGTATCTATATTTTAAAGGGAGCTGGCATCTAAATGTGCCACTATTTCACGTCTGTGTGTTGCACAAAAGGACATTGCTTCTATTTATTTCTATTATATTCTATATGTGTCATATCTGACATTAAACTGCTTGGTGTTTGTGCTGCTGCTCTGTCACTGAGTTTAGGTATCCAGCTCATAGCAGCCTTTGGAAAATATTGCTGAAAAGTAAAAATATTGAATAGTTTTAAGGTGTTAAATCATAAAATTTACTGTAAATGACTATAAATACCTGTTTTTGACCATTTTTAATGAAATCCAAAACTAATACCAATACCAAAACTGAAGCACAGCCAATCCACAAAATTACTTTCAGAGCCAAAACCATGTACATCCCTAGCTTTAATATTGTCCTTCTGGTGACTCTATACATTTTTTTATTTCACTTAGTGGGGCTTATGTATAGGTTGCAAACTGCAGCCGCTGTGGGGACTCCTGTTAGCCTTCCAGTATTTTAAAAGTCCGCTTTAAAAATACGGGAAGACTCGCAGGAGTTTCAGCAGCAGCTGCAGTTTCAACCTAGTACATAAGCCGTATTGTCTGGAGTGTCATATATATGTAATAACTCATGTACTTCATTAAGAGGAACATCTCTTTTATATGTGAGGGACGAGGCAGGACATAACAATGGGGTCATTAGCTTGAATCTGGCTCTATTAGCGTGGAGTTTGCATGGTTTTTCCCTTGCTTCTATGGTTTACTCCTATACCACTCCAAAACAAACTGGTACTATATGTTTATTGACTGCAGTGTACCCTAGTGTGCATATGGTTGTGCACTTGTGTGTTAAGGAAGTTAGACTGTAAACTCCAATCAGGAAGGGATTGTTGTGCATGACAAATATTATCTGTATAGTGCTGCATATTTAGTGGCACTATGAATAAAACATAATAATTAACTATTAGAGAAGTTTCTGTCATTCATGGTTGTCTCATAAAAACATAATACTGTACATTATTTCCTCTGTGAAATAATGCAACAATGTGATTAGCGTGTGTATTATACAGATTTTTATTACAAAGTAGGAGTTACACAGGTGATCATTTTAGTCATCATATGTATCTCTACACCAACCAAGAGGCTAAGATAAAGTATTTATGTTTTTTCCTCTTTCATCTACAGGTAAGATCTCTGCACCAGTTACTGTATCTTTATCTGATCAGATGTGCTGTTTTTTATTAAGTTATTGGTTATTATTTTATACCACCTCTACATCTTAGTTCAGTTATCTTTAATGTGATCAGATGTGTTATTTTTATTATGTTAATTGTGATTATTTCATACCACCTCTCCATCTCAGCACCAGTTATCTTTAATATGATCAGATGTGCTTTTTTTTTAATAAGGTAATGGTAATTATTCTATACCACCTCTATCTCGGCACCAGTAATCTTTAATGTGATCAGATGTGTTTTTTTAATAAGGTAATGGTAATTATTCTATACCATCTCTATCTCGGCACCAGTAATCTTTAATGTGATCAGATGTGCTTTTTTTAATAAGGTAATGGTAATTATTCTATACCATTTCTATCTCGGCAATAGTTATCTTTAATGTGATCAGATGTGCTGTTTTCAATTTAATGGTAATTATTATATACCATCTCTATAGCCCTGCACCATTTATCTTTAATGTGATCAAATGTGCTGTTTTAATTATTCCTAAGACCTTGGTTAGTTTCCAATTACATCTTACCCAACCCCTTGCAACCAGCTATTGCCCAAACTTTTTGATGGATAAGAATTGAATTGTGAGTTCTGAAGCGAAAATAATAACACTTTTAAAGTAAATAAGTAAAATCCTATAACAAAAGTAATTTTATACATTTATATCATATTTAGATAAATAACTACAACATGAAAATAAAATAAACAGGATTTGAGTGGCTTCAATGTTGTTCTTTCTTAACATTTATCAATTGACTTACTTTGGGGAAAAGTTTATTTATACATATGAAATCAAAATAATTTAGGTTCATACAAGAGATACAAACATGGTTTTCCCATTAAATATGAATGCTACTTATATTTAGAGATGAATATAATAATATTTGGTGAATTTTTTGAGCATACTTTCCATAATTGTGTTGCAAAGTAGATTCTAAATGCTCAGTAAAGCCGACTTTCAGAATTCTGTGATCCTCTGCATGTGTTGGAGTTCATGCTATGCCTCCAATTTACTTTACTGAGCTATTCCTGAGTGATTTAGGGGATGAAAGTGGAACAAGTCCTTGTCTGAACTACTCACAGTTGGTGATTTCTACTGAAGTTTCATACTGTAAACTTGCTAACTGGCATTCATATTCTACATTTACCAAACTCATTTTTTTATTATTTAAAATTGGATTTGTTATTGTAAGAAAGCACTACAGATATATGTAGCAGGTGTTACTATGCCTTTGTTACTGTGCTGAATATGCTGGGAACAATATGTACACTAGTGGGAGATAACTCACATATAGTGAAATCCTATTTGCACATGATTGCACAGCACTGTTTGCATTCTATCTTCAATGTCAGGTATTAAGAATATGACATAATTTAACCCTGACATTACAGTCAGTACTGTATAGAATCTGTGTAAATGACAGTTTAAATAACAGTTTATGAAGCATTTCTACTTAAGATATAAGTAATGTATTACTGCTATGTAAAATACAATTTAAAAAGGCATAAAGGTAGTGGTTTGCGCTCAAGTGGATGCAGAGGGGTCACTGTTTCATGGGAACAGCTTCAGTGGTGAGGTGCTATTCTGTCAGTAACCTGGTAGAAATACATTTCATATGACTAGCAAGATTAGCATTGTTATGTCAGTCAAAGGACAGGAATTATGTGTTTCTTTAAAAGGAGTCAGTCTTTAGCAAGGAAGGGGTTTAGGAGAGCAGCAGCACTCTGGACCTCATTCAGAGTTGGTCGTTGCGGGCGCTCAGTCGTACGTCACCGATGTTTGCTAAACTGCGCATGCGTAAAATTTGCAATGCGCGTGCGCAAACTAGCTATTACGATCAGAAATTGCTCTCTCCTTGAACACAGCCAGGTCGTTAGTTTGAGTGACAGGTTGAGGCATTTGTGGGTGGTAACAGGGGAAGGTGCTTGTGAACGGGGGAGTGGAGATCCAAACGCAGGCGTGCCTGACTATGCAAACGGCATTTTATGGGAGTGCATAATTAACTAAGTAGTGTCATGGCACATGTGACATGGGAGGTTTTTATACTGACTTGATCGTAGTGCTTAAGAGAGAGTATGGTCAACCTTAAGCTCTATGACCAGCTCCGATGGTTCCCGATGGTCTCGATTAATCCTTATATGCCCGGAGATGACGTGTAATGCGAACGAGAAGGGGGCATATTTTTAGTCTTATGGCCGCATCCTCCCTTTGCTCGTCCAGCTAACGATCCCATCTTAACAATGCAACTTGCGAGCGCTTCATTTGCATATCAGGTCCATTTTACCTTACGACTGAGCATCTGCAATGCAAGACTCTGAATGAGGTACTCTGTGCTTTGATTAGCTGAGCCAATAGGTACTATGACCCACCACAGCTCTAATAGTAGACCCTTCCTGCTGAATGCTCTTCTCTGTCCAATAGATTCAGACATAGTTCCAGAATTCTGGACCATGTTACAGACCAAAGTGCTACAGGCATATGTTATACCACCACTGCTTAGGAGGCCAAGCACACTGCTGACCCCACAGTGAGTAAACAGCCTTATGGTATATTCTACATGATGCGCACAACAATGCCTAGCACACCCTGTATGCTCTAGGCTGCTACTGTATGCCTCCTATACAACTGTGTTAACCCCTGCATTAACCCTGTACTTGGTGTTACAAATAAACCTAGTACCATGGTTAAGGATCATTGTGTGGCCTAAACTCCATTTTCAATTTTGCTGGTGCCTATTGTTAACCTCACTGACTCTACACCAATAGGAAATACCAACAGTATTTTTTGTTATATACATCAATAACATTCATTAATAGTTATTTCCAGTCAATTTTGGCCACTTCACAGCTCACAATATTGTTTTTACTATGGCCAAATGCTGCAGTGAGTTGACTGGCTAAACTAAGCAACAGAGCAGCAGCACAAACACATGGCCATTTAAAACAATATAGTATAGATAGTACTATCAAAATTCTCCAACCAGCAAATCACAAGTCTCAGGTCAGTACAGGTAAATGGAAATGGAGTAACAGGGTTGTAGTCTTTACAACAAGGTGGAAAAAGCCCATAATGAAAAGTGGCACACAATGGAATTGTCCTTACCACCCACTGTTATGTTGTATATGTTATGTGTATATTAAAAAAAAGCAGTTTAACAAACTAAGCGAAAGGGACTGGTACTTTCATGACTGAAGAGCTTGGTTTGCTTTGGCCCCCCATAAAATAAAACATTTTTTTTGTTTGGTTAAACCAAGCTAAAGCTTGGCTTAAGGTATTAATTTGAAGATATCATCACTCTTATCATTCTTAATAATATCATCATCACATGATATTAGCTCATCCCCAATGGAATCCACATTACAGTTTCTGCTTGTTCTGTAATTGAAAGCAAAGGTATTTCTAATAGTTGTAGTTAATTTTGATGACAATAAGTTTTTTGCATTTTTGAAAGTAGCTTCCTACAATGAATACTCAAAAGCTGGCTGTGCTAAACACTCTATCTAAGTACACACTGATGGTGGGCAGCTTAAGTACTCCATAGTTAGTTTGTACAAGGGGCTTCAAATTGCCTTTTCTTCCTCTCAGTATTAAAAAGGATTGCTCAAAATGCTTATCTGCACATTATCATTACAGTAAACCTACATCATTCTATACATGCTTACTGTATCAGATTGAATCATGGTAGAGGTGTTAATATATGTGGGCATTTATTTTAAGACTGACCAGATGTCACAATTTTTGAAGCTGGTGCTTTGAATTGACAGTTGACTTATTCTAATGGGTCTCCGGAAAAAGGTCAGTTTTTTTTCTAGAAGTTGCATGTGCAGGAAAAACTAAAGCAGGAGACATGCCATGTACCACTTGATCTAACAACCTGGTGCACTAAACTTAAGATCATGAATGGTTGCCAAAATGTAGTGATCCAATTGCAAGATGTTGCAAACCCTTTGGTCCTAGCAAAGTTAATGAAGAACTTGTTCTACAAGTCCAACATGCATAACGGAATTGCTTAGTTTCATCTCCTCTTTAACTTCTTTAGTTGCTTTTTAACTAGTTTATTGAATAGTATGCCCTAACTAACTTCATATGTTACAATTTCAAATGGTAGCTTGCATAAAATTTAGAGTATTCTCCAGAGTAATGCAGTAAGGTAACATGTCCCCCCTCTCCCTATCTCAAGGCTTGATGTGTAAGTCTTGATGTCTTGTTGATGTTCCGCCAGTCACTAAAGCATATAAAAGGTGGAATTCCACCTGGTTACTACCGTTTTCTTCATTTGGTGGCATGGCAAATTTAATTTTTTTTGCAGATGCTGCCATCTTCTATATGTAGTTATTGAATAACAAGATGCCCATAAATATTACAGGCTACAGCCAGCATCTCCTGCACAGACTCATCAGTTTTTAAAGAAATTCTGAACCACCTAGTTTATTGTGTGCATAAAACATGGTATGTGTTGAAATTCACACAGATGCAATGTTCTTACAATGTAATTTGCATTATCAGAAATTACAAATCCTGAGGAGAATTTTAGTGAGGTAAACCATTTTGCTATTGGATCCTTGAGTTTTCCAACAGATTGACAATGAAATGCTTCTTAGAGAAGCCAGTGATACAGAGAGTAGCCTGCCTGTGAATGAGCTGTCGGTTAGATACTGCTGCTGAAGGTGATATACCCACCCAGTGAGCTTTCACAGTCATGTAATCTTTAGTTTGACCAGTAATGCTTGCGCACATATTTGTAATTAAGTGGAAAGTCAGTACAATGGCATTTTCTAGGCAAAGAATTACTTTTTGTATAATGTTATGGTACAGGTGAGGAATTGCTTTTCTGGTAAAATAGAATCAATATGTAATTTTGGTAGCGTGGACACATGACCGCAAACAATTGGCTAAAACCAGTTGCATTGATGATGGATGTTGGTTGCAGATCTAATGCTAACATAGCCATCACAACTTCAGTGTTCTGCTGTACAAGATGACAGCTTTCATACTTGGTTCCTCTTACAAATGATTGTTTCACAGACATATGCTGTTCGAAATAACTAGAGCTTTAGGTCCCCTTTGGTGATGAAGAATCACCCTCAGCAACAACTGCCTTAGCACACAATGATTTTTTATGGGAATTGTGGATACATTAGGGGGGGTCATTATGCCTTTGCAAATTGGATGCAGGAGGACTACCTTGGATCACTAATAATTAAGTTAATGATGAGGGTGTTGGTGGTCAAGATTGCATGTATCCATCCCTGCTGCTGGTAGCTGATGCTGGAATGCTTACTATTATATATGATTTTCCAGCTCTTGATAAACCACTTGAAATAAATTTCTGCAACTGATGTAACAGGGAGGAGGTGCCTAGATGGTTAACAACCATATCTCTACTTACTTCAGTACTAAAAATGGAACATATGCCTTGACAAATGTCAGGGTTTGGGTAAAAATATTTCCACATGGAACAGGTGTTCTTTTATGTCTTTTGTCAGGCATGACAATGACTGTCATGATGTGCTGCCACTGGTGACTGACTTACTTCAACACAAACAACATAATTTTCCTGAATTGTATCAACTCATGCTCCTTCAACACATCTACATCTTGATTAGGATTAGATACACAATTAGCCCACATATCCTGTTGCACATTTTAAACTTCCACAATAGTATCCTTAATTTCTATGTCTAAACCATCATCATCACTGCTTTTACTAATACTGCATTTCAGGGGATTCAAAAATGGTGGAAGAAGGCTTCACTAGGATTACAGTTTTAGAATCAGAAATGTCAGACTCACTCATAGGGGTATATTTACTAAAGTGCGGGTTTTTAGAAGTGGAGATGTTGTCCATAGCAACCAATCAGATTTTAGCTATTATCTTCTAAAAGGTGCTATATATATGATAAGTAGAATCTGATTGGTTACTATGGGCAACAGCTCCACTTCTAAAATCCCAGACTTTAAACCTGCAGTTTAGTAAATATACCCCCTAGATCCTACTTTGGAATCTGAGAAGTTTATTAACACACAATGTGACATTCAGCCTTAATGGTGTTTTTGTGCACTGATTTTCCTGTTTTATGGATGACACATCTAGAGTGAGAATATTGTGCACTAGCACTAAGATGCTCCTGCTCTTCTGTAGACTGATTTATGATTGATTTACTGTACACCAGGACAGGAGTAAAGCTTCTATAAATGAAATTGTATCTGCTACAACACCAAATTAATGTACAATGAGAAATTGAAATAATGTACTGTTACCTTTACCAAGCAATTTTTTGAAAAGACTTGAGATTTTTTTTTTACCATAAAAAAGTGTTTTTATCTTTTATTATTTTGGGCTGCAGATGATGGGCCCACCACACACAGTTAGTAATGTACAGTAATATACACTGGCCCTCACACAATGTTCAGTTATAATATACAGTATATTATAAAGTTTAATTAAGAGATTTGAGTATTTTTTCAGAAAACATTTCTTCAATTATTTTTGGCTGCCGCTGAAATGACCACAACAACCAGTAAGTACAACATTATACACTGTCCATCAATTTCATACAATCTACCCTTGAAATATATATTATCAAGTTTAATTAGGAAACTTTATGATTTTTTTTTTAAATAACATTATACATTATTTGGGGTACAGCTCATTCAGACACAACAGTATTTTGCAGCAAAGCATGCAATCATAGTACTGTCTCTTAATTAATAAACAGGATATATACTGTTCAAATGTGTACACATTCTTATCTATAGATTATATGCCTTTACCTCCCCTTTACACATAGGAGTATGTATACTAAAGGTACATTTTGGTTGATCTTGGCTGTTTGTTGTATTTATAGGGGATTTTAAGTTGATTTTGAAAACCAGGGATTTATTAAAGACAAACTCGATTTAAAAATAGACTATAAAACCAAATCTTGACCATCGACCAACATTGGTGCTTTCACATACCCAAATACAAAGTCCCCTCATTTACTAACAGTCGGACTGGAAATAAACTGAAAATCTATTTCAAATCCGAGTTTAAAAGCATGCAAACAATACCACTTCCTGAGTCAGGTAAGTTTAGGAGAATAAAAAAATATATACAGTGGGGCACTCCAGAAAAAATTATTTCAAAAACTGCTCACCTAAAGGATAGGCTAACCCTGGATGTTTAGACAAAAAAAGAAAAATAAGGAGTGCTAATGAAAAACAAATGAATATCAAACTAAAGATTCAGTTATATAAATAAAATTAAATGTAAGATCTTTAATGAAATAGGTATATATGAATGACCAGAATAGGTCTGATATTACACTACACACTATAATTAGACATAAAAGTTCTTAACATGCGACAGAGACAAACAATAAAAAATATATAGTTGTAACATATATACAAGATGCAATAATCAGCGAGTAAAATAAGGAATGAATAAATGAATATAAAACACAAGAATCTTTGTTGATCCTGTTGGTGTACACAGTCCAAAAAAGTGCAGTATTTAGTGTGAATAGTTTGTCTTATCAATTGACATCCAGTTGGGATCTTTAGGCTAAGTAGCTGTTTGTTGAAGTCCTGTAGGAGTGCTGGTTGAGCCGTGTTTGTGTGTTACACAGAAATGGGACCACATAGTTCTCGGATAAGTACCGGTATCACAGCAAAGCGTAGTCGGTCTTGGTGAGAGTCCTAACGTGTTTCTCAGCCTTGTATCAACTGCCTATTTCCTCTTGTGTTTTTTATTCATTTATTCATTCCTGATTTTACTAGCTGATTATTGCACCTGGTATATATATTACAACTATATATTTTTTTATTGTTTGTCTCTGTCACATGTTAAGACCTTTTATGACTAATTATAGTGTGTAGTGTAATATCAGACCTATTCTGATCATTAATTTATACATATTTAATTAAAGATCTTAAATAAAATTTTATTTTAATAACTGCATCTTTAGTTTGATATTCATTTGCAATCTGTCTTACATCATGTCTGTCCAAAATTACTTACTGTCAGTCAGCTGAGGAGAGGAGGAATGGCGGCGCGTGTATACACTGCGGCTGCACTTACCATTGGTGCCGGTGATGACGATTTCCATGGTCTTGGTGTCCATGTGTTGCGCACTCCGGATGTGGTGTGGTTGTTCCTGTTGGTCAGAGTCCTGTGCGGTGATGGCGGCTGGTGTAGGATCGCATATCCCCATGAGGTGCTGCTTGGTCTCCGCCTGACTGGAATTCGGAGCGGAGTGGCAGGTTCCAGAGCTGGTGGAGTGGAGCCGCTTGCAGGAGCTGTTGGGTCCGGTGCAGAGGCTGTGCAGGTTGTGGAAGGAGGGACAGCCCCGGGTAACCCCGCAGCCACAGGCATTGTGGGAAAAGCGGGGGTGGCTGGGATTGCTGCCGCTTCTGGAGCTTGTGTGTCTTCTGTCCCTGGAGTTACTGTGCCTGCTGGTGTGGTGGCCCTGGATGGGTCTGTTGAAGCTGGCGTGGTGAGTGGTGGCTGGACTGGAGACTGGAGTGGTGAGATGAAGGGCTATGAGCACAGCAATGGAAGTAGAAATCATGGGGGTGGGCAGCGCTCTGGAGGGGGGCATTTCTGGAGACTTGGTTATCCCTGGAGATGCAGGCAAGGTTGGAAGAGGCATCGGAGGAGGGAGAGGAGGCAAAAAAGGGGTAAACTAGCTGGTATTAGAGCCAGGCTCAATTTATATTTTATCAAACCCCCATTGCCTAGTCTATTTCTAGCAAATGTTCAGTCCCTGACAAGTAAACTGGATGAATTACAAGTGGTTCTTTCGTACATGAAGCATTTGGTGTCCTGTTCTGTATTAATCTTTACCGAGACTTGGTTAAATGACTTAATATCGGATACTGCGGTCTCTTTTGGAAACAGGATTTTATTTAGAGCAGACAGAACTTCTGCATCAGGAAAGAGCAGGGGCAGGGGGCTGTGTTTGTATGTCCTGCGTACCTGGTGTATTGATGCTGTCTGTATTGGTAATCAATCATTGCTCAGTGGATATTGAATATTTGTCTATCAAATGTAGACCCTTTTATTTGCTGAGAGAAGTTTTGGTGTCAATTTTCATTGCCGTTATTATTCCCCCTCAGGCTAATGTGACAATTGCCCTGGGAATTCTTTATGAGGAAATTGCAAAACTACAATCTGTGTATGTTGAGGCAGTTTTTATTATAGCTGGTGATTTCAACCAAGCTGACCTGAGGAAAGTATTGCCTAAGTTATATAAAAATGTATCGGCTCCAACCAGGGGCATACATACTTTGGACCAGGTGTATACAAACCTCAAGTCAGCTTATGAAACTGTTGTTTGCCCCCATATTGGCAGATCCGATCATATGTCCCTGTTTCTTATACCTGTTTATAGGTCACTAGTTAGGAGAGTGCGACCGGTCAGATGTCTGGTAACTATATGGCCGGAGGATGCACTGATTAGATTACTGGATATGTTGGAATTCACAAATTGGGATTTGTTTACTGATGAGAGTAGGGAAAATGGCGATATAGATATTGACTCTCTAGCATCATTGGTATTAGGTTACATCAGTTGCTGTACGGACAGTGTTACAGTAACAAAAAGTATTAAAATATTTCCCAAGGTAAAGCCTTGGTTGAACGGGGAAGTTCAATCTCAACTCAAGGCAAGTGATAGAGCATTTAAATCTGGTGATTTAGAAATGTTGAAATCTTCCAGGAGTGAGTTGCGGAAAGGTATTAGGAGGGCAAAAATTAGTTACTCCGCAAAGATTGAAACTAGATGTTTTGAAAACAGGAATCCGAGGAGCCTGTGGCAGATGATCCAGGATATTACTGGTTGTAAAATAAAAAAGGATGTGATTAGCAATGATAATAATCTATTAGCTGAAGATTTGAACCTGTTTTACTCTAGGTTTGATCAAGAGAATAGTTTTTCTGTTACGCCCCAAATTCCCCGGGTGGGGGAGTCTCCTCTTATGTTGGAGGAGTATGATGTGGTTGAATGTCTACATCGGGTCAATTTGTGTAAATCAGCCAGCCCGGATGGGATTAGTGGTAAAGTCCTCAAGGGATGTGCAGACCAGTTAGGTTGGATATTAACGATCTTTTAATTTGTCCCTTTTTAATTGTGTAGTGCCAAGATGTTTTAAGAAGGCAAACATTGTTCCAGTTCCTAAAAAGGGGGCAGTTAAATGCCTTAATGATTATCACCCAATTGCACTAACTTCATTGATAATGAAATGCTTTGAAAGACTGGTATTAAGACACATTCAATCTTCTTTCCCAGCAGATTTTGATCCTTTTCAGTTTGCATATAGGAAAAATCGTTGCACTGATGATGCGGTACTTACAGCACTTCACTTTATTTTAGCTCATTTGGAAGCGAGGGATTCTTATGTTCGGATACTCTTTGTTGATTTTAGTTCTGCTTTTAACACGGTCATTCCCGTCTCACTAACATCTAAGTTGTTTGACTTGGGGTTAAGTGGGTTTATTTGTAATTGGGTTTTAAATTTTTTAACTTACAGACCACAAGTAGTTAGAATTGGAGGTGCTGTGTTGGGGGAAGTGTTGATTAAGACTGGTGTTCCCCAGGGTTGTGTTCTCAGCCCCCTATTATACTCGCTATTTACCCATGACTGATTGTCGACTTCTGATTCTGTGAAAATCATCAAATTTGCTGATGATATTGCAGTCGTTGGGTTAATTAGCGGGAATGATGAGTCCCATTATAGGAAAGAGATCAAAGAATTGGTTTCTTGGAGTGGTGAAAATCACTTGCTCCTAAGTGGTGATAAGACAAAAGAACTGGTAATTGATTTTCGTAGGAGATGTTTAGAGCAGAAATTGCCAGTGTCTATTAATAACCAGGATGTTGATACAGTTGAGTCTGTAAAATTTTTGGGTATCCAGGTTGCGTCAAATTTGACATGGTCTTTAAACACACTGGGGGTCATTCAGCATTCAGATCCGATCGCGAGCAAAGGATGCTCGCAAATGGGTCGATGTTCCCCGACTGCGCATGTGCACAACGGAGGGAGCTCCGTCGTGCGCATGCACGAGACCGGGACTGCGACAGCCAAGCTGTCGCTCCGGGTCTCGCACCAAAGGGGGCGTGCTATCGATGTTGATTGACAGTTATGTCAGTGGGAGTGATTTTGGCTCTGATAGAGCCCAAATTACTCCTGGGCTTGTGGCAGTGAGACCCTACCGCAGGGTCTCTGTCGCAAGCCCAATGGTCACAATGGTCAAGACCATCGCGACCATCATCATGGATGCTTGCATATGCTGTGGGTGGTCACCCACAGCTATGCGAGCGTCCAAGAGGACGCTCCACTTTCAGGGAGGAGGGCCCTGATTCAGAGCGAGCGCTCTGGTCAGAGCGTTCAGCTCTGAATCAGGCCCACTGTCGCTAATTAAAAAGGCGCAACAGCGCTTGTTTTTCCTAAGACGTTTGAGGGCTTCAGGAGTTAGTAAAGTAACCATGCTAAACTTTTACAGATGCTCAATTGAGAGCATTCTTATGTTTGGTATTATTATCTGGTATGGCAACTGCACAGCGAGTGAAATAAGTGCACTGGAACGGGTTGTTAGGACTGCCAGCAAAATCATTGGCGTGCAGTTGCCAACTATTCATGATGTTTATGGGCTAAGGGTTCTAAAGAGAACCAACGGTATCATATCGGATCCAAGCCGTCCATTTCATGAATTTTTTGATAAGCTCCCATCTTTAAAGCGGTTCAGAGTACTACGGGCACGTACGAGTCGCTTGAGGGTTAGTTTTCTTCCATCTGCTGTGTGCATGCTGAATGCTATGAATGTATTTCACAGTTAATTTAGTATCATTATTTCATGTAACTGTCTGTGATAACCTTTACCATGGATTGCTATTCACTGTTTTTTAGCGTGTTTTTGTGCAACGTAATTTCGTCTGTCAAACCTGTTTTGCTGATGACAACAAATAAATACAAATACAAAATTGGTTTTCATTAGCGCTCCTTATTTTTCTTTATTTGAGTTTAGGAGAAGCATGCACAGATAGATATGAGAAAGTTAAAAATGAAAAAACAAAAATGGCATGGGGTCGCAAGCCCCCATAACAAGCCCAAGACCTTTTAGCATGTTCTGGTCATGGAAAATCAAGGGAAAAATTGGTGTGGGGTTCTCCTTATTTCTATTAACCAGTACTGTTGTTTCTTTAATATTTTTTTTGCAGTGGGGGTATAGGTGCCACTGGCCTGCTGGCACTTCAACAAGTGCCAAATGGCAGGCTTGCTGGTACCTGTAATTTCAGTTTGAAAATCAATATTACTTCTTCATTTGGGGTTGGGAACCTTTTTTCTTCTGAGGGCCTATTCGATATATATAACATTATTTGTGGGGCTGTGCAGGCCACACCCCTTCCACGTGACTTCACATGGGGGCTGGGCAACAATTGTCGGTGATTACAGCAATGTTCAGACAATCCTGAGGATACTCCAGGGAGCTGAATGGACAGTGGCGTGGCCATCTGAAGTGTCCTAAGGATGCTCCAGGCAGCACTGCTGCATAGATTCTGGCTGCAGGGTGCAATCCTAGGCACCCTGTTAGCCAGATGAGGCTAGCAGAAAAAAGCTCAGAGGGCCAAAAAACACTATTAACCCCTGCTGTTGTAGGGAGTTGGGACTGTCAGCGCTACATCCTAGCTGTCTTATCCAGCTGACTGGAGCAACTGAAGTCAAACAAAAGGACCTTCTGCCTCCTTTACTTAGACAGTCAGACTTACTTCTCACAGTGCATTACTTGACTCTAATATTACCTATCATATCCCTAAAGAAAGCAGTACTTCCTATAGCTGAAGATCTCATTGGTTCCTCTGCTCTATAAAGATGCTGATTTATACTTAGTCTGTCACTTAGGAGGAGAACCTTTGCCTAATGAGATAATTTGATCCATTCTCTCTATTTATACTTGCATCCACCACCAGTGTCTTTTTCCTCCACCTTCTTTATTTTTCTACATATTTACTATTTTGCTCTGAGAAATCCGCTATGTCTCAAAGACATAAAAAATCAGCGACGGGAGAGTCGGCTGACTTCTTTAAACCCCAGGACAAAACCAGACCAAAACTATACACCTGTTCCCTCCCCGCCATCTACGGAGGTGACCTCGAACCTCATGGAAGGTTCCCCTGCGATTTCTCTCTCTTCTGAAGTCACTAAAATTATTCAGACTACGATTCAAATGGAGCTTCGCTCTCTGATTTCCTCCCTCAAAACAGAGCTCGACTCCCTTGGTTCGAGAACAGATACCCTCGAGCGTAAAGTGGATGAGATTTGCATATATCAAGACGTCACAAACCAAGAACTCACTGATATGTGCTCGGAGATTGATCTTCTCAAGGAACAGATGGAGGATGCTGAGAATAGATCCAGATGGAACAACATCTGTTTTAGAAACATTCCTGAATCTATTGACTCAGAAGCCCTGTCTGAATACCTAGTGGCCCTATTTCACCAGTGCCTACCAGATGCTTCTCCAGAGTCCTTGCAACTTGATAGAGCTCATAGAGCACTTCGTGCCAAGCCATCATCTGATCAACCCCCCCGTGATGTAGTGGTCCGGTTTCATTATTTTAAAACCAAAGAACAGTTCCTTTCTTCAGTTCGTTTTTCCCCTACTGTTTCATTCCGAGGACATAATCTCCTAGTTTATCTGGACTTGGCTCCTTCGACTTTGAGGAAATGCAGAGACCTCATAAATGTTACAAAAGCTCTTCATAACCACAAAATGAAATATAGATGGGGATTTCCATTTCATCTCAACGTGTCTCATGAGGGTCGCTCATACAGAATCAAGACTGTGGACGAGGGTTTTGCCCTGCTTCCTAAGCTGGGCATTGCCTTCTCTCCGCCTGTGCAGCCGTCTGATAATTAATCCCCTCTATGCTCTGCTCTGACTCCGGAATGGTCCACCGCCTGAAACCGGTATTTCTTGTGGACTCCAGGTGTTATTCTTCCTCTATTAATGTTATTACTGATCCTGTTTTATTCTTTTATTGTCTGATTCTGTATTAATTTACCAATGTCTACATTTTTTTTTTTACACTGAGGTTTTGTTCTTTAAATTGTGAGACTTATCTCCGGGGGTTTCCGGGCGGTGGGTCCATGTCATGTTCCTTAGATAGGATTCTCTGATGTTTTTGCTTATGATGGGACTGCCCTCGCTCTCTCTAAGAGCCAATTCTTGTTTTTATTTATCTGATCTAGGGTAGTCAAGTTACTATTATATTTTTATTTATGTGTTCTTTTCTACTAATGCATTGTCATCTGATCCATGTTTTCCTTCCTCACTGTCTATTTTTTTACCTATTTTTTTTTTCTCTACTATTCCTCCTTTTCCTTTTTAATTTCTCACTGGTGTGAATGGTCGCAAGGGAGACTTTTCCTTTCACGACATCTAATATATTTGTTTATATTGGTTCTCCTTGACTTCTTTCTTTCTCTTCTACTTACTTGCTTCTCTCCTTATTTCTATATCATATTTGAAATATTGTACTGATAAGTTTTGTTTGCATTGTTTTATGTCTGTCCATGCTCTCTGGGCTACCCCCCCGAGCCCCAAGTGCACAGGATGTGCTGTTTCTATCGTGCACCTTCTGCGGCCTGTTGATCAGACGCAGTTCCTTCTCTACCCTCTATCCATTACTAATAACCTCCCCTCTACCCTTTTCACTCTGCTGTTACCCCCCAGTTGGCTGTGGATGTCTTCCATGTTTGCTATCATGTGTTATGAGCCTCATCTGTTATTATCCTAATGTCCCTGAAACTAATTTCCCTTAATGTTAACGGCTTAAATTCTCCCCATAAGCGCACTATTGCCCTTCAGTACCTGAAGCGTCATCGCATTCACATAGCATTGCTTCAAGAGACTCATTTTTTGAAAACCCATCCACAGTTAACAAATAAAACTTTTCTGCATGCCTATTATGCGTCTACTGACCATAAATCTAAAGAGGTTGCCATCCTCTTTCATCAGTCCTCCCCGTTCTTTCTTGAAACCTCACACATAGACCCCCAGGGTCATTATCTTTTCCTTGTTGGTTCTATTGGTAGCGTCCCCCTGATGATTGAAAATATTTATGCTCCCAATGCCTCCCAGGGTGCCTTTCTCTCCATGGTCTTCTCTAGGCTCTTTAAAATAGCGAAAGGCACAGTAATAATTGGTGAAGATTTTAACGTGATCCTCTCCTCAAATATGGATCGAACAGGTCCCTCTGGCTCCTCTTCTACTCAACTTAGGGAATCCAATAAATTAACCTCGCTCCTTAAATTATACAACCTGTATGACTCTTGGAGGGTCCTGTATCCGTCAGCTTGCGAATATTCACATTACTCCCACTCGCATAAGGTTTTCTCATGAATAGATCCCTTTCTGGTGGATCATACCACAACTCCCACTCTCAAATGGCTGCAACAAAGATTCTATGAGCATGGAGATAAGGCGGATAGAATCTTAGCGCGTAAGCTCCAAACTAAGCGCACCAAAAATAGGATCCTAAAAATTCTAGACCCTACTGGTTCCCTTGAATATGATCCCAAATCTATTGCTAACATATTTAGGGACTTTTGCGCTTCACTTTATTCTCTTCAAAATCATGAGCTCTCCCCCTCCTCTCTATCTGCAGCCACTTCTACATATCTTACCTCATGTAGATTGCTTTGCTTATCTGTGTCACAGGTATCTGCCCTCAATGAAGACTTCACATATGAAGAACTGGAGCTGGTGGTGAAGTCCATGAAGTCCTCTTCTGCCCCTGGCCCAGATGGATTTACTGCAGCTTTGTACAAGAGATTCCTTCCCTCCATCTCTCCTCTGCTGTTGAACCTTTATAACTCTGTTCTGTCGGGTCAGATGTTTGATGAGGCCACCACCAGGGCTGAGATAGCGGTTATTCATAAGGAAGGTAGAGACCCTGACTCATGTGCTAGCTACAGACCAATATCCCTTCTTAATGTTGATCTGAAAATCTTTGCTAAGCTCCTGGCTTCTCACCTCGCCCGTGTTATTCCCTCCTTGGTCCACCGTGATCAGGTGGGTTTTATCCCCAGACCGGCAGGCCTTTGACAACACCCAGAAGGTCATTGACCTCATTAATTTTGCTAACACGAGGTCGCTCTCTGCCCTGGTGGTGGCCTTAGATGCTGAGAAGGCCTTTGACAGGGTTGATTGGACCTTCTTGAAATCCACTCTTCATGCTTTTGGTTTCAGAGGGAATTTTATAAATGGTGTCACCTCTCTATATTTTAACCCATCTGCTTTGGTCCTGGCCAATGGTTTTGCTTCTTCTCCTTTCAGTATCTTAAGTGGCACCCATCAGGGTTGTCCTCTGTCGCCGCTCCTCTTTGCCCTGATCATGGAGCCCCTAGCAGCAAGCATTCGCAACAATACAACAATCACGGGCATTTCAGTTGATCAGTCTCACCATAAAGTGGCTCTCTACGCAGACAATGTCCTTCTCACTTTGACCCACCCCATCTCTTCTCTCCCTGTGGTCTTTGAAGAAATCCAATCCTACGGTCACCTGTCAAATTTTAAAATAAATCAGGATAAAACGGAAGTCTTACCTATACTCTTGGACCCTATGACTGTCTCTCATTTGTGTAGCTCCTATTCCTTTCGATGGTGTTCCCAATCTATAAAATATCTCGGTGTCCACCTCACCAACACTTACGATAAATTATTTGCTGCCAACTTCCCTCCACTCTTAGATAGAATTCATTGAGATCTGAACACCTGGGGAGCTCATCTTATTTCTTGGACTGGACGAGTTAACGCCATCAAAATGAATGTGCTTCCAAGATTTCTGTACCTGTTTCAGATGCTCCCAGTCAGAGTCCCCTCGATCTTTTTAGCTACCTTGCAACGGATGGTCTCCAGGTTTGTCTGGTCGGGCCGTAAACCTAGAGTCCGCTTTCATATTTTATGTTACCGTGGTAGAGAGGGGGGTTTGGAGCTACCAAACTTCCACAAATTGTATCTAGCTGTCCACTTAACCCAGGCTGTTCTTGCACATGCTCCGTCCTGCACTAGGGGTTGGGTGGACTGAGAAGCTCAGCTACTTACCTTTCATTCCCCTTACTCTCTCTTTTGGATGGATCACAAGTTTAGACTGCCCTCCCTTTCTATTCCTCCAACCCTTCGCTTCTCTCTGTCTATTTGGGACTACTGCAATAGGACATTTGCCTTGACTCAGAATCACCCAGCTATGACTCCACTATGGAATAATGGGGTTTTTGTACCTGGATTGGATCCTAAATCTTTCTCCACTTGGACGGCAAAGGATATTAAATTCTTGAGAGATATTGCTCCTGTTTGCCCGTTTCCTGAGTTCTCCATTCTACAAGATAGGTTAGGAATACCAACAAGATACTTCTTTCAATATCTCCAATTGCATCATCTTTTTACCACGGTAATTGGCTCAGGGTCTTATCTGTCTTATTCTCTTGTGGAGTCCCTCTGCTTACTCCGTTCCGGCTCTAAAGGGCTTATTTCCACTTTCTATAACCTTCTCCTAGGTCAAAACTGGCCTTAAAAGGAGCCGCACGAACTGGCCTGGGAAAGAGACATGGGCGTTCATTTGGATCCTAAAGAATGGATCAAAATTCGCGAGCTGACGGCGAAGTCTTCCATTTGTGTCAGAATCAAGGAAAATGCATATAAGAGAATGTATAGGTGGTATCTGGTCCCTACACAAATTCGGGCCATTTTCCCTCAGTCCTCAGATAGGTGCTGGAGGGGCTGTGGAGGTGAGGGGTATCTGGCTCACATTTGGTGGCATTGCCCTAAAATTAAAGGCTATTAGGAGAAAGTACATAGGTTGATTCTACAGGTCACGAGTTTCTCCATTCCCCCGTGCTTATCCTTCTCCTGCGACCTATCAATAGCTGTGATAAACTCACCCAATCTCTTATTAGACATATTCTCAATGCTGCTAATTGTGCGATTGCATCATCTTGGAAAAAACTGGACCCTCCATCCTTAGCTGCCTTGCAGGGCTTAATTTCGCATACATATAATCTAGAATATATCAGTTGCCAAATTCATGAAAATGTTGCAAAATTTTCGGAGACGTGGGCCCCTTGGTTAGCCTATCAGGAGATGCATACTTAGCTTAGAATGACCTCTTGGAAGGGACTCCACATGCCAACTCTTCCCTTCCTGCCACTTACCTTCCCTATTTTTCCTTACTAACACTTCCTTGCTTTCCCCCATCTTTGTTCCCCTCCGTCTCTCTCTCCTTCTTCTTCTTTTCTGATAGTGATATCTCTTACCACATTTATAAACATTAGGGGTTTGTTTCGATTTATAATTGTGAAGCTTAATTGTGTTCGTGTTATCTCTCATATGGCTTGGAATATTATGCCTTCTTGTGTCTTTTGACCCATCTATGCCATTTTTTCTTTCTTTCTATGCAATTGTGTTTTGTTTATTGTACCCTCAAAAATCCAATAAACTCTATTTCAAAAAAAAAAGAGAAAAAAGCTCAGAGGGCCAGACCAAATTAATCTGAGTGCCTTATGCAGCCCCTGGGCCTGAGGTTCCCCATCCCTGATTTAACCCATTACCCCTTCCACCAGGACTGGTTACTGCTTGGGAGGGGGGACCCAATTTTATGGGTCCCCACTTTCCAAGGACTGCCAGCCCAAGGCAATTTTTGCATATTTTAACCCTAATAAACATGCACAGATCATAGTTATCTGTGCATGTTTCCTTTTTTAGACAAATTTGGATTTGATTTTTAAGCTCTATATGCATTTGGGTTTCAACAGAAAGTTCAAAAACTGAATTAATTTACACCTGCCAAAACTGACTCACATTTAATTCGATTTTGATATTAAAAGTCAAATTGGAATGTTCGTAAATGAGCAATAATGGCAGTGCTAGAGAAAGTGGAATTTGAGTCGATTTCAGTTGACATAAAAATGTATTAAAAATATGACATTTAGTAAATATACACTGTAGAGTTTAAAAGACTGTGCATTTTTGTCCACCAAAACACAATACTGAGCAAACTAGATCTTTGCTAAGCTAAGTTTAAAATCACAGTAAGGTCTCTGCCCTCATACACAATATATACTAGAGTATAGATAAAAAACCATTGTGTGTGCAACTCAGTTCAAACAAACATACACAGGAGATTTTTTGCAGATTGCTTGCTGGTGTCTGACCCTCACAGATATGCAGATTAAAGATGCCTTCTTTCTACCCTTTCCACCCACTCCAACTAATAACAACTCTCTCCAGTTGTGACTATTTCATTAAAGCTACAGCAAACAACAATCTCCATGCATTCTCCTATCTAAAATGGCACCTGTAATCACAAGGTAGAGACTTACATTATATGCAATCCAAAACAAGCAAGTTTCGAGATTTTGGGAAAAATTACAGTTTTCCTTGTTTTGAGAACCGAATGTGTTGGATAGAACCGAGCCATGACTTGGTTCAACTTGGTTCCCCAAAAGTCGGTTCTGTCCCATTGCTCCAAATCTGAACCATGCAGCTCTGCTATAGACATAAACATTGTGTGAGCAGGAACCTCTAGCTTTTATCTTCTCTGCATATTTATGCTAAGTGCCCACTGTAATTCTATGTATATTGTGACAACAACACTTGAAGGGCAGGTATTTTTGTCCTAGGTTCTTGATCTATATGTTTTAAAACCCCAGGAAGATGTTTGTAGTGTTCTCCTGAGAGCTTCTTGGGTTTTGGTAAAAGCCAGTTAAGGGTTCCTGGGGTTATAGATGGAGAGTGAGGAAATGCTCCACCCATTGGCCCAGTTCAGGTCTAAAAGGCTTTTAGCATTAGAGAAGGCTAATTAGTGATTTTACCTTCATGACGGTGTTAAAAGGCTGTCAGCCAGGTCATCATATTCATCCCTGCCTGGGGAAAGGGACTGCAGAGTCTCTGTATGAGAAAACCTACTACTTAAAACAAGTGAACTAGACTTGTTGAAACCTCTTATGTTTTGTAGTGTCAGTCAGGAATGACTTATGTTTAGTTAGTGCCAGACAGGCAAGGTATTTATTTTGATGTTTTATTTTATTTTGTTCTGCTTAATAAAATTGCCTAGTTGCACTATACACCTTGGACTTGTGTGATCTTCCAGCTGCTGTTCACTAATATGTACAATACCAAAGTGGGCCGAATGAGCTGTCAATAACCTTTCCCCCTCCAAGAGTGACAACAAGTTTTAATAACATCTGATACATAAAGGCCATAATTTATGTGTGATGTAAGACTTTTTAAGATCTGAGTAGCTACCATTTTATATTTACTCTTCTGGGAGGCATGGTTGGGATCAACATTTGGAGGATGTGCTGGTTCCTGTAGTCGGAGGATGTGCTGGTTCCTCTAGTCCCATTTGGAGAATACTGGGGTAGATCCAGGTAAGTTGACTCTCAACTTAAATATAGTAATTAATGTGCTATTATCATGTGGCATAACAGTATGCATTTATATGAGGCAAAATGGGTGCTCTCATCATGTAGTGTTAGGGACCACTGGTACAGAGACACCTTGACAGGGCCGGGATGGCTTTAACATATCTTTGCAAATAAATGCAACAAAAATCTCATGTAGTATTCAAATATTATTGCTGGTCTTTTGCCTTGTGCTCAGGGTACATTTTTCCTTTTTTTCTTGTCTAGACTAAACTGCCCCCTTTTCATGGACCTGTGAAAGACCATTAAGTTCATCAGAGCAGTCACCATTTTATATTACAGTCTCATGTGATTTGTATGCATCAAAGCCATAATTATTTAGAAGAAAATGGATAAAAAACAAAGTACACTTTATACTGTACATAAACATTCCTAAGAATCACACTACAACAATATTTTAGTCAAATGTTATTCACCAAGTTGAAAGCCATACAGTAAACACAAGTCATATAAATCTGTTCTGAAGATAGACTAATAATTTTCACAGTTTGGGAGAGATTCAATTCCAAATGGTATGTGTCATTGTGGATGGTTGTGCCTCTGAAATGGATGTGAAGTGCAGTACACAACCTTCCATCTATGCTGATTTTTATTTGCATGCCATAAGGTGCCTACACACATACCAATGTGCACACGATCAGCCAATGTGAACGATTTCCCTTGAAACTCTCCCTGGCAGCTCTGCACACGATTTCCACATGATATGCACACAATTTGGTGTCCAATCTTCATACAATATCTCCTACATGCAGACCTTTCACTGTGTATTGTATCCTAGATTGTCAGTCTGCCCTACAGCATGGCAGATCAGAAGATGTGACATGCGACCAACGGGGACGCGCATTGCATCGTGATTGTGAGTGGGGACTCATGATTTCCTCATGATTTTGCCATATATTACACGATCTGTCATTCTAATGCATTGGAATAGGCCATATCAGGTAAAATATCGCTATGTGTGTTGGCAGCTTTAGAGGTGAACAGGAAAGTCTGTTACTTGCACCTGTAACAGTTTGTAATGAGCACAGTCGAAGACCGCAACAATGTTTGGTGGCACATCACAGAGAATTCAATTGTCTGCTTTGTGTAGATCAGCTTGTATGCAAAATATGAAAGTGCACTTCAAGTGTAATAATTATTAACCCAGCCCTGAAAATGTACTCTCATATTGAAGAGCATAAGAGATTTAACAAACCTTAATAAACATACTCACCATTTAAACAGGCTTCACAACTTTCTTGATGATGTTGCTTGAGTTAAAACTAGTTCACTGTCCAAAGCTTCTAGAGAAATAAAAAAGGGTGTCAGTTATTAAGTAAAATAAATTAAGAAGTTCTTATAAAATAATTTACACTATTGACTCATTTGTGAGTTTCAGTTCAAGAATAATCTGAAATTGTACACCAAACAAAACCTGAGTTTTTGCTTACTTTGAATTATTTTCTAAAGGAAAGGAACCAAAGGCCCTCCTGTGTTGAATGCTATTATTTTTAACTAATGTCCCCTGGTTTTCTATGGTACAGCGTACTAACGTTTTTCTCCCTCTGGAAAATAAAAATAAAGTCCCCCCAGGACAAAACACATTGCTGAATGGCATTATTGCTTCTTCAGAGACTCTTGAGATCTGGTAATGCGGTTATCAGTATTTTTGCTGACTACACAAATTGTCACTGATTTATCCTACACCCCACACAGGAAAAACACATTTGTACTGTATAATAGAACACCAATCACAAAACAATTCTTGCTACATGAATGACAAGCTCTTCAGCCATGTATGGAAGTTAACAATATCTTTACTGTTTTTTGTCTTCATGCAATTTTACAAAAAATATACTGTATATATTAACAAAATTTTCAACACCTGATTAATCAGCCATGAAACACTGATATTCACAAAGACAAGAAAGTTGCTGAAACAATTTCTTCTCAAAATAATACCAATTTACCATTTCAAAAGAGACCAATATTTAACAACTAGCCTACATTTAATTTATATTTTCAAATATATAGAACAATGAGGATCTGATTCTGAGGTGGTAGTAAAGCAAAAAGAGCTAGTAACTCTGCTAACCGTGCTGCAATGCAAGGGGTGCAAAGACATTTATTTACTTTTTTGCATGCGGAGTAAATACTGGCTGCTGTACAGTAGCCCAAACTTGCTGGACAGCTTTATTTTTACACAGCAATTTAGATTTAAGTTTGGACACACCACTCCCAAATTTAAATCTCTCTGCACATCTGCCCCACCCATATTGTAATATGGTTTTACCAAGTTGCACAGTTATTTACTCTTGTTTGCTTTACTCCCACCTCAGAATCAGGCCCTAAGGGTCTCTTACAAATGTTAAGCTGGGTACACACTGACAGATATATTGGCTGATCAATATATTGGCCAATATATCTGGTGACCGTCGGCCAGTGTGTACCAGTGATATGTCTGTGAATGACGTCGTTCACAGACATATTGCGTCGGCTGTGCTGCACAGCCGATGGACAGATACAGTATATCTGCAGATATATCAGCTGATCCGCGTACACATGCAGCAGCAGCCGTGTATATGAACGACCATCTTTCAACAGATATATCTGCAGATCACTAGATCTGCAGATATATCTTTGCAGTGTGTACCCACCTTTATAGTCCAGTCACTAGCGTGTACTCAGAAATCCCCCCTGACCAACCAAATTTTTTTGTCAGAGACTGAGACAGCCTTGTCTCCGTCTTTGGCCATAACCGGGGTGGCAGCACAGAGCGGAGAATGCCCTGAGGGCGCACCCGACAGCTGCTGCAATTTCCATATGCCAGGAGTCCCAATGCGATGTATATCAGCGGCGCACCCGGCTTTCCTTACTGCTGTGAGGGTTGTGTATAGATCACCTTCAGTAGGTACATCTACGGAAGGGGATCTATCCACAACCCTGCTGTGAGCTCTGCCTTCCCTGGCTCCCGCATGGCTCACTAGCCTGAATGACTTCTCTCCAGTGACTCAACTGACTCCCATACTGCATAATTACAAGGGGTCAAGGAGCTGTTTGGCGCAGCACAGGAAGGTTGAATGGCGAGAGGCATCATGTCAGGTCAGTCTCTTGTTAGTTTTGGCCAGGTAGGTGGTATGTGTGTGATGTATGTGTGTGCGTGATGTATGTGTGTTGTATGTGTGTGTCTGACATTGAAGTCCCAGGGAGGAGGGGGGGAGGGTGTGTGTGTGATATGTGTGTTGTATGTGTAACATTGAAGTCCCGGGGAGGAAGGGGGGGAGGGTGTGTGTGATGTATGTATGTCAGACATAGGAGTCCCAGGGAAAGGGGGGGCTGTTTGGTGGCACCATGGTTATATAAAATAAGACTATGGGCCTGATTCAGAGCCGTTCGCTATTTGTGGTCGTTCGTTTAAAAACAAGGGGTGGCTATTCAAATGATCCGTACGCACATTGCAGTCTGTTCACACCTCTAAGTCTGAACAAGCGAGCAAAACATACGCTCGTTTATTTGTTAAAAACGCCCCCTGGCCGCTCGCACCATACGTCATGTCCGCTATTTATTAGATTAATCGAGTACATCGACCAGCGTATGAACTGCTCGCTATTCTTGTGGTTGGTGTTTGCTACCACAAATTTGCGAGCAGTTCTGGCTATAAAATAACCCAGTGACGTGGTCAATGACGCTGCTGTTTTAAATATACACACCCATAAAACACCCGTTTTGACCTTTAAGCACGCCTGCGTTCGGATCTCCACTCCCCATTTTCAAGCTCCTTCCCCTGTTACCACCCACATACGCCTCATTCTGTCACTCAAAATAGCAGGCCCTCGCTATATTGCGTACCAACGATTTTCGGCCGCACTGACTGGTTCGCGCATGCGTACTAAAAACCGTACGCATGCGCAGATGTGCAAACATCGCTCGGAACGAGCGTACTGCCGCTAACGAGCGGCTCTGAATGAGGGCCTATATCTGCACAGACATTGCCAGTGTCAGTGTGGTCCAATTGGCCAAGTTGTGCTGTGCATCTGCATCGGGAAAGTCTCTGGAGGGGAGGAGGGTGGGATATAGTAATATAAAACACAGTATGGTAATATTAATATAAAATACAGTATAGTAATATAAAATACAGATCATTACAGCCACCCAGCAGCAGCAGCCTGGCAAATAGGGTGTGAGTAAGCATGCTATGTGTATGTATGCTGTGTGTGTGTTTGTAAGTATGTTGTGTGTGCTGTGTGTGTCTCACACACACACATCTATATATATATATATATATATATATATATATATATATTAGGGGTATGCACCGGCCACTTTTCGTGTTTTGGTTTTGGATCTGGATATTTCTTCGTGTTTTGGATCTGGATTGGTTTTGACAAAACCACCCTTCCGTGTTTTGGGTTCTAGGTTTTAAAAACAGCTAAATTCACAGAATGTGTGGGTTTTTCTGCTCCTATGCTATTATTAACCTCAATAACCTTAAATTCCACTCATTTCCTCTCCATTCTGAACACCTCACAACTCACAATAGTGTTTTTTTTTTCCAAAAGGTTACACTGAGGTAGCTGGATGACTATGCTAAGTGACACGAGAGGGCAGCACAAACACGTGGCCCATCTAGCAGTGACACTGCAGTGGCAGACAGGATGGCAGTTTGAAAAACTAGGCCCCAAACAGTACATAATGCAATGAAAAAAAAGAGGTGCAAGATGGAATTGTCCTTGGGCCCTCCCACCCACCCTTATGTTGTAAAAACAGGACATGCACACTTTAGCAAACCAATCATTTCAGTGCCAGGGTCTGCCACACGACTGTGGCTGATATGATTGGTTCGTTTGGGCCCCCACAAAACAAGCTGGCAATTAATCTGTCCATGCACAAACTGGCTCTATGGAGGCAAGATGTCGTCCTCATCATCCTCATCCACCGATTCCTCACCCTCTTCAGTGTTGTGTACATCCTCATCCTCACAGAGTATTAATTCGTCCCCGCTGGAATCCACCACCACAGGTCCCTCTGTACATTCTGAAGGCTGGTCTCCCTGGAAGAGTTGATAATTCATTTTTATGAACATTATCTTCTCCACGTTTTGTGGAAGCAACCGCCTACGCCTTTTGCTGACAAGGTTCCCGGCTGCACTAAACACTCTTTCGGAGTACACACTGGAGGAGAGGCAACTCAGGTAAAATAGAGCCAGTTTTTACAGGGGCCTCCAAATTGCCTCTTCAGTGTTATGTACATCCTCATCCTCACAGAGTATTAATTCGTCCCCGCTGGAATCCACCACCATAGGTCCCTCTGTACGTTCTGAAGGCTGGTCTCCCTGGAAGAGTTGATAATTCATTTTTATGAACATCATCTTCTCCACGTTTTGTGGAAGCAACCTCCTATGCCTTTTGCTGACAAGGTTCCCGGCTGCACTAAACACTCTTTCGGAGTACACACTGGAGGAGGGGCAACTCAAGTAAAATAGAGCCAGTTTATACAGGGGCCTCCAAATTGCCTCTTTTTCCTGCCAGTACAGGTACGGACTGTCTGACATGCCTACTTGGATGCTGTCAACAATGTAGTCCTTCAACAGACAGATGCATGCTTGTCGCTGCTGCTTTGAGGATGCAGGTGCGGCTACAGCCCACACAATTCACAAAGACAGAAAAAAATAAGAATTTTTTATTTTTTGCCGAGCGCACTTTGAGGGTTTCACCACCCTTTAACAGACAGGTGCATGCTTGTTGCTGCTGCTTTGAGGATGCAAGTGCAGCTACAGCCCACACAATTCACAAAGACATAAAAACAAAATATATATATATTTTTTGCGGAGCGCACTTTGGGGGTTACACCACCCTTTAACAGACAGATGCATGCTTGTCGCTGCTGCTTTGAGGATGCAGGTGTGGCTACAGCCCATACAATTCACAAAGACAGAAAAAAAAGAAGAATTTTTTATTTTTTGTGGAGCGCTCTTTGGGGGATACAGCACCCTTTAATGGACAAGCCATCTGACTCTTTATTTATGACACAGGCACATGCTTGGCACTGCTCCTTTGTTGATGCATGTGCAGCCACAGTGCACACAATTCACAATCACAGAAAATAATTCCTCCACCATTCTGTCAGTGGTGACAGTATCATATGCAGTGACAGTAGACATGTCAGAAATTGACATTGTTAGCACGTCCTTCAGTCTGGACCAGATGTCCATATCGGCCCTTGGCTTATGACACAGGCGCACGCTTGGTGCTGCTGCTGTGTTGATGCATGTGCGGCTACTGTGCATACATTTTTCACACAAACACAGAAAAAAAAGAATTGTTTATTTTTTGTGGAGTGCACTTTGTGGGTTACACCAGCCCTTAACAGAATTATGCGACACAGACGCACGCTTGGCGCTGCTCCTTTGTTGATGCACGTGCAGCCACAGTGCACACAATTCACAAACACAGAAAATTATTTTTATTTTTATATTTATTGGAGTGCACCTTGGGGGTTACAGCACCCTTTAACAGATGAGCCAGCCGGCCCTTTACTTATGAAACAGGCACACACTTGGCGCTACTTTGTTGATGCTTGTGCGGCCACAGTGCACACAATTCACAAACACAGAAAATATTTTTTTATTTTGTTTGGAGAGCACTTTGGGGGTTACAGCACCCTTTAACATATGAGCCAGCCGTCCCTTTACTTATGACACAGGCGCACGGTTGGCGTTACTTTGTTGATGCATGTGCGGCTACTTCGCACACAATTCACAAACAGAAAAAAAAATTTAGAGTGCACTTTGGGGGAGCACTCCTGATGCACAGATCACCCCCTGGACAAAACTAAAGCACCCCTCTAGGACTTCAACATTTATGGGACACTGCACAACACAGTCCAGCCAGCCCCTATAGACCTTGGAGTTGACACAGCCCCTATGACTGCAACTGACTGCATAACACAGCCCAGCCAGCCCCTATGACATCAGCACAACACAGCCCAGCCAGCCCCTATGGACAACAGCAGCACAACTCAGCCCACTCAGCCCCTATGGACAGAGTGGTCACAGCCCCTATGGACAACAGCAGCACAACACAGCCCAGCCAGCCCTAGCTCCCACCATCCCTCTTCACTGTCCACAGCCGGAGTGAGAAATGGCGCCAACGTGGGGACCTATTATAGAATACAAAACCCGCGAGATCTGGACGGCGGGATGATGACGTTTTGCCTCGATTTTAGTTCCGAGTCAGGCGGGAAAAGTCGAGCCAGACTCGGCTATGACCCGGACTGGGGGTTTCAGATTTCAGAAATCCGAACCCGCTCATCCCTAATATATATATATATACATATATATATATATATATATATATATACTTTTTTTTATATATATATAGGAAATATGGAAACCCTACCCTAAAAATCCTGCATTTGCCCCTGCCAGTGGTTCCCAAACTCGGCCATCAAAACAACCTTACATACCATGCATAAGCAAAGGGAATACAGCGAATTACCGTTGGACACAAGTCCGGCGGTTCAAATCCCGACATCAGCAGGCCGACACAGCTGAAAATCCCGATCGTCTGCATGTAAGCATGAACTAACCTAACCCCCCTAACCCTCCTTAGGGGTGCCTAACCTTCCCCCCAGTCCCTAACCCTAATCCCCCCTCTAAGTGCCTAAACCTAACCCCCCCTTCCCCTAGCCTAACCCTAACCTCCCGGGGGGATGCCTAACCCTAAGTCCCCCCCGAGAGCCCTAAACCTAACCCTCCATCCCCCCCCCCGCAGCTGTCCACAGTGGCACCCAGTCTCCCGGCGTTGGTAAAATGACAGGCAAATTAGACGCCTGTCATTTAACCCTCACTGGGATAAAGCAGTCGGGAAGCAGGGGGTTTACGTGCGCCGGCTTCCCGATTGCATGCCAAGCAAAGATGGTTAAATCAAAATGACTGAGGTACTATTAAGCCACCTGAGCTCAAGAACGGATATCCTTAAAACTTGGACTATTAGTGTATCTTGAGGACTGAGGCCCTGATTCAGAGCAGGACGCTCTTTGTGAGCGCTCGCTCTGAGGCCCTGATTCAGAGCCGGACACTCTTTGTGAGTGCTCGCTCTGAATCTTGGCGGCCTCTTTTGTTTTTTTGGGCAGCCTCCAGGCTGCTCGCTAAGCTGTGGGTGACCACCCACAGCTTTAGCGGGCGCCAAGGTGAAGTTCGCAACAGTCACAACCATCGCGACCATCGGGCTTGCAATGAGACCCTTGTGGTAGGCTCTCATTCCCACAAGCCCAAGTGAGCTTCCTGCTCTAATAGAGTGATGTCAGTAGGGCCGCCCACAGTAGGGCCGTTTGGTGAGCCACCCCCACTACCCACCTACAAAATGGGGCGAGCTGTCTATCAACATCGACAGCCACCCCGTTTTTTTGCGAACCCCGGAGCGAGTGATTTTCATAGCGCTCGTGAGTGGGTCTGAATCAGGCCCTGAGTTTGGGAATCACTGGTATAGCCTAAGATATTTATCCCCTTAAAAATCATGTATTTTACTTCATTAATATTCATAGAAATATCTAATATTAGTAGGCCTGATTCAGATCTAGTGGTATAATTACTAACAGTCAATTTATCAAATAAGCTGATTATTGGCAGCTTTGACCAATGGATTTAAAGTGGCAACTGTAATAATTGCTAAATTAGGCTTTTTTAGCATGTACTACAGTTACTGTTTTAAATCTATCGGTCAAAGCCACCGATCATCTGCGGATTTGATTAACTGATGGTTAGTGAATCCATCTCTTTTGTACAAATGAATAGAAACAAAAAAAAACAGCAATATGTACCATGGCAAAACCATGTTGCACTGCACCTGGGACAGATTTAAAATGCAGAGATATTTAAAGTTGGGAATATTTAGGAAGATATGTGCCCTATCTTAACTCTAGATTTCAGTATTTATTTGCTACATTTAAAAGTAGAAAATATTTGCATTCATTTGACCCTTTGCATTGCAATATGGTTAGTTCTAGGAGCAAAATGATCCTTGTTTGCTCATTCTGTATTTGCTCCCAACTCTGAATTAGGCCCATTATATGGAAAAGTCTCTCTGGATCTTGTTAGAACTTACTTTCAAAATTTCCAGAGGTGGATGGTGGGGAGAATGATCATCATCCATGCACAGTTCATGCATTTTTCAGCAAAGTCTTTGTATCGTCCAGGCAGAGGTTCTATTTTTCCCGTCCTGAGATTTAACACAGACTTGTTCTGTAAATACATAAAATTCCCAGAGCTAAGGTGATATACAGTATGTGCTGTCCAAGTACAACAGATATAAACAACTCTGCTTGGATGATTTAACAGACTTTGTGAACATTCAGGACGGCATGTACAAGTCAGTAACTTAAAGTCAGGGGGATGGGACAATGCCATTAAACAATACAAAGACTGGATGTGATGTGCCAGGGTTTTTAAATACTGTGAAGGATATTTTTTTGTTTTAACCTTTTAAAAATTTTAAACAGAAAACAAAATAGATGTAACACAGTTCTCTAAACAATTTATTAAGCAAGTTTCATATAGTGCAGACTTTCATAGATTTGTATATTTTCTCTGATGGTATAGTAGGTTGTTTTCTGTCTTTTTCAAGTAATCAGCAGCTGCAGAGGGCTTTATTAAAATGCAGAGATACATAAATAATATGGAAAAAATTTGATTAGACGACAAGGCACAAGAAACCTTCAGTCCCTTGAGGATTAATGTCTAATCTTAGCAGTGCATTGATGACAGGCAAATAGTACGTCAGTCAATACAAAACTCAATATTTTGTTCATCTCATCTCTGATGCCGCTCACCAGCAATTAGTTTGTAAAATGATGAACTAGAGGCACATCAGCATTTATATTCATGCTGCTGACCAATACTAACCACATGGAAAAAAAATGCTCATCTTAATTGGCACACATAATTACGCATGAAGCACAGCAGAAAGGACGCCTTGTTACTGAACTCATTTATTTCTGACATTTTAGAAATAAATGCCATGCATAAAAGTGTTCTAAAAAGTATTATTGATTTTACCAAGCATTTCTTGTAAAGTAAGAATGCCCAAACGGTGGCCTTATGCATTATATCTGTCCCTCAATGACCCTTAACAGAGCCATTATTTTTAATCCTGAAACCTCTGTAGAATGAATGCTGTACCTAAGTAGTTATCTCATAAAAACTTGGACATTAATATTCTAAAGGAATGCAGCAACTTTGATACAGTAGCTTATTAGCTATTTTCTATACTCCCACCTACTTCAGCCCCTGTTTAATTATTATTACAAGACAAATAAAGGTACGAATGTACAGTGATCAGTTAGTTGGCCAGACTCCAATTCTGAAGTATAGAAACTCTAATGAAGAAACCAATGTGACACAGCTCAGTTGCAGGATTCAGTGTCTTGTTTATTCAACAGACAATTATAAAGCATCATCACATTAGACCATAGACTTTAAGCTCCGCACTTGATCAAATGTTTGAATCCTGAAATCAAGCTGTGTCTTTATAAGATGTTTGTATGACATTGCCATTTAACAAGATACAGCACTGAAACAAAAGCATTAGAAGGATTTTGATAGGAGAGTTTCAACTTTGCCTATCACCAAAATAATAATTATATTTCTCTTTCATCCACTAGGGGACACTGGAGGTGCTTACGCTGGGGGGAATAGAGGCATGGATAACTGGAGCCGGCACTTTAAATAATTTAGAAGTGTGAAGCTCCTCCCCCTCTATGCCCCACTAGCCCTCAGTTTAGAAAATGTGCTCTTGGAGACGGTCACAACCTGCTGTGCTCCAGCAAGTCACATAGTTTATTTCTTTTATTTCATATGTATTTTATTTTTATTTTTCTTTCTTATTTTAAAACATCTTTTACAAGTTTCTTAAGTACCCTTCGCCATGACTCTAAAGGTGGGGTCCTTACTGGCACCCTTTTAACTTCATGGGTTACAGGAAGGAGTGTGCAGTGCTTAACCAAAAGCATCTGACAGCTCCTTAATGCCGCACACAGCACACACACCACAGGAACTTCATGTGAGTGCTGTTCAGAGGAGCCGTCCGGAGAGGGAGCGCAGTGAGTATAAATCACATGCATATCCCCCGTCTCCTGTCCCGCAACCAGCACTGGCTTCAGAGTGCGCTATAGCGCTGCTCATAAATTACACTTCTCCCCTCTCCCTGCTGATGAGCACGGCTAGCGGCTCCTACTCAGCGGGGCTTGCACAGGGGGGAGATGACCCTGCAGCGGCGGCAGCCATTTTCTGGCCCATAGGGCATAAAGAAAGTGGGTGGAGCTTAACAGTGCGGGCTCCCTATCTCAACAGAGCGGGCTCCCTGTCTAAATGACGCGGCAGCGGCTGTGAGCACAGCGTGGCTGCCATGTTTAACCTGTTTTTTTTTTAAAAACTGCATCTCTTCACTACAGGTCGTATGCAGTATATATAGAAGGCTGATTCTCCTGACTACATCCCTGGCAAGAGGTTGTGAGTAACACTGGGGTGTTTGGCAGGGAATCTAATCTGTGGGAAAGAGTGCGGAGTGCCTCTTCCTCTGTGTCCCAAACCAGCCTTATGTTTTATTTCTAATTTCACTTCTGTTCATCTGTGTCTGGGTGACTGTGTGTATCCATGTCAAACAGAACAAAAGCGGCTCAAAAGATCTTTTTCTGTGTAACAACAAACTAACCAAGCCGCATGATGCTGGGTCCACTTAATGTGATGCTTGTATAGCAATAGATCCACCTATGGCTATTATGGTCACACCTGCTCCCCCATGGGCAGCTGACATGGTAGGAGTAATGACGGATTTAACGTCTGAGTTAGCAGAGGCACGTAAGCCTCAACCTCCCTGGGTGGCGGGGCTAACCAAGTCTCTAGACACTCTGGTACAGGTTATGGGTACAGTGGTGCCTGCACCCTCCACCTCCTACCAAAGACCGACACAAAATCGTACTCTGGTGACATTTCTCCAATCAGAAGAGTTGGACAAAGAATTCCTCGCTACAGAGGAAACAGAAGAAGGGGAATTGGAGGAAGCGTTACAGGATGCTTCCCCTCAAGAATTAGAGTACACTTCTCCCGGGGTGGAATCTCTAATTTTGGCGGTCAGAAAAGTTCTGAATTTACCTGAGGATATAATACCTGCATCCCAGGAGTGTAAATTATTTCATGAACAACCAAAGAGCTCTGCGGTTTTTCCGTTCTCACAGCAACTTCAACAGCAGCTGTCAGTGGCCTGGAAGCAATCGGATAAACGGTTCCAAATTCCGCGCCGGTTTCCGTCTAGCTATCCTTTTCCATCATCCATGATGGAAAGGTGGGAAACACCCCTTCCAGTAGATGCGTCAGTCTCCCGTCTCTCTAAGAAAACAGCACTCCCGGTACCGGGAGCTACAGTACTAAAAGATACTTCGGATCGTAAGTTGGAGACAACGCTAAAATCAATTTTTACTGCAGCGGGTGCTCAACTTAGACCCACCCTTGTTACCGCTTGGGTTAACAAGGCAGTGGTCTGCTGGGCTGACCAGTTGATTTCTGGTTTGGACTCTGGTACCTCGAGAGCAGAGTTACATCTACTAGCAGAACACATCCGTGAGTCTGTTGTTACCTGCGAGAAGCTTCGAAAGATATCAGTCAGATTAGTGCTCGCATATCTGCTTCTGCTATTTCGGGCCGCAGAACCCTCTGGTTGCACGGTTGGCAAGCGGATGCAGAGTCCAAGCGTGCAGTGGAGGGTTTAACATTCACTGGCAATATGCTGTTTGGCCTGGAACTGGACAAATGGATATCCCAGGCCACGGGGGGTAAGACTTCCTTCCTCCCGTCGGTTGCTCCAGATCCCAGAATATCATACAATGGACCTTCGTTTCATTCCTTTCGTGCACCACATTCCTTTCGTGGTAGAGCCAGAGGTTCTCCCACACAACATAGAGGTGGCAGAGGTAGAGGTCATCCACACCCTGTTGCACGTAGACCAGAGCCTAAACCAGTGGAAAAGCAGGTGGCATGACGGTCTTCCGTCCCACCTGGGACCTCTTGCAGTGGGAGCCCGCCTGCAAAACTTTCAACAGGTTTGGAACCAGACCTCTACAGAACCGTGGATCCGCAGACTAATTTCCCTGGGGTACCAAATAGACTTCGAAGTCCCCCCTCCACCTCAGTTCTTCACTACAAGTCTGCCAAAGCCTGCAAGCAAGGCCAAGGTTTTACAGGAGGCTATCCAGTCTCTGGTAGTATCATCTGTACTAGTTCTGGTTCTGGAACATTAGAGAGGTTTGGGGTTTTACTCAAACCGGTTTGTAGTACCAAAACCAGATGGCTCAGTCAAGCCCATCTTAAACCTCAAGTCTTTGAACCTGTATCTGAAGATTTATCACTTCAAAATGGAGTTTCTGCATCAGTCATAGCGAGCTTGGAACCAGGGGAGTTTCTATTATCCCTGGATATCAAGGATGCCTATCTCCATGTTCCCATTTGGGAACCTCACCAGGCTTTTCTGTGTTTTGCCATATTGAAGGATCATTATCAGTTTCGGGCATTGCCTTTCAGGTTATCCTCGGCTTCCCGCGTCTTCACCAAACTCATGCCAGTCATGATCACTCTCCTTCGGTCATCAGGAGTGAACATAGGGCCTGATTCAGACCCACTCGCAAGCGGCTGTCCGCTCGCAAGTGGATCGATGTTATGCACAGAGCATGCGCACGATGGAGGGAGCTCCGTCGTGCGCATGCGCCAGACGCGACGAGCGAAGGAAAGTCCTTCGCTCGTTATGTCTGATCAAAGGGGGCGTGCTGTCGATGTTGATTGACAGCACGCCCCTTTTGGTGGGCATGCCGGGGGCGTGCCTCCCTGACGGGGGCGTTCCCACGGGAACGCCTCCTGTCAGAAGCCGGCCCACTGACATCACTAGTGATGTCAGTGGGAGTGATTTTGGCTCTGATAGAGCCAAAATCACTCCGGAGCTTGCGGTTGAAAACCTCAACCGCAGGCTCCGGCTCGCAGTTTCGATGGTCACGATGGTCACGACCATCGCGGCCATCAAAATGCACGCTCGTATAGGCTGTGGGTGGTGACCCACAGCTATACGAGCGTCCAGGAGGACGCTCCATTTTCATGGAGGGCGGCCCTCATTCAGAGCGTGCGCTCTGCTCAGAGCGTACGGCTCTGAATGAGGGCCATAATCCCTTATTTGGATGACCTGTTACTCAAGACTTCATCGGTATCTCTTCTATCAATTCTGGCCTTGCTGACATATCAGACCCTAATCCAACACGGTTGGATAATCAACTTCAAGAAATCAAATCTCAATCCATCCCAGAAACTTCTGTTTCTGGGCATGATCTTGGATGCGGCATCACAAAGGATTTTTCTTCCAATAGACAAGGATATCCGGTTGTTAGTTCAGCTGGTCCTCAGAACAAGGAAGGTGTCCCTGCTTCCTTGTCTGCGTCTCTTGGGGAAGATGGTAGCAGCTTTCAAGGCACTACATTTTAGCCGTTTCCACGGTGTTTCAGCTGGACCTGCTGGCACAGGGGTCAGGGTCTCATCTGCTTCTTCATCGACAGATCCGTCTGAGCCCGGTTACCAGAGTGGCTCTTCTTTGGTGGACACAATCCAGCAATCTGTTAGCGGGCAGAAGATTTATAGTGTGGGACTGGATCATCGTAACAATGGATGCCAGCCTTTGAGGATGGGGAGCAGTAGTCCTTGATTATCACTTTCAGGGTCACTGGTCCCTGCTAGAACAGAAGTGGCCCATAAATGTGTTGGAACTCAGAGCAATTTACAATACTCTGATAGAGGCAACAGACATTCTAAAGGCTCGTCCGGTAAGAGTTCAGTCCGAGAACACAACAGCCGTCGCTTACATCAACCGCCAAGGAGGGACTCGGAGTCGCATGGCTATGTGGGAAGTAACTCAGATCCTTTGGTGGGTCAAAAAACAGTCAGTAATCCTGTCAGTGGTATTCATCCTGGGTGTGGACAACTGGGAAGTAGATTACCTAAATTGACAGGATATGCATCCCGGGGAATGGAAGCTTCATCCAGGGGTGTTCAACGCGCTGATACGTCAATGTGGATGTCCTCAGGGGGACCTCATGGCATCGCGATTGAATTGTCAGCTCCCAGTATACATCTCAAGAACTCGGGATCCACAGGCGGAAGCGGTAGATGCCTTGACAAATCCGTGGATCTACGACTTCGTTTACCTTTTTCCTCCAATTCCGCTTCTTCCTCGTCTTCTAAAAAGGATAAAACAAGAATCAGCCTCTGTAATTCTCGTAGCTCCGAACTGGCCTCGAAGAAGTTGGTTCTCGGATCTTCGGTCCCTATTGTCAGACGATCCGTGTCCCCTTCCTCTATGCCCGGATCTTCTGCAGCAGGGTCCATTCATACACCCCAACTTAGCGCAACTGCGTTTAACGGGGTGGCTCTGGAAACCGATATCCTAAGACGCAGGGGCATCCCAGACGCAGTTATTCCCACCATGCTACGTGCCAGGAAGCCTGTTTCGGCTGCGCATTATCATCATATCTGGCGTGCTTATATCTCATGGTGTTCCAGTTGGGGTCTTCCGTCTAGAACTTTTTGGTTGTCCCGGTTTCTGCTTTTCCTTCAGACGGGTCTAGATTCTGCCCTCTCCATTTTCTTTCAAAGAAAATTGGCCCTCATTCCTGAGGTGCAGACGTTTCTTCAAGGGGTCTTGCGCATGCAGCCTCCTTTTGTACCTCCAATAGCTCCCTGGGACCTAAACTTAGTGCTTCTGTTTCTTCAGTCGCCCATGTTTGAACCTTTGGAGGAGGTCGATCTTAAGTACCTGTCTTGGAAGACTGGGTCTCATTCAGACCAGCTTGCGAGTGCAGGACACTCGCAAGCGGGTCAATGTTACCCCAAAGCATATGCACACGATGGAGGGAGCTCCATCGTGCGCATGCGCGAGGCCCGGAGCGTCAGCCAAGCTGTCGCTCCGGGTCTCGCACCAAAGGGGGCGTGCTGTCGATGGTGACTGACAGCACGCCCCCTTTGGTGGGCGTGCTGGGGGTGTGGCTGCCAGATGGAGGCATTCCCATGGGAACACCTACCGTCTGGGTCCAGCCCCACTGACATCACTAGTGATGTCAGTGGGAGTGATTTTGGCTCTGATAGAGCCAATATCACTCCAGGGCTTGCGGTCACCGATACCCTACCGCAGGGTCTCGTCGCAAGCCCGATGGTCGCGATGGTCTTGACCATCACGACCATCATCATGGACGCTCGCATAAGCTGTGGGTGGTAACCCACAGCTATGCGAGCATCCAAAAGGCCACTCCACATTTAAATAGGATGGCCCTGATTCAGAGTGAGCGCTCTGGTCAGAGCATCCGGCTCTGAATCAGGGCCACTGTCCTCCTCCTCACTCTCACTTTGGCTCATAGAGTTTCAGAATTGGGTGCTCTGTCCTGTAAGCCACCTTACCTTGTGTTTCATGCTGATAGGGTGGAACTCCGGATGGTAGCCACCTTCCTTCCCAAGGTTGTGTCGGCTTTCCATATCAATCAGCCTATTGTGGTACCATCGTTGCTGGAGGACTCTGGTGGATCTTCTACCTTGGATGTGGTTAGGGCTCTCTGCATCTATGTTGCCAGGACAGCATCCCTCCATAAGTCTGAGTCACTTTTTGTCCTCTATGATGCTGTTTGGAGGGGTTGGCCAGCATCTAAGCAGACTTTGGCACGTTGGATCCAGCTGACTATTCATCAGGCTTATGATAGTGCTGACCGTCAGCCTCCTTCATCGATTTCAGCTCATTCCACACGTTCTGCATCATGGGCGGCTGGTAGAGGAGCCTCGACGTCACAATTGTGCCGTGCAGCCACTTGGTCTTCAGTTCACACGTTTGTCAGGTTTTACAAATTTGATACGTTTGCTACTTCGGCATCCCGTTTTGGCCTGTGGGGAAAACTTTGGGACGTCCCCAGCATAAGCGCCTCCAGTGTCCCCTAGTGGATGAAAGAGAAAATGGGATTTTGGTACCTGCCGGTAAATCCTGTTCTCTGATTCCACAGGGGACACTGGATGCCCACCTCTGCACTCTTAGCCTGCCTGTTTGTCTCATTCCATATGTTGGATGCTTCTGTCATGTGTGTTCTTCTCTCCTTTTTTGGTTTGTTTACTCCGCTTGTTCTCCATCTCCTCTCGGTCTTCATTTTCTAAACTGAGGGCTGGTGGGGCATAGAGGGGGAGGAGCTTCACACTTCTAAATTATTTAAAGTGCCAGCTCCAGTTATCCACACCTCTATACCCCCCAGCGTAAGCACCTCCAGTGTCCCCTGTGGAATCAGAGAAAAGGATTTACCGGTAGGTACCAAAATCCCATTTTTTGTATATAACCACTATATTTAGCATACACAGAAATTATTATTATTATTATTATAGTTATTATCATAGGCATCAGAACAGGGTGGGCAAGGGGGCAGTTCACCCCACCAAAAAAACCACCACATTTTTGAGGCGCCAGTCGAGCAGTGGCTGCAGATGTTCATGGGCTGTGCATTACAGTAATAGGCTGCACAGCACCTGCACTGCACTGAGGAGGAGGTATAATGTGTGGTTTTCAAGTTAAAAGACCACATATTACACCTCATCCTTTGGGCAGAGCAGAGCTGTGCAGCCTATTGCTCTAATGCACAGTCCCTACCTCTTGCTCCCCTGAGGTCCCACCCTCCCCATCCTCCATGGTGCCGGCCTCTACCTAGCAACAGGTAAATTGGATGGAAAGGGAAAGGGGGAGGGGGTCACCAATATTAAATTATATCCCCCCATATAAAATAACTCTGATTACTTATTATTAACCCTATGTGGGCATGGGCAAATGCAGGATTTTCTGCATGCGCTTATTATTATTATTATATTTAATAGAATTGATTTACATTTAGCTAGGTACAGCATACACTGCAGCACAATATAGTTACATAAATAAAAACTTAATGAAATATGATAAACAGAAAAAAAGGTAAGAGGCTCCTATTCCTAAGTTAACGGTGTTCGATATTGGATGCAGAAGGCTGTTTCAGTTCAAAAAGTTATCCAAGTTTTGTGTGAATTTTATATAGGGAGGTAATCATCTAGAATAGCTTAGGGAAGTGTTTCCCAAACTGTTTGCCTCTAGTGCCAGGGGGTGCCGCAGCAGACCTACAGGGGTGTAGCGGCCGGGAGGTCCAGTTCGGTCCCTAAGGGCCTGTCTCTCACACCAGCAAAATGTACTAAATACAAGCTTGTTTTTGTTTTTTTAAATTACCAAGTATAGTTTGCAGCCATATGCAAGATGCGGCTGATAGCCTAATGAATTGCAGTGAAAGCTTGGTGATTGGTGCCTGCATGGGCAGGTGTAAAGCAAGGGCTGCTAGTGCTGGCAGAGAGTGGGGGCCGAGCTCCAGCTGTGATGATTGCCCTGCCTGCCCCTCATATTTCCCCCCAAAGCAGCTGCCTATCAGGATGTGGTGCAATGAAAAAATTATGAGTGGTGCCAACAGAAGCGCTCCCACTCAGGACCCATGCCACGTTCTGTACTGTTGACCCTGGTCTCTGTTTCCATAGGGAGAGCAGCTCTTCCTCTGCACATGCAGCACTCCCTGTGCTGTGCTCCTCCTCCACTGGGTGTTCACTTATTATCTTAGCAAAACTGCTCTGCCTCAGTTTTCCATAGTATATCACTGTACAGTTGTAATCCTTTCCTCTACAAGGCTTGTGTGTCACGACCAGAGGCCCTCATTCAGAGCAGCTCGTAAGCGGTCATATGCTCGTAGTCATCCGATGTTGTTAAACCATGCATGCTTCCGTGTAACAGTGCGCATGTGCGTATGGCTGATTGCGATCATTTTTTCAGTCGTTCGTCGAATAGCAAACATGAAGTGACATGTCAAATGTGATTGACAGAACTGTCCGTTTTGGGCAGTGACGGGGGTGGAGATGGGAAAACGCTGGCACGTCGAGGTGTTTTTTGGGCGTACATAAATTATCTGATGTGAACGGCCAATGTGAACGGAACAAGGGTTACGTCACTGTCTGATCCACTTTCCATTCAAACTGCTCGCTCAGCTTGTGGTCTGGTATTCTCTACCGCAATGACAATGGTCTCTTCATTCTTCCCGAGGCTCATCGATGGTTTTCCGATTTATCAATTGAGGCCTCAAAAACAATCAGTTTTGAATTGCAAAAATGCTTGCAAGGTGTTTAGCCAATAGCCTTTTTTTAGTAGCAAAAAACCGTACGCAGGTGAACTACTCAGCTGCTAATTTCTGGGTTAGACAATCAATTAGCTTACAAATTTATTTTACATTTGCGTGTTTATTCCAAATTTGATTTCTATTTTTTTTAGGGCAACAATATTGTACGCAGGTTTGTTGTTTTTCTTCATTTTTTAGGGGCCAAGAAAACAATCGTCCTTTTGTTTTTTGCTAAGTGTTAATTAAAACTCATAAATTGTTTTTAACCCTTGGTTTTTTTTTACAAAAATAATGTTTAGATTTCCATTGTATTGTTTGTAATGTTGTTTGCGGGATTACCTTTTAACCAGTTTTTGAATAAATTAACAAGAGAATTGTGCAGATTTTCAACATTATTTTATTTTATTTTTTATTTTTTTTTTTAATTTTGCGGAAATAAAAAAACTTGATAACGTAAAAACAAATAACAAATGATTTTAGAAACACACAAACAAAATAAGTGGCATTTGAAATCCACAAACAAACACAATTAATAAAAATATCACAAGAAAGGAGAGGGAGGTTTAGGGCATTAAGGAATATAGGGCAAACACTGAGAAGGATTGTGGGAAAATTAGCCAGTGCTGTCATCGCCTTTTGGCCCATTTGGACGGGGTAGGGAGGGAGCCTGAACGGGTCTGGGATGTCCTTCTGCTGGCCTGGCCAGAGGCAGATGTTGAGGCCTCTGGACTAGGCATAGGGCAAGGCACATTTGGAGGGATGGCTGTTGTTGTGCCAGAGGAGGAGGGTCCTGATGTTCTGGCAGGAAGGGAGGCCGGCTCCAACATGTGCTGGCGAACGAGCTGCTCCAGGCATTTGCTATTCACACGTTGGCCCCAGTATTTTCCGCCAGGGCCTTAGCAATGGTCACGTTGGCAGCAGCACTTTGCTCCAGGGCGTCCGCCACCCATAGCAGATTGGCGTCCATCCTCAGCATAATCTCGGTCTGCTGATCCGTTTTAATATTGAGATCAGTGAGGAGACCCACTGCCTGCGAGGGGGAATGCCCTGGACTGTCTGCCACAGGGTCCCCAGCTAGATCTACTGCTTCCTCCCCTGCAGAGCCAGCAGAAATTCTGCGGCCAAAGCTCCCCTCTGGAGCAGACTCATCCACCTGTGTCTCTGTGAGAAAAAAGAGAAAAGAGTAACATTATAATCTAGATATTGTCCCAAACACATTTCTGAGTTGTTAACATTACAACATTTACCTGGGGCAACATGAGGAGCCGCAAAGTCTGGCATGTCGGTATACATGTTCGACATGCCAAACACCTCCTCATCCTGCACACACCCCTGGGCCATCTCCTCCAAATCTTTGAGCTCCAGTGACACAGGGTTGGGACCCTCACCTCCCCCCTGCATGCCTAGCCCTATCAGCCAGTTTTTGCATAAGATAATATTTGAAGTTGCTCCATCTGTGGGATAAAAAGTTGGCATTATTCCGGCAGTATTTTGACCTGTAAACACTTTTTACTAAAATGTAGTTTTTACGTACCGGCGTCTGACCTCCCTTGTTGAATGTTCAAAATCACCCACCCTATTGACACCACTGGCTATGTCATCCAACATTTTCCATTTCTGGCTTGCACCCATATTCCTTGCTGCCTGTGGCAAGTTGTCATTGCACATTTGCACCAAAACCTCCATCTCCTTTCTTGTGAATTGTGGCTGCCTTTTTTTTTTGGTTTAGTTGGCCTACTAGGCCCAGCAGCCTCTTCCATGGCATCCTCAACACCTTTTTTTAAAATGGGATTAAAATGTATAATGTAAAATGTTCCCAAAATTATTGTTAAACAGAATCCTTTTGCCCAAAAAAGAGAAATACTTACCTGGCACCTCTTGGCCAGTGCTTTGCTGCTCTGTAGTCATTTTGGACTTTCAGGTCTCACTACAGCAGACTGATTTGGCTTTTCAGTGACGTTTTTACACATGCGTCAGCATTATTCGGCCGCATCATTGACTGTGCGCTCCTATTGTCTGTCCTTAATTTGAGCGGGAAAATAAAGACTATTTATGGCTTGGTGTGACTGGAGTCGATGTGGCATGTTGTTTGTTGGAGGTTTAGCATTGGAGTGGTTTTGAGGTTTTGTGGTTTAGTGAGTAGAAGGAGGACATTTTCGGAGCGTTTTTTTGGCTTTTTTCTAGCTAATTTCTTTTCCGTTGGATATTTTTTTTATTGTTTGGCTATTTTTTTGTGATTTTTTTAGTAAGTATTTTAAAAAACCACCGTAAAAAATAATAGTAAATAGTTTACAAATGTTTTTAATATTTTTTTTTTTTGGTTTACAGTTTGTTTGGCATTGCCCCAGTGAAGTTTTTGAACTTTGGGATATTTGTCTGTTTTTGGTAAGTGTTTTTGTTTTCATGATTTTACAAATTAGATGTGTTGTTCTTAGCATATGTTTCTCAAAGTAATGTTGTTTATTTTCTGGGAACAATCATGTCTTACCACTAAATGTAGCGTACTATTTAGCGAACTAATGTTTGAGTGGTTTTAACTGTAAAAGTAGCGTACTATTTAGCGAACTAATGTTTGAGTGGTTTTAACTGTAAAAGTAGCGTACTATTTTGCGAACTAATGTGTCTTGATTTAACTGTAAAAGTAGCGTACTATTTTACGAACTAATGTGTCTTGATTTAACTGTAAAAGTAGCGTACTATTTTACGAACTAATGTGTCTTGATTTAACTGTAAAAGTAGCGTACTATTTTACGAACTAATTTTTTACTAAATTTTCTGGGTAAAATCTTAACACTAAATGTAGCGTAGTATTTTCTGAACGAATGTGTGCTCCCTTCTTTATTTTTTCACGAAAACAATTTGTTTACAATTATATTTTCTTTAATGAATCTTAAACATATTTTCTACTTTTGAAATGTAGGGTGTTCTGCACATGACACGTCCCAGGCCTCAAAGCATCTTTGGATTTATTAGAAAAGATAAGTATATTTTTCTTAACACATTTGTCTAAAACTACCTGGCTTACCATTTCAGGTTGATGTTGGTCATATTATATTGGCCATGGTTCCAGAACCCGACCAACCTCAACTTCGTCCCAGGCGTAGGCCTCATAGGCGTGCAAGGCCCCAGATATATAGAACACGTGTCACCCTTTTTGGAATGCCAGATGATGAGGTGTTAAGGCAATACCGTCTGCCGCCACAAATCATCATAGACACTCTCATTAATAGAGAGTGATCTTGAACGGAAAATTGAAAGTCCTACAGCAATACCACCACTTACTCAATTAATGTCGGTGTTACATTTTTGTTCCTCAGGATCCTTTCAAACCACTGTGGGAATAGTTGCGGGAATATCCCAATCCCCCTTTTCAAGGATCCTGAGTGATGGAGGCCCTTTTTAAACACCTTAATCATTTTATTAAAATGCCATTGGATATGGGTACCCTTAATGTGGCGAAGGCCAATTTTTACCAAATAGCTGGCTTCCCACACATCATAGGGGTTGTGGATGGCACTCACATACCACTTCAGCCTCCAGCAAGGCTGGAGGCTATTTTTAGGAACCGCAAGCACTTTCATTCACTGAATGTAATGGTGGTATGTGATGCCTCCCTCCAGATCCAGTCCCTGAATGCCAAATTCCCTGCCAGTGCACAAGATTCCTTCGTCATCCGGCAATCAGGGATTTGGCACAAATTAAACAACCTACAAGCTGGTGATACGTGGCTTCTGGGTAAGTTGAAACCTTCTGTTGAAACCAATGCAAAGCTTGTTACACAATGGTTCTGATGTTTGTTTTTATATTTTCACAGGAGACAGTGGTTACCCTTGCACGCCCTGGCTGCTCACTCTTTATTTGGTTCCCACACCATGGCCGCAAAGTAAGTTTAATTCCACACTTGCAGCCACCAGGCAGGTGGTGGAGTGCTGTATCGGCCTTTTAAAAGGCCGATTCAGATGCCTCCACTGCTCTGGTGGCGAGCTCATGTATTTGCCGGATATGGTTTCTAAAATTGTGGTCCTGTGTGGGATATTTCACAACATCACCATAAGGAGTGGTGTCCCAATGCAGCCAGAGGATGCCTTGCCTGAGGATTCCCCCCCCCCGAGGTTGGTCGGAGGTCAGTATGTGGGGGGACCATACGCGAGGATGTGGTGGCCAGATTTTTTAGGTCATTATTTAAAAAAATTAAGTTAATTGACACAATGTAGACATGTAAGATTTTAATGGCCAATTTTAATTTGTGTTTTATCTTTTTTTGTCTTTTATTCCATAAAATTAACCTAAAAAATGATGCCTACTACCTGATCCAAAAAATGACTTCATGTGGCCACATTGGATATAACTTCTGGAACAATGATTTGTGGATTCATGTTGGCATGCTACTTCTTCAAACAGTTCTTTATTGTTGTTGTTATTTTGTTCTTTTTGGTGTTGGTTGTATTTTTGAGTGTGTTTTCACTGTGTGAATTGATTCTGACAATTCACTTTGTGTTTATTATTTGTGTGCATTAAATTTTTGTTTAAGGTTAAACAAACATTTCCTTGGTAAATTACAAGCAAGTGTAACCTGGTCCAAAAAAGGCAAACTTGATTAATGGCTAATCCTGTAATGTGTTAAATTGTAAAGTATTTTACCCTGCTTTGTGGCTAAAAACAAACACCAAAGGTATTATGGTGAATCGGTATGTTTTCTAATCTAGGCCTAAGCAGGTTTGATTTAATTTTTACATTACCCACAAAAATTTTTTTACAAAAATTGCTGTTAATTCTACAAACCTATTGGTATTGTTAGGTGTTTAATGTGCCAGCTTACATACTTACTTGAGCTTTCTACAATCTAATTTACATTATTTAAAAAAACATGCTACAATAGTCGACTTATGTAAGGTTCAACAATCTAATATTTACAGACAAGGAATGAGACTTTAATAAATCAAAATATATTTTATTTTTTTAAACATTTTTAGGGCGAAAATATAAAAAACTAGTGGTGCTGGAGTGCCAAGAAATGATCCAGGACCACGAGCATGCCTACTACATGGCCCCTCAAGCTCTGCAAGCTGGAAAGCAGTTCTTGGTTCCACCTCTGGTCCTCTGTGGGTTAAAAAAATGTGTGGATTACTAAAATGACACCTTAATTTATATATTTCCAAACAACTTAAAAATCAGACTATACTTAAAAAAAGAGAAAAAAAAACACCAAAGTAATGCCAAACGCAAAGATTGTATAATTAAAAAAAAAAAAAAAAAACACATAAAAATACAACAAATAATAGGGAGAACTACACAAAAATACTACATTTGTTGTTACCGTAAACAAGAAAGACACAAGTATGAGTGTTTGGACATGTGTCATATGTGTAAAGGGAAAACATCCTAGACATTGTTTGACAAAGATATATATCCAAAACATTAGAAATACTTAACAAATTGTAAATGCACAGGCAAAAGGACAACATCAACCAAAAACAAAATAATGCAAAAGCAACCATATTTTTAAAGGGAAACATACCGGTCATAACGATGACTGGGCCTGGAGCCCCGACATCGTCCTCCTCAGAGGTGGGCCAGTGCTGGTCGGATGGAGGAGGGGTGATTTGGCTGGAAGTGGAGGGTGATGAAAAGAGAGGGGGGGTGGAGGGGAGGGTGAATTTTGAGGCATGGAAATGTGATGAGAGGGAGGGGCATCACGGTCTGCCAGGTCTGGGGTGGAGGGGGAATTTGGGGAAGGGTGGGGAGAGGAGGTTTGGGTGGGAGTGGGGGATAGGGGATGAGATCGTCTGCGCTCAGCCCCTAAATGATGGATAAAAATTTATATTATTTTTTTTTTTTTTAACTAACACACCCCAAAAAAAAGTGCAATACGGAAAACATGCACACGCAGGTATGTCCTAAATAAAGAAACAGGGCTAGACGGGAAACAGGCACACGCAGGTATGTCCTAAATAAAGAAACAGAGCTAGATGGAAAACAGGCACACGCAGGTATGTCCTAAATAAAGAAACAGGGCTAGACAGAAAACATGCACACGCAGATATGCTTACATTTAAAATGTTAAAATAATACACTTACTTTCCTGAATTTGCTGACGCAAATTGTCCAAAAGGCGTGGGTATCTGCGGTGTAGATCGGACCATCGCCTTTCGAGCTGGCCGATATTGCGGCGGTAGCCCAATGTACGCAGCCGGCGCTGCACCTCCACATAGGCTTGCCGCTTGCGGCGGTTAGCGATGGGGGCTGGATGATCTGTTATTCTCCGGTCCATCACATCTGTGAGGACCAGGAGTTCGCGACGACAAAATGCTGCGGCTCTCATGATGGCAATGATTTTTTCCACATAAAACAGTTTTAATAAAGGTCCCAGAAAAAATTTGATTGGCTAATGTACTTTGAAAATTAACAGAAAGCATTCTATTGGTTATTGTATGAGTCATGTGACCTACACCCTCAAAAATATAATGTGAGTTATGATAGGCTTGATGCAGTGACATGCGTAAGCTACTTTAAATATTATTAATAAAGATGAAAAATCTGTATATAAACAAACGCTAAACAATAGTAGCATTCAAACAAACTTAAAAATTTGAAAAACCATCCCCTTGGTACAAACGTCCGTATTCTGCGAAAGGAATGTCACACACGAACAATAATAAAGTTTATTGACATTGTAAAAAAAAACGGATTGCAAAGTTGTTAATACCGATTAAGCTAATGAATATATTGATTGCTATTAATCGATTCAAGTGTGTTTGCAGAATGAAATAGCAGGCAATCGAAAAATGACAGGCCCACTTCCGGATTTGACTTGTGCGAGCGTTCCCTGCAACCAAAGAGGAGACAGACGGTCGCTATTTTGAATGTTCGCTAGTTAGAGGAGGGGTTGGGAGACTATGGGGCGGAAGATTAGCTGCAAGCGAACATACGAGCGAGCGCTTGAATTTACATTTTTTCGCTCGTTCGCCGAACGAACGGCCACTTGCGTCCGGGTCTGAATCAGGTCCAGAGTTTCTCGGCATGATGGTCAATGGGTATTACCTGGCGGGGGGCGTCTGGCAGTGGTGCTGGTGTTTGTCGAGGGGCGTTGGCTGTGCGTGGTTATGTGTGGGAATGTTGTCACTTTGGGCTGGTGAGGCCTGGTGGTGCTTCCGTTCCACTTCGGCATGGGCGCTGCCATCTTGCCTCTGGTCACGTGACTTAATCGCCCAATCCTGGTTTGTCACATGCTCTCTCTGGCCAGTCACGGCACAGCACTTGGTATTTAGGGAGGTTCAGAGCCTCACTTCATTGCCAGTGCAACATGTTTTTCAGCGTAGCTGAGAGAGAGTTCCCAGTGCTCACCACCTGTTTCCTATGATATGCTACCTGCCTGCCTGCTTGTCTGCTCCAACCCCACTGGACTACCCTGCATCCTCCATTACCTTCCACTTGCCTGAGTACCTGAGTCTGCTGTTCACCCTACACCTTGCCTCCACTGACACTCTGCTGGATAATCCTTCCTCAGCCTGCATTTTTCATTTCAGCCACTACACCTGATTTCTCCAGCCTGTCATCAACTGGATATTTCCCTATTAACCAGTCACTTCCTGGACATTGTCCATTGCCTGTCACTAACTGGACTTTTTCCCATTACTTCACCACAGCTCCCAAGTGCACTTAGTGCTATATCTGGACTTTAGTTTTTGTCATATTCATGTCTATTAAACCACTCATTAAAAGTTCCACCTTTTCATTTATAGTGTGTATGTCACCATGTCTCCCTATTGTGTGTCACTATGCCCCCAAGTATGTGTGTCTCCATGCCCTCCCAGTATGTGTATCACCAGGGCTGGATTAAAGCTTGTGGGGTCCCTGGGGCAACTAAGTTGTGGGGGCCCCAACCAAGCCACATGGAACCTCGGCAGAGTCACACCAATCCTATGTGGGCAAGGGCAAATGCAGGATTTTCTGGGTTTCTAAATACTCAGAAACCCCCCTGCATGCGCTAGTTGTGGGTGCCCCTCTGTGTGTGGGGGCTCCAAGATGTCGCCCCCCCCTTTATTCCAGCCTTGTGTGTCACCATGTCCCCCCAGGCCCCAATGTGTGTGCCACCTTTCCCCAGTGTGTGTGTTACCATTTCCCCTCCAGGCCCCAGTGTGTAGCTATGTCCACCCAAGCCCCAGTGTGTGCATCACCATGTTCCTCCACCAGGACTCCCAGTGTGTGTGCCACCATGCTCCCTCAGGACCTAGTATGTGTGATACCATGCCCCAATATGTGTCACCATGTCCCCCCAGGCCATAGTGTGTGTCTTTATATTGTCATCCCCCAGGATCTATTATGTATGTGTGTCACCATGTCCCCCTCCCCTAAGCCCCACTGTGTATGTTTATATGTCCATCCCCAGTATGTATATCACCAGGCCCATCCAGCCCTCAACATATATATCTATGTCATCCCATGCCCAAATGTGTCTCTTATCATCCTTTTGTGTGTCTGGTCTTTTTTTTCCTCCCTTGTCTGTGTCTCCCATCACTCCTCTTATTATATCTTTTTCTCCACCTACTTCTACCATTGACCACACAGCTTTCCCCTGTGCCCTTCACAAACCACTGTTCCTCTTGAAAGAAAAAGTATGGTGCTCTAATCAGCTTAATGACATTGCACAGGTGCTTGTTAGGAGTTCCCTGTGCCTCGGACATGAACCCCATAATGTTAGGGACGCCTTGATGTTGGCCTGGCCTGGCGTTTATTCATATATTTGCAAATGTTTGTAACCAATACCTCTGAATTTCTATTATTATGTAGGATTCAAGTTTTTTTGTTGATATTGCTGCAGTGTGCTGGAGGGAATATACCTTTTTTTCTGCAGTTCACTGTTCCTCTTGCCCTGCATTTTCTATTGCAACCCCTTTTCTTCTTCTACTTTTGCCCTCTTTACCACTTACCTTCCTCCTCCTCTTCTGCTGAAGGTGATGGAGTCTTTCTGCAGCAAATCAGACACGACACAGAGATTCCTGAGGATGACAAGCACAATTAGTTTGTGTTTTTTAAAACTTTTTATTTGTTCAAGGAAACAATAGAAATTTGCATAAAAAAGACTGCAAATTATATATCAGAAATGTTTTTGCAGTGTTTCCTAAATTTTCTGAAACATGACATGCAAATATAAAAAACAAAGACAAGAGGAGGGATGGGGAAGAGGGAGAGAAGACAGGTAAATATCAAACAATACACATCACAAATATACAAACAATAAGTGATGGAATAAGTCTTACTAGGCCACAGGGCACATAAACCGATGAGGAGGACCCAAGGATGGCAAGGCAGGCAGTCAGATTAAGAACCCTGTACACCCAAAGGAAGCACCAATCCAGAGGAGGAGTTGAGCCATGGCTCTCTCTCAAGAGCTAGGTGCCCCAGACAAGTTCAAATTTGTGAGGGCAATCATGTTGGTAGTAGGTAATCTTTTCCATGCTAGTGATATACCAAACATAGGGCCTGATTCAGAGATGGGAATAGAGAGAGAGAGATAGCACTTAACAGTGTACCTGGGCAAACCATGAAGAGGTGTAGATACATAATTTTTTTTGCATGTAGGGTAAATACTGGCTGCTTTTGCATGTAGCTCACAAATATTGCACAACTTTATTATTACACTGCACTTTAGATATCAGTTGGATACGTCCCTCCCAAATCTAAATTTCTCTACACATTTTAAATCTGCCCCACCTGCAGTACAGCATGGTTTCAACAAGATGATCAGTTGAGAGAAGGATATATTTCTATTCCCAATTTTGAATCAGGCCCATAATTCCTAGAAGCAGAAACTGCAGGTGGGTCAGAGGACTTCCAATTTCTGTCTCTTAAAGATTTTTCTGCATCTAAAATATGGGAGAATAATTTATTCAGCAAAAAATTATATCTGGATATGGCTGCATGAACAGGAACACCCATGGATTTAAGGAGATCGATAGGACAGAGAGGGAATTGACAAGTGAGAGAACTTGTTTCCAAAATGGGACAATATGAGGGCATGTCCACCAAATGTGGAGGAGTGTTCCTCTGTGGCCACAATTCCACCAGCATCTACAAGTGGGTGTAGGGAACATTTTGGAAAGTTTGGCCGGCATGTAATATCACTGATAGTAAAGTTTATATGCAGTTTCCTTAATTTGTGTGGAGATAGAACTCATGGCTATCCCTTCCCTCACCTCCTCCCAGCAGCAATCATATGGGGGTGGTACCAGATCATTCTGCAACTCCTGTTGGGTGACCTTGGGGAACAGAGGTAACATCAATTAGCAATACGTAGATAGGAGAGATCATTCCCCTGAGAAGTGGGCAATTAAGGCAGAGCAGATCAAAAGGGGTGGGTGCATATAGGATGTCTGACTGGAGAAGAGGCATAAGAAAGTGATGGACCTTGAAAAATTCAAAAAAGGGAGAATAGAATGAAGAGAATTGCTGATTAATATCATCCATACAGGCCCAGGAACTGCAGGTGGTGAGGTCATAAACTAATCATATCCCTGCCCTCTGCCAGAGCTTAAAGTGGGGAGAAGAGACCCCAGATGGAAAATCAGGATTGTTCCATAGTGGGACAAGAGTAGAGGAGGAAATGGACAGCTGGTATCGGTGCAACAATAATCCCTCAAAGACAAACAGAATTTAAGGGAGGGAAAAAAGGTTAGAGAGGCAAGTATATGACTACTAGATAAAACCCAAATAGAGACCAAGAATCATACACCCAGGTATCCAGCCTCTAGGTCTACTCAAGTAATAGCATCAGGCAGGGCAAAGCTAGCTGCTACCTGGCTAAATTGAAAAATTAAAAGAGACCATGAAATGTGGCATCTAGAGACAACACAATCTAGGAAGCCTGCCAATGATTAATGATTTCAATGAGGTCAATTGCTCTCTTGGTGTTGTTCCTTGGCTGGCGGGTTGGAATGAATCCCACCTGGTAATAATGTATCAAGCCAGGGAGAACACCATTCAAAATCTTCGTATAGGGTTTAATTTCAGTATTAAGTAGTGAGATCAGCCTATACTGTAGTTGGCACAGTCATGTGGATCTTTCCCCTCTCTGATGTTTTACCACAATTCTCACTTCCAACATTGTTTTAAGCAAATAAGCCAAATGCAGAATAGAATTAAATAAGGAATGCAGATGGAGGACCAGAACGGCCGGAATTTCTTATAATAAACCACAGAGAATACATTAGGACCAAGAGCTTTAGAGGATTTATGGATCTTGAGGACCTCAACGATCTCCTCATCTGTTATATCTAAATTTACTTGAGCAGCCGCCTGTTGAGAAAGTCTAGGAAGCTGGACACAGCGGAGAAATTCAGTAATTGCGTCTACTGAGGGCTTAGGTCCTGTTTCAGATCTATGCAAATTGGAATAGAAAGAGTGGAATTCCTTGAAATAGTCTGCTTCAAATGTTGCAGAGCCCTAGCCATATGCTCAGAAAGGAGTAGTGACAAGTCATCATTTAACATTGTTGAGATGGTCTAAAGGTGCCTGGGAACAATTAACTTTATGTTGCTACTGAAGTTCCTGGAGTTTAATATTTAAGGAGAGATACTGGGATTCACTAAACAGGAGGCCATACTAATTAGATGACCCCATATGAGCACCTAATGGGCTTCCCACAAGGTTATGGGAGAAATGTCAGGATAACTATTTAGTTGAAAATTTTTAGCTAAAAGGATCATAATTTGCTGGAGATATTCTGGATTATGCAAAAGAGAGTCATTATTCCTCCAACTAGAAGGAGGGGCAAGAAGCAAGGATTAAAAGGTCAGCAGTTATCAATCAATGGTCTGACAAGAACATCAGGTGTATACAGGCCTTTTGAAGTTTGAGAGTCAGATCACAGCTGAGGAGGATCATGTCAATCCTAGAATAAGTTTTATGAACAGCTGAATAAAATGTGTAGTTACTTGCGGTAAGCTCAATGATCCTAAAGGACTCAAAAAGAAGGTGGTGTTTATAAAGAGTCAATAAAGCTGTGGGTGTGTGTTGCTCTGAGCAAGGCACAGATGGTGATTGGGGGAAATAATTCTCTAAATAACTGTAAACTAACCCATTAAAATCATCTGCCATAATTACTTTTCTACGAACATGGGAAATTTAGAAAAATTTTGAAAAAAAATACCATTGATTTTGGTTAGGGTCATAAAAATTCACCAAGTTGCATAAGGTATTATTCAGTTTACTGACCAGGGTTGGCCACCTGCACTCATTGTCAGCATGAGTATCCAGTAGCTTGAAAGTTAGAGTCTATTAGAGTTGCTACCCACATTTTTTCTGTTCGGAATCACAAGCATGGAAGGTGAGGGGATATGATCTAGATTTCAGTTCCGAGTGAAGACCCTTCTTAAAGTGGCTTAAAATATGCTTGTGTTTTAACTTCCATGCCTACCATAAATGACAGCTCTAAAAGTTTTGATTCATATTTAAGTTCCTATGTGTCAACAGCAGTTTCTGCATAATTTTATGAATTTTGCTATGTACTAATAGCCTAATGCAGGAGAATTTACAGACCGCAGTCCCCATTATTATTAATAGGGACTACAATCTAACCCCTATGTTTCGTACCTAGGGGTGCCGCAAAAAAATCTGACACACTAAGGATGCCATGAACCTAGAAATTTTGGGTACCACTGGCTTAGGGTGATTAAAATGTAAGTTTGGGAATTGTATAGATTTAACACCCACTATGGTGATGTTATTGGTAATAACACCAAAATCTGTGTTAAAAATTATGAATTTAATAGACTTGAATGAACAGTTTACTTTTCAGGTAATACTTGAATGTTTGGAGACTAAGGGAAGCGTTTTTGTATGAGTGAGCAAAATACACCCCAAAATATCCTGTAAGTGGGAATGGGTGCAAGTAATGAGTTAGAATTGAAGACAAGGGTCTTGGACAGACCATAGTAATTTAGTTAGAATATATGTAGATACAAAGATGTGTGTTAGTACAGATATGTTAATTACTTGTATAGTATGTGAACATTTGGGCAGTCGAATTAGTCAAGCTATTAAATTCAAATTGTAATGATAAAAAGCCTGGTTAGAGCTGGAAGAGCAGCACTCTGGCACTGCTTCCATCCTCAGTGCAGACAGGTAAGCTGAGCAGGTGGCCTCTAGGTCCTGCCGGAGTTTAGTAAAAGGACTAACCTCAGACATGTACTACTGTGCATGCATGGCATCTTCTGGTGTCTTTCTCCCTGGTATTCATGCCGAGTAGATGTGACTCAAAGACTCTCCAATATACTAGCCATGCAGAGCCTATACAAATACCACAAGTACACTATGCAATCACCACTATAGTATATGACATATTGCTAACATCTGCCAGTGCGTTTACCACTCAGATGCTGGCACACTACAATGCCCAGCAATACCCTAAAGCTCCAGGCTGTTTCTATATGCTACAGTTATACCTGTGATATCCCCATGTCTTATGCTATTTGCTGTTGTACCTAGTTCAGTAAAACTTTTAAACTGTATCTGCTATGTGGCCACTAGCAAAAACAACACACTCAACATCATATATAATTTGGCCAAGTGTATTCCCTTTTGTGTGGGGGACTACTACATCCAGCTTCACTGCAACGCACCACACTGTTACTGCAAATAATGGGCCCAACATTCTCCAGTTAATTGGCTCCGGATCCCCATACACCTACCAATACTCTGCTAATAGTACAAAACTAGTAGAGAGGTAATTTTGATAATCATTTGTAACAGCAGGGTGCAAATAAAAGTTAAGTAAAGAAATACTATTTTCATATAGTGCAACTCAAGTAGACAAAAAAAATCATTTTTCAGGAGGTGGATTTCTAATAAGAAATGGAAGACCAGTGCACAGCTACATAATAATGATGATGACTATCAGCAGCACAATCTAACCACTTCTGATTGGCTGCAAATGTAGGATCTTCCAGCCTTCTCCGTCCATCACATATTACCAAGGCTTCCACCTCCCGAGAGGAGAGAAAGCCAAGGTTGAATAAGGCACAAACTCTGTTTCCATGGTGAAGTGGAAATGAGCCTAATAGAAAAACTTTAGAAATAAAGGTAGGGAAAAGTTATTTCCAATGTTGGGCCAGGGCGGCTCATGCTACTGTGCATATATGTCCTATAACATATTGTTTATAAGGTTGTACTGTTTCGGGGTACATAAGTAAGAGGGCCACAGATGGGGAAGGGGTTAAAGAAAGGTTAACACCTTACTTATTAATTGGAAAACCTCTACTTAATAAATTTGAAGGAGGGGACAGGACCAAACAATATGAAAGCTATGCCCTACTTCACTGCATTGGCACCAGTATATTTAAGGCATGAGGGCCAAAACATAAGAAATCTAGCTGCAGTAAGATATAACCTATTTAATAATTTAACTTGCATTTCAGAATGACTTAAGCAACAAGACATGTGTATGAAAAATAATAAATTTTACTCCATTGGTTGTCGGAAAGAAGGAGGCCTAAATTTTTCTCCCATTGTTTTTGAGCATTCAGTTTAGATGAGGGTGTTAACTCTAAGATGATGTTATACAAAAAGGAGATATCACACTTGCTATTAGTGGAGGTCAAATGAGTCACAATAATAGAGGCAAGAGGACAGGAAGTTCACTGAAAACTTGTCAAGATATTAAACCAATGATGTACCTGAAAATAGTGTAATAGCTCAGATTGAGGTAGAGAGAATATATGGGAAGGAGTGTAATATTGCACCATCTAGAAAATCTCCTAACATTTGTAGGACACAAGTTTGCCACCGAGAAAGATTAATGTTGGGAATTAATTAGCAACGGCTCATAACAAGAGGACTGAGAGCAGAGAGAACAAAACAGGGATCTTGGACACTAATTTGTTCCAAACTTGTACAGAGGCACGAGTGGAGGGAATAGATGGTAGTGTAGTAGGACGCAGGGATCTCGGAGTCCATAAGTTGAGCTAGAAGGCACACCTCCTGATATAATTCAAGGACAGGAAGTGCCAATCTGCCTCTAGCTTGAAGTACGATCACCTGGGAGTGTGCCAATTTCAGGGGACTGGATTTCCACACATAGGCAAACAAAATGGATCTGCATTTATCTAAATATTTTTTGGGGAAGTTAAACAGAATAGTGCAAAATAAATACAAAAGTTTAGGTAGTAGGGACATTTTGAAAGCTGAAAAAATGGCCCAACCATGAGATATCATAAGAGAGCCAAGATTTAAAGAGAGTTGCCAAGTGAGCCATGAGAGGGGGTAAAATCACTTCAAATACCATAGAGGAAAATAAAAGTATATGAATTCCAAGATACTTAATAGAATCAGTTTGCCAGTTATATGGAAAAAAAAATGTTAAGAAGAGATAGAGTCAGAGAGGTTAATAGGAATCTGTCTTGGTCACATTCAATTTATAATAGGAGGCCTCACTATAGGAGTGTAGGAAGGTGTTCAGATGTGGGAGTGAAATTAAGGGATCGGTGATGAAAAAAAGGACATCATCTGCAAACAAGTATAGTTTGTGGTAGTCATTGCCACACCGGACACCGGTGAAGGCTGTATCATTTTGTATCCTAACTGCTATGGGTTCAATTGCTAAGACAATATTAAAGGCGAAAGGGGGCAGCCCTGACAGGTGCCATTAGTGATTGGAAAGTTGTCTGACAGAAAGCGATTACTGAACACATGTGCAGATGGAGTGCTAAATAAAGCTAGGATAAAGGATATAATCTGATCTCGAAAACCAAACTTAAATAAAACTATTTGCATGTAAAACCAATTAAGTCTATGGTATGCTTCTTTGGCATGAAGCAAAAGAAAACCTTTATTAGTGGGAAGGGAGTCGATCAGATTAATCACTCTGCAAGTGTTGTTGGAAGCTGGCCTACCTGGCACAAACCCAACTTGGTCAGGTTGGATAAGAGATGGTAACAGAACATTAAGATGAGTAGCTATCAGTTTTGCATAAAAATTAACATCTACATTAAGCAGGGCGATAGGGCGATAATGTTTCCAGTGAGCCGGGTCTTTCCCAGGTTTAGGTATTGCAGCATCCTGGGCTTCTAGCATTTCTATTGGGAATACCCCCAGGGAGGTCACTTCATTGAATACAGATGTCAAGGTGGGAGTCAGATGGTCCTGAAAAGAAGTGTAAAAGCTGTTGATTAAACCATCGGGACCTGGGGCTTTTCACCTTGGAAGTAACTTAATTGCTGCATCAATCTCCATAGCAGTCCATGGGGCATTTAACATCTGTAACTGATCTTCAGTCAAGGAAGTTAGGCCTAAAGAATGTATAATTAACAAAGACGGTTGAAGTGTAGAAAGATCAGTCGACAGATTACACAGTTGAGTGTAGTAACTGGCACATTGATTTGCTATATCTAATGGATTATAAAATTTAACACCAGCTGGGGAGAAGACACATTTAATCCTGTTTAAGGTTTGTTGTGCTTGGAATTTGCAGGCCAACATCTTACCAGGCCTATTGCCAGCTAAATAAAATCTCTCGTTTAGCCAAATGAGGGCTATTTGCATGTGGGCCAGAAGGAGTTTCTACAATTGGCTCCTAATAGAGGTCAATTCATTACGAAAGTTTTAGAGGGATTAAGCTTATTCCTGTTCTCTGCATCGCAAAGTTGGGTCTCTAAATCTAATTGGCATTGTAAATGTTCCTTTTTAATCATAGCGCCAGCCTGGATGGCAGAGCCCCTAATCATGGCCTTTATGGTGCACTGGAAATTCAGGATAGAGGTATCAGAAGGAGAGTTAGAAACAAAATCTGATAGTATACAATCTATCATAGATTCCACAGGGTGGGTGCAACCCGAAAAAAGTCCTGTAACCGTGCATGGGAACAAGTAATACATGGGGATGAGAGAAGCAGATCTTGTGCAGAGTGGAGATGTCAGGTTGGAAGATATTTTGAGATAAGTGAAGAGACATATGTTGGTGTGGTTTGGTTAATAGCTTTATGTGTGAGTGTAAGTATTTTAAATTGAATATGGTAGAAGACCGGCAGCCAATGGAGGGACTGACAGAGTGGATCAGCAGACAATGAACGTTTGGTGAGAAAGATTAACCTTGCAGCTGCATTCAAAATGGATTGTAGTGGGGAGAGCCTGTTTTTGGGAAGACCAATAAGGAGACTATTGCAATAGTCAATGCAGGAAATAATGAGAGCATGTATTAGAGTTTTTGCAGTGTCTTGCGTAAGATATGGTAGAATTTTGGATATGTTTTTTAGATGTATGTAACAGGATTTAGAGACAGATTGAATGTGGGGAACAAAAGACAGTTCAGAGTCATCCAAGATGAATTGCCAGAGAGACATTCAGTGACACGGACCAGAACAGATGGTGACAAATCTGGGGAGGATAGGTAAATTTGAGTATCGTCCGCGTACAGATGATACTGAAAACCAAAAGTGCTGATTAGTTTGCCAAGAAAGGTGGTATATATTGAGAAAAGCAGGGGACCTATTACTGAATCTTGTGGTACTCCAACTGATAGAGGTAGTGAAGTGGAGGTAGAATCAGAAAAGCAAACAGTGATAAAGCAATTAGATAGGTAGGATGAGAACGAAAAGAGGGCTGTGTCTTGAAGACCTAGGCATTGTAGTGTTTGTATGAGAAGAAAGTGGTCAACAGTGTCAAAGGCAGCAGAGAGATCTAGAAGAATTAGAAGTGAATAATGGCCTTTAGCCTTGGCAGTCACCAGATAAATTACTACCTTAGTCAGTACTGTCTCAGTGGAGTGTTGGGAATTAAAACCTGACTGAAGTAAGTCCAATAAGTTGTGGGTGTTAAGAAAGTGTGTGCGGCAAGTGTAGGCAAGTCTCTCCAGTAGCTTCGAGGGGCAAGCTAGCTGGGAGATAGGACAGTAATTTGAGAAGGAGTTAGGGTCAGAATTTTGTTTTTTCAAAATGGGAGTGATCACTGCATGCTTGAACAGTGATTGAAAGATACCAGTAGAGAGATTACAGATTTTAGTTAAATGTGGAATGAGCACAGGAGACAGAGCTTTACTGATTTGTGAGGGTACAGGATCAAGAGGAGAGGTAGTAGAGTAGGAGGATGAGAAGAGTTTAGCTACTTCATCTTCATTAGTGGGGTCAAATGATGAGAATGTGCCACTGGGTTCAGGTAGGGAATTGAACAAGACCCTGGCTGAGGAAGTGCATACCATTTCATTTGGATATTTTCAATCTTGTTCTTGAAATAGGAAGCAAGATCTTGTGCACTTATAGTAGCTGGTGGGTTGGGTGACGGAGGGGTAAGAAGTGATTTAAATGTATTAAAAAGTCACTTGGGGTTAGAGGCTTGGTCAGAGATAACAGATTGGAAATATGTCTGTTTGGCATTATCCAGTGCATTACGATAAGAGTGGTAGATCATATTATATGTGAGGAAGTCACTTGGAGTATGAGACTTTCATCACTGACGTTCTACTTTACGTGAGAGTTTTTGTAGGTGTTTTTTGAATTTGGAATGCCACAATTGCCATCTAAGTCTACGCAGAATGTGATGGGTAGCTGGAGCTACTTCATCAATGGCTAGTTCTAGGACCTGGTTCAGGTGTGATACAGCAGTCTCAGGACAAGTGAAATTAGAAATAGGTAAGAGTGATTGTTGCAGAGAGGTGGATAGTTGTTCAAAATTAATAGCATTAATATCTCTGTGGGTTTGAGGAGGTTTGGTTGATTTGCTGATTTGCTTGGCATTGAGGTTGACGTAATGGAGGAGAGTGTACAGGTGATAAGGTTATGATCTGAAAGAGGGGAAGGAGAATTAGTGAAATCAGTGACTGAGCATAGTCTGGTAAATACAAGATCAAGGCAGTGGCCATCTTGATGAGTAGAGGAGTCTGGACCTGATTCAGAGCCGGACGCTATTTGTGAACGGTCGTTCAGAAAAAGGGGCCGGCTATTTAAATTGAGTGCTCGCTCTTTGCGGTCTGTTGATGCCTCTATGTCTGAGCGAGCGATCGAAACATGCGCTCGCTATTTTGTAAAGACGCCCCCTGGCCGTTCGCATCATACGTCATCTCCGCTATTTATTAGATTAATCGAGTACATCGAAAGGCATCTGAACTGCTCGCAGTGCTTGTGGTAGGTTTTACTTCCCGCAATCACTGCAAGTAGTTCAGGCTAAAAGACAACCAAGTGACGTGACCGATGACACTCCCTTACTAATTATGCACTCCCATTAAATGCCCGTTTTGACCGTTTGGCTGTTTTGCGAGTGCACAATTTCCGACCGCAATGACTGGTTGGCGCATGCACATTACGACCCATATGCATGCACAGATGTGCGAACATCGCTCGGAGCGAGCGAGCGGCCGCTTGCGAGCGGCTCTGAATCAGGCCCTCAGTCCATTGGGAGAGGCCAAGAGAGGATGTTAAGGAGAGAAGTTTGGAGGCATGAGGGGATTGTGGACTGTCAATGGGTATATTTAAATCACCCATAATAATGGTGTAGATGTCAGAGGATAGGAAGTGAGGGAGCCAGGCATAAAAATGTTCCAAAAATATATTGGGTGGTCCAGGTGGATGATACATAGAAGCAATGCGCAGAGAGAAAGGCGTGAAAGTCCAAATAGAATGTACTTCAAATGATGTAAATGTAAGGGATGGTACCTACGGAATAACTGTGTATGTAAAAGATTGGGACAGTAGTATTCCTATAGAGCTCCTTTATTATTACCAGGCCTGGAGGTGTGCATGAAGTGTAGACCACCATGTAAGAGTGCTGCAGGGGAGGAAGTGTCTGTTTGTGTGAGCCATGTTTCTGTTAATGCCACAACATTGAGGTTATTTGAAATAAAGAGGTCATGGGTGGATGTTAGTTTGTTGCAGACAGAGCGTGCATTCCATAAGGCACATTTCAGTGTTTTGGAGGGTGGTGGGAGGCATGTGATGAGTCTGAGGTTTGCTGGATTAATAGTCCATTGTCAGTAGGGCATGTGTGTAGGGCCTGGATTTGGTGATATGTCACCAGCTAATAGAAGTAGAAGGAGAGAGATATAATTATAGTCCTGGGTTTTGTATGAAAGTTTTTTATGGTGACAGGTTGTGGATGTTATGGTCAATTTAGAAAGATAAGTAAATAGCTCATGTGTGTTCACAAGAGGGGAGCAGATTATTGAGGCTGCAATGTGTACAGAGGGGTGAGCTGCAGGAGGAGTGAAGGATTACTTCACCTTCGTCTTAGAGAACATACCATTGAGTGAAATAAGAATGAATAATATTTGGTACATGATGATTTAGAATAAAAAGAGAAAATCCTTAGAATACAAATACTTATAGTTTGCATTTAGAAATTACCTGCTTTTTGATGTTGTTAAATGTTTGTTCAACTGTCTTTTAACTGTTCATTATATAAAACTTTATGCATAGGATACTTCATGCATGGGATGCCCAGCTCTCTTAGAACTGACTAGTAAGATATACTGTGGCTGATTAACACAGGCTACATCTGAGACATGTCCAGCTGACCTAAGGTGTTAAATTGCTTGTGTTTGTAAACAACAGCCCAGTATGCCATCATAAACTATGCTTCACTAACAACATCACAAAAACAGGTAATGACTATTGCAACATTTTAAGATATCACATACATTTAAATAAGTTGCATGAATAAAGTTCAGAGTATGATTGCAGGAGGGTGGATGTCACATACCTGAGAAATGAGAAAAGAAGATGGTTAGGTCCAGATAAATGTAAATTGTTTTTTAAACTGTTCATTTTTGATACTTTATTCATAGGATACTTCGTGCATGGGATGCCCAGCTCAATCAAGCCCAGCTCTCTTAGATCTGACTTTTAAATTTAAAGAATACAATGCTCAACATGTAAGCTATACAGGAGCTCGAGCCAGTCCTTAGACTACTGGGTAATCCAGATAAACCATGTAGTATAGTAGTAAAATATAATATGGTAGTATATATATAGTAGTATAGTAGTTGTGGCAGCTTTAATGTCCCATTCTCAGAAAACTCTAAACATGGTCACAACACAAATGGCTCTGGTCAGTTTGTAGGACCCCCAGGAAATCTAGGCAAAAGTTAGGAGCAAATTAGAAGCAGTCTATGGGGGGAGTCAAGGGGCAAAATTAAGCCTACCGGGTACCAGGTGTAGCCTCTGATGCTCCTGCTTTCCAATGCCTGGAATCCGGTGATAGAGGAGATAAGGGGAGGAGGAGATATGCAGATATACAGCTCATGCTGTGAGGCTCACTGGCCCCAAGGCAACGGCCAGCATCCCGCACTACATGCGAGCTGCATTCCTGTACTCCACAGTAAGCCACAGCTGAGCAGCGAGGGTACAAGCTGACTTGAGGATGTGGCTTTAGGGAGGGATGGAGGGAGGGTGCAACCTGCAGAGAGTCCCAGAGAATCTCCTGGCTCCACTGCTTTCACCTCCTTTTCCCCTGATTTCGAGGGTATGTACCCGGGAACAGGGAGTCTCGGTCAATGACCTGGAGAGGTAGTCAGGGCTTCAGAGCTCAGCAGAGCGTGGCTGCTCCTTTCCATATCTAGGCAGCTCCCCCCATTTCCCCACCCAAGTTAGCATTTTTGACACTTGGTAAATGGCATACACAAAGCTCAAGCATCAGCCTTGTATTCCTGTTGAAAAATATGTGAAATTCATGGAAAAATGTTGTATGACTGGACTGACTGCAGTTACTATTCAATGACTAGTTAAATAATACACATGCATAGTCTTAGCATTTTTTTCACAACTGTTAGTGATGCTTTTAGAAACAGATTAATCTGTATTTGTTTAAACTGAATGTATATGTCAATTCTTGTTGTTATTTCATCATAAGTTAACACCAGATTTTTATGTTTTCTAACATTCTGACACATTGAGAAATACTATGGATACAGCCTGCCTTTATTGTAAGATCACTGTATTAATGAAGCTTCATCCAAAGAGAGGTATCTGTGCTTACAAGCTTTTTCCACGTAGTTTACTCAGCAACGACGTACATGTGGGATAAATTTAACAAATGCCAACCTTCATAATATCATAGCCTGGAATGCATAATTATTTATATATTGTAGGGGGTTATTGTCTGGTTATCATACTAGTCACCATACAATAACTGCTAAGGGGATACATGATTTAAAAGTGACTCCTTCAATTCTGAATGAGGATGCATTATGTCTATCGGTGTCAGGATAAGGTCAAGGTGTCAAAACCCCATCCAAAAAAAGTAACCAGCGCACAGCTTCATTTGGTCAGATCCAGTCCTTGTAGTGGCTCAACCTATCACTCTGTACTCCCTAGTGTGGCAGCCATTGGCCCTTGTCGATGTCATGAGGGGCAACTCACAATTATGATTTTTATATTGGGAATGAGTGGGGTGGGACTTAATTACATAATTGCAACTTTTTTGCAAAGATGTTCTCTTCCTACATCATTCTAAGATCTTAACATTAAAGACTAGCATTGAAGGGACCTTTGAACTTTTGCAGTGCTGAAAAGAGGTTCTAATCATCCTTAGCACTCAAAAGTTATAATATGTACCCCATTTCTTTATTAAATATGTACTGTAGCTACTTTATGACATTATATATTTTTTTAAAAGAAGCAATAGCTTTATAACTGAATATTTGAAATCAGCAATGATGGATATAAATATTAATTATAATTTTATAATTAGCAATGAGCAAACAAATTGGCAAAGTTCCATAAATTTCAACATTGTATGGCTGGCAAATAAATTTGAACATTTGTATTTTATTTTAAAAAGTGCACAAATTCTACAGGGGAAAAATCACTACTTTTCTGTCCCAGGGCTGCAGTGTTTTATACCCACCTCTACCCATAAGGCATTAACCATATATCCTCAGATCACTTCATATTTAGAATTAAGTCATTACAATTACTTTGTTAGCTAAAGTATCAACCTATTATATAAATGCCTCATTGTAGTAGTTACACAACATATATGTTTCAACATATACTAAGTTGTTTTACTAGTTATCTAGCATTTAGCCATTTTTTTTCTCTTGTTGATTGTACAATCAGTTTATTCTTACGCGTATTGGATTGCAACAGTTTGCCTTTTTATGTTTTTCTATAAGAAAAAAACAGTAAATTCAGTAATACTCAATGTTTTGGAAGCACACTCAAGTACAGCAATGCATTATATTACAAGAAGTATAAATGCATATATATATATATATATATATATTTAGACATTAAATATATAGACAGTTTGAAATCTCAACAGTTAAATTGTAGACTCAGTTAAAATGCTGACATCTATATATATAATGTGAATACTTGTATGACTATGAGCACCGCTCCTGAGTAATAATGTGGTGGCTGTAGTCACTCAAAAGAAAACTGGGATGTCAATCACTACCTATACAAATGTCAATTTAATCACACTTCCCACTCCTGTCCATTCATTCGCTCAGCTCAACCGACAGCTAGAATGGCAATGAAATCTGTAACAAGTAGGGGGAGAGATCGAGTGCCTGATAGTGTAGTCATTATTGTCACCTTAGTATAAAACAAAAATAATAAAATGCTTACCAGAGTGACACTAATAACTAGTGTTTCCTTTCCCAATCTGGTTATCCTCTACTGTTCCTGTTAGCTGCTTCCAACCTCAGTGCAAATAGAGAATATCCAAAGTTCAATATTTTTGTATAAGGTATATACATTTATTGCAACATAAAACACATGGGAAACCACATACATAAATTAAAATGCTTATCTGAAGTAATCAAGTCTCAGGACAAGGAATAGTTCCTAGTAGAATTCAGGGATTAACATCCCAAATAGTTCTCCAGAAGGGTAGGTGCCTTCCAACGTGTTTTGCCAGATTCTGGCTTCCTCAAAGGTACTGTGTGGTGGGTGCCGAGCAGAGCTTAACCATGTCCTATCAGGCTCCTAAATGGTGCTTATGTGGCTCACTGACACCAACCAGAAGCGCACTGTCATCTGGGGACCAAAACCAGAAGTCAACATCCCAGTGCTGAACCCAAATCCCTGGACCTAGAAACATGAAATTGAGGGAGTATTTTGGTTTCCAAGGTGTAATTACCTACTAAGCAGGGATGGGTTTTTTTTAAATTTGACTCCTAAGGGGGTGAAAAGGATTAAAATGTTTCCTCCTCCTGTGTAATGTCCTGACTGACTGACTTATCATGGCTGCAGCAAAGTTCAATATTTAAATAGAGTAGCCACACCAACTACCACCCCAAATGCTGCCAAACATCACTGGCAGTTGGTGTGGCTCCCCTACTTCAATATTGGAATACACTGGAGCCACCACTAGCCATATGATCCTGATGTGGCTTATGAGGCAGAGAACACTGCAAAGGGGTCAAATACAATATGTTTTCACAAATTCCTCAATAGCTCTTAGGCCACAGGTAAGGTAGGGTAAGGGAAGGGAATGTGCTACTCTAGAGCTGAGAGGAGGGAATGTGTTACAACAAAGGTGAGAGAGGGGAATGTGTTACTGCACAGGTTTTGGAGGGGATTGTCAAATGTGTTACAACAGGGCAAAGGAGGGGAATGTTGCTAATGCCCTTCTTAGTAGAGGTAAATAAATGACAAGAACAGTAGCACTTATCCTTTGCTTAGTTGTCCAAAATAAATGACAAAGCATGTACACCTGACTATATTCTGACAACAGGTTACAGTATGTGCAGTGACCAACAGTATATTGTCAATACCAACATTTGACTGTCATATATCTAAAATGTCAACATGCCTATATTTTGGATCCAGGGTAAACCACTTTATGTGTAGTTAACTTTATTGTTACTGGTACCTTATAACTGCAAAATTAACTTCATATTAATTGTATATGTGTATAAATTACATTCTATGTGTTTAGACACGTTTGTTAATAATGAAAGTCGCTATGTTTTTTCTTGTTTTTGGTCATGATAATTTTTTTTCTCATGACCTAAATATAATAGGCAGTAAATAGTATATGCTTTGTTCTAAATATAAAATGCTATGGTAAGTTTTTTTATTTTATCTTAATAAAATAATTTAAACTTTGTTTTCATATTCCAGCAACCTTCCAATATAATTTAAAGTAAAAGACTCATACTGAGCATCATTGTGACAGTTGACATTTTGGTGTAGACCTTTTGATTTTCTATGTTTTGTCTGTTTGAATTTTGACTACATCCCAATGGGCACTGTGAGGCTGATGGGGATCTCGAATTTTTTCCACTGTGCATGAATCAAGCTAAAGCCAGTATGTTCAATGCGGAGTCATATGCAAGACACATCTCAATTTGCAGCTGAAGGGATGTAACTCAGTTGTAATGGGGCATACACATGTAGGCAAAATTTAATGAGAGCATGTTGATGGAATTACTGACGTACAGTTGTACGTGTTTTCAGAATCATCTTTTGCACCATGGATAGGATCAGTGAAAGTGCTCACTGATAGTGGTGATGGCTCTAAAACTAAGGACCTGATTCAGACCTGCTCACTAGGAAGTGATCGCTCATTGCTGGTGATGTTCGCTAATATGTGCATGCGTGTAATTCGCAGTGCATGTGCGCAAACTAGTATGAGCGATTGGGATGCGCTCACTCGCCCTGCAAAGACAGCTCAGTGGAATGAGTGACAGGAGAGGCCATTTGTGGGTGGTATCAGGGGCAGGGCTGTAGTAACGGGCGAATGGAGTTGTGGACGCAGGCGTGCCTGAGTGTTTCAATGTCATTTCTGAGGCATGTATAATTAATCAGCAGTGTCATAGTACAGATCACCTGGTTGAATTATACAATGAAGTGCTCGCAGTGCTTGCGGTAGGGTACAGTCAACCACAAGTGATGCGGTCAGATCCGATGGAACCCAATGTACCGATGGTTGTATATACTTCCTGGAGATGACGTCTGCTAGTGGGTGGCTAAAGACAGGCTGGTGGGCATCTTTAAACACAAAAGTGCTCGCTCGCCAAGACATAGTGGGTGTGCGGCTGCCTTGATGTCACTTAGCTGAATTTCCATAAGCTGGGAGCGAGCAGCCGCATCTAGCGAACGGGTCTGAATCAGGCCCTAAAGCTGGCCACACACTAGACCAACTTTCATCCAACCATCCAACTAGTTGATTGGTTGGAATGAAAATCTGGTAAGGAATGGGAGTAAATGATGATCAGCAATTTGCTCCTAAGTGCCAGAAAACAGATGAAAATGGTCGTTCAGATAAGTTTGTTAAATGTTTGATCTAAACAATTTGTTCAAACAACAGTTCTTGTCCATTTTCCGGCATTTGGGAGCAAATTGCTTATTGTCATTTGCTTTTATACCTTACCAGATTTTCATTCCAACCAATCAACTAGTTGGCTGGTTGGATGCAAGTTGGTCTAGTGTGTGGCCAGCTTTAGTGTATAGACACAGACCCTCCACATGACTACTTTCACTCACTACAAAAAGCTCTGCTCATGGATTTCTCTCTTAAATGATGATTGCAGCCACCTGTGGTGAAAAACCTGCCTCATCTATTAACTAGCTCAACACAGGTGTCTGCAATCATTAATTAGGTGGAAAGTCCTTGAGCTGAGCATTTTGTACCTGGTGGAAGGGGTCATGTTGGAAGGTAAGTAGATAGGGGTTTCTCACAGAGATATGAACAACTCTGCATATGGGCAAATACATACATTTAGTTTTATGCATGCAATGCAAGTACAATTACAGCTGACATGCATTCAACTCTGCATCAAATCCTGTGTGAGGATGCTTTTACTGTATCTGTTGATGCACATAGAATTATAAAACCCATATCCACTAATTTCATACAGCATCCTGCAAAATCCCAGAACAGTTATCTATGTATAGCACATGGACTTGAGAATGTGTGATCCCCTAAATGTACAAGTAAACTTGAAAATACAGATGCACCAACATTTTTGGGCAAGTAAACAAGCTGATCATGTACAATTAGTGTTATTTTTCCTTTTTTTATTTGTTTATTAAATACCTCAGAAAATGTGACACAAATCTCCTTTTTAAAAATGAACCTTATTTTAAATATAGAAGAGTAGTTTGTGCATCTGTGCTAGGTGTAATCAAGTATGCAAGCTGCCATAGTGTATATAGATTCTATTGTTTAAATGAGACATTACAGGAACCAACAGGGACAAATTACATGCTCCGAATGCATGCATGGCAAAACCCGACATAGGCTGATTTGAATCCGCATCGTGAGATTATTTTTGTGAATGCAGACAAGCTCTACACAGTCCTCCTGATTTCATGATGGTAACATTATTGATTGCATCACTTGCTCTACTGCACAATGAATCTCAGAGGTCTTGTTTCCTACAAGCTCACATTTAAACCTTAGGATGCTCTACAAGCCAGTAACTCTCTGTTTCTCTTCCTATAAGAAAGCCCATAAATGTACAATGTGGATCTATATTTTAGAATCATTTTCAGGGAGTTATCATGTGAATGATATGTATGAGATATACAAGAAAAGATCTCCCACAGTGAATGAAATCATGACAGTGTCAATAAGCATTTTTTTCTGAAGCTTCTTCATGGATGCCATTAATTAGTCCCATTTCATGTTCAATGTGAGTTTGAAATGGGGCATTGACAGCTGCCGACACTTACAAGCAAGAGTGATATATGGTGCTTTATTTTAAGTTAAGTAAATTCTAACTACTGCTGGTTTTTATATCTATCTACTGAGGTGTTTTTGATGTGAAATATATATAAGGTATATTATTGAGAAACCTCACAAAACATCAGCTAAAACATAACTGATGCTTCTTATTTCATTAATATCTTTAGATTATACAATCACGAGTAAGTATTCTGTATTCTCCATTTTATATAGGTCTCTCTTTATGGGGCCTATTCATCATAACTCATGGGCCCATAACACATGCGGAGATGCAGTTTTCTGCATGTTTTTTGTAGTTGCCCATTCAGTATTATGGGCCCAATAGGGCTGTCTAGTATTCAGCTTACTTGGAAAACTAAATTGTTTGATAGTTTGCTTGTGGGAATCATAGCCGTCATCTTTTTTTGGGAAGGAGATCCAGGGTTGGAAATAGGGATCAGAGGAGATCATTCTGCCACCTCCACACTGAGTGCCCAGCGGCCATGCACATGCTTGACATCAGGTCATGCATGCACAGTTGGCCAGATGGTCACCAGTAAGTATTACTGCTACTTCTGTAGCATTGTTACTGATTGTGGGGACAGCTGCTTTTTGGAGCAGCTTTCCCCACAAAGGACCAATACTGAATTGCTCCAGTAATTAAGTATCCACTACTGCAACTCGCACAAGTTGGAAACTTAATTCTCAGAGCCCATAAAATATATGTTCATGTCTCAATGCAATACTGCCCAAAATTCCCAATTTCAAAATGTAGCCAAATTATCCACATTCTAATCTGTCCATGTGACAATCCATTTATGTGTGGTAGGGCACTGTGAGATATTTATCAGTATATAAATAATTAATATTAGGAGGTAACTGAACATTTTGAAAAGTAAGTGAACTTTTTGGAATGGTAAATTAATTATAACTGTATCAATTTCACAGAAACAAATTATCAACAGACTGTGCTAACCACGACTGAGTGTGATTGACCAAGTATACAAATTAGATCCAGGAGCAAAGTAACAAAAGATAATTATTTAATAATGGTACTAAAAATAAATATATGGAAAATATCACAAAATACATATACTGTAACATAAAAAAGTAAACCGCTAAATTTTGCAAAGCTGAGAGTTCATGTACAAAGACTAAAATGTAAGTTAAAAATGTATTCAACAAAAGATGTAACTAAAATGTACCAGTCTCATGTATCAGCAAGATGTCTGCAGTGAAGAAGAATCAATCAGAAAAAGTTTATATAACAGTGGGTTCAAGAGTTCCCAACATACTGTATATGGAAAGGTGGTGGTAAAACAAGAGCATTATGTTTATGCAGTTGGTTGTGTAGAAGATTGTCCCTGTGTCTTTAAAAATGGTGCTTCGCTCAGATGTTGAAAGCCAGGTGGTCCGCCATTTGGGAGATTCTATTATCCTGCATGATTTAGGGGTGAGTGGGTTCGGATTTCTGAAATCCGAACCCCCCCAAGTCCCCCCGATCCGAGGCCGATCCGAGTCAGGCTCGACTTTTCCCGCCTGACTCGGATCTGAAATCGAGGCAAAAAGTCATCATCCCGCCTTCCGGGTCTCGCGGGTTTTGGATCCTATATAAGGTACCCGCGTCGGGGCCATTTTCTCACTCGGCTGTGGACAGTGAAGAGGGAGGGTGGGAGTGAGGGCTGGCTGGGCTGTGTAGTGTAGTGTAGTGAAGAGTAGTGTTGTGCTGTGCTGTGCTGCGCTGTGCTGCTGTTGTCCATAGGGGCTGTGTCCACTACTTCAAAGTCCATAGAGGCTGGCTGTGTTGTGCTGTGCTGCTGTTGTTAATAGGGGCTGTGTCCACTATTTCAAAGTCCATAGGGGCTGGCTGGACTGTGTTGTGCAGTCAGTTCTCCATAGGGGCTGTGTCCACTCCAAAGTCCTGTGCAGTGTCCCAGTCCTAAAGGGGTGCTGTAGTGTTGTCCAGGGGGTGCTCTGTCCATCAGGGGTGCTCCCCCCAAGTGCTAAAAAAAATAATATTTTTTCTGTGTTTGTGAATTGTGTGCACAGTAGCCGCATGTGCATCAACAAAGTAGTGCCAAGCGTGCGCCTGTGTCATAAGTAAAGGGCCAGCTGGCTTGACCGTTAAAGGGTGCTGTAACCCCCAAAGTACACTCCAGTCCAAACCAAATAAAAAAATATTTTCTGTGTTTGTGAATTGTGTGTGCAGTAGCCGCACGTGCATCAACAAAGTAGTGCCAAGCGTGCGCCTGTGTCATAAGTAAAGGGCCGGCTGGCTTGACCGTTAAAGGGTGCTGTAACCCCCAAAGTACACTCCAGTCCAAACCAAATAAAAAAAATTTTTCTGTGTTTGTGAATTGTGTGCGCAGTAGCCGCACGTGCATCAACAAAGTAGTGCCAAGCGTGCGCCTGTGTCATAAGTAAAGGGCCGGCTGGCTTGACCGTTAAAGGGTTCTGTAACCCCCAAAATACACTCCAAACCAAATAAAAAAAAATTTTCTGTGTTTGTGAATTGTGTGCGCAGTAGCCACACGTGCATCAACAAAGGAGCAGCACCAAGCGTGCGCCTGTGTCCCATAAGTAAAGAGCCGGCTGGCTCATTTCTTAAAGGGTGGTGTAACCCACAAAGTGCACTACTCTCCAGCAAAAATAAAAAAATATTTTCTGTGTTTGTGTGCGCCTTAGCCGCACGTATATATCAATATAACATAAATGGAGGACCAAACTTTCTCCGATAAAAATAAAATAGGGAAAAATCAAGAACCACTTCCTCCAAGTGCTGTTGCTGCTGCTGGGAGTTGTTCATCATCCCAGAGAGGAAGTAGGAACACCACTACTTTTACTAAACAATTGACCCTCCAACAGTCCCTAGCGATGAGGATGAAGTACGACAGCAGTCATCCTGAAGCAAAACGTATAACTGAGGCCTTGACTGCTATGTTGGTGTTAGACGTGCGTCCGGTATCCGCCATTAGTGCAGTGGGATTTAGACAATTGAAGGAAGTAGTGTGTCCCCGGTTCCAAATCCCATCTAGATTCCACCTGCATCCTCAAAGCAGCAGCGACAAGCGTGCGTCTGTCTGTAACCCTCAAAGTGCTCCAAAAAATAAAAAACTATTTTTTTTATGTGTTTGTGACTTGTGTGCGATGTAGCCGCACGTGCATCAACACAGTAGCAGCGTCAAGCGTGCGCCTGTGTCATAAGTCAAGGGCCGGTTTTGACATCTGGTCCAGACTGAAGGACGTACCAACAATTTCTGACAAGTCTACTGTCACTGCATATGATACTGTCCTCAAAGCAGCAGCGACAAGCGTGCGTCTGTCTGTTAAAGGGTGGTGTAACCCTCAAAGTGCGCTCCACAAACAATAAAAATATTCTTCTTTTTTTTCTGTCTTTGTGAAATGTGTGGGCTGTAGCCACACCTGCATCCTTAAAGCAGCAGCGACAAGCGTGCGTCTGTCTGTTAAAGGATTACATTGGTGACAACATCCAAGTAGGCATGTCAGACAGTCCGTACCTGTACTGGCAGGAAAAAGAATCAATTTGGAGGTCCCTGTACAAACTGGCTCTATTTTACCTGAGTTGCCCCCCTCCAGTGTGTACTCCGAAAGAGTGTTTAGTGCAGCCGGGAACCTTGTCAGCAAAAGGCGTAGGAGGTTGCTTCCACAAAATGTGGAGAAGATGATGTTCATAAAAATGAATTATCAACTCTTCCAGGGAGACCAGCCTCCAGAACGTACAGAGGGACCTGTGGTTGTGGATTCCAGCGGGGATGAATTAATACTCTGTGAGGTTGAGGATGTACACAATACTGAAGAGGGTGAGGAATCGGTGGATGAGGAGGATGAGGACGACGTCTTGCCTCTGTAGAGCCAGTTTGTGCAGGGACAGATTAATTGCCAGTTTGTTTTGTGGGGGCCCAAACGAACCAATCATTTCAGCCACAGTCGTGTGGCAGACCCTGGCACTGAAATGTTTGGTTTGTTAAAGTGTGCATGTCCTGTTTATACAACATAAGGGTGGGTGGGAGGGCCCAAGGACAATTCCATCTTGCACCTCTTTTTTTTCTTTGAATTATGTACTGTTTGGGGCCTAGTTTTTCAAACTGCCATCCTGTCTGCCACTGCAGTGTCACTCCTAGATGGACCACGTGTTTGTGCCGCCCACTCGTATCTCTTAGCATAGTCATCCAGCTACCTCGGTGCAACCTTTTGGATATAAAAACACTATTGTGAGGTGTTCAGAATAGACTGGAAATGAGTGTAAATTAAGGTTATTGAGGTTAATAATAGCATAGGAGCAGAAAAACACACAAATTCTGTGATTTTAGCTGTTTTTATGCTTTTTTTTAAAAAAAATACAGATCCAAAACACAAAACCCAGAACCCAAAACACGGAAGGGTGGTTTTGTCAAAACCAATCCAGATCCAAAACATGAAGAAAGATCCAGATCCAAAACCAAAACACAAAACACGAAAAGTGGCCGGTGCACACCCCTAGTAAGTGATTATATACTTTCACTCAAAGAAGATGATCACAAAACAATGTAAAAGACACAGAATAGGAACAGTAGGATCCCCTCAGCAGGGTTTCTGCTGATCTATTGATATAACTGATGACACACACTTATATCCTCCAAATAATTGAAAGGAAAAACAGCTGTATTGTGGGTAAAAATTTCACTGTGAAATAACAGCACTTGCTGCAGACAGTCTGTTAGTGAGCGCAGTGCAGTATAAAAATGTATATAATTCTCACTTTTCCTTTGACACTACACAAAGGACCTGGGTCTTGCTATGTTCTATAATGAAGCTGCACTGTGGTGAGCAATAACATAGTTCAATTGCACATCCTGCCTTACATGTTTTGTCACAATATCACATGATTTTTTTCAAAGGAATGCCAAAAATCAAAAGTACACCAGCTGCAGCACAGGAGTCTGACACAATGATCTGGCCCAGCAAAACAGGTTTAAATAGAACAGTCACAAGTACAGCCCATAGCTGCTCGATCAACAAATTCTCACAGGCTTGCAGGATACCAAACAGAATATTGCTGGCTGGAACACAGCAGAGAAACACCACTGGAGAGAGCAGCACCACTGGAGGTACAGATGTACTGCAGTGGATTGTGACAGGAATGAGGAACCGCTCACTCCCACTCCAGGATTCCCTGCTTTCAGACTTCCAGGTGATGAAGTTTGAAATACTCTGGAGGAGAAGAACAGACTGCCCAACAGAGTCTGCACTTCCCCTTTCTATTGTAGCTCACTTGCTTCACCTTTCTTCCTGCGTTGAGCACAAGTTTTACCTCACGCTCCCTTTACAGTGGCAGGGAATCTTTGTGCATCTCAGTTAACATGGCTATATCCCAGGCTGCCTAGGGGCCACAGCTCTAGATTCATGCCTGGAGCTTTTGAATCCTTTAACCACTGAACTGGCTAATATTTTCTCCAAAAAATGCTCAGAAATTATAATTTTTTTTAATGATTGAATTAGGTCAAGAACATCTACTTAAACTTATCCAACACCATTTTATGAAAACATTTTTATTGAAGCACATAACATTAATATAGATTTTTAAAATAATATCTACCAGAAATATTTTTAAATAAGTGACTGCTCCTCTCTGCAGCTACTAGGTTGACACTGGGGGTTGAGGGCTGGTTCATTTACATTTTCTCTATATCTACTTAATAACATAATGCCTGGCTGCTCAGTCAGCAGTGATTTGCAGGCTGGCTGAAACTCAAGAAGAATGCAGGAATGCAGATGAGTCGGGAGGTCCCTATGCCACTGGTGGCTACTGGAAGATTATCTTCTGGGATCCACACAGGGGATGTTTCTGGCTAGTTGCATTGTTTTCAACCATGCTAGGTGACGCACAGCCTGACATGGTTGCAAATGATGAGTTTTTGCTAGACCAGTGATTAAGGAATTATCTGCAATAACAGAGTAATACAATGATAAACATCAGTGTACAACTTCCATTCCAACCTTGAAAAAGACATTAGAAGGAAGTTGAAATGTGTAGGTGCTAAACCTGTTTTTAATTGCCCCTGTGGAAAACCATCTGCTTTAACCTGTATCTAGGACTCCATGATTCGGTTCTGGCTCACATTCAGCTACATTTAACTACATGGACATTTATACCTGCTCCAAACATTAAATATCCAAACATTTGAAAGTCTGATAGGTATTTTTTACTCTCTTTTCATTGAGCTATCAGACTTTCAAATGTTTGGATATTTAGATCCTTAGAAGATTTTTTTTCTCCTCACACATTGATCATTAGTCACAGCCAGATAATTATTTGGTTTGTATAACCCTCCCAAAAACTGAAATGAATACAACAGGATGTATAGAAATAGGTTAATCCCAATACTTTTTACTGGTTCACTACACTAGATCATGGAGGAGGTGGCCCAGGAGGGAGTTGTGGTGCTGTGCATCCACTGTACAATGCCAAAATTTATGACACTGTGTAATGCAGAGCAGGGACACAGTGATGTGATTTGCCATAAATCGCATATTCAACTCCTTGCACCACCCACTTCTCTACAGAGAATGGTCTATTCTTTTCTTGGGTTCCAAGGACCTGGTTCAGAGCCGCTCGCAAGCGGCCCGATGGTATATGTACGCACATGTGCACGCTTCATTCTGCACATGTGCAAACTACTCTGTGCTATCACAGCCCGCTCGCTTGCCCAGCAAAGACAGCCCAGTGAAATGAGTGACAGGAGAGGCCATTTGTGGGTGGTAACAGGGGCAGGACACTAATAACGGGGGAGTGGAGGTGCGAAAGCAGACGTGCCTGGTTGTTTCCACGCCATTTTTAAGGCATGCATAATTAACAGGCAGCATAACAGTACACATCACATGCCTGGTTTTTACACTGAAGTCCTCCCAGTGCTTGCGGTAGGGTAAGGCAACCACAAGCGCTGCGATCGCATCCGATGATGCTTGATATACCAATGTTTTAAAACACTTCCTGGAAATGACGTGTGCTAGTGGGCAGCTCTACATACACTAGAGGGTGTCTGCATACACAGAGCGATCGCTCGCACCATCAAAGTGGGTGTGCTTATGCCTTGGCGAGCGAGCACTTCCCATGGCATCACTTTTAAAAATTTGCATGCGCTGTATGTGAGCAATCGCATCTAGTGAGCGGCTCTGAATCAGGTCCCAAGCGAGTTCTCCAAAATTCAGGAGTCTCTCACACATTTTGGGAGAGTCAGCACGTGTGCACATATGTGATTGCCCATACAAATTGCACCTCAATGACGTAAAAGAATCCAATTGAAAGTTCAAACCATATTTCAAATAATTGTTTATAATTACTATATGGTTGTTTTGCAGAGTTAAAACATTATAGTGTATACACATTAAAATGAAAACATGTCCAAACACACCATAGGCACCGGAATAGGGGGGGTAATGGGGCAACTTGCCCCACCCACCCAACATTTGAGAGAGGCACCAAGGGCCTACTAAGTGCACTGCATATCTGGCAGCTGTTTATGTCCCATAAGACACCACAAAAGGTCAGAGAGGCATGAGCTGGGCTCTGATTGGTGGAGCTTATCACATACTTCTCTGCCCTGCGTAGGAGAGCAGCAGCAGCCATGGGAAGGATGCATTAAGCCCATTGAATATTGGCCTGGGAATTTAGGAAGATGCCGCTCATGCCCCTTGCCTGACACCACCGGCCCCCCATGAGGACACTGCCAGCACCCCTGCACTGCTGCCCCATGTGAGGACACCATCAGCTACCTCACACTGCCGACACTGGCAGCACTCCCACACTGTGGACACTACTGGCACCCCTGAACTGCCAATAATGTCAGCACACATGCACTGAGGAACCGCTGGCACCCTCGCTTTGCCGACACCCTGCACTGAGGACACTGCCAGCACCCTTGCACTGCAGGAACTGTCAGCACACATGCATTGAGAACACCACTGGCACCCCCGTTTTGCAGACTCCCTGCACTGAGGACACTGCCAGCACCACTGCACTGCAAGCACTGTCAGCACACATGCACTGAGAACACCACTGGCACCCCTGCTTTGCAGACACCCTGCACTGAGGATACTGCCAGCACCCCCGCACTCTCCACATACTTAGGACACCGCCAGCAACCTCACACTGCCGGCACTTCAACACTGAGGACACCCCCGGCACCCCTGCACTGCCAACACTGTCAGCATACATGCACTGAGGACACCGCTTGCACCCCCGCTTTGCTGACACCACCCACACCCTGCACCTTGGAAACTGCCAGCACTACTGCCCCATGTATTGAGGACACCATCATCAGCCCCACACTGCCACTACTCCCACACCGAGGGCATCCCTGCACAGCTGTAACTGTCAGCACTCTTGCACTGAGGACACTGCTGGCACCCCTGCTCTACCGACACTATGCACTCAGGATACTGCCTGGAACCCCACTCTGCCAACAATGCCACACTGCCAAAACTGCGGGCACTTCAGCATTGAGGACACCACTGGCATTCTCGCATCAAGGACACCGCCAGTACCCCGCACTGCCGACACTGCTGTCACAGTAAGTGCACTATTGGTGTATCCAACCCACACTGTATAACACACTGTATCCATGTTGGAAGCTGAACTGCCACATGTTAGTGTCACTTAGCTTACTCAGCCAGCTAGCTGGATGCAACCATTTGGCCCTAAACTAGATGAAAAAAATCAATATTGTGAGGTGGTCAAAATTGTTTGAAAATTACTGGAAATAAATGTTATTGAGGTTAATAATAATGTAGGAACACAAACAGGCCGAAATTATGTGATTTTCGCTGTTTTTATGATTTTTTTTTTAGAAAAAAAAAAAAGAACCAAAACCAAAAAACAAAACATTTAAGGGCAGTTTTGACAAAACCATTCCAGATCCAAAACAAGAGGATATACAGAACCAAAACCAAAACAGTCAGCGTACATCTCTAGTTACTATTCCCACTTCGTGTTTAGTAACTAATGACATCAGGGTCCTGTAGCTGAAGAGGATCTAGCTGCAACCCAGATAGCAGCAATCCCTGCTGGGCATGTGTTTGCTTAACACTGTATAAGAATGGAGTAAAGAACAGAAGCAGTGAGGTATGTACTATGGGCCTGATTCAGAGGCGCTTGCAAAAAGCGAGCGCTTGCTCTGAATCAGGGCGGCCGCTTTATTTCTCTTACCTGGCCTCCTGGCCACTCACTAAGCTGTGGGTGACCACCCACAGCTTATGTGAGTGGCCAGGTGATGGTCGCGATGGTCATGACCATCGCAACCATCGGGATTGCGACAAGACTCTTGTGGTAGGGTCTCGTTCCTGCAAGCCCCAGTAAGCTTCCTCCTCTAATAGAGAAGGAAGCTCACTACTGACATCAGTAGGGCCGCCCACAAATGGCAGGTGTTCCTTCAGGAACACCTCAGTTTGACCAGCCACCCCCTCCCCACCTACAAAACAGGGCGAGCTGTCAATCAACAATGACAGCCGCCCCGTTTGTAGCGAGCGCTGGTGCGAGTGAATTTCTCACTCGCTTCGGGGCTTGCGCACGCTGCACATGCGCAATGCCCCGCCATCGACTTGCTTGTGAGCGGATCTGAATCAGGCCCTATGTTGGATATACATGCACACCTGTATTTAATATGTCTGACTTGTTAGAGGATAAAGTTTAGGGAAAATTAGTTTGCACATTTATTTTTGACCAAATTTGCCAACTCACAATACATATTATTGACACCACCAATTGTATTAGAACTTTTTTGTTGCTGGTGGTATTTGGGTATTATAATGTGAATTCCTCCTCCTCTGTGTGTAACTAGCCAAGCATAGTGTATGTAGTGTTGTATGATAGTAATTCCCATGTGCGGCATGGATGCAATGTGTACTACATCTGTAGTGCTAAACTCATTTCATTATAATAATTAGTTGTTGTATGCATTGCTGGAAGGGAGTGATTAAGAGTCCCTATGCCTGCATTTGGGTGGAGTCTGACTTTGTAGTGACTATTTGTGTGTGGTCATGTCTGTAATGTACATAGGGCGGCCAGATGGAGAAAATTTAGCAGCATTTTATATTATATTTGTTTTTCATCCTTTAATTTGTTTCTTGTTTTATAACTTCAGAATATTTGCAGTGGTTTGTCTGTTTATAGTACAGGGAATAACAGGATGAATAGGGTCCTGCAAGCTATTCTCACGGCAAACTCGTGTTGTATGATGGTCTCTGTAGTCTTAGTAAGGTTTAGGACTCTGTAGCAGTAAGCTCCTAAGCCTATGCCAAACTGCAACTCCCAGCAGCACACGGGTTACTGTTGTCTTCCTTTCCCGGTGCTAGTTGGATAAATTGTCTGTACAGGGATACGCTATTCGCTGCATGTGTTCCCGGAGTTGTGCGGTAGTGCCAAAGCAGATTTAGACCTTTTGGTGCCCTAAGCAAGATACCAATTTGGGGCCCCCCTTCTTACAATCCATAACACTATTTTTTTCATTCCTGATTTATTCCCTTACATTATTTTTCATTTTTCCTCCTTATATTCAACTTTTTATAACTTTAAACATTACTATAATCACAAACATTAAAAAGGAACATAAAATCACAGTGCAAATAAAATACAAAATATTTTATTAAAACTTTGAACATCTTATATCAGAGAAAATGCAAACAATGTATGTAATACAAAACAATGTTCAGTATGTGAACCTTTAACGCCTACTAGAAAAGTTAGTGCAAACAATGTTGTAAACATAAAACACAGGGCCTGATTCAGAGCCGCTCGTAAGCAGCAGCTCGTTCGTTCCGAGCGATGTTTGCACAACTGCGCATGCGTACGGATCGTAATACGCATGCGCGAACCAGTCAGTGCTGCCGAAAATCGTTTTTTCGCTAAATAGCAAATGCCTGCTATTTTGAGTGACAGGAGAAGGTGTATGTGGGTGGTAACAGGGGAGGGTGCTTGAAAACGTGGAGATCCAAAACGCAGGCGTGCTTAAAAGTCAAAACGGGCGTTTTATGGGTGTGCATAATTAATACAGTAGCGTCATTGACCACGTCACTGGGTTATTTTTTCGTCCGAACTGCTCGCAAGATTGCGGTAGGAAAAACCAACCACAAGAATAGCGAGCAGTTCATACGCTGGTCGATGTACTCAATTAATCTAATAAATAGCGGACATGACGTAGGATGCGAGCGGCCGGGGGGCGTAGTTTTCCAAAAAACGACCGCATGTTTGGTTCGCTCGTTCACACCTAGAGGCGTGAACAGACCGCAAAGAGTGAACGGTTCATTTGAATAGCCACCCCTTTTTTCTGAACGAGCGAGCGCAAATGAGGTCAACAGTGCACATAATTTAAAAAATAATTGCTTAGCTTTCAATGCTTTATATCAAAAGTGCAAACAATGTTAACCAAAACCTTTTTTTTGTAATATTTAACGCTTGACATAAAACACACTTCAAAAAATCCTTGACAAATTAATTTATATTAACGCCTGATATCAGACGAAGTGTAAATAATGTCATACAAATTATCCCAGATCACTATAGAGTCAAAATCAATTTATTTTCACAAATATAGTATCCCTTTAGCTTTAGAATTATTGCTACAGTGTTATTTTGCATGCTTTTTTTTAGCAAAAGCATCCACTAGGTCATTGAAGTCCAAGGGGTAAATTTATTAAAGTGAGAGTTTTTAGAAGTGAGTTTTAACAGTGATGTTGCCCATAGCAACCAATCCGATTCTACTTAACAATTAACTAGTACCTTCTAGAAGATAATAGCTAGAATCTGATTGGTTGCTATGGGCAACATCACTTTTAAAACTCACTTCTAAAAACTCTCACTTAAGTAAATTTACCCCAAATTGTTTGAATAGACCTGATTCTACAGCTAGCAAAGATACTGCTGATAGACGATCTTGACCCATGGTGGTTCTGCTTTCATTTTTAATTAGTTTTAGACAGGAAAATGACCTCTCTCTACTTGCATTAGCAATAGGCATACATAAAAAACTGTGTAGCATATTTTCTGTATTGTGGAATGTATCCAGGAGATCATGGACAATTATATACTATCTCATTGCCACTGGGTTATCCTCCTGAGGTAACATTGAAGAAAATTGGATAAATTATTTAGTAAAACTCTCATCAAGGTTATCTGGATAATTTATTTGCAGATTATCTCCCAAACTGCGCAGCTCATTTAGGGGTATTCCAGCTGATGGATTTTAGAATTGCAAATCACCTACTGATGTTTTCATAGTACTTGTTTCATTTCTTCAACTCCATAAGAAGACAATCTAAATGTATTATTATATTGATGGTATTGAAAATGGATATTTCTTCTTCGGGGTCCATGGGGTCCACAGCCATTACATCGGGGTATGAATCCTGGTCACCAAACAGTTAATGCAAATGAGCTCTCTGCTCCCAGGATGCACCGGGTCCCTCCGCATATACCCCACCCCCCGCCTCAGGTAGCCACTTCTTCCTGTTTGGTGTGTACACCACTTAGACAGTGGGACTGCAGGAGCAGTCCTGCAGATGAGTAAACCCCCCCCCCAAAAAAAGGGAGTTTACTCTCTATCTCAGCGGGTGGTCTGAGCTGTCCTAGAAGCAGCCTCACGCCTGATCAGAGATGCACCGCCCACGTGCTGCAACTACCTCCTCCGGAGCTGCACCACTAGCCTTGGTATGTCCATGGCTAGAGCTTTGGCAGGGGCTCACATGCCCTGGACCGCCCCCGGATCAAGGGGATGGGAGGCAAGTGGGTGGGACCACATGGCGGTCCGGCCTCCGGTTGTGAGCCTGGCTGGAGGCGTGCTGCAGTCAGGAGGTATATAGCTTGTTTCCTGCACTAGACCACCGGGATATGATGTTCCTGACCAGCCGGGGCTTGTGGCAGTGGCCAGGTCAGTTTACCGGGCAGGTCCAAGCAGCATAGGGGAGGTACGCTTCTTCGGCTGCCCCTCCCCCAATCCACACGCTAGTTCAGTACTCTGGCGCAGTGATTGTGGGTTGCTCCTCCCAGCCTCCATATAAAGCAGCCAGTGTGTATGTCAGTTGCTCTCTAATCGCTGCTGCTGCAGGATGCTGGGAAGTCTCCCTGTATACCTTTCCTACTGCTGGTTCAGATTTTACAGGGCTCTATCCTACCTAAGCCTAGGCTGATTGTTGGTAGTAAGAGCTTATATGCGTATGACTCATAGAAGTGTTTATGCATTACTTGTGATTGTTGTCTATGGATACTGTTTCTTCTGTAAAAGAACTGTAATTCCTATATACTGTCACTGTCTCTCCCCTTCCCTTGCTACAGGTGTGTGGGTTGAGAGTAGAAAGCAGCACATATACACTCAGAACCTTGGCATAGTTGACATGTCTAAGGAGTCTGAGGGTCAGGCGGGAGCCCCGTTGCTGATATCCTGTATAGCCTGCAAGGCAGGCTTGTCCCCACAGGACTTTCTACAAAATGGGCTTTGTAGGAACTGTTTTGGACAGCCACCACACCAATTAAGTCTGCCTGTTATAGGCTCTGAGCCTACTTGGGCATCATTTTCTCAAGTTATGGCTCAGGTGGCGGAGCGGCTGGCTGCCCTGGTACCACTGGATTGGGGTTTGCCTCAGCAGATGTATCCTATGCCCATGATGTGGCCGCCTTGGATGGACCCAGGTGCGGGTAAGGTTATGGCATCATCCTCGGGGGTTTTTAAGCCTCCTCAGGCTGTCAAATCAAAGCAGCCTAAATCTAGGCACCATTTGCCTTCTCACATGGATGACTACTCCAGTGCCTCCCCCGAGGAGGAACAGGCACAGGACTCTTCACAGGAGTCTAGCTCTGAGGAGGGTGGTGATCATTTCCCAGTAGCCGATGTCCCCTTTCTGATAAGTGCTGTAAAATTGATGTTAAATATCGAGGAAGGGGATCCTCCGCTTAGGAAGGCCCCCCTGTTCAAGTGCAAGAAGGTGGTTAAGGCAGAATTCCCAAAGTCTGAACATTTATCAGAACTTATGGAGGAAGCGTGGGTCTGTCCGGATAAGAAAAGCCATCCTTCTAAAAGAATGGCAGTTCTATATCCTTTTCCATCAGAGGACTGTGCCAGGTGGGAGAATCCACCATCAGTTGTGGCGCAGCTGATTAAACGTACCACTCTGATAATCCCAGCGGCTTCGCTGAAGGAAGCCACGGATAGGAGACTGGAGAGTTGCCTCAAATCAATCTACTCACTGGCAGGAACAGCCACCCGTCCAGCTATGGTCACTGCCTGAGTAGCAAGAGCTATTGAGGAGTGGGCCAAAACTTAGCAGAGTCTTTACCAGATGCCTCTAAGGAGCAACTGGATATGATCTCCTTTATTAGAGAAGGGGCATCTTATTTGGGAGATGCTGCCTTGGATGCAGGGATCCTGTCCTCCAGGGTTTCAGCGGAGTCCGTGGTGGCACATAGGATTCTCTGGTTAAAGGCAGATGCCAGGTCCAAAAAGGCCCTAGAATCCCTTCTATTCACAGGGGGTGTTCTTTTTGGTCCAGAATTGGACAAAATTGTAGCCTCCATGGCAGCCTCAAAGACAGCAGGTTTGCCATCAGCAACCTCATCTAAACTGAGATTTCCACCAAAAAAGGAAGGACCCAGGAAGCCCTGGCAGAACAAACGTCCAGGATCTAGGGTCCAGGATAAACCAGTGGCCTGATGGGATAGGCCTCCCTCTGGGGGATCCCAGGGTAGGGGGCCGACTACTTTGGTTCTCGGAGCTCTGGCACCTCACGACGGAGGCTGTCTGGGTTAGAGGAGTTGTCTCCCGAGGGTATGCCCTGATGTTTTGGATGACTCCTCCTCAAAGGTTTTTTCGTGTAAACCCACAGGAGGGTTCAGAAAGAGCTTTGGCCCTTCAAAAAGCAATTCTTGCCTTACTAGCATCGGAAGTAGTGATTCTGGTGCCAGAGAATCAGTTCCGAGAGGGGTTCAAAAACCGAACAGGTCATACCAGCCTATTCTGAATCTGAGAGAGCTCAACAAATTTGTTTGAGCCCCCGGGTTCAGAATGGAAAAATTGTGATCGATTGTGTTGGCAATGGAGTAGGGGGACTATATGGTATCCTTAGATATACAGGATGCATACCTCCATATACCAATCAAACAGGCTTGGATGACCTCCTGTTGCTAGGGCAGTCCCCGCAGCAGTTACAGGATCATTTGAGGCTGACAGTATCATGCATGTACAGTCATGGCTGGATCATAAACTGGCAAAAGTCGTCAATCTGTCCGGTACAACAGATGTGTCATTTGGGAGCAAGATTAAACTCCGTTGTGCAGAAAATATATCTGCCGGAGGAGAAGATTCTTGCCTTACAATCATGAATACGCAGGTTGCTTCGCACCAGGCAGATATCCGTTCTAGTGGCCATGCAAGTCTTGGGGTCGATGGTGGCCACCTTCAGGATGGTGGAATACGCTCAATTCCACTCCAGGCCACTGCAGCAATTAATTCTGTCTCTCTGGGACAAGGATCATCACAAGATCAGGTATCAGTTGCTGCGTTTCTCTCCAGAGGTGCGGTTGTCCCTGTCCTGGTGGTTGCAGACAAACCATCTCAGGCAGGGTCACCCCTTTTGGGTGTCGAATTGGACATTGCTCAAAACCGATGCCAGTCTTCAAGGTTGGGGGTGATGACAGGGTCACACACTTTCCAAGGAAAGTGGTCAGTGGCAGAAAGCCAGCTACCGATAAACATCCTGGAACTAAGAGCTATATTCAAAGCTTTAGTTCAGGCTCAGGAAATCTTAAAGGGTAGGCCGGTGCAGATACAGTCGGACAATCGTACCACAGTTGCCTACCTAAATCATCAAGGTGGCACAAGGAGTCGGGCTGCCTTGGCAGAGGTATCAAAAATATTGGTCTGGGCTGAGACTCATCTTCCCACGATATCTGCCGTGTTCATTCCAGGGATCCTGAATTGGGAGGCCGACTTTCTCATTCAGCTGGAGTTAAATGCAGGAGAGTGGGCCCTATATCTACAGGTTTTTTGGAACCTTGTGGACAGGTGGGGTCTACCAGAAATAGATCTGATGGTGTCAAGAAGGAACAACAAGGTTACCAGGTACGGATCCTGGACAAGAGATCCGAGAGCTGAGTTTGTAGACGCACTGACAGTAAAGTGGCATTACAATCTGGTATATATATTCCCCCCCCGTTTGCTATTCCTCCCAGAGTTGTCAGAAAGATCAAACAAGAGGGCAGCACCGTGATATTAATAGCTCCGGCATGGCTGAGATGGCGCTGGTTCACAGATCTACGGTCTCTCTCCATAGACACTCCATGGTGTCTGCCATTGAGACCAGATCTGTTGTTACAGGGTCCCTGCTGGTACCCGGATCTTCATCGGCTATCTTTGATGGCATGGCTCTTGAGGCCTCCGTCTTGAGGAAGAAGGGGTTTTCCGAGTCTGTTATATGGACAATGCTGAAGGCACGGAAACCATCCTCAGCCCATATATCCTATAGAATTTGGCATACTTTTTCTCAGTGGTGTGAACTGAAAGGGTATAACCCACAGAAAGTTCTGATATCCAGAGTGCTTGATTTTCTTCAAAGCGGTCTGGAAAAAGGGCTCCGCCTGGCCTCTTTGAGGGTACAGGTGTCTGCTCTTTCAGTCTGGTTCCAACATAAAATTGCTCTGAGACCTTTTTTCAGGGGGTGTTGAGGATTCAGCCTCCCTTTGTTCCCTTGGTTATTCCATGGGACTTGACTCTAGTTCTGAAGGTTTTACAGGCTCCTCAGTTCGAGCCTTTAAATTCAATAGATATCAAGTGGCTAACAGCAAAGACAGTGTTTCTTCTTGCTATGGCATCTGCATGCAGAGTGTCAGATTTATCTGCACTTTCCTTCCATGAGCCATTCTTGGTATTTCATCAAAATAGAGCAGTACTACGTACTAGGCAGGGTTACCTTCAGAAAGTAGTGTCTAAATTTCATATTAATGAAGAAATAGTAGTTCCAGCATTTCAGGGCACTAGTCTCTCACCAGGTGTGGCTTCCCTGGATGTGGTCCGTGCGTTGAGAATTTATGTGAGACGCACGAGCAAATGGAGGAAGTCTGATTCACTTTTTGTGCTATATGGTTGTCATAAGTGTGGCTGGCCAGCCAATAAACAGACACTGGCCAGGTGGATTCGCATGGCACTTTCATTGGCTTATACACAGGCTGGCTGGTGCCGGATTCAGTAATGGCACATTCTACTAGGCGGTAGGTCCATCATGGGCGGCCTACCGGGGTGCTCCTGCTGAGAAATTATGCAGGGCAGCCACATGGTCTTCCATCCATACCTTTTCTCAAATTTTATTCCTTTGACACTTTTGCCTCTCAGGATGCCTCCTGCAGGCGTAGGATTCTCCTCTCTTCCGAGAGTTAGGAGCATCCCTGCCCGTAGGGTTAGTCCTTTGGGATATCCCCAACGTAATGGCTGTGGACCCCATGGACCCCGAAGAAGAAAATAAGTGTTATGGTATGACATACCTTTGTTAACTCTTTTTCTTCGAGGTCCATGGGGTTCACAGGACACCCACCCAGATGCACCTGTAGTTCCGGGGGGGGGTTCTGGGAAAATGTCTTCACTGGAGAGTCTGGACTCATGAATGTTTTTTTTCTTTATTACCCTTTGTTTTGTCTCTGCCTGCTTGAGCTTGGTAATGAACTGACTACCTGAGGCAGGGGGTGGGGTATATGAGGAGGGACCTGGTGCATCCTGGGAGCAGAGAGCTCATTTGTATTAACTGTTTGGTGACCAGGATTCATACCCCAATGTAATGGCTGTGGACCCCATGGACCTTGAAGAAAAAGAGTTAACAAAGGTATGTCATAACATAACTTATTTTCTCTTGCTGAAAAATGCGGTTCATCGCTGGTCTCTTCCTCATCATTGAAATGTTTCTGTATTTTTTAGCGCTTTCCTTCACCTGGATAAAGATGGTAGGATGTAATTTGTTTAGCTTCAATTTCAAATTTGTCAAAAGAATCTCTAGTTGTTTGTATATATTTCTCTAGTGAACTGTAGAGATTCACAACTTCATTGATGCAAACATTTGTTTTTTTGCATCCAATCTCTCAAGAATTTTTCCCCATACAACAACCAAGATAGCTGTTTCAAAAGCATTAAGTTGCTCTTACAGAGCTTTTGCTTCCCCTCGAGCATTTGTAGGCTGTCCTTCAATTCATTAAGTGCATCACCAACATACTTGTAGCCTCTTCTTCATGCTTTTGTAGCATCAGCACAAGCTGACCATCTTGTGCTTGACAATCTTTTATGGGTAAGGTGTCCAGGTGCTTGGCTGCGATGTTCAGTGTGTATTTCCCATCGATGAATTGATGAAGGAAAAAAAGTGTAAAGGCACTCTAAAAACTAAAGAATCAGCAGCACATTCTCCCACTAGATTGCTTGTAAGCCATTGTATTTGCCAGACATATTGCTGGCATTGTCATAGCTTTGACTATTTTGGGGAAAGGGGGCCTGGACTGCACACCATAGCTCTTTCTAATGGGATGTGTTACTTAGCTGAGACTTATTACAACATAGAAAAAAAGAGAAACCAGATGCACCATACAACCATTAATAATTATGCATAATATGCAAGGTTTTTGGCATAAATTTGTCCAAAGTTATGAGCTTACCCACCGTCATCAAGGTAAACTCATTGGGTAAGTCCCTAACACTATGGGGGTTCATGTCTGGTGTGTGGGGCACCCCCAAACCACCCCATCCAAACCAGCCAAGGGCACCACACAAAATAAAATAAAAAAATAGCAGTGAAGTGTTGTAGCGTTAGGTGAGTAAAGGTGACTGCTTGGTGTTGAAGGTGTTAGAAAAAATGAAAAATAAGTGTGTTAAAATGTAACATAAACAAACAGAGTGATATAAAGTGTTAAAAATAAGTGTTAAGTGGTGATGCCTCAAAGAGGTTCAGCCAGAGCAATTCAAGGGGCCCCACGCCCCAAATTTCACCCCAAAGCTGACTAGCAACATAGTGCTTAATAAATGTAGGTCTTACCTGTGGCTTTGTTATATAGACTGTGTAGTCAGTAAATGATGGGTCCCTAATTAAAAACATCAGAGACAGGTGGGCGGGGTGCTAGTCCAGATTGAAGGAGTCTTGGCCTTCATGTGTGTATATATATATATTATATATATATATATATATACACACACACACACATGATATATTGAATATTTTGGGGAAAGAGGGCCTGGACTGCACACCCTAGCTCTTTCTAATGGGATGTGCTACCTAGCTGAGACTTATTACAACATAGAAAAAAGAGAAACCAGATGCACCGTACAACCATTAATAATGCATAATATACGAGGTTTTCGGCATAAATTTGGACAAAGTTATGAGCTTACCCACCGTCATCAAGGTAACCTCATCTGGTAAGTCCCTAACACTATGGGGGTTCATGTCTGGGGCATGGGCCATCCTGATGAGGTTACCTTGAAGACGGTCAGTTATGGGATGAATTTTGGAGTGTGGGGCCCCTTGAACTGCTGAACTGCAATACAGTTTATAAGGGATGCAAAATATAGTGCCTTTTGATTTAGAGTATATGAGCCAATCGTGGTGAACACTTACTTCAGATCTCTTTTGGAGAAAAAAAATTAACACATTATGCACCAAATTCATATTATGCCACACACCAGGAACCAAATTCCTATTATGATACAGACTACATATTCCCACCCCAAAAAGAAACTGGAGAAGAGAGTAGTGTCACGGCTGCTGACACTTGAGACTCCTGGAGGGAGACAGGCCTTCTAGGCACAATAAACTGGGGAGGTAAAAAGCTACAACAAGCACTGCGTTCACATCTGATAGTGGTCTATGTACCAATGTTTTCACAAACTTCCAGGAGATGACATAGGGCAGTGGGCGTCTCTGCATTCGCTAAGGGGAATCTGCATACACAAAGCGAATGCTAATACAGGTAAGATGGGTGTGCTTATGCCTTGGCGAGTGATCGTTCCCTGCCGCATCACTTTCAAATATTTGTACACGAATTGAGCGAATGTACGCTCATAGCGACCGGGTCTGAATCAGGTCCAGTGTTGCAGCGGCAGGGAGTAAAGGACAAGACTCCATCTTTCACAGGCAGAACAGAGGAGGCAGAGCGGGCATGCACTCCTCCATCCTCAAGTGACAGACATGCACCATTCCGCCCCCTCCAAGCTGTAACCACCTCCGAAGGAGAGTTTTCTTTTTTTCTCAAATAACTTTATTAGTAATTTACCTGGCTGGCTGTTGTAAAACCAATTTGCCAGGATTAAAATCATGGTCGCCATGCGGACCTGGTGACCATTATTTGTCATGCTTTGATATACCGTATAAGTGTACAGTATATATTAATATAATGCAGGACTTTGGAGAGGGGTTCCGTAGATATATATATATATATATATATATATATGCAGCCTCTGAAAATTCCACCAGGATCTTATAAAAGGGGACCAGCACACTGAAAAGTATCAAAAGGTCAATCCATTTAAGCAATAGCAGAAGCCATCCTGCTTGTAACTGTGTGCCGGACACCGGACATTACTTACTGGGTCTGGCAGCACTGGCAGCCAGCGGGTGCAGAGATCCCAGCGCCCGCTGCCAATGATGTCATCCCAGGCTGCCTAAATTGTCCTCCGGTGAGCGGCAAGCATGGAGATCCCGACGCCTGCTGCCGCAGGCTTCCTCTATAAAATGTGCAGATGGTCGCGGCACCCCTAGTGTCACGCGTGCCATACTGCAAGGGGATTAAAGAAACAGGCAGGGTTAGGGAGTCACTGATTAGGGCTGGCTTGAACCCTGACCTACATAAGGAAGTTCCTGAGAGCACCTCACTGCCAGAGTATAGGCTCCATTACCATACTCCAGCATTCCTGTGTATATCCTGACTATTGGTTCTGACCTTGGCTTATTTCTGCCTCTGATGCTTCCTGATCCCTGGTTCTGTGTTGATTATCTGGTTATGACTTCAGCTATTCCCTGTGACCCATTTATGCCTCATCCCTGGTACCGTCTCATCTGTTTGTTTCTGATCCGGCTTGTCAACCCCGCTAAAGTCTCCTGCACTCCTAGTAAGTTCACCAGCACCTGTATAGGGAAACCTAACCTGACGGCCACGACCTGTGTGTTGAACGCAGCCAAGTCCATACCTTCTTGCGAGGGTCCCTGGTGAATACCACCGACACATTAGACTCCGCGCCTCAGGAATAGGTCTAGTCAATTTCCTGAATATGGGTAGCGTCGACAATCCACCCGAGAGTTTGTGACACTGCTATGTTTAAGAGACTATATACAGTTAAAGTACTCATCATGGAGAAATGGTCAAGAGTACACATTTGTCAAGGGATAGCCATATTAATGTGTGCAGGATATCGGCTTTAAAAAACAAAAAATTAATTCACCAATCCCATTCACCTGGGCCTGCCAGTCCCTCCGGTCTCCATTCATCAACATCCATCCTGTGGAACCCAAACTTCCATGACCCAACATGGGGAATGAAAGCCAGTTCCTCTGTACCATAAGTGACATTGTGGGACACAGCCAACATCTGGCTGATGGAACGCAAACATCAACCAATGAGAAAAAGGTAATGTATGTTGTTTCCCCCATCCCAGATGTGACGTCATGAAAAATAGCAAAAGGGTAAACATATAATAAAGCTAAAAAAGACACTCTAAATATAGTTTAAACTTAAAACAAAAATACACAAAGCAGCACCAGTTCACATGTGCTGCATACAGGCACAATATCCAATGTCGTTTAACCTAATAAACTATACAAACAATCAATGCAATTTTAATCACATTTAAACCACATGGATAATCATTAAAGATATGCATATCAACTATAATAGTTACAAATACAAAAATATATTGCTACTTGTAAAATGTACAATAGTACTGTATGCAGATATCAAAATAAAGAACATAAATTACAGACACAGAATCGGCATAGTGATGTAATTGGTCTATAAAATTTTGTTTTTACTAAAATGATGGCACTAGGTCCAGTAGCTCAACCAAGCTTATCACATAAAAATCATAAAAAGGAATAAAATGAGTTCCTCATTTGGGCCGTGCAGTGAGATAGGAGTATATGTACCAAGGTGCAGGTTTTTAGAAGTGGAGATGTTACCTATAGCAACCAATCAGATTCTATTTATCATTTGTTTAGCAGCTTCTAGAAGATATCTAGAAAATGATTGGTTGCTATGGGCAACTTCTCCACTTCTAAAAACCAGCACCTTAGAACATATACCCCATAGTGTACAAAATACACTTGCATTCACATTGCAAAAGTAGCCTGTCTGTTTCCTGCACTGCAAATTATGGGAACATGATCAGCTGGCATCAAGATAAAGTCTATTATTGTATGGCCAAGACTAGCAAAATTCTATATTAATTTATAAAATGACATGGTATAATGACAGAAAACTCAGTAGCATGATGGGTCACATTAGATCACATGACCATACATTATTTCCTAATGACCGTCCAGTTCCCGGCGTAACTGCACATTCCATCTGTCACATGATCATTTGTAAACAAACCCAACTGTAAATAACAGCATCACTTGGAAAGGGCGATTCAAATGTTTTGCCATTGGCTTTTTTTTTTTTTTTAAGACGCCCGACAGAGCAATTCATTTGTTGCTCTGTCAGGGCGTGATAACTGCCAGCACCGACATTTGTGCTCACACCCTCAGGAGGGTGAGAGCAGAAACATGTGAGAAACCCCCTGGTTAGGGTGCACTAACCACAGTTAGCGTGTCCTAACCAGAACTTTAGATGAGTTTAGCCGTTGTACACTGCCAAACCTGAGGCGATGAAGGCGATAATTAATGAGTGCCCAGAACAATTAAATTGCTCATTAACCATCACGCCATAAAAAATAATTGAATTACCCCCGGAGAGACTACTCACTGATAGCAGCACATCACAACCTCACTGAAAAGTGTCAGCTATTTTATTCACTTACACTGTTATACAGTTAAATGTTTATTCTTTAAAAATAATTCAAATTAAACAGCCTATTCTGAACCTTTTTTTATCCTACTTATTTTGTCACAGCATCCCTTGCTGAATAAAGTAGAGGCACTGGCAGATGCCTTTTCTCCCCTAAGCACACCCCTCCCCCTGCGATTCCACCCCCCCCTGAGACCCACCCCTATTGCACTTGTGAAAGTGGATGTTGTTGGTGGTGAGCTTAGCTTTATTGTACAATATACTAAAGGTAAGGCAGGAGTGTGGCAGGCAGTAAGGCTCACCTTTATTCAGCAACATGCCTGTCTTCCTGTATTCTTGTCTCCTCACTCCCTGTCTCTGTGCATGTCACGTGCACACAGTGACACAGTGCAGGAGTGTAAGAGGGTTACCCCAGCTGCCTCTGAGGGGGCAACATTCAGCAATTTAGGAGTACTAAAAATAAATTATATATTGGCCCCCCAACCTAAAAATGTTCATTATTAGAATTTTTCCCTGAAGCAAAGTCTCTTTTTCATATGTGCCCTGCTGCATCCTTGCCGCTCGCACTGCAAACGTGCGCACACATCACACCATGTGATTTGCCATGGCTGTGTGAGCCACAGTACACCATGCCATGCACTCTATTTGCACCATGCAATCCTATGGGTCGCTGGTGTGAGCACATATTTGGTGCGATTTGCCGCACAAGCAGCAAATATGCAACAGGACATATCTGTATGTTGTATCAGGAACATTTCTGCAGGTACACAGCATTCAACATGTAATATCCTCATCCTCCTATGTTTGACCAGTACATCAATAATAACTGTGGCATTTTTCTCCAATCTTCAAATATATTATTCAGATACAGTACATCCATGCAGTATATACTTTTGAAATTGTACCTAAAGAAAAAAGCACTGATTTTTTTTTTTTAAATTACATGTAATGTCAGGAGTAACTGACTATTCAATGCCCCTCTGTGTCAAATCACTAGCTGTGTACCTTCCAATCACACTCTTCCTTTCTTCCAATAGTTGTGTCTGATGTACAGTATTTACACCTTTTCCAATAAAGACTGTGGCCCTCATTCAGAGCCGCTCGTTAGCGGCAGTACGCTCGTTCCGAGCGATGTTTGCACATCTGCGCATGCGTACGGTTTTTAGTACGCATGCGCGAACCAGTCAGTGCGGCCAAAAATCGTTTGTACGCTATATAGCGAGTGCCTGCTATTTTGAGTGACAGAATGAGGCGTATGTGGGTGGTAACAGGGGAAGGTGCTTGAAAATGGGGAGTGGAGATCCGAACGCAGGCGTGCTTAAAGGTCAAAACGGGCGTATTATGGGTGTGCATAATTAATTCAGCAGCGTCATTGACCACGTCACTGGGTTATTTTATAGCCAGAACTGCTCGCAAATTTGTGGTAGCAAACACCAACCACAAGAATAGCGAGCAGTTCATACGCTGGTCGATGTACTCGATTAATCTAATAAATAGCGGACATGACGTAGGATGCGAGCGGCCAGGGGGCGTTTTTAACAAATAAACGAGCGTATGTTTTGCTCGCTCGTTCAGACTTAGAGGCGTGAACAGACTACAATTTGCGAACGGATCATTTGAATAGCCACCCCTTGTTTTTGAACGAACGACCGCAAATAGCGAACGGCTCTGAATCAGGCCCTGTGATTGTTAATCAATAAAACAAGCTCATGTTTGAATGTTATCTGTTTAATAAGATTTTCTTTATCCTCCAGTAGGAATTACATATAGAACCAATAATTCCTACAGGTTTGCAAACTTTCATTAGAAGTATATTTAATTGCCATATTAAAGACATACTTCCTAGTTTTCATTTCCCTGTCTTATAACTTCAATTACTTTCTGCCAGCCATATTGAGAATTCATAAAGTGAGGCTACATATCCCATCATCATTACTCCACAAAGTACTAGCACGAACTAGTATGGGAAGAAATCTTGAAAATTCAACAACACATTTACAATAAACTGTTGAATAATTAGCACAAAACATATCCTGTTATGTGATTTCTCACATGTAAATCAACAACTCATTAAATTTAAACATTAAACATAACAGATTTCTAGACCCTGCAATTATACTGTAACATAACGTGCCATATGCCAAACTTAATGAAACTGGTGAAGGATTCTAAATCACACAGATGTTTCTTCAAACTAGGACCTTACTATAGAGTTTGTCAAATATGTTACTAACTACAGCCTGGCAAACAGCAACATGTCCCTCTTTCCCTTCAGTTTTCAGTATAATTATTTTGTAATGATGACACAACGCCAAGCAGTGGAAAAATATGTATTTATGTACGAAGGTTTACGTACAACTCCGATGGTTGCCGTTTGGTGCATGAGCAGGATCTTTACTGCACATGCACTGTTGTGTGTCTGCGATGATGGTCACAGTGCCCCCTAAACAGCAGAGGGATGGACATGCTATGACCATTTGGGGGCATCGAAGGGGACGGCGACGTCCAGCATCTCAGAAAAGTGTTGGCTTTTTTTTAAGGTGTGCTGAGGCCAGTGTTTTCATCTTCTGATGCAGCTTCCTTGGCCCCAGTAGTGTGAATTTCACATCCATCCTCAGTAACCTGAGTAACTATATAAAATCTAGGTGGAGTTTGTGGCCTGTGCAGAGCACAGACAGACATTTTCTGATGTGTGAAATACAATTGTATTATTTTGGGAATTTTATGGGGTTACAATTATTTATTAAGTGCTAACCTACTGGTGCATTACCCATTTTTTTTTCATACTCATGTATTCATTCTATTAGTTGCTATACTGTACCTTATATATACTGTACTGCTACTGTATTTGTAAATACTGTTTTATTATTTTTCTATAAACTCGACCTCTATATTATAGTAATTGTTGTGACCAAGTGCTGGTGGAGGTTGGTTTAGATTTTGGATCAGAGTACAATTATCAATATTCAAGTGTTGTTTTTCTGCTAGAATAATGACATCTTGTTCACATGCTGTTTACAGACCTTTACGTGTAATTGCAATGATAGAAATGAAAATAATGGGGACCTTGACATTTTCAGAAGGAACTAGTCATTAAAAATGACACTTAATATCAGAGTTCTTTGTATATAATGACATACTTTAAATCTAGGAACAGCCTAAAGACTGGATTTATTTTACATACAGTACAGTATGTAATACAGGTAGTAGATACTATAGGAGATAAATATGTTACAGCTATAAGAAAGATACTTATTCGTTACTATAGATTTTATAGAATATATATGCAGTTCGGTTTTCCTGAAAAACTAATTCACCCGAACTTAGGGGTTTTGAGTTGAATCAAGTCATGGCTCTGATCACTTTTGGGGTTCTGATTAGAACCAAGTCCCGGCTTGGGTCAGCTGTAAGTTCGGAATTCTGATTTAAAAACTGAATCTCGGTTTTGGACTACATCTAAACAGGTTCATATAACATGAATTTAGCTGTTTTATCAATTTTAAAGCAATACAAAACCAGATCTGAACCAAAACATTTCATAGTGGTTTTGCCAAGACCAAACCATAACATTTGAGGGGGGGGATCCGTGCACATCTCATATATATAAAAAAGATCCCTGGGAGCTTTTATTATAAATATTGTCCAGTGATGCTCCCCACTTTTTCAAAGATAGTTATATCTCCTTTCATAAGGTGTAGGTTTCTGGGTAAGCAGGATGGTTAAGTATTCTTCTTCTGAAAAAGAACCCTCGCTCCAAGATCACCTAACAAATAGCAATCAGCCTTTCAGTCTTTCTAAAATCAATAAAATGTATTTATAAAAAAGTTTAAAACTCTGTTCTTCTTACATCAATAGTAATACAGCTGTTTGCAGACAATCACTTCTAATTTCAAAATACCCAACACGTTTCATCAATATTTTAACTTAATCAAGGGTGTTATTACTATCCTGATATCTCCAAGTTTTTCAGTGCCTGCAGTTGATGTATGCCTCACGTGTTAATATACTGCTTTTATTATCCTTATAACTCCCATTTTCCAGCAGCCACAGATATATATAACAAATATGGATGAATTAATTTCACTGAAGGGTCCAATAAAATTGCTTCTTTCAAATATCCTCCATAAAATGGCAGTCATTTTTGCAGTAATTCCTCTGTGACTGATGATGTGTCCTGGATTCTCTCCAAGTAGTAGTATACTGTTTATATCCACACTCATATCATAAATATTGGACAAAAGCTGTGGTGGTCTTCAAGGTAAAGTTCAATGGACAATCCTAAATGTAGCAGGAAAAATCCACATGCATGATGTCCAATTATTGTTGACAATTTGGTCCACTTAGAGACCTTTGCCAAGACACATCACAACCGTATACAACAACACCAGTTCTCAGGGAACAAATGGGCAGCAGGGAGGCAGCAAACACTTTTCACCTCACCAGGCCTCTGTATGTATTCCAAACAAAATGGAGACAATTGGCAAAAAAACAGCCAAAAATGGCACATAAAACTTCAAAATTGGCACCAAAAACTGCACAGGAAGGTAAGCCAAATAGAACAAAAAGATCTAATAACAATATTAAAGTCACAAATATGCATATAATATCTAATAACAATATTAAAGTCACAAATATGCATATATGTATAATCAGAATGTACACAGACCATGTACAGATATACTGTATAATATAAATAACAGTGATGAGTGGTCGCCATGTGAAACAAACCTGCCACATTACAGTCTAAGATATCTTTACATATTCTGTGCACATTCCAGTTATTTATGCATATCTGTGACTTTAATATTGTTATTAGATCTATTTGGTCTTTGGCATACTTTCCTGAGTGTTTTTTTATGCCACTTTTGCTGTTTTTTGTGCCATTGTATTTGCCCGATTTACAGATATAGAAGCAGGGCCGTAACTAGGGTAGTGCGACCAAGCCATGGCACATGGCACCGCAGGTCAGGGGACACTGTTCGGGCCTGTCAACTTCCCTGTTTATTATCATTCTCACTTGTATCTTCCTCTTCTTTTATCCCCAGCAACTTCTGGCCTCCTCTATCTCTTCCCTGGCCCTTCCCCATGGGCCATGGCCCTTTTTCAGGTGCACTAACTTATGTCCCTATTTAAAAAAAATGGGGAGGGTGGTGCCAATGCTCTCTCTGGTACAGGGCACCAAAAAGTCTAGTTACGGCTCTTTATAGTCGCTCTCATTATTGACGTGATGCGCATGCACAGCATCGCACATTGCGGCATAGCGGACCTCTTGCTGAGCCGTGACTAGGCATGGCCGGCGTTCTCCCCATTAAAGTCTATGGCATGCGTGTGCATGTGCACTCCATAGCCGCGGGCACACTAGTCACACCATCCATGTCACGATGCGCTCGCATCGCGGGATGGATGAATGTGGTTACATCTGTAAATATAAACTTGTCCATTTACTTACCAGTAATATAAATATATTATGCATACATGCTATGTGTAATATGACATACTGATATACTGTAATCTAATTAATGCTCTTTTGTTTGTATTGGTGGCTTCTTTATAAAGATTAATACTTTGTAGCACTATAAATGGTGTCCACAAAATAAAATAGTTTCACCAGTCATAAATACATTTTTATTGGCCTCATTAGCAATCATTTATGATTGTCAAATTAATATAAATAATATTGTTCTATAATATAATTAGTCATTACTCAATAATATTACCCATAATATGATTATTATTTGTTTTCCTTCTTAATTACTACACAATGAATTCAAATATCTTATTTGACCCAGTACCAGTGTAAAATTAGATAAAAGTCTAAAAAGAAACAACTCATCTCACATAAAGGAAAAATGAAAGACCAATTCTCAGTTGACCACAGTAAAGGGTTGTATGTTACACATTTATAAATATGTAATCAATACAATATGGTAAAATGAAAATACAATAACATGAGGGAAAAATAATTGTCATTACTCTGTGAAAATAGCCATATAAATAATATTTATATTGTTTTTGAATTTTTGTACAGTTTAAAAAAAAAATTGTTGATGGTTTTTGTTTTCATTGCAACATAATTTTGATACATTTCTAAACTAACTTGGTCATAATGGCCAGAGAGCTTGATTAATATTATTTCTGTTAATCCTGAGATATTGATTACAGAACAGGTACAATATTGCAATGATACATAGAAGGCTGTAATGCCTGTTAAATTCACTTCTCTGGTGAAAGGCCATGACTCTGCCTTCAGGGTTTTTGCAAAAACTTCAGTGCAGAATCCTAGACCGACAATGTCTCAAAACCAATTTAGTACACATTTGAATTGCTAAATTGTATTCACAATGTACTAAAAATTTACAATTCGGTCATTCAGCAAAAAAAAATTTAAAATAGAAAGGCTGTGCTTATCTGCAACCCTCAGGTTCTATTATATAGCATTGAACAAGGACTCAACTGGGTTTTTACACCTTGCTTCTAATAAGCATCAATCCTAAAATCATCAGGAGAGGAGATCAAGGTAATGGGTAGGGAGGGGAGAAGGGGAAGAAGAAATAGAGGTGCAGGGTAAAGATAAAGTGAATTGCTGCTGAAGGCAATACACCCACCCAGTGGGCTGTTATAGTCATGTAATCTTCCATTTGTCCTGTTACACTTGTCGACACATCTGTGGTTAGGTGGACAGTGGGTACAACAGCATTTTGGAGGACACTAATTAAGTTTTTTTTAATGTCCTTGTATTGGCTGGGAATTGCTTTTCTAGTGAAGTGGAACCTAGATGGGATTTGGTAGCGGGGACGCAGGATCTCAATTAACTGTCTAAAACCCACTGCACTAATGGCAGATATCAAAGGCACATCTAATACCAGCATAGATGTTATGGCGTCAGTGATCTGCTTTGCAACTGGATGACTGCTGTCATACTTGCTCCACCCTGCAAAGGATTGTTTAACAGTCAATTGTTTTTTTGAACTACTACTAGTAGTCTTCCTGGTCCTCTTCTGGGATGAAGATACACTCCCAGCAGCAGCAACAGGTGTAGCACTCATAGATTCTTCTGAGGAATCCAGGATAGGGGAGGACTGAGATAGCCTTATAAATTGGATGCAGGACTAGTTCCAACCATGATTAAGTATATTGTTAATGAAGGTTTTGGTGCTGAAGATGCCTGGTGCTTGGATATAGCAGAGAGAAGGGAGCTAGCTGTTGCTGGACTGCTTGTTGTTACTTTTTTAGCCAAAGGTTCTGAATTTTGCAAACACAATGCATGGATTTGCTGTAGTTGACCTAACTGGGAGGAGGTTAAGGTCCCTACCTCTACTTACTCTGGCATGACAATGTGTACAGATGGCTTGACAATTGTTGTCCGGATTTGGGTCGAAATTATTCCAAACATAAGAAGTGGATTTTTTTTGTTTTATGCCCAGGCATGACAATGGGCTTTTCCTTATCATGGGCAACAACTATTTCCACTGGGGCCTGATTAACACAAACAACAACCTCATCATCAGCATGCTCATCATTAACATCATTATTACTGTCAGCTACACAAATATGCTCCTCATCCTGGTGCACTTCCATAGAAGTATCCTCAACTTCTATGTCAGCATGTTGACTTGTGCTGCTCATCCCCACATTTGCAGAGGACGCACAAGTGGTGGAAGAAGGCTTCCCTTCCCTTACAGTTGTGGAAGAGTCAGGCTCACACATGGCACCTGCCAACATACTTAGACTCTCCTCAGGGATTTATGACATATCTGAGTGCACAATTGGTTCCTATGCTTTAATGATTTAAAATAAAATGTGAATGTCTACAGGGAGAAAGATTTACATCATCATAAGAGGCAGAATCACCAGTCATAAATAAAGGCCTAGGCCTTAGTCTTCTCTTGCCATTTCATGTGGTGAAAGGCATATTGCTAATTTTATGTCTTTCTGCAGATAACTTTCCCTTTGATGTTTCTTTGTTTACCAATGTAAATGATTTGTTCTTTGATTTTACATACCCTGACTTAAGCCCTGTATGCCATTGGCCATCAGCTTTAGTAGATGACAAAGATGACTAGTATCATCATGACTGGTGGCACTGTCAGTAGCTCCAGTACTAGTATGTAGTTCCTGCTCCCCTCTCAATGATCTTTCTCCATATCAACAAACATGAATAAACTGGGGTACAGCACACACGTTAATTTGTACCAATTTTAAATATTACACTGCGGTATCAATGACCTATAGTGTCACAATATTTTTTATGAAGTAAACACTGTCCTACCACTTAGTGTCACAATATTTTTTTATGAATATAACACTGTGCTACTACTAACAGTGTCACAATATGTGTTGAATATTACACTGCATTTCCACTTACACTCACAATATTTTTATGAATACTGTCAAAGTCAAATAATTGGATATGAACGCTTTACAATTATTATCTGATGATATAGTCGTCTATAGTCTGATGATGTGTTACTAGGATGCTACTTTGCATCGGTGCAATCCGATGCGCTAAAATGCGTATTCACAACACACATACACTGACGCACATAATGCACACACACACACACATATATATAGTACCAGTCAAAAGTTTGGACACACCTTCTCATTCAGTGGTTTTTGTTTATTTAAAGAATTTTCAACATAGTAGATTAATACTGAAGACATCAAAACTATGAAAGAACACATATGGAATTACATTGTAAACAAAAAGGTGTTAAACAAATCAAAATATGTTTTATATTTTAGATTCCTCAAAGTAGCCCACTTTTGCTTTGATGACAGCTTTGCACACTCTTGGCATTATCTCAATCAGCTTCCTGAGGTAGTCTCCTTGAATGGTTTTCCAACAGTCTTGAAGGAGTTCCCAGAAGTGCTGAGCACTTGTATGAATAATATTACACTGCGGTATTACTGACCAACAGCGTCATTTACAATATGAATTATACACTGCAGTATGATGAACCTGTAACGTCACTCACAATATGGCCAGCAGCATCACAGTGTTTTGGATACACTGGGGGGGTACAGCATACAGCGTCATAGTGTGGGGTACAGCACAAAAATATATATTTTTATCTTTTTTTTACCTTATTATTTTTTTATTTTTTTTTACTTTTAGTTACTTTTTTTACAGCCACTGGATGGACAGCACACTAGAAGGACAGCACAACCCTGAACAGCACACCCCTGGATTAGGAAAGCAATGATAAATAACACAGCACCCTGGACAGAGCACAGCACATCCTGCCTGGATTGGACAACAAAGCCCAGCACAGCACACCCCTGTATTAGACAACACAGCCCCCAATGGACAAAGCACAGCCCAGGACTCCCTCCCAGGTGCTGATTACCATAGGGAGGGACTTCTATACAATCCAAAACCCACAAGAATCCGACAGTGGGATGATGACATTTTGCCTCATTTTGGGATCTGAATTAGGTGGGAAAACCTGAGCCAGACTCATATCCCGGCCGGATTGCAAAACTCGGGTGAGTCCAACTCAGAGAACCGGACCCGCTCATCTCTAATCTGAAGTGTTACCTTGGTTCATCCATGTTGCAGTGCTTCACGGTGTTAGAGATATGCTTATTTTTAATTTGTTGCACTGAGGCTCATCTAATGATTGTTTCAGTCCCCTGCCTCTGAAAAGAGCAATGGTGCCTATGTGAATGATGGAAAACACATTGCATTGTCAGTTACAGAGTCTATGCTGTTATCTGCACAAGTGCTGAAGTCATTTTTCTGGTGCTATTTTTGGAGGTGGTTAGAGAAATCAAACTTAGTTAGTGTAACTTTTTGACCTGAGTACTCAAACTTCCCTGAAGGAAATATGGCACTTGCGCAGAAGATAGCTTTGGTCATTCAATTTCTCTTATATTCAATTTATAGCTTAGAACAATGATAACTTCCTGATGCACATAGTGACAACAACTGCATGTTGCACTCTCGACAGGGGAGATGGTGTGGTGGACCTAGTTTTACTGTATGTGAGGGTACTGTTCAACTCTTTCTGCTCGGCCAGCTGACTGATCTTCTTCAATGTTAAACAATTGTATAGACAAACAGTGAGTAAAAGACAAATTATTTTATTATATAAAGCACAAAACAACAGCATAAATGTGAAAATACCAGGGGGTTTATCACACTGCAAATTACATACACTCCTGTACATCACCAGTGTCTTAGGGGTTTATTTCCTTTCTTCATATTCATGCCCAATATTTAAAAGGGCAGTGCTTTTGTTAGCAAGACACAGCTAGTAAAAGCACTGCCGTTTTAAATATTGGGCATGAACACAAACAAAAGTGTCAGGTTTTACAATCCAACACTTAGTTAATAAACCCCTTAGTCTCAGTTACTTTGTTATGCAGTTCTGGCACCTGAGACGCACTCTTGACTCCATCGAGTACCAACAAGCTAGATTTCTTCCCACTTTTGTCAGGTGCACAAATTAGAAAAACCTGTAGAATTTTTGCAATCTACTTTAATACTCCATGTGTCTGTGTCTTCTTTGGAACTGATCCTCGACAAACTGCATCAACCAGAACCACTATCCTGCACTAGCACAGACCTGGTTAAATCCAACAACCACAACACAATTCCTTTTAAACCCTGCTAATCTTGCAGTGATTAGCATCACTTGAAGTATCCTTGGGATCTCCACAATATTTACCTTTTCTTGGTCACCTTGTGTGATCTAACTGCCCTGCTCGGTCACATCCCTTCTCGACAGACATGCTGCACTCGTTGAATACATAAAGACATGTCTCCAGAAGAATAAAGCAGCATCACAACAGCACTTCATGCAATGCTGCCTTTGACATCTAAGGATACATAAAATGTTATAAAATACATTACAATATAGGTGCAAATAAGCATAAGCACAACAATAGTAAAAGTACACAAAATAATACACGTTCATGTGAAATGTGGGGGTTCGAAGAGCTAAACTTCTCTTAATGTAGACTTTTGTCATTATTATTGTGCTGTTGGGATGTTTATTATCTCCTGACATTGACCGTTTCTTAATTTTTGGTCACGGTCAGAAGATTTTTAGGATAGATTTCAGAAAAGTATAATATAGATGGATATCACAATTAGATATCTTCATGTTTGCTTCTACTAATCTTATTTAAAAATGAAACTACCCCAATGTATTCATGCTAATAATTTATATGCATCTTACATCACATCTGCTTCTATATCTATAAAACCAATGTGTGCTATTGTCAAGTTTGAACTAATTATTTTTGGTGGTAAACAGAATCATAACTTATTTCAAACTGGATTAAGCTTAGTGTTTCCTAAGGACATTAATAATCCTCTTATAGAAAGAAGAAGAAAAAATTGAGTTATTTTGTTTCATGTTAAAGTTAATAACCACAAGTCTTTGTGATCCACTCAAAACCTTTTCAAGATGCGACATGACTACTTAATCAAGGAACATTGAATTTACTACTTTTTTCAAATTCTTTAGCCTTTTAGCTATATATTTACAATGGGCCATGTTGCCTAAACAGTGCTGAATTTTCATATTTAATAGTGATATCAGTGAGAGGACCTTAGTGCAGGATGAATATTGGAATCTCAGACAGCTATGGGGAATAAAGCAATATTTATTCCTAATAGGAATCTACTGAATTGGGAAAATGGTACTTTCAGCTGAAGTTAAGCCCAAAATATACAATTTGGAAGGAATTAAAAACAACTGTCTGTGCCACAGTGCAGTTCGAGTTGATAGGGGATAGGTGTTAACATATATGTTTCACACATTTTGTAATATAAGCATTAGGGCAGAATATTAACCTATTGTATTGTTCTAAGAATGTACTGCATTTGTTTGTGGCTATGGATGGGGGATATTTAAAATATGTAATTATGACTTGATTCAGAATTGGTTGGTAATACCGTCACTCTCTCAATAGCGGTTGCGAAAATATACAAATGCTAATCTCTGCCTTACTTGTGCTCCTTGGCGCATTAGAGTGTGCGAGTAGTGAAATGGCCACTTACAGGCTGCTTGGTCTGTGCATTTGCAATGATGATGTAAGTTTTTATTTAAACTACTTGTAGATGACATAAAGAGGTATCTAGGATAATTCTCCATGCAGTTATTTTTCTTATCAGTATGCGTTAAATTTTTGTCTCCTGTATCAAGAGTTGCATTTTAACAAAAAAAAAGAACTGCGAGACATTAAACAACTATCAAATATTGTTATGATTGAATCTTTTCTGAATTAAGTTAGACTTGCAAAGGAAAGGTACAAGTTTATCATACCTTTTTTTATTATATTCCTCATTCTCACAATCATCAATATTGTAAACCTTCTAGTCAAGTTCATTCTATAAATGTCACAAAGACTTACTAGAGGATTCTGGAAACATACAACTAAGTGCTCCAATAGCACTGACATTTCATAATGTCATACACTGCAAATAAGCTGTATACAGAAGGCACATGATATAACCACAAGATAGGTTGCTAACAGCTTCAAACTATTAAATGTCTACACACCTCAGTTTAGCCCACTTAGATGGAGGTATACAGTCCTCTGTCCCCTCACTTCAGCCTGTAAGATAAAAATTAGAAATGTAGACAGATCCACGTGTTTTGGTTCTAATTCATCATTGTGTTTTGGAAAACCACCCTCGAGTGCGTTGGTTCGGATTTGGTTTTGGTTCGGTTTTGAATTCCTTAAAAATCAAGAAAAATTTATATTAAAATGTATAAAAAAGATTGATAAAACAGCTAAAAACATGTAATTTGGACCTGTTTACATGCAATCCAAAACCTGAGTTAAATTTTTAATCTGAATTCTTAACTGACTACAGAACCAAACCAGAAATCAGAACCCCAAAGTGATTCTGTACTGGGACTCGATTCAACTCGGAAACCCTAAGTTCAGGTGTGTTCAGGAAAACCGAACCATAAAAATGATAGCTTGGTGATCTGTCGTCACACATGGTTATGTAATGGATGGTATCACTAATAATTTGCTTCTCTTTTATATTTAAATTTCTGTTATGACCATGTGAGTGTACCCTAAAGTTATTGTACCTTGAAATGTCCCTACCAAGCTTTGTTCACTTAAGTTCAATGGTGCCTCTATTCATATACATATGTAAATACTTGCAGATAAATCACATACTAGGGGGTGTATTTTTAGAAGTGGAGTTCTTGCCCATAGCAACCAATCAGATTCTAGCTATTATCTTCTAGAAGGTGCTAAATAAATAGTAAGTAGAAACTGGTTGCTATGGGCAACAACACCACTTCTATAAACCTGCACTTTTGTAAATATACCCCTAGATCTTTTTAAAACAGCACTTGTCCCCATTTATTTACCTAATAGGAATGTCTATGGAAAATGTCATGCTTTTGACTATATTGCATAACATACAGTTTATTGCATTGGAAGATGCTATTTAGCTAAGGATTAAGTGTAGAATCTGTGCTATCCTATGACAAATGTATGGTAATTTTGTCTATAAATATCACAGGATATTGAAGTTAATTGCAGAAAAGAACTACTTATGCTATGGAATTCAATGAAAAATAAATTTGAATCCATATTTACTTTGTTTGCACTGATGTAAACTGCTGAAAAAAAGAAATTAAATAAACTACAGTACAAGTGTTACAAGCTGTAATAATAAAATATTTTCTAGCATAAAAGAATATACATGTTTAGGAGACATGCACTTGTTTGTCTAGACAGTTAATTGCACTACACTGGATTAGGGGGTTTGATAAATGACACTTGACAAAGTGTCTTGTTAATTGTTTTGCTAATACAGTACATTCTAAGTAGCTTTAAGTAACACATCACCTCTGAAATATTATGGCATTAATGTATATAATTTTACTGCACATTGTATCCCAGCTGTATTACATACTGTAGCAGCCAGTTATTTACCTACAGCAGATGTCATAACAGACAAGAGATAATAACTAGACCTATATGTAGATGTAATGTTTTATGGAATAACTTGAATGACTTTAGATTGTAGAAATGAGGTACAATAGAACAATCCAGAGGATTTAGTTTTGTTCAAAAAACATTGTAAATGGTTATTTAAAGTCATGAATTCTGGGTAGTCATTAATCAATTGCACATGTTTGTTGATGCTTGCTCTATTATATGTAGTTACATATAATTTTATCATAGATCCAAAGAGGGCATAATAAAAAAGGAAGACATAGTTATAATTAAGTCAAAATTAAGGGTAGTATTGAGATATTAAAAGTATTCATTTACTGGAACTGGAGTATACAGTACCTTCACAAGTCACATAATTGTAAATGGAATACCTGCAACAACAGACAATGAAGAATGACAATGTACAGTACAAGAATTCTACTAAACACATTTGCAAACAGGCTTCATTCAATCCATGTCTCCATTGTTCCACTTTTGACAGGTGAGTGGAGGAGAAACATAAACTTTTATATACAGTATAGCATTAATCTCTTTGGAGAGTTAGGGAGACATTGCATGAAGCCATCTTACTGAGGTGGCTGATGTGGCATCTGCGACTAAAGAAATAGAGATGAGCAGTTTGGGTTTGCTGAAGCCCTAGCTTGGATCACTTTGGGGTTCCGAGTCCCGGCCTAGGACTTCCAGCAAGAACAGATGTAATAACTGGATTTTGCATGTTTTTTGTTGCATGTAAGTATCTCCCTCATGATTTTAGGTGCCAAATGTGGTCTTTATCAGATTTTTAAAGTAAAATCCAAAATGTAAACTGAGTCAAAACACATCATGGTGGTTTTTGCCAAAACCAAAACCATAACATTTGATGGTGGTTTTGTTAAACGTAAACATGAGGGCACACATCTCTACTAACAAGCAATCCTAGCATACAAAAGACAATAGTCCACATTAATATGAAAGTAAATATTGAAACAAATTGCAAATGTCAACATAATTAACATTCTTCTAGTCTTCACTGAGTTCTAAAATATAATAAATCTAATCTCACCTGACAAATGACATATTTTCAGCCATTTAGTTGTAGATTTTCTAGTGTGTTCAGGTTCATTATCCTGTTGCATAATACAATTATGTATTATGTAGACAATCATTTAAAGATTTTACCTGAGGTGTAAGATTAAAAAATAAAAGGGATGGCTATTTCAATTGTTCATAAACTAACATTTGGTTTAGAAAACTAATACAAATAATGACCCTCTTGCATTTTATTATAACATGACCTGTAGATATAATAACACTTTCTAACCAACCAATGATAAATTTAATTTTACACAATGTCCAGATCTATAAAAATGCAGGAACAGCAATAGGATGGAGTATGTCATATATATTTTCTAGAAGATTGTATTTTGGGTGTGGTAAGAGGGATTATTCAAGTTTGTCACCTTGTGTTATTTAAAAAAAAAAGCAATAACAGGACCTGTGGCAAAAAAAAATAATTTAAGGAACTATTATATACACTCATGAGTATGTTTTATGCAAATATGGTATAGTATAGCTTACAAAGATAAAATTAACAACTTTGGTGCACTACATTTCCACAAGTAGATGTAATACTATAGAAAATATGTAAATATTATTCTGAAATCTTAGCTAAAATAATTAATAAATGGATTCCTAAAATAATGAAACTGTGGATTCCTTTAAGAAACAAAATGAAGAGGTAACACAATTAAGAAAGGTAGTTTTGCAGAATAGAATCACAATTGACTCCATCTTCAAAGATAGAGGTGGAGTCTGGCACGGGAGGTCAAGAATGTTGGAAGTATATCTCTAATAAATTTGGAAGCAAACAGGTACATGCCTGTGCTGATGAGCAAACTAGACTGCAAAATAAAATAAATAATATACAAGGAGAATCTTGTATATTATTTTGTACTCCCTGCTCATTCCCTAATCTTGTACTCCCTGCTCATTCTCCTTGACCTCTCTGCTGCTTTTGACACTGCGGACCACCCTCTACTGCTTCATATCCTTCACTCCCTTGGTATACGTGACACTGCTGTCTCCTGGCTGCCCTCCTACCTCTCTAACCATTCCGTCTCTGTTTCCTCTCATGATGACTTCTCCCCCCACAGCCTCTTACAGTAGGTGTTTCCCAAGGTTCTGTTCTTGGACCTCTCCTATTCTCTCTCTCTATTCGTCCTCTCTAGATAAACTCATCCGCTCTTTTGACCTCCATTATCATCTCTATGCTGATGATACTCAGATCTACCTTTCCTCACCTGATCTTTCCCCCTCTCTACTGACTCATATCTCCAACTCTCTCTCTGCTATCTTTTCCTGGATGTCCCAGCAATTTCCCAAACTTATTATGTCTAAGACTGAGCTTATCGTCTTCCCACTATTTCTTTATCAATAGATGGCATAACTATCTCATCTAGTCCCAAAGTCATCCTGGACTCTTCCTTCTCCTTCAAACCAAATATTCAGAACCTCTCGCAGTCTTGTTGTTTCCATCTCAAGAATATTTCCAAGATCAGACCCTTTCTCACCCAGGATGCCACCAAACCCTCATACATTCACTGGTCATCTCCAGATTGGACCACTGTAACCTCCTCTTATCTGGCCTTCCCAAATTCCATCTCTATCCTCTCCAGTCTGTGCTCAATGCTGCTGCTCAACTCATCTTCCTCTCCAAATGCTCTACATCTTGCAAGTCCTGGCTCCCCTTCCCTTTTAGAACCCAATTCAAGGTTCTCACACTCACTTACAAAGCCCTCACCCATTTCTCGATCTCATCTCCCTTCACTCTTCTGTCTGTTCTCTTCGTGCACTTAATAAACGCCACCTTTCATGCCAATTGATTACTTCCTCCCACTCCCGTCTCCAAGATTTTGCCCATGCTGCTCCCCACCTTTGGAACTCCCTCTCCCCATCAGAATCTGCGCCTCTCTACAATCTTTCAAATTAGCTCTTAAGACCCACTACTTCATTAAAGCCTTTCAGCTCTCATCCTAATTTGCTGCTACATCTTCCTTCCTCCCCATCTACCGCATATGTGTCACCCCTCCCTTAAAGAATGTAAGCTCTTTTGAACAGGGCCCTCTACCCTATTGTGCTTCTCCCTACTGTAATTTAATTTATCTCTTACTCCCCACTAGGAGATGTTTATTATACATGTCCATGTCCTGCTTTGTATTGTATTGTAAGTCACTGGTTACTTATTTGTTTATGTACTTAGTAAGGCACTGTGGAACACTTGTGGCACCATATAAATAAATGATAATAATAATAATAATAATATTAATCATAAAATCCCTTTGAATGACTGGAGGAATATCAAACATAATTACAGGTTTTACGGTATTGTACATGTTTATTTTTTATTGTCTCATGTTTTATTAGGTATATATTGTTTAAAAATAATTTATAGTTAACAATCCTTTCTAGTGTGTGCACAGAACACCTAAAGGAAAATTATGCCAGGATAGTAGAAATAGGACATTTGATTAAAACAGGAATTCTAGGCATTTTCTATAGTTCTGAACATAGAGTACAGACACTTAGGGCCATATTCAATTTGAGGTGAAATTTCGGAATCGGCGAAAATTTATCACCGATGACATCATTTTCACCTATTTTCATTATCCCCGTATTCAATTACATTGACTTTTCACCGGGGGGAAAAGTCAATGTAAAAAAATGGGGATAACTATTCGCCTGCCTTTAGCTGGTGAAAAAAAATGCTGAATTGTGGTTTAGGGGTGCAGGCATAAAAAAATTAGCCTGCACCCTTTGGAATGACCCCTTAAAACGATCTGTGTCAAAAAAAAAAAAATCAGACACCCTAATTTTTTTTTTAAAATTTGGGGTGAAAAACAAAAATAGGAAAAAGAGTAGTACTTCCAGTATGGATGCAAAAAGAGTAGTACTTCCAGGATGGATGGGTATGGGATGCCGGCACTCGGGATCAAAATCCCAATGCTGGCATCCCAACAGGGTTAGGATACCGACACCTGTCAGTAGGTATCCAAACCCTCCCCCTCTCCCTACCCACACCCAAACCCTCCCTCCCCAGTACCTGATGCTGACCTCTCCCCTAATACCTAAACCTAATCTCCCTCTCCCCGCACCCTAAACCTAACCCTCCCCCCGCAACCTAAACCTAACCCTCCCCCCTTAGTACCTAACCCTAACCCTCCTTCCTACCCTGCTACTTACCATTGGGATACCGGCAGTCGGAATGCCAGCTCCGGGATTTTGACAGGTGTTCGGACTCCGGCGCCAGTATTCTAACCGCCGGCATCCCCTGTGCCAGGATACTGAACATATCCCCTACCTGTGGGTGTATGTATGCAACAGAAATGTAGGATACTCAAGTATTATACGGTTAGTACTCAAAGCAGTACCCTATTTTCCATATACTAATAATGTTATAAAACAAATTTTAATATATAAATGTTTATATATTACTATAATATAATACAGTTAGGTACACAAAGGAGAATAATATCTTATTAATTAAAACTCTTTTACCAGTGTGGCAAAGTGAGTAATTTACCACATTTGTCTAGCAGGTTCTGGGATGTGGTCTTACAGACAGGCAAAGCAGCATCTGCTCTAATTAGCTTTATCTAAGTAAAACTTATGAAAAGATTTAGGGTTCAACATATTTCTATAAGCTGGTGAGAAGCTTAGCTTTTAAAAGGGGTGGCTGATGCTGGAGAAGCTAGATGATTTTATAGACCAGTAGTTCTCAAAACTCAGTCATCAGGACCCCAAACTGTTCACATTTTCCATGTCACCCAGTAGGTGCACAGGTGTATTCATTACTCACTGACTCATTCTAAAAGATCTGCAGGTGGAGCTAATTATTTCACTTGTGATTCTGTGAGGAGACCTGGAAAACATGCACTGTTTGGGTGCACTCCTTAGGACCGAGTTTGAGTTTGAGGTGTTATTGACAGATGGCCTGTATTAGATTAGTGCTAGGGATTGCAAAGTGGAAATCTCCTGTTTATTTGAAAATTATTTGCCATCCTGATTATGAAATAGAAAGCTGATACTTTATATGAGAAATACTTTGGAAGCATCATCATACTTTGGAAGCATCACATCAAGTAAAAATTATTTAGAATACTCCACTTCTTTTGTTTAGTCTTTTAAGAATCAGTGGGAATTGTCTTTACTACAGCATTCCATATGCAATTACAATAAGTAATGGGATTAGGACCACAACCAGGCAAATGCAAGATTTCTAGATGGGGATTTCCAAACTTAATAGTACAGCCACAATACTGTATCTATTCTGTTGTCACCATTTCAGGATAGTGGTAACAGTTTACTCATTTTAAAAAGATGATTTATTCTTTGAAAAAATAATTTTTTTTTAAGTGTATAAAAGTTTTACAAATGTATTTCAATACATGTCATTTAGTACTGTAAATTTATACCCCTTTTTCACCGACCTAAAAATCCCGGATTGATGCGCATCATCCCAGGATTTTTGTCTGTGTAAATGGATCCACCCGAGTCCAGGGACCTGTGGATTCAACTCGGGTACTTTGTAGGGTTGGCCACAGGTTGTTCCCATGGCACTCTGCAGTGTAAATGGTGCAATCTGGGTCATGATGACCCAGATTGTGCCGCATGCTGCCCAATTGGCCTGCTTTAGTGGTGCTTGGAGATGACATCTCCAAGCGCCCACTGCAACGCCGGAAGAGCCGAGTCACTGCAGACTTGGCTCCGAAGTGAATGGCGTCGACTCAAGAATATCTCGGATCTAAACCACAGAATGAAAGGAGTAAGTTCTGGGTCTTATCCAGATTGGAAGCCTGTTCCAACCCCCAGGTCAGACCCAGAACTTTAGTATAAAAGATGTATTAATCTACACCTGTGCAGTTGAAGCTACCAGGAGTGAAAATAAATCATAGGTGGTGGTTTTGGGCAAATTATAGGGACATTTCTAAAAATAAATGATTACATTTAGTTCTATCCCAGGAAATTATACATCTGTGCAGATTGTAATTTGCTGGAAATGAGGGAATCTGTAATATCACAATGCTATAGATCTTATTTAACTGGGACACACACGGCTACTCATTCAAATAATAATAAAACTATTTATTAAAACCCAAAGTTGATTTTAAAATCCCACCAGTAATAAAATACTTTGTTACCAATGTGCTGTATTTAGAGGTATTGCAGCTAAGCTCAATGACAGGTCTGTCTCTCCTGCATTTTGCACTTGTATCCCGGAAAAGAGAATTTTATTATCCAGCAGTTGTTAATGTGTAAATGTGAAAAAGACAATCAGTGATACATGTGCTATGATAATAGGCAGCAAGATCAACTGGGTCACCCACTTTTTTCATTATTATTGTTATTATTATTATTAAGTATTATTATTATTATTATTATTATTATTATTATTATTATTATAAAAGCAATTCGATTGGCATCAAGTGGGGATTTGAACAACGGATGGGAGTTTTGGGGAACCAGAAACCTACCCTAAATGTGCCACTGAACTGAATAATCTAGTTAATTGATCAAATATATTGTAATCTAACATAGTCGCAATGCTAATGTTTTCAGCAGTTTTCAGCAGTTAAATAAAAAGACATATGTCTTGAGTTAAGTAATAACTAGAGATGTGTGCCGACCCCCGTGTTTTGGTTATGGATCCAGATTGATTTTGGTTTTAGATCTGTGTTTTTTAAAATATAAATAAAATAAAACAGCTAAATTGATGTCATTTTGACCTGCTAGCATGCAATCCAAAACCTGGGGTCGTTTTTTAAATCTGAGTTCCGAACCATAGAAAAATCAGAACTGGGATTCTGTTCACCTTTGTACCCAAAGTAATTCCGAACTTTGACCCGCTTTGACATGGAACCCCTAAATTTGATTTTTGTCGATTCTCTGAGAACCAGTCCCACTTTCTAGTAATAGCTTGCTAAGAAAAACATAGACAGTGCAAGCAGCCAATTAATACTCTGCAAGTTGGCAGTGCATCTATTTTTTTTTTCAGTTTTTGTTAATATACTGAGTTGATTTCTAATAAACTTAGTAAAATTGTTTTATTGAAAAAGTTTAAGTGGTTACAGATGGGTGTTGAGTGAGTGTTAGTATCACATCTGTGTAAGCAAAGTGCACAAATGCAGGGTGCTCTTTCTCTGCATGAAATAATAAAACAAAGACTTAAGAGAAATTATTTCTGAAGCACAAAATAATTTGTTTAATCATACTATTATTGGTCAGGTTATTGTTGTGTGAGTGCCAGTATCATCTTGTTGTTAGTAAGCAATATAATTCAGGGTAGTGTGGCTGGTTGATGACTGTGGCTCTTTGACTTTGTGCAGGAACACCCCAAAAAAATATTCTAAAGAGTAAATTACTTTGTCTTAAACCTCCCTGTATAGCTGAGGAATTGCTGTTCAAGAGAAAGAAATAATAATGGTATTTGTTAGTATGGACACATGACTTAAACTAATCTGCCTAACCTGAATAATTGATGGCAGAAATGGGTCACAGACCAAAATCTAAAATAGCTGTTTAGTGATCCACAGTGCAACAGGATACTGGTTGTCATATCTGTTATGTGGAAGTTGATGAAGGTGTTGTCACTAAAGATTGCAGGTTAATGCTGAAATGGTTATTACTTTACTTGACTTTCCTTCTTTTGATGAAATTTGAATGAACATGGTGCTTAGTATGTGCCTTAGGCTGGTATCCAATTAGTACCAAAAGATTTAAAACGCAAAAAAATGTTTTTTTTTAGCTGATTTTCCTGTCTGTCTCACAATTTTTTTGTGGTATCCAACTAAATACAGTTTTTACATCCAAAACTGTTCTGTATTTCTCACATAAACACATAAGAGCCGCAAAAATTTGTGGACCTATGTATTTTCACTGCCGCAATCGGGAGAAAAATGGCTTCTTATAACGGATTTGGTTTCACTTTCCTGAGGCAGGTGAAACACAATCCCCGATAAGTGCCGGCATCAGGGCTAACTGGATAGCTCCGGGCAAGGTAATTAGCCACAGCAATTTACCGCTAATTGGATACTGGCCCAAATGTTTAACATTGTTACCTCTACATATTTTGGTGCGACCAAACCTGTAGATCTCATGATAAATGCTGTCTTGTTTGGAGTCAAAATCTTTCCACAAACTAGACGTCGATTTTGTTTTTTGTCTTTTGCCCAGGCTTGACAATGTGCTTTCATGAGTCCAACACTTTCATCATTGTATCTTTATTGTCACATACAGATGTGTCCTCTTGCATTTTTGCTGCATTCACAGCAAATCGCACCACACATGATACGAGTCATGTTCCACGAGCGGATTAGTGCACTGCATTCGCACCCACAGATTGCATGGTGCAAACGCAGTGTGTGCCATGGTGTAGTGTAGTGCAATTGGCCACGGCTAATCGCATGGCGCAATGCGTGCAGATGTTTGTAGCAAAGATGCAAGAGGACACATATGTATAACACTATCCCCCACACATTACATACTTTCAAAGTAACATCCTCAATTTCTGTCTAAATCATAATTTCTACTCATCCTAACATTTTCCAATAGTTGAAAAATTATGAAAGGAGGCTGCTTCATAATTAGAGTTTTAGATTCTGATAAGTACTCATGAATACCCTTAGGCTCTACTTTAGGGTTTTGAGAATGCCCAGATTTTGGAGAATGAGAAGGTGGTGCATGGTATTTTACAGAAGATGTACTATATGTCCATATTAGCCACCCAATTTTACTCTAGGCATCCTAGTACATGTTAGAGTAGTTACAGGGACCACTATATTGTTCATGGTCTGAGCATTTAATTTCCACTGTTGATAGTGTATGGGATGATAGCTATTTTATTGTAACAAATCACCACATTCATTAGTAACTTTTCCTTTTCTACTTATATCAAGAGTTTGCTTTGACATTGTCAAACAGTGTCTGGTTTGGGAGCACTGTTTCTCATAACTTGATATTTTTAGTCATAGTGGTTGAAAAAGTACTATTCTAGTGAAATATTGACATTTGTGAGGTGGTTATTACAGAATTGTAATTAACTGTAAATAAATGACAATGCTAAAATTACTGAGGTAGTAACAAAAGCAGACCAACATTACATGATTTTACTGTTTATTAAAAAAAAATTATGAAAATAAAACCAAAACACATCAACATGGTTTTTATCAAAACCAATACCAAAACATTATAGAACCAAAATTTGCTCATTTCTAATATACAATAAAGATCCTTCACTTACCTTTTTCCCTATTTACTATGCAGATAACAGAAATAGAAAAATAGATTGTAGTGAGGACTTTTCTCAAATTCTTAGGGGTAAATTTACAAAGAAAATGTTTGATATCTAAAACAAAATGCTTAACATCGCTGGTGCCGCATATTCGGCCTGGTGATAAACATGTCAAAAACCCAAAAGGTACACCTGTAAATGACACTGCTGTCAACCTGGGTGGCAAACAGCTGGAAGAAGTACGATCATTTTGGTACCTAGGAAGCACAGTATGTGACCAACTGCCTTGAGTCTTAAATTGCTACACATATTGCAAAACTGCCGCTGTTTTCGTCAAACTCAATCAGAGAGTATGTAAGTCTCATGATCTCCAGCTGCAGACTAAACTCACTGTATATAAAGCAATTGTGCTACCCTTATTGCTGTACACCTCTGAGACCTGGTGCCTCTATAGGGAAGACATTAGAACACTGGACAGCCTCCACCTGAAATGCCTCCTGCTGCGTGTGAATTGGCAGGATCATGTCCCAAATAAAAAGAGTTCTAAACAGGCACTGTTGGTATTCAAAAAGAGATGGGGAAAGAGACAGCCTCTTTCTTTTCCAAAAATTATTTCTTTCAGAATCAATTGGTTACAATTTTCTTTCTCCCCTTTGCCCTTCTGAAATCGTGACCTTTCTTTCCTCAAAGGTAACAAGAAAGGAACATATAGTGTAACTCTGTTTGATATATAAGATAAAATCAAGCTTTTATTATAATCACATGGTCACACATAAATAAGCATGTAGCATCGCCAAGTTGACACAATATGGGGATTCACATGGATACTGGTACCAGAAGTTTGAAGTGTAGTACAGCAACACAAAGATGGGGGTCCCGGAACACCAACCCACTCCTCAAACTGTCCTTCAATCTAATGGTCCACAGATCCACGTCCCTCCACTCTCTCACCAGCTTAACGCGTTGCAGACTAAATTGTCCTTCCTCAGAAGCATGGTGAGAGAAACAACCTTCCTAGAAAAACTGCGAACTTTCTGCAGTTTCTATAGGTTTTAGTAACAGAATGCTTAGTAATTCAGGGATTTGTTTTGCTGCCTATGGAAAGTATTCAATATTTGGTTCGATGGTCTAAAGTAGTTTTTATTTATGAGTTTTTCGATCAAATTTGCCTTTGGTAAATCTTTGATTTGGAAATTCAATATAAAATCGCAGAAAAATACAAAATTGATGCTTAATTTACTACAAAGGGCCATATTCAATTAGAGGCGAAAAGTCCTTCCGATGATGTCATTTTCACCTACTTCAATTATACCCATATTTAATTTCAATGACTTATTGCCGATGCGAAAAGTCTTTGTAAAAAAATGGGGATAACTTTTCTCCATGTAATACATGGTGAAAAATAGTGCAGAATTGGGGTTTAGGGGTGCAGGCTTAAAAAAATAGCCTGCAGCCCTGGGAGGGTCCCCTAAAAGTAATGTGTCAAAAAAAATGTAAGAAATCCTCAGGACACCCCAAAAAATGTACTTTAAGTATGGGGGTTTAAAAAAGTATTGGGGAACAAAGTTTTAAGCTAGCAAAATTGATACACGGGGGGTCCCAAAGTATGTGGCAGGTTTTTTCGAGAATTCGGCTGGTAGTGGCAGGTGCATTTTTGAAGAATTTAAAAGAATAACTTTAGGGACTTAAATATATGCTTTCACTGATTTTCATGTACCCTGATTTTGATGGGCAAGTGCTATTCTTCACCACTTTAGCAAAGCTGCATTTATGCACCTGCCATGGCTATTAAAATCCCCGACTACCTTCAGCAGGCACAACCAAGGGTACACATGGTGATCCCCCATCTTTAGGGGGTGGCAGGATGAATTCCCAAAAATTTCCAGCAATTTGCGTTACTTACCTTTCCGCCGGGTCCCGTTTAAGCCGGAATCGAATTGAATGCTGGGATAAGCGGGCACACGCCCAATACTTTATCCTAGTAAAAAATGTCGATGAGGGCAAAAAGTCCTACCTCAGACTTTTCACCCCATATTGAATATGGCCTTAGTATCTGTCTTTGTGTCAGCTTGATTATATGTTATTTACTGTCATTGTTAGTTTGTGTGTCAATGTAAATCTACAGTATTTGTCAGTCATAATCATTTACTCAATACCACATAGTATAGTGTGCCAGGTTGCTAGCAACTATTAGTAGCCAATAAATACTAAAATTAGGAATATTATATGATATAGCATACTGTTTTTGCCTGCTACATAGTACTGGTAAATTGTATTTCACTGGTGATGGCTGTAGCTTCTGCTTGTAACTTGCAGTGGTAATTATTGCAGATCAACATCAACAATCAATGACAAATCTAGCTAGAAATAAAGAATCTAACCCATACTGAGGGGGGTATTCAATTTGGATGCGAAAAGTCGGAATTGGTGATAAATTGTCACCGATGACGTCGTTTTTGCATGTTTCAATTATCCCAGTATACAATTTCAAAGACTTTTTACAGGTTCGAAAGCCTTTGAAAAAAAAATGTGGGTAACTTTTCAGAATGTTTTACATGGCGAAAAAAGTGCAGAATTGGGGTTTAGGGGTGCAGGCTTAAAAAAAATAGCCTGCACACGTGGGAATGTAATTTAAACATAAACTGTGTCAAAAAAAGTTTTAAAAAATAGGGACACCCCAAAAAAATTAATTAGAATTTTGGGGTTAGAAAATAAAGGAAACAATGTTTAAAAATAGGGAAATAGGATCAGGGGTGTTCTGCAAATATGCTGCAGGTGTTTTCTAGAATAGGCTATTAGCGGCAGGTGCATATTTGCAGAAGTTTTAAAAAATGACTTTAGGGACTTAAAAATATGCTAGTACCCATTTTCATGTACCCCAAATTTGATGGGACCACTTAAAAAAAAAAACCTAAGGGTTCTTCTGCATCACTTATTCAATGTCGGGAAAAAATACCTGCCACGGCTATTTAAAAACCTGACTTTTTTTTTTGCAGGCAAAACGGGGGTACCCATAGTTATCCCCCATGTCTGGACATCTTTAGGGGGTCCTATGAATATTTCCCGAAAACTCCCATTTTCTTCCGTAGATCTCAATTCGCCAGGTCCCGTTTTCGCAGTTTTTAAATTGAATACAGGGATAAAGTGGGCATATGCCCGATACTTTATCCCAGGAAAAGCTCCAATGTGAAGCGAAAAGTCCAGCATGGACTTTTCGCTCCCAAATTGAATACGGGCTGTGACACAGTTAGGTTAGGGGGTCCCTCTCCTGGGTAGAGGACTCCTTTCTTACACACACACACAGCAGCAGGGAAGCAGCACACCAGTCTGGATGCAAGTACAAGCTGGTTGGCGCCAGTCTTTATTGTACAATGACAGAAAATATAAAGAAAACATAAATATAAATCCTAGCCCTGTCGGGGCACTAACTTCACAGGTAGTTCCCTCACTACCAGAACCTGGCAGGGCCTAATGCCCTCACCAGCAACAAAGCATATCACAGTACTCACAAATAGGTTTTTCAAGTGTCTCTGAGCAAACTCCCTGCCTGCTCTCCCAGGTGAGACAATCAGCCCAAAACAAACTAGGCTTATATTGGCCACTCTCAGGTGGAAAACTAACAATCCTGTTACCAGGCTGCGAGAACCAAAACCTGGAGTGGCCGTGGGTGGAGCCCTCCCTCTCCTCTCACCCACAACCCCCAGGTCCCAAACTGGCTTTTCAAAAAGCCGAAACTCAAGCCTGCTACACTGCAGACTTTCTCCTGGGGGTTTAAAACACAAAAGACAGGAATCTGGGACAAATGTACCTGCCACAGACCACTTTACCAGTGATCCTATCACATATCCCCCCCCCTTTGTTTCAACCTGTGGGGCGGAACAACTGAAGCCCCCAAACAATGAACGCGTGACAATGTGTCAGCATTGGCCAGCTGGCTTCCTTGCCTGTGTTCCACTGAAAATTTAAAAGTTTGTAACGCCAAGAACCATCTTGTAATTCTCGCATTACTGTCCTTATTTTCAGACATCCACTTCAGAGGGGCATGATCAGTGATCAATTTGAACTTTCTTCCGACCAAGTAGTACCTGAGAGCCTCTAATGCCCACTTTATGGCCAATGCCTCCTTCTCCACTGTGGCATAGTTTCTCTCATGTACATTCAACTTTCTGCTAAGATAGAAAATAGGGTGTTCCTCACCCTCCTTGTTCTGGGACAGGACCGCTCCTATACCTACTTCTGATGCATCGGTTTGTACTATGAATTCCCTTTCAAAATTAGGAGTCATCAGGACTGGTTGGGAACACAACGCTACTTTCAACTCCTGAAAAGCTTTCTCTGCCTCAGGACTCCATTCTACCATGACTTTTGGTGTATCCCAGATATTTTATTTCCTCCATGCCTAGACAACACTTTTTTAGGTTGGCTGTCAAACCTGCCTTATAGATGGAGTCCAACACTGCTTGTACCCTGGGTAAGTGAGACTGCCAATCAGGACTATGAACGACAACGTCATCCAGATAAGCAGCTGCATACCGTCTATGGGGCCTTAGAATCCTGTCCATCATTCTTTGGAAGGTAGCCGGTGCCCCATGTAGCCCGAAGGGCAACATCTTGTACTGAAACAAGCCCTCTGGCGCTGAAAAAGCGGTCTTTTGTTTGGCGCTCTCAGTTAATGGTACTTGCCAATACCCTTTGGTTAGGTCAAGAGTGGTTAAATACCTTGCCGTCCCTAGTCTCTCAATCAGTTCATCCACTCTTGGCATCGGGTAGGCATCGAATTTTGAAACGCTGTTCAACTTTAGGAAGTCATTGCAGAAACGCACACTCCCGTCGGGCTTTGGAATCAACACAATGGGACTTGACCATTCACTGTGTGATTCTTCAATAACCCCTAACTCTAGCATATTTTTAATTTCTTTTGACACCGATTCTCTTTGTGCTTCTGGTAACCTATAGGGCTTTAGATTAACTTTAACCCCTGGGTCCGTGATGATGTCATGTTTAATGACCGAGGTTTTCCCAGGTACGTCAGAGAACAGCACCCTATTTCTAATCAGAAACTCCTTGACCTCTTGTTGCTGAATTGCCGACAGGGTTTTTGCCACTGTCACTTCGGGAACTAAGGGCCCTGGACTTACTGCAGGGTCTCGGATGGCCGACAGTACCGTTCTATCTTTCCAGGGCTTTAACAGATTCATATGGTATATCTGTTCCTGCTTTCTTTTCCCCGGCTGGTAAACTTTGTAATTGACCTGCCCCACTCTTTCTAAGATTTCAAAGGGCCCTTGCCATTTAGCCAAAAGTTTATTTTCCACAGTGGGAACCAATACTAACACTCTGTCCCAAGGAGCAAAGCTGCGTAACCGAGCATTGCGGTTGTATACCCTCTGCTGTGCCTGTTGAGCCTGTTCAAGGTGCTCTCTCACTATCGGCACTACCGCAGCAATTCTCTCCTGCATTTGAGAAACATACTCAATCACCGTGTTATAAGGACTAGACTGCCCCTCCCATGTCTCTTTGGCAATGTCTAGTAACCCCCTTGGGTGTCTCCCATACAACAGGTCAAAGGGTGAAAACCCAGTGGAGGACTGGGGAACTTCTCTTACGGCCAACAATAAATACGGCAATAAGTAGTCCCAATCCCTACCATCCTTGTCGACCACTTTCCTAAGCATGTGTTTTAACGTCTTGTTAAACCTCTCGACCAGCCCATCGGTTTGGGGGTGATAAACCGAAGTTCTTAACTGTTCGATTTTGAACAGGCGGCATAAATCTTTCTTGACTTTGGACATAAACGGTGTACCCTGGTCAGTTAGTATCTCCTTAGGTATACCCAGCCTGCTAAAGACATGAACTAGCTCTCTGGCAATGGTCTTGGTTGACATATTGCGCAACGGGATCGCTTCCGGGTACCTGGTAGCGTAATCCATTATGACCAGAATATACTGGTGTCCCCTGGCAGACTTCATTAAGGGTCCAACCAAATCCATCGCTATTCTTTCAAACGGCACCTCTATGATAGGCAATGGAACTAGTGGACCCTTAAAATGTGGCCTGGGAGCATGATACTGACACTCAGGGCAGGATGCGCAAAAGTCAGATACCTCTTTATGAAGCCCGGGCCAGAAATCCTCTGCATTATTTGCTCAGTGGTTTTCTCTACCCCTAGATGGCCTGCCGTTATATGACCATGGGCCAGATCCAACACTGTTCTTCTGTAGGCTTTGGGAACTATTAGTTGTTCCACAACATCTTCCCCCTTCTTAGTCACCTGATATAACAAATCCTGACACATTGCCATGTGGGGATAGGACAAAGGACTATCAGGATCTACGGGTTTACCATCAACTACTTTTACATTCTCCCTGGCTTTTACCAAAGTAGGGTCATTCAACTGCTCCATGGCAAAGACCTCTCTTCTGACCTCTTAATCAGGCAGATGATCACCTGGCCCAACAACACTTTCCACCTCAATGGGATTCACATCAGTTGGCGGGCCACCGTCAAGTTCCGCATTCTCTAGTTCGCCAACCATAGTAGAAAAAGGGAATAACTCTGACTCAGAAGAAACTCCCTCCTCCACTACATTGACAACCTTCTCAAATGGATCGGGGTTGTTCACCTCTGGAACAAAATGGCTTTCCCACAACTTCCAGAAGTGAGCAAAGTCTCTCCCCAATATTGCATCGTACACCAGACCATGCACCAAACCCACAGAAACTATAGCAGAGCCACATCGTGTCTCGATGTTCACCTCGGCCGTAACATAATATCGAGTATCCCCATGTATGCAGGTCACACCAACAGTTTTCCCTGTATGCCTCAAGGGGTTCACCAGCTCAGCTTTTATAAGTGTCACCAAGCTACCCGAGTCTAACAGTGCCTCTACTCAGTTGCCATCTACAGTGAGTACACACATGTGCTTATCAGTCTCAGCCTGCCGGTCAGCCGTACAGGCTATCAGTGCAAAGAAAGACCCCCTGCGGTAGACATGAGCAGTATCACATTGCATAGGTTCAGTTGTAAGTGCACAATTAGCGGCAATGTGGCCGAAGCAACCACATCAGAAACACTGAGTTATATTAATGTCTAGTCATTTACGGGGCAAGAACCTTCCCGGCCAGGCAGGCCTGTCTCCAGGTTCTACACCCTCAGTCTTAGGTACATTCCACCGCCCAGCATCCTTCTCCCCTGGAACAGTCTTACCAGTGTCTCTGGGAGTTCGCCGGTGCACTATCGGGGCTCGGTGGGGCATACTCATCAGCTCCTCAGCTGCCACGTACCTCTCCACCAGCTCAACCAACTGGTCCGCGGACTTAGGGTCTGCATGGCTCACCCACTTGCGCAGAGTCACAGGTAATGATCGCAGATACCGGTCCATCACGACCCTTTCCACGATCTGTGGTCCCGTCAGCGTCTCGTGCTGTAGCCATTTTGAGGACAGATGGACAAGGTCATGCATCTGTGAACGTGGAGGCTTGTCCTTATGGAACTCCCAGCGGTGGACCCAATGGGCATGAACAAAGGTGGTGACTCCCAAGCGAGTTAGGATCTCCTGTTTAATTTTTTATAGTCCTTGGCATCAGCCAGGCATAAGTCGAAATAGGCCTTTTGTGGCTCCCCAGACAAAAAAGGTGCCACCTGACTTGCCCACTGCTCCTTGGGCCAACTCTCCCTTTCGGCCATTCTTTCAAATGTGGTGAGATAGGCCTCCACATCATCGCCCGATGTCATCTTTTGGAGGAAGTGACTGGCTCGTACGGAGTGAGTGGTGGTGGGTGGACCCGTATTAACATCTCTGGGCCGGGCGACCAGGTGCTGTACCACCTCTTTTATGGCCTGGCTGTTTTCCGCTAAGGCCTGGCGGGTTTCCTCAATGGCGACCTGTTGTTGCCTCTGGGCTGTCTCCAAGGCCAACAGTTGCACCCTGGTGGATTCCAGCTGAGCCCAGGTAGATTCCTGCTGAAGTTTGTTCATCTCCTGCTGAGCTCTGGTAGATTCCTGCTGAGCTGCTGTAGCTTGGAGCAAGGCCTTAATAACGTCCTCCATTTTGTCCTGGGGTGTAGGTTGGAAGCTGAACCTTGCCTTTCTGAGCATTGGCTGATGCCTCCTCTATGGGACTCCAAGGACACAGCGTTATTTCCACACTCACAAATTGGGTGTCTGTCCCTTTAATTTTTAAATGGAAAGTTTTCCTCTTGCTGCAACTTCAGTGTGTGTGGGTGCCCGCATTCTCCACCATATTGTGACACAGTTAGGTTAGGGGGTCCCTCTCCTGGGTAGAGGACTCCTTTCTCACACACACACACAGCAGCAGGGAAGCAGCACACCAGTCTGGTTGCAAGTACAAGCTGGTCGGCGCCAGTCTTTATTGTACAATGACAGAAAATATAAAGAAAACATAAATATAAATCCTAGCCCTGTTGGGGCACTAACTTCACAGGTAGTTCCCTCTCTACCAGAACCTGGCAGGGCCTAATGCCCTCGCCAGCAACAAAGCATAGCACAGTACTCACAAATAGGTTTTTCAAGTGTCTCTGAGCAAACTCCCTGCCTGCTCTCCCAGGTGAGACAATCAGCCCAAAACAAACTAGGCTTATATTGGCCACTCTCAGGTGGAAAACTAACAATCCTGTTACCAGGCTGCGAGAACCAAAACCTGGAGTGGCCGTGGGTGGAGCCCTCCCTCTCCTCTCACCCACAACCCCCAGGTCCCAAACCGGCTTTTCAAAAAGCCGAAACTCAAGCCTGCTACACTGCAGACTTTCTCCTGGGGGTTTAAAACACAAAAGACAGGAATCTGGGACAAATGTACCTGCCACAGACCACTTTACCAGTGATCCTATCACAGGGCCTAAATAACCTAAAAATGAAGTGACAGCACAGCCTATACCACTATAAAAAGGCATGGGGAAAAAAGGAATTTTTAATTTCACCAATCACTTTTCTATCATCCGATTTATTAAGATGCCACTGCAATTGTTACAATTCAGCTATGTGTCTGTGTACCACATGTAGTGAGTTAATCCCCATTTATTGTCTACTTAAAATATAAAATGTGTATGTGGGCAGAGAAAAGGTACACATGAATCAACTCTCCACATACATACATAAGAGAACAGAAGTGCTTTATGTTATGCATACTCAACCAATGAAAATACTGTATATTTTGCTTTGTTATTATACTATTTCCATCAATATTTCTTAACACGTAGCATATATGTTATCCCCTTTACTACAGGCATTTCTACATTCAACATATTGTACAGTACTAAGTCAATTTGTTATTAGATGTCGTAAATTAAAATAGATGTCCAGCCTTATTGAAGGTGACATCTTGATTGCATTTCAGTTTAAAGGAAACAGCAAATCAAATAGCAATTGACAGCTATGGACTGGTTTCTAATGGCTCATATATAAAATTATCTAAGAAGAGAGAAAGGAAACTTTGTGGTTGTATAAATGCTTTTCACACAGGAAAAGCTTTATGGGAATACTAAAAGTAGGGTTACTGGTGGTTTTTGAAAGCAACAAGGATATATTATGAACTAAAGTTATAGACGTTGAATAAATATAAACAAATGTAGCAAACACTTTTATGATAAATTTGGGGAAAACGTGTAACCAGACACATTTAGGAGGGGGGGGGTGGACGGGCCAGGACAGGCTGCATTTGTGCCCTGTTATATCCAAGCTTTTGTCTATGGAGATGAAATGGGAGATGGAAGGGGTAATCCTGTACTGAAATGCAGATATGCATGTCATTATTCATATCAAGGGCTGGATTAAGGTTTGTTATTATGATATTCTAGTGATGATATTAAAAAGTGTAATGTGTAAATACTCCTAAGTTTACAATATGGAACAAAGAAACCCCAGTTCATGTCATAGAGCCTCCCATGCTGATGATGTAGATCTGTGTGGAGTCCCCTTATGTGAGCACCCCTGGGTGACTGCCCCAGCTGCCCTGTTTTTAATCCAGCACAGACCATATCTCTTGAAGGCTTGTGTAATTATATGCATTGAGGATTTTGATAATCATTAGCACTATCTAATCACTTCTGTCTTGATGATTGCACATTCACCTCTTGAACATTGATCCTGCCTATATAAATGTGTTAGTAGATGTATGTTAGCAGGGCCTGTTAACTGCTTTCATTTGTATACAAGTAGAAAGATCCCTGCCATAATGTGAATTACAGTGTAAGATACTTGAAACAGATGAATACACATCATCTACTGTAAAATAAGAAATGTATCTTCTTGTAGAAAACATGGGGTATAGGGTAAAACAAAGAGGGTAATCTGACTTTTCAGCATGATAATATTTAATGTCAGTTTTAAATAAAGAGCCACCTTTCAATACATAAAATTAAATAATAATTAGGAAAATATTTTGCTACTCCATTAAACCTACAGAATGCTCTGTCTAATAAATCATGCTAAAACTCCAAGTGTTAATGTGCCATGGCATCAATTTAAATTGGATGTGACAGGGCTGTATTGTACCCTAGCACACCAGTAAAAAACGTTTTTGTTTGTTTTATTAGAATATATTTCTTAACCCCACACACACTGCCTAAAGGTTTTGGAGAAAAGTACAGGACTGGCTCTTCCTGGAGGGACCCCTCATTTTTTAGTGGGCCTCACTTTTCTAGTTATTCCTGCCCCATGACTATAGTAGGCATCATGGCAAGGGACTAATGCCATGTGTCCACATGCTATAGTGCCAAAAGCCCTAGCTGGTAAAGCCTAGCTAGTGGAGATTCAGGGTTATCCCATGAGCTTTGTCTCCCTGATTTTTTCACTATTCTTAAAGGCCTAGAGCTTGTTAGCAATATTTTAGGAGGGGGAACACTGATTTTTATTTTTTATTTCCTATTTCTTAACCAAAGCCATATAGATAAGCTGCATTGATATTTTCTTGTGTCGGTATTATGCTGTTTCAAAGCAGAATCAGGGTTTAAAAACTTATTGATAGTGGGTTGAGTTTAGAAACATCCTTTAGTGTATTTAAGTATCAAACCATTGGTGTTTGGTTTCAAAATTAGGGTAAACCTGCTGCATAGTATATTTTTTATAAAATCTGTAGAAATGGATGTTGCAGAAGTTCAAGATACTGTAGGTCAATGTAAAAAAAAATATAGACCAAGAAGATGCATCATTTCCAATACTGATGTACTGTAACTACTGTACATGTTTATAAGAAAACATTATTTAAGACTAGATCAGTAAAATACATCTACCACTGTATGTGTTTGTGAAGCTATATTTGTATATATTATGATTTTACATTTACCAAGGAAGACTTTAATTAAACATTAAAAATGTAACAATACAAATGGCTGCAGTAACATGAAAATTTGTGACTGAAACATTTAAAAAATTGTATTGATGATCAAACAGCTCACATTCAAGACTATCGCATTGATAGTGTCATATCACTTACTTACATCAGACAAAAACATTTGATGCCTTGCTGTTTGATCTAAACTTATACAGAAATGAAGAAGAAAAAAAAAACTGAAAAAAGTGGGCAGTCCAAACCCAGAGAATGAACTTTATCAGAAATTACCATAACAATTTTCCAAATGTCCTTGCATTTTGCATATTGTACTACAAATAAACAAACATATATTCACAATTACATATGAGTTATTGAGGGAATAATTTATTGCAACTGTATCTAAAAACTTCAATGAGTCAGGAGGCCCTATTTTAAATAGCTTCATGATCACATGACTATAAAGCAGAATGATGAAATATGCAAAAGGGATTTGTTAATGATGTCCCAGTCACATACATGAAAGAAAGATGAAATACAATTATTTTAAGGCCAAGATAATTTTTGTCACAGTAGCCTTAGTGTTATTGCAAGTAAAGCCATATTAAGGCATGTTTACACAGTGTAAAGTAAAAAAAAAACCAAAGTAGTGAAATACATTTGAAAAAAAGTTAAGTTAAAAAAAAATAAATGTGGGGATGTGGTTCAACCAAGATAGACAGATTTTCCAGCAATTCTGAATGGCACAAAGTTTCATCTGATGCCATCTGGTTACCCAGAACCTTATCCACCTGACACTACCCTGCAATTGGGAGATTGCTTTTTGATACCTTTTGGAGGTGGTGTATCACATGGGGCTCTACCCCAGAACCCTGGGCTGAAGTTCCTCTATCCCACAGATCTGTCTCCCTGCCAGATAACTTGTGACTCATCTACTTACCAGCACTTCCTGCTTTCCCAGTGTTGTGGTCTGCCAGCTCCCCATCTGGCACACTGCTGTCTCACTAAAATTGTGTGGCTGCCTGAGTGTCTGTTTCTCTCAGTGCTATACTGTCACTGCACCCACTGCACTGCCAAGGGGTTGGGCCTGAGAGTGCTTGCAACCCCAGGACTGTGCTGTAGATTTATTTCCCTGGAGATCTCTGACCTGGCTCTGCTCAGCAGGATAAGCACTTGTCTGGTATCCTGGGCATTGCTGCTGAGTTCCATACCTGTATTGCTCTGTCCTCCCTGTGTGGTTTAGCTTTGACCATCAGCCTATCACAGTCTGGCTTCATGGCATTGATACTGGTCCCATCTCAGCATTTGCCTGTTGTCAAGAACTATCTGCTGAATTTGACTCTCAATAATTACCTCAAGCCCTCTTCCTTTGATTGAACTGAGGTCCTGCTGCATCCACTGATTTCCTAGGAGTCTCGAGTCAGGGTGGTCTTTATTTCAGACTGTTTGCAGACCACTCTCTGTTTTGAATTAAGTATCTATGCTTGAGCTACTCTTTCTACACTGGGAGTGTCTCAATTGACCTCCAAAGGGCACTATAGCTGCTGACTACTATGACTGTTCCTTTATTTGGGCACTCTTTATTTGCAGTCTTTGTTTGCTATCACTAAATTTACTGCCACTTTTTGACTGTGGAAAGTACAACTGCACATTAGTGGATTGGGACTGTCCTGCCATGTTTTATATACTGTACCTCTCCTTCCCCAGTTTGTTGCTACTTTTCCCCCTGTCTCTTATATAAGCCCTGACCTCACCTTCCTGAACATCAGGCTAGCAGGAGCCCCCTCTTTTGTCTATTCAAAACGACATATTAGACTCATATGGTGGCATGCTCAATTAATGTGTTTTCCTCTACCATGCTCTGCCCTTTGGATTCATCATGGTAAAAGGTGCCTCTTAGAACTTTAAGGGACATGCAATTGGGCGATTTATTGCATTCTGTGCATAAATATGCATTGCAGTGCATATGCGCAAACCAGTAACTGCAATCAGGACTGCAATTGCAGTGATTACGCAGACCCATCACAGAATGATTGACAGGAAGTGCCGTTTGTGGGAGGTGATGGGAGGTGGTTGTTAAATGTAGGCGTGCCAGTGCATTTCAATGTCATTGCAAGGGCATGAATAAAGTAGGCACTGTGATGACACACGCAGCTCGAGTACTCTGTTCATGCAATGAGTTTAGCAATTCCTGAGTAGGGTAAGAGCTTCTGCAAGTGTGCATGAAGCTCCGATTGTACTCAATGTTACAGATGGTTTCATAGTCTTGCTAAACATTACAGATGTGTGTAAGGTAAGGAGGCTTTTCTTATGTTTTGTTGAGATGTCATAGCGATTGCAATGGATTAGCATATAATCGCAGTGAGACTGCATGTGTAATTACAGCCACGATCCCAATTGCGATCCTTACTGAATCAGGCCCACAATCAGGTATACTTTAGCACATTTCAAGACAGGTACCCAAGCCTACTCCCACCTCTCCTACAGTTTCCTCACAAATAACTCCTATGCCTTCCAAAAACTCTAATGACTCTTTTGCTACCAAGCCCAACATTTGTGCTATGCTGGTGGAAGTACAACAGTCCTTTATGTATCAATTTCACCAACTCATGGATGACCTTTGATAAAACAGGAATATGGGAATGTACATATTCATTCAGCATCTCACAAATATATGCATGCTTATGTTACTCTATTTTCCTGCACAGCAATTAATAACCCTTTTCCACCAAAAATCCGGGTCTGACCCGGAGTTGGAACAAAGTTCCTATCCGGATCAGACCCGGAATTTTGCCGTCGCCGACTCGGGATATTCCCTAGTCAGCGCCGCTCACACCGCAGTCGGATCATCCGGATCAGACCCGGCTTTTGCAGAGTGAAAGTGGTCGCTTGGACATGACGTCATCTCCAAGCGCCACTGAAGCCAGACCAATCGGCCGGCTAGCAGTTCACTCCAGGTCATCGTGACCCGGAGTGCGCTGTTCTCACAGCAGGGTTTCAAGGGGCTACATCCGTTTTAAACCCTGCTAGTTACCTGGGTTGGATTGCGGGGTCAATCGACCCGGCGATACAACTCTCTCCCCTTTTACACCAGGGAGCTGCCCGGGTTAACCCTTCAAAAACACGGGTTTTAGCTCCGGTGTAAAAGGGGTATTAGAGTATATAGAAATGATTGAGAATATATATATTTTTGTGTGAGTTGTGGAAGGCCGCACTTGTTGAATGGCCCCAGGCCTAGAGAGGATATATTCTTCCATTTCCTTTCTAAAGTAAGCAAGTGAGTTTCTGATGCAGCAGCCATTTTGTTTGATATTTTAGCTAAAAGCATGTAAATTATGTATTAAAAGTGTGTAGAGATTAGGGTTTTATTTCTTTGTAGGTGTGATTAACTGCAGAGATATGTATAGGTTACTATATACATTGTTCTAGCAATAAGAATTATATGTTTCAAATGTTTAAGGTTTAATATGTGCAGAATAGCTGATAGCAAGTCACAGTTACATAAACAAATCACCTAACTGAAGATAGCATTTAACTGCAATAAGCAGAAATGAAGGCTAAATGGGTGACCATGTCAGATTTCTACATGGGAAAAATAAGATAACACAGAATTATGTCAATATTATGTCTAAAGCACAAATGACTAATGAGGGCCTAGCACGTACAAATATTAATTAGATTAATTGGACAAATTGGATTAATTGAATGTATAAAAAAAATGAAAGTATAAATATGACCAGAGAAAGAGGGAGGGGGGAGCAGTTGGAGAACAGAGGAGAGAGCACAGGACGAAGTTCAGAAGTGCCATTGCTGTTATGTATGTATGGAATATTGGCTGAATGCTATCCTGCTATTTTGTACTGGGTGTCACAAATTTATTTTACAAGTATTCCCTACTGCTGTTGGTATAACCTATGTTTTTTGTTGTAAAATATATGTATGATTAAGCTGTCTTTAAGTAAAAGCATTGTCATTTATTTTAGAATCTGTATTTGTGAGAATTATTTCATTACTCTTTATAACAAGTACGATTTGTAAGTAATCCAGAACTATCGTGTTATCACCTTAAAAATAATATTTTGTCCTAGTCTAAATGAACTAAATGACCTGCTTACAGCAGCGAAATGCGTCAGAGGCTCATCGCCTGTTTATCTCCAGAACCCCCTTTATTCATGTGTGGAACTGCTTGAACCAGCACTGGACCCGCTTGCAGCAGAACCTTATTGGAACCATATAACCTTACCTATATTGATCTCTGGAACAAATGGATGAGGCTTCCCTATAGGCATAACGCAGCATTGGTGAGGACATATCATTTATAATTGAAGTATCTCCAGTCTTCTCTTGTATATGGGACATTTTACTCCAGCGGGGCCTCAATATCTGTGCATCATGTCCCCACGATTTAAGGAGCTATAGACATTAACCACCCTACTTTCATCAAGTCCAATGTTTTGATTTGGCACAAAATTTAACAATCTTTCACTATAACCTACACATTATAGTTGATTCATTTTTAACTGCATTGATTTTGTATGAGTGTATTCCATTTTTAATACTTCCTATAATTTAAACACATGTTTGAATCAATTTTAATATGGTTGAACCTACTGTAGACTGTTAAATCTATAAAGATATCAATTGAATATTTAGCGCTGCTATTTCATGTTAATCTTCTCTTTGTGTTGTGTACTGGAGGTGACAACTCCAGCTTGTAGCAGCTGCTTTAGAAAAATGACACCTACTGTATCAGTGCCTGATTCTCCCTCAATTGGGTTACTTTTCTATATGAACTGCTACAGGGGAGTTTTAAGGAGACTTACACACTAAACTGCTTCAGGAAATAACTCATAACATTGACTACATACCTACTGAGGTTTCATTTCTGAAGAAAGAAGCTGAATATCTAGAAAATAGGGAGAGCTGCTTCAATATTCAAATACAGAACATTCCTTAAAACCTGAATCTTCAGTCCTTGAATACTTACCTGACACAATTGTTTGTTTCTCTTGTTCCTGGCCTAACAGATCAGTCTTTACAAATTGAGAGAGCCCACAGATCCCTTTGCCCAAAGCCTAAAGAGGGTGAACCCACCAGGAATGTCATTCATAAATTCTATACATTTAAATTGAAGGACATGATTATAAATACTTGTTACAGCCATTCCCATAAATTCTTTGAGGACTTAAAACTACATTTGTAAAATGGTTTAGCTCCCTCAATCCTCGCCAAATGCTGAGATCTCTGCAAAGTTACCGGTGTTATCTGTGATCAGAAGTGAGGGTTCCCATTTCATGGATGTTGGAAGGCCTACATTTGGCTGTGACCATAATGAAGTAGCAGACTAACTTTGCAAACTCAATCTTAGCTTATCTCATTGAGATGACTCCTTACAATAGAGGTCACTCTGTGGACTTTAGTTTACTCTTGGGTGGTTTTTGACTATGAGTCACAAGCTGCCGTGCTGCCAATGCTATGTGGGGTGTATGCTGGACAAGCGTTTGCTGAAGTATCCTCCTTTCTCCTGTTTGGATCTGTGGTTAGCAGCATATAATTGCAGTTCCAGTCTTGGTTGCTGCTAAGCCTCTGCACTAATTACTGCCTGTCTGTGAGCACTATCAGGTGCACACTGATTGATTCTCTTGTCTGAACACAGCCCATGTGCTCAATAATCTGACATTAGGGTAACTTGCTCTGATTGGGCCCTGTGTCTATTAAATTCCAGCCAGCCTTTCACTCCTTGCTAGTGATAAAGTTACTTGTGCTTCAGGTTGTGTCAGTCTCCTGCTCTACAGTCAAGTTCCAGAATCCAGTCTGTTGTGTTATTTCTCTGCCATTTGCTCCATCCAGGTGGCACACTTTGCATTTCATCTGGCATGTGCTGCTTGTGTCATCAAGGCAGCAAGATGTGCACCCCAGCCACAACCACATGTGTCATCTCAGCAGTTAGGAGTGCACTACCATCCTGGGTGCAGGTCAGTGTCAGATGGCATGTGTCAACATGGTGGCACTGGTCGCATCCCTGCATACCTACTGCACAATCCAGCGCATCAATGCCAGTGTCAACTGGCGGCACTGGTAGCAACTCATCATTCAAAGTGAGCCATCCAGCACACTGATGCCAGTGTCAATCCGACAGCACTGGTAGCAACTGAGTGTCCAAAGTGTGTCACCCTGTGCACCACCACCAGTGTCAACATCTTGTCCAGTCAGTGTGCAGACTCCATTGGAAACTAACCAGCCCTCAAGGCTGCTTCACCAGCCCAAAGGCTGCATCTCACCTTTGGCCCCCAGGCCACAACAAACCAAGGCCAATCAGCCAACAAGGCTGCTTAACAAGTTCAAAGGCTGCATCTCATCTTTGGCCCCCAGGCCACAACTAGCCAAGAAATTCAAGCACTTAAGGCTGATACAAAGCCCAAAAGGCTGCATCTCATCCTCGGCCCCCAGGCAGCAGCAAGCCAAGACATTCCAGCCCGCCAGGCTGCTACACAGCACAAAGGCTGCATCTTAAACTTATCCCACAGGCCACTACTAGTCCAGGTAAATCAGCCCACAAGGCTATCACCATACTCTATCCAGACTTATTACCCTCACTTTCCTAAAATTATCACCGGCTTTAAAAGAGAGACTATCACATAATAAGTCATGGAGCCCAGCCAAAATCTGGCACAAATTCTGGCAGCCCAGATCCAGGTACTAACCCAAAAAGTACATATACTCTCAGTTAAAGTTGAGGAAAGGCAGGCTGCATCTGTTCTTCCTACAGTTCATGAGCCAATGCTTAACTTGCCTGATCGTTTTTCTGGGAGTCGTAAGGACTTTCTAAACTTTAAAGAAAGTTGCAAACTTTATTTCAGGCTCAGGCCTCACTCCTCTTGCATCAGCTGCACTTCAGATGGTGGGCAACTTCTTCTCTACCTTAGGACTACTATATGATGACCTAGAGAGGGCAGCTTTGGCCAAGGCTAGCATTCAGTCCCTGAAGCAGGAGAACCAGGCAGTGGAAGATTACTGCATGGAGTTCAGGAAGTGGGCTGTGGACTCAGAATGGAATGATCCAGTGTTATGGAGTCAGTTCCGATGGGGGTTATCAGACCAGATCAAGGACATCTTAGTCCAAAACCCCACCATGAGCACTCTAGATGACCTCATGGGTTTGTCTATTTGTATAGACAAACATCTCTGGGAGCGCAGGTTGGAGAAAGATCTACTACAGCAAGCTCATTTGTCTTCACTGTGTGCCTTTAGCAGAACTGGGGGAACCAATGCAGTTGGGGGCCTTCTGTCTTCCTGCTGAAGAAATACAGAGGAGGTGCATGTTGGGTCTATGTTTGTACTGCCGGGACAAAGGACATATGGCCTGGGACTGTCCTGTCAAGTTGGGAAAAGACAATGTCAAGATTTTTGTAGAGTGTTACATCTAGGCCTTGCATCCATCTCTCCAAGGAATTCAGTCCTCTTCCCCACCTCGTTCAAATCTTCAGACAGCCAGGTCTCTATCTCTGCCTTTATTGACAGTGGGGCCACAGAAATTTTCATGGACCAGGCATTCTTCGAGACCTTGGGATTATCTCCTAGACTGCTAGATAACCCAGTTACTGTCATTAGTCTTGATGGAAAGAACCATTCTTCAGTACCTATTTCTTTTCAAACACCGCCTAAACAATTGTCTGTGGGGATTCTGCATCAAGAAAAGCTTTCTTTTCTACTCCTCCAATGTCCTATGGCTCCCGTGGGGTGTTGGGCTTACCCTAGCTAAAGAAGCACAATCCAGTTATCCAATGGTAGACTGGGGAGATTCTCCAGTGGGGTTCTCCTTGTTTTGATCAATGTTACCCTCTTCCAGTTTGTCTTGCCGCAGTAGTGTCAGCAGACACTCCTAAGATTCCTGCTCCATACTGTGATCTGGCAGAGGTTCTCTCTAAAAGAAAAAAGCAGATGTTTTACCACCTCATCGCCCCTTCGATTGTGCCATCGACTTATTTCCTGATGCCAGACTTCCTAAGAGTAGGCTGTATGCCTTGTAAGTCCCAGAAAGTAGAGCTATGAATGGCTACATCGAGGATGCTCTAGAGAAGAGATGTGTTTGGCCATCCAAGTCTCCAGTAAGGGCCAGTTTCTTTTTTGTTCAGAAAAAAGATGGGTCTCTCCAGCCTTGCATTGATTTTTGAGGACTCCACAAGATAGCGTTGAAGAATGCCTACCCGTTGCAGTTGATCTTGGTCCTATTCGACCAATTACAAGAGGCATCTATCTTCTCAAACATTAACTTGCATGGAGCCTTCAATCTCATCTGCAAATGGGATGAGTGGAAGATGGCTTTCAGCACTCAATCGGGGCATTTTGAGGACATGGTAATGCCATTTGGTTTGTCCAATGCACCTGCTGTCTACCAAGACTTTATTAATGAGGTCCTAAGAGATTTCCTGGGGGTCTTCACTGTGGTGTACTTGGATGACAGTCTCATCTACTCCAAGTCCTTGGAACAACATCAACAGCACGTGAGGCAGGTGTTGCGAAGACTTTTGGAGAACAACCTATACGCAAAGCTGGAGAAGTGTGAATTTGAAATGGAAAATATCTCCTTCTTGGGTTATATAATTTCCTCTCAAGGGTTCTCCATGGACCCAAGCAAGGTGAAGGCAATTCTAGATTGGGAACAACCCACTTCCTTAAAGCTGTACAGCGGTTACTAGGGTTCTCAAACTATTACCGCTACTTCATTAAGTCCTTCTCCACTATTGTCTCTCCTATCGTGGATTTGACCAAGAAAGGGGCAGATGTTGGTAATTGGTCTCCCAAAGCTGTGCAGGCATTTGATCATGTCAAGGCAGCCTTTGTGAGTGCTCCAGTTCTCCATCATCCCAATCCTAACCTTCCTTTTGTGCTGGAGGTGGACGCTTCTGAAGTTGGAGTTGGGGCCATTCATTCCCAGAGGGATGTGAGGGTCAATAAATTACATCCTTGTGCCTTCTTCTCTCAGAAGTTTCAAGCAGCAGAGAGATGTTATGACGTGGGCAACCAAGAGCTTCTGGCTATTGTGTGGGCATTCAAGGATTGGCGACACTGGTTAGAAGGGGCTAACCATGTTGTGTCTGTGTTTACTGATCATAAAAACCTGGTGTATATAGAGACCGCCAAAAGATTAAATGCCAGACAAGCGCGATGGGTCCTGTTCTTCACCCATTTCAATTTCACCATCTCTTTTCAGCCTGGGTCTAAGAAAGTGAAGGCAGATGCACTGTCTCGCAGTTTTCTGGTAGATCATTGTCCTTTGGAAGAAGAGGAGACCATCCTCCCTTCCACTCGGATCCTTTTGGCTTTGACTAGGACCTTGGCAGACTGTCTCAGACAGTGCTAGGCTGAAGCTCCTCCAGAAATGCCCAGAGGATTAATGTTTGTTCCAGAAAGTTCCAGCAAGGCAGTCCTTAAGGAGTTCCACTCATCCAAGGCTGGGGGTCATCCAGGTATTGCCAAGACTCTTGAACTTCTTTCACGCTTTGTTTGGGGGCAATACATGTCCCGTGATGTTCATGAGTTCATAGAAGCTTGTGATGTCTGTTCTCGGAACAAGACTCTCCGTTCCTCTCCTGCTGGGCTGTTGTGTCCTTTGTCAATTCCTCTGAAACTGTGGACACATATCGCAATGGACTTTGTAGTGGACCTTCTGTCTTCTCCTCGCTTTACGGTTGTCTGGACCATTGTCGACAGATTCTCCAAGATGGTACATTTTGTTCCTCTTGGCAAGTTACCTTTAGCACAAGAACTGGCAGTTCTGTTTGTTCAGCATGTTTTTAGGGCACATTGTCTTCCTGTGGACAATGTCTCTGACCGGGGTACCCAATTCATTGCCAGGTTCTGGAGGTCTTTTTGTGCTGATCTGGGCATCACTGTCAGCCTGTCATCAGGGTATCATCCACAGACTAATGGGCAGACAGAGTGAGTCAATCAGTCACTGTAACAATATATCCGTTGCCTTATGTCAGAACAATTGGGTACCTCTGTTGGCATTGCTGAGTTTGCCTATAACAACTCCTGCCATTCCACTTTTTCAGTATCCCTGTTTTTCTACAATCTTGTGATCCATCCTTGGAGTAATTCATTTGAGACTTCATCAACCACAACTCCTTCCTCTTCATCCATTTCCAGGTTTCGGCAGTGTTGGAAGAAAGTACATCAGACCCTTCTGCAGGCATCTGGTACTTCCAAGCTCTGGGCAGACAGATACCATAGGACTTGCAGTGTGAAAGTAGGGGACTTGGTTTGACTGTCTTCCAAAAACATCAACCTGCATCAGAGATCACAGAAGCTGGGGCCTAAATTCATTGGCTCTTTTCACAACATCACTCAAATTAATCCTGTAGCCTTTTAGTTTAAGTTACCAAGGACCCTTAAAATTAACAACACATTTAATTGCTCTCTTCTAAAGCCAGTGTTCTCTTCCTCCCGGTTTACTCCTAGATGTCCAATCAGACCTCCACCAGTACTTGTCCAGGGGCACTAGGAATTTGTTGTGGAGAAGATCCTGGTCTCCAGATTTTCTCATGGACATCTCCAGTTTCTTGTTCACTGGAAGGGATATGGACCAGGGGAATGCTCCTGGATTCTGGAAAGGTCATTGCATGCTCCTGCACTGAAGAGAAGATTATTCTTGGACTTTCTGAACAAAGAAGGCTCTAAGGGTTCCTTAACCCCTTGTCAAGGGGGGGTAATGTCACAAGCTGCCGTTCTGCCAATGCTGTGCGGGATGAATGCCGGACAAGTGTTTGCTGAAGTCTCCTTCTTCCACCTATTTGGATCTGTGGTTAGCAGCATATTGTTGCAGTTGAAAGTCTTGGTTGCTGAGGAGCCTCTGCACTAATTACTGCCTGTCTGTGTGCACTATCAGTTGCACACTGATTGATTCTCCTGTCTGAACACAGCACAGGTGCACACTGATTGATTCTCCTGTCTGAACACAGCGCAGGTGCTCAAAAATCTGTCATTAGGGAAACTTGATCTGGTTGGGCCCTGTTTCTGTTAAATTCCAGCCAGCCCTTCACTCCTTGCCGGTGATAGAGTTACTCATGCATCCAGTTGTGTCACTCTCCTGTTCTACAGTCAAGTTCCAGAGTCCAGTCTGTTGTGTTATTTATTGGCTGTTTGCTCCATCCAGGTGGCACGCTTTGCATTTCATTTGCCATGTGCTGCTTGTGTCATTGAGGTATCATGGTGTGCACCCCAGCCACAGCCATATGTGTCATCTCAGCTGTTAGCAGTGCACTACCATCCCGGGCACAGGTCAGCGTCAGGTGGCTTGTGTCAACCCAGCGACACTGGTCACAACACTGCATCCCTACTGCACAACCAAGCGCATCAACACCAGGGTCAACCCAGTGCCAATGGTAGCAACTCAGCATCCAAAGTGCACCGTCCAATGCACTGATGCCAGTGTCAATCTGGCAGTTCTGGCAGCAACTCAGCGTCCAAAGTGCGTCACCCTGCACACCACTGCCGATGTCAACCCGGCAACACTGGTAAATCTCATCAAGTCAGTGTACACACTCCATTGGAAACTAACTATCTCTCAAGGCTACTTCACCAGCCCAAAGGCTGCATCTCACCTTTGGCCCCCAGGCCACAACTATCCAAGGCCAATCAACCCTCAAGGCTGTTTTACCAGCCCAAAGGCTGCATCTCATCTTTGGCTGCATCTTAAACTTATCCCACAGGCCACTACTAGTCCAGGCAAATCAGCCCTCAAGGCTATCACTTTGGACTATTTTGCTTTACCTTGGAACTGTATGCAGCCTTTTGGAGGATACCTTATATTTGTGCTTCAACACCATCCCTGATGGTCTGGATGCCAGAGGATTTCCCCAGGAACTACTCATCCATTATTAGTAAAGTTCTGCTGCCCTGATACAAGTTACCATTTCAATGAGAATCAGTCCTAATACCATTGACTGTAGCTATCATTTAACCAGGAGCGGATTAAGAGGATCTCTATAATCTATGTACTTTATTGCACTTAGGTTTGTGCCTTTGTTCTCAGAGCATTTATCAGCTCATTCAGAGAAAATCATTAATTTTTTATATATTTCTTTATTTATGTATTAAAACAATTTTTGTAAATCTGGATTAACTGTCTATCAGTGTTATATTATATGTAGTTTACGTGTGGGTGTTCAACCTATTTATTACTACTGTACTTTATACACCTGCAGCTTCAGGTCAGAGCATTAGAATTGTTTTTCATTCAAGCCCTCAAGGCTGCTACACTGCCCAAAAGGCTGCATCTCATCCTTGGCCCTCAGGCCACAGCAATCCAAGACATTCCAGCGCCCCAGGCTGCTACACAGCCCAAATGCTGCATCTAAAAGTTACCACACAGGCTACCACTAGTCCAGGCTAATCAGCGCTCAAGGCAATCAACAGACTCTATCCAGAAATATTACCCTCACTTTCCTAACACTATTTATGTCTTTCCATGGTTATTTCATTTGTATAGTCTGCTTCTATTGCTGACTTGCCTCCCCACTTCACTATGCACTTGCTTTCCTCCATGGCCTTACTCATTGTCTTCTTCTTTAATTACTTATTATTCTTATTTTTTCCCCACTGTCCTTTTTCATGGTGCTTTGAGCTAATGCTAATCTTGTGTAAATTAAATGCTAATCTGGTATTTGTACTTTCTCATATATTACTGATATCAGGTGTTTCATGTTTATCTAGTTGTTTTTTGGATTTCCAGGTAGGAGGACTTTAGTGCCATTAGTTCTCTTCCTACTCCCTCCACTTTGTGGGGTTCACAAGTCATGAGTCCCTGGTGACTATGAACCTTGTTTCTCCTCTTAAAGTAATTTGAGTTTTTTTTGTTCTCCCAATCTGTGAATTTAGAGATTTTCCTTCACAGACCCATACCCTTTCCTACAGGGATCAACCTAAGTGAAACTGCCTCCCTCTGCTGAATGGTGGTAAACTGACCACTTCCCCCACTTTCCTTGCATAATCCATCCCTTCATTCATTTCCCCCTAAGAAAATAGAGGTACTTTATAATACAGACACTACCTTAAAAGAAAAAATATATTTAAATTCCTTAAAAATCAGTTTCCTCCAATGTTGTTGTATTTCTCTTCTTTAAGGTTTTCATGTCCAGACTCAGATAAATAGCAGGAAAAAAACACAATAGTGTGATACAGTTATAGATAATTGTTTTGACAGTCTGCAGTTGGGTAGGTGGTGTGTATGTGTATGTGTGGGGGGGTTCTCCATGTGGACATTCTCTCCCCCTAGTGCCTAACCCTTACCCGTAACTCTAACCATCCCCCTAACCCCACTACTTACCTTTGGGGATTTTGGCAGTTAGTATTCTGACAGGTATCAGGATTTTGCCATTGGCATTCTGACCTCTGGAATCACATCTGGCAGGATATTGAACATAGAGAAACAAGAATTTTCAAGCACTACTATCTCTAGGGTGTAGAGAAATGAAACTTAAAAACAGCTTCAATACACAGAGATATCAAAAGTGGACAAAAGTATTAAACAATAAAAAGTCCTATCTTTTCAGAAAGTCTTTTCTTCCTCGAAGAAAATAAAATAATTTGCTGGAATAATTTAAATCAATATGAATAGTAGGTATTATTCTTATTTACATCAAGGATTGAATGATTATGTGACTCTTCCCTTAGGCAAACTTTTTCCATAGAGGTTACAATTCTTACTCCTGTCACATGTTTCTCAAAAAAATTACATAAGGGAAATCCCATAGTGTAATTCTATAACATTTATTGATACATAAAACTAACATAGACAAATGGACACGTACCAAAGATGGCCTTCAAACCAAGGCAGGACAAGTACACATGAGATGGTGGATCAAAGGCCTGGGTTCAGAACCACCTTGCCAATAGTACTTCACAGTCTGGATGAAAGTTCACAAGTGGTCACTCCTCATTCTGTTCACTCTAAGGTGTTTCGGCTGGTTTCCTTTCTCAAAGTGTGACTAGATGGTGTTAGTCCAGGGTTTAAATAGCAGTAATCATAGCTCCACCCCCGCAGGGGTTCACTCATTGGATCAAGATTTATCAGATAGACATGCATAAACAAATAGCATAAATAACTTCATCCAGTCTCCAATAGCAATAGGGAACATTCCATATAATAATAAAACATTAATGCAAAGTTTTGTTTAAAAAATATGGCATATCCATAAGTACAAGGATTATATGCGTCAGCAAGCCGCAATAGTGAAAATATTGTAACAAAAAGTGCCCTCCCACCTTTTCGATAGAGTGTAACCTTAATCTGGGCATGTGTCCTCTGTCAGTTGTTGGTATCCTCATGGTTAAATAACATGCAGATTAAAAAGGGAGACCCATTTGATGTACCGTAAATGCAGAGATATTAATATATGGTCTACATTTTATGGTACATCAAATGGGTCTCCCTTTTTAATATGCATGTTTTTAAACTATAGATATACTTTTCACTATATCTTAATAATTTATGTTTTTTTATGTATATTGTATCGTTTTATGGATTTAGTTATTAATAGTGTGTTTGTTTACAAATGAGACATTCCATGTTGGCACATAAACATACATTTACTTCTGGCCCTATGCCTTGGCCCGTCCTAAATGACAGGTCTGGCTGGAAGTAAACAGGAAGCTGTCACCTGCCGAGTGGAAACACATGGCCGCACACATCCGGCCTCTCTAAACTAGATGTGTATGCATGGTATGATGAGAATGGATGTGTGCCATCCTTATTTAATAACCACGAGAATGCCAATGACTGACAGAGGAGACACGCCCAGATTAAGGTTACACCCTATCAGAAAGGTTGGAGTGCACTTTTTGTTACAATATTTTCACTATTGCTGCTTATTGACCCATATAATCCCTGCATTTATGGATATGCCATATTGTTTCCCACTAAACTTTGTATTAATGTTTTATTAGTATATGGAATGTTCCCTATTGCTATAGGAGACAGGATCAAGTTATTTGTACTATTTGTTTATGCATGTTTATCTGATAAATCATGATCCAATGAGTGAACCCTGGTGGGGGGTGGAGCTATGATTACTGCTATTTAAACCCTGGACTAACACCATCTAGTCACACTTTGAGGAAAGAAACCAGCCGAAACACGTTAGTGTGACCAGAGAGAGGAGCGACCACTTGTGAACTTTCAGCCAGACTGTGAAGTATTTTTGGCAAAGTGGTTCCGAACGCGGGCCTTTGATCCACCATCTCATGAGTACTTGTCCTGCCTTGGTTTGAAGGCCATTTTTGGTACGCGACCATTTGTCTATGTTATTTTTATGTATCAATAAATGTTATAGAATTACACTATGGAATTATCCCTTATGTCATTTTTTTGAGGAACACGTGACAGGAGTAAGAATTGTAATCTCTATGGAAAAAGTTTGCCTAAGGGAAGAGGAAAATAATCATTGAATACTTGATGTAAGTAAGAATAATACATACTATTCATATTGATTGATATTATTACAACACCTTATTTTCTTTTCTTCGATGAATAACCAGAAGAAAAGATTTTCTGAAAAGATAGGACTTTTTAATGTTTTTGTCCAGTTTTGATATTTCTGTTTATTGAAGCTGTTTTTAAGTTTAATTTCTGTTCACCCTAGAGATAGTAGTGCTTGAAAATTCTTGTTTCTCTATTCTGTAAGTTATATGTGGTGGGGACCACATTTCTTCAAGCAGCACTTTCATCATTGAGTAGTGCAAGACTTCCTATCTTTATATCAAGATATTGAATATATCTTTCCCCAATGGTCCCACAAATAATTCAGGAGCCCAAAAGAAAGTGCTCGATAGTGTAAAATTATTTTTAATATGACAAGCACATAATTATTGATGGAGTAATAGACTCACATCAGAAACAAAATCCTAAAACATAAGAATTTGACTCCTACCATATCATGATGTTAATACAGCATCAGTTATACAGTACTAGTTTAAACTAGATATGTGCTATCCAGTTGTCCAGAAATCTGAGTTTACCCAAATTTTGTGAATCCGGATAAATCCGAGTCATGGTTCTGATCTCCTTTCAAATCCTTTCAAATCTGAATTTTGGATTGCATAATTTACGTGATTTTAGCTGTTTTTAAAAACATAAAAAAAAAATCCAAATCCGAAACCAATACACTTGAGGGTGGTTTTGCAAAACCAAAACATGAGCATGAATTAAGATCCAAAACCAAAACACAGGGGTCAGCGTACATCTCTAGTGGAAACAAAGTTGGTAGGCTCTCCACCTTAGAATATGGCTGATGGTTATCATGGTAAGGTCCAACCTGCCATGATCACCATAACACTTAGTCCTGCATCAATTTACTCCTGGGTTGTAGTGGTTTATTGTATCTTTTATCTAAAACAGACACAGTTTCAAACACTTGGTCTGAAGTCTGTGATTTGGGACGATTTTGATAAGTTATGCACTTCCAGGGGCAACTCTGCTTAGAGATTTAACGAGATCCTGCACAAACTGCCACACATTAAAGAGGAAATTACTTCCATTATCAATGAATAGTATGATACTTAATTTTACCACTGACATCCCACTTGCCATGCTATGGGAGGCAAATATATCAGTCATCAGTAGGGCTAATTTTCAGTATGCCTCACATAGTTTTCAGGGCATACCGAAAATTAGCAGTTCTCACTATTGACTTGCATTGGCTTCTACAATTACATAAACAGTCTCACTCCCCATGTATTTCAGCACCTTCAGAAGGTAAAGAAGGAGCTCTAGGCCATCCTTTGGGAAAAATAGAGACATCACTATAATATCTTAATAAAAAAAAATTAAAAAGACAACAAGTTTGAATCTCTATTGTCTAATCGGTTGAACACGAAAAAAGCTGCTCGGACCATAAACACTGTTAGGTACAAGAAGAATGACCTGAGTACCGGAATTAAATTTTTCTAACCTATTACAAATCAATTTCAGCTTTCAGCTGACTGTCCTTTCACTACATCCCCTTTCCCTGTATTTAAAATACTTTGAAACTTGTAATCTCTACAAAGAGTATTGCGTCTCCATTCAGAAACTGAATATGACTGTCAGGGCTCGGCCTAGGATCGACCGTTACTCACCCAAGCACCGGCTTCCCCTGACTACTTATGCAGTCAGATGTCAGGTGCGGCAGCAGGTAATGTTCTGAGGATTTTGCCTTAGGTTCTCTGGGAATTCCATGTGCGGCTCTTTGTCTTGGTTAACGTGGTTACCGTCATGGGTGCTGCCATGATAGTATTTCTCACCTGACTGTAACTTCAACAAATGGTAGCATGGTCTCAGTAAGCTGACGCAGTCCTCCTATGAACTGCTACCATAGGGTATATATACTGGGATCTGGACACCAGGAAGTTGCCTGTACAATCTCGTTACTACTGGTGTATGCTTGCCGTCACTTCATTCCATGTTCCTGTTCCTTGCTATTGAGTCTTCTCTAACTTCTATCACCCTCCAGTGCATCTCCATTCACACTCCGTGTACTCAGTACACATCAACTTAGTACAACTACTGTGTCATCCTCCATAGCATCTGGCATCACACTCCATTTACTCAGTACACATCAACTGAGAACAAATACTGTGTCATACTCCAGAGCATCTGGCATCACACCTCATGTACTCAGTCCACATCTACCGAGTACAACCACTGTGTCATCATCTGGTGTGTCTCAATTTGCACCCTGTGTACTCAGACAACATATATCAAGTACTACCACTGTGTCATCCTCCGTTGTGTCTCAGTTCACACCTCGTGTACTCAGTGCACATCAACAGAGTACAACCATTGAATCATCCTTCTGTTCCAACGGTGGACCAGGATCCACACTCCTTGCATTCAGTGCTCATCTATTTTAATGCTCATCCTCCAGTGCCAGCAGAACATTCTTTTTTTCTTTCTTTCTTTATATAATGTCAGAAAGCAATTCCCATTGTGCCAACCCTGTACCTATAGGTATAGAACCTTTACTTGTACTTCTCCAAAGTACTTCCTCTGGGCCATAGCGGTGTACCTCTCTCCATTTCCTACTAGTATCATATCCTGACCTGCTTGCAGGGAACACCTAAACCCATATCCCACTTTGAGGGGTCACTGGTGAACACCTCTTGGCAGGTTAGACTCCAAGCCTTTGGTCAGGTCAGGTCAACGACCGATACTTGTGGATGAGGAGAACTTAAATTCAGGTGCCTCACCTCTGATTCCTCCCTCAACTCGGGACCTCAGCTTTCAGCCCCTTAGTAGGGGATTCTTCAGAGCCGGGCATGACAATAGCCATTCAAGAAGAGGTGGTGGTTGTGCTGAAATCTCAGAAGTACTCTAAGGATTAAGTTTACTAAGAATTGTGTTTACTCGAAGATTAAACATGATTGCATTACAGGAACACTTGAGAGTTTTTTTTAGATCAAATACTCAAATTTACTAAGAATTATGTGTGACAGAATCATGTATTCCAATGGTGTGGGCAATTGTGTTTAATAGTGTGAGTGTTCAGTCATGTTTGCTGCTCATTTGTAAAGCACTGCCTATGAGCAGCATGTTTTGAGAAGCCTGCATAGATCAGTGAGCTGATTGTCTAAGAGACAGAGCACTCCCAGCCAATCAACAGCCTGTTCCCATGGTGGCAGCTGCTGATTGGCTGGCAGGGCTCTAAGTGCAGTAACACATGTGGGTCCTGTCACTTTCATGAGTAGTGCTATACAGATGTTCCCAGCTAGTTTGTTTCTCCATACACCATATAGCATGCCCTGCATTTTGTGCCACATGGTATGCCTTGAGTCTCGCCTTTCATTATTAATCTCAATGGAATGTACAGTATGTACATATAGAACTGCTATGTCTGGCTGGTAAGGGTTGCATTTTTTAAATTTCTTACCCATATATTCCTACTGGAGAAAAGGACTGATCTCCACCTGGGATGCCTACTAGACAAGGGGATCGACCAACCTCAGAGCTTCTACCTCTGTTGACTGAACCATTATGGCTGTTTAACAGTTCCCTGCTTTTAATATGTGTTCTAGCTCAGTTTAACTATTCTCCTTATGTTCAAGCATGCTCTGGCTCCACTTCCTATTGAAGCCTTGCCTGTTCCTGTTTCCTTGACAAATAATGTACTCCTGTTAGTATTCTAGTTCCTATTGCTGTATCCTGCATCCTATTATACATTACTTATTAACTTGAGACTTTTGTTATTATTTAGCAAGAACAAATAGTTCAATTGAAGGAAGAATTAGAGAAATAATGATGCTGTTGCTGTACAAAGTTAACGTCCACTATTGCCATCAACATTCTGTGGTGATCGATGCTTATATAGAGGTTTCCTAAATTAGTGCCAAATTTATTTACTAAGAATTGGATTGGAGGTTGCTCAAATTCACACTTTTTAAATTTATTATTCAGTTGGATTTCTGGAGTCTTTCAAGTATAGTAAAGATATGCTTGTGAAGTTCCTCCATATTGTCAGAAAGTATAAGAATGTCATCGATACATGTGACAACAAATTGATCTAGTAGATCTCTATGTGCTCTAGTGTCTTGCCTTCCTTCATGACCTCTGGGTGCTAATTCAGTCTCTGGAAAATTACATTTAATTCAGTTATTTGCCAGAGGATATCTGTTTTATAAACATTGCCATCAATGAAAATTCAAAAAAAATCTACATTTGCTGGCACCTAGTGCCTGATAAGCTAAATAAAAGCTATCCTGCAACTTCTAATCTTTGGTGGTGGGGTTATGGCATGAAAGGCACATACTACCATATTCATTGGGACTGCTCTCTCATCTCATAATTCTGTGAATCAGTTAAATTTAACACATAGGGATGACTAACTGAGGATAAAGGAATCATTACATGAGCCACGATAGCCGACCATAACACTCATGATTCTTAGGTTTGCATCACAAACAACCTGGATGTCATTTGTATGGCTTTAGTGCCTGTTTAAATATACTGTACATTGATACAAGCATTAGTTGGTTTCAGCTTAAAGTGTGTGCAGTCTGTAGCACTCAGGACATTGGGCATGCCTGCAATCCTATAAAAAGCTAACCTGACATATCCTATAAAAAGCTAACCTGACATCATTCCACTGTGACTCTTAAATAGGGAAGCAGATATAGGTGTAGGAGAGAGTCTTGAGTGTGGCAAGGGCATGTCCCAGTTAGCGGGCTTGTGATATGTCAACCATCCTCCCCATCACTGACTGAAAGCTCCCAGTAGCAAAGAAATGTAGAACAGCCAGCAGTTTGTGTAGGCCTGATTAGGCTCGTAACTGTGCACTTTCTGACTCAAGCTGAGCTTTGATGAAGTCAGGGAAAAGGAAAATAGGAAAACTGATCCCACACAGGAATGGTAATTAAATGATTTGGTGAAACCAACAATAAATGATTCTCGGTATAAATCCATATCAGTAATTAGGTGTTGGTGGTGCTCCCAGGAATAAATGAAACTGTATATCTCAAAATTATTTTGCAAAGGCAAAAAAAGAAAAAAATCCTTTTTGGGGCACTCTTATGTACATGATGTGAAATGGTGTTATTAAAACTTAACTTTTAATTGACCTACTAAATATAATGAATAAAAAAGTGTTTAATGAAGAATGGCGAAAATATAATATAATGGATGATTTCCGGTCTTAGACCCACAAACAGTTGTTTGTGTATGCTATGATAAATATTCAGATAGCACAAGGCCTATTAGTACTATATAATGTGCAAAAAAAAAAATTGTTTATGCTAAATGATCTTATCAAACATATATCTCCCCTGCAACAATGATGCAGAGTAAATCAATCTTGTGATGCCCGTGTACCTGCAGATAGATCCGCCAATTGGACGAAAGACGTTAATACTGTTTATAACCTCTAAATCTTACATAATATACTGCACTGTCCCCTTACTTTTACATTTGGAGGAATATGTAGCAGACAATAATCAAAAAATAATTGCACATAATTAATATTGCACTGCCCCTTAATTCATAAATATAAGAAAGCATGCATAACTGACATTGTATCTCTCTAATAGAGGTAGAAGCCTGTGGCTGCAGTACAAGGCAAATTAATTACACAAGATAATCATTATATTGCACAATTCCCTTATTGTAACTCAGAAAGCGGACTTTAGTGCCTTGTGCTCAGTACAACACTGGTTCTTAAACAATGATAATAATCACAGCATTTGTTGTCCCATGTAATGGCAGCATGTGGTAATGAAAAAAATAATATATTGCACACTGCCCTTGAAACAATGGTTACTGTTATTACACAATATATTGCACTATCCCCTTACTCTTGCATTTGGAAAAATATGCAGTAGATAATATTCAAGGAAAGAATTGCACATTGCCCATAAAATAATAAATAATGTTGGTACAAAAATTTTTTGTGTGTACAAAAATTTAATATTGCATTGTCCCCTTATTCATAGAATTAAGAAAACGAGCATAACCAATATCGTATCTCTCTAATAGAGGTAAAAACTTGTAACTGCAGTACAAAGCAAATTAATTACACATGGTGATCATTATATTGCACAATTCCCTGTCGTAGCTCTAGAAGCAGGCGGTAGTGCTACTGGTAGTAACACACCTTAATAGTGTGGATTAAATTAAGATCAATGTTGCACAAGCCCCTACTATGAGATATCACAACACATATTCAAGTGACCTCTCATAGCAGTGTAAATTGATATAATAGTACTAATATTTCTTTCCTCTAATGCTTCAGATAGCATCCATTTCTCATTTGTGATGAATATCACGTTGATGAATTCATAATTGAAAACAGATTAATAAATGGAGGTACAAAAATAGTATCCATTTATAGAATATGGTTTCATCAGATAACAAATGATACAACCAATTATACCATATAAAATATCACAGAGGTATCCCCTAATAATTTAGGATAGTAACAGGTGTGCTGGGTCACAATATTAGTAGATGTATAATATGAATATATTTCAGTAAGACACTTAAAGTGTTCCCCACTTCTGCTTTCACCCGTTATTCCGATTCCTACGCATTGAACCGGTGATGAGAGAGTGGGGAAGCTTGTGTCTACAGAGTTATCCCCTAATAATTTAGGATAGTAAAAGGTGTGCTGGGTCACAATATTTGTAGATGTATAACATGAAAATATATCAGTAAGACACTTAAAGTGTTCCCCACTTCTGCTTTCACCTGTTATTCCGATTCCTACGCAATGAACCAGTGATGAGAGAGTGGGGAAGCTTGTGTCTATAGAAATATGAAGTATAGTGGTGGTATGTTAAGGGTCTTTGGGTAATGGGAGTTAGATAGACCCTGGTGCCTATTGGTATTGCAGGGGTTAAATTCACCCAGACCAGTCAATACCACCACCTGAAAGAAGAAATAAGATATAGTACCCTGTATGTATCCTGTTAATGTGTCTGGACAATGCCGGATAATCATATCCTATGTCAGCTGTGCTGAGACAACCATCTCACCCAAATAAACAAAATCTCACCCAAATGTGATAATAATTAAGCACAACTTCTCTTTATATCAAAACCATGTGTCATAATATATCAGCGTGTAGCTGGAAGTCTGAACTAAATATAGAAACAGCTTACAGTTTGAAGCATAGCCTGAGGTGTAGCCAGCATCTCCGTCAAATCCTGTGGAGAAGATATCAAATTGAAACACTACATCAACTGTCAGAGCAAGAATGTCATCTATTGCATTATGTGCCCATGTGGTTTGAAATACATCGGCATGACAACACGCATGCTCAAACAGAGAGCACTTGAACATATGGGTACTATTAGACATGCTGAATCAGATATGAGTAAAATGAAGCAATTGACCACAGTAGTGCAACACTTCCATTCTAAACATGGAGGTTCTGTTAAGGATTTGAAAATATGTGGTTTAGAAATAGTGAACCTTGGTATCAGGGGAGGAGATGTTACTAATGAACTGTTAAAGAAGGAAAGTTATTGGACCTTCAGACTTGGCAGCATTGCCTCCAATGGTATGAACAAGAATATTTATTTTAATGTTTTCTTATAAATGTTTTCTTCATCAATTTTTTCATCTTACCATAGATAATTTTAATGTAGGCCATCCAGGTGATAGTATCACTTTCACTTTTTCACACCTACATCTTCAATATTTTTCACCAACAATATTCTAGTTTTATATAATTTATTTTTAGGACACCTGCCACTTGAATTTACTAGTTAATTATCACTACATTTATTGTGGTTTCACTTTCTTAACACACTCCTTTTTCACGTATACATTTTTTTTGCCTATCATATAAATTATATACTAATTCACTTTTTATTCATATATTACATCAATAATTTTTGCAATCATCACTATATATATATTAAGTTCACTTGTGATGCCCTTTTTTGTCAGCAGATTTTTGTTATTCTGCTTGTATGCATTTTTCCATTCAATTCACCTTTCAGTGGTTACATTTAATATTAACTGTTCACTGGGAATATATTAATTCTCTTACATTGTAATTGTAATATTATTTTTATTATCCATGGAAAATTGTTTGCCTTCTTAAATGGTTATTTAATTAATTTTTGTATAATAATTTGGTATTTATTATTAAGTTCACAATTTTGTATTAGTTAATTTGCTATACTCCCATGTAATTTACATCAATTGCGTCTATTGCTATCTTCAAACTGGATTTATATACCAAACTCACTTGTAATATAATACTTTTAATATGTTAATAGAGATTCCAGGTTTATAGGGATTGCTGATTGACTAAGAATGCTGTCAGTCTTATTGGTGACTGATTTGATTGGCTACCAATTAAACTTAACCTGGACAATGAGAAGGGGGATCAGGTGACTTGATGTGAACAAGCCCATCGGCGAAACGTGCGTCAATACACCCCTCCTATCGCCAGCACGGTCAGCTGACCGGCAGACACGCAGGCAAGGCTTCCAGCTACACAATGTGTGAATGCTGGACTCTCACCCAGGTTTGACCTTCAGCCGCATGCTGTCATACAGCGCTACGTAGGATCTTACTACACCTCTTCCGTCAGCCTGACCAGCTGACTGGTAGACATGCTGGAAGGCTTCCATCCACACACCATGTGATTGCTGAATTCTCACCCAGCGCTAACCACCAGCCTGCATGCTGTTACACAGCACTACACAGGATTTGACAGAGATGCTGGCTACACCTCAGGCTATGCTTCAAACTGTAAGCTGTCTCTATATTTAGTTCAGACTTCCAGCTACACGCTGATATATTATGCCACATAGTTTTGATATAAAGAGAAGTTGTGCTTAATTATTATCACATTTGGGTGAGATTTTGTTTATTTGGGTGAGATGGTTGTCTCAGCACAGCTGACATAGGATACGATTATCCGGCATTGTCCAGACACATTAACAGGATACATACAGGGTACTATATCTTATTTCTTCTTTCAGGTGGTGGTATTGACTGGTCTGGGTGAATTTAACCCCTGCAATACCAATAGGCACCAGGGTCTATCTAACTCCCATTACCAAAAGACCCTTAACATACCACCACTATACTTCATATTTCTATAGACACAAGCTTCCCCACTCTCTCATCACTGGTTCAATGCATAGGAATCAGAATAACGGGTGAAAGCAGAAGTGGGGAACACTTTAAGTGTCTTACTGATATATTTTCATGTTATACATCTACAAATATTGTGACCCAGCACACCTGTTACTATCCTAAATTATTAGGGGATAACTCTGTGATATTTTATATGGTATAATTGGTTGTATTATTTGTTATCTGATGAAACCATATTCTATCACTGGATACTATTTTTGTATCTCCATTAATTAATCTGTTTTCAATTATGAATTCATCAACGTGATATTCATCACAAATGAGAAATGGATGCTATCTGAAGCATTAGAGGAAAGAAATATTAGTACTATTATATCAATTTACACTGCTATGAGAGGTCACTTGAATATGTGTTGCGACAGCTCATAGTAGGGGCTTGTGCAACATTGATCTTAATTTAATCCACACTATTAAGGTGTGTTACTACCAGTAGCACTACCGCCCGCTTCTAGAGCTACGACAGGGAATTGTGCAATATAATGATCACCTTGTGTAATTAATTTGCTTTGTACTGCAGTTACAAGTTTTTACCTCTATTAGAGAGATGCAATATTGGTTATGCTCGTTTTCTTAATTCTATGAATAAGGGGACAATGCAATATTAAATTTTTGTACACACAAAACATTTTTGTACCAACATTATTTATTATTTTATGGGCAATGTGCAATTCTTTCTTGAATATTATCTACTGCATATTTTTCCAAATGCAAGAGTAAGGGGATAGTGCAATATATTGTGTAATAACAGTAACCATTGTTTCAATGGGCAGTGTGCAATATATTATTTTTTTCATTACCACATGCTGCCATTACATGGGACAACAAATGCTGTGATTATTATCATTGTTTAAGAACCAGTGTTATATTGAGCACAAGGCACTAAAGTCCGCTTTCTGAGTTACAATAAGGGAATTGTGCAATATAATGATTATCTTGTGTAATTAATTTGCCTTGTACTGCAGCCACAGGCTTCTATCTCTATTAGAGAGATACAATATCAGTTATGCATGCTTTCTTATATTTATGAAATAAGGGACAGTGCAATATTAATTATGTGCAATTCTTTTTTGATTATTGTCTGCTACATATTCCTCCAAATGTAAAAGTAAGGGGACAGTTCAGTATATTATGTAAGATTTAGAGGTTATAAACAGTATTAACGTCTTTCGTCCAATTGGTGGATCTATCTGCAGGTACACGGGCATCACAAGATTGATTTACTCTACATCATTGTTGCAGGGGAGATAAATGTTTGATAAGATCATTTAGCATAAACAATTTTTTTTTTTGCACATTATATAGTACTAATAGACCTTGTGCTATCTGAATATTTATTATAGCATACACAAACAACTGTTTGTGGGTCTAAGACCGGAAATCATCCATTATATTATATTTTCGCCATTCTTCATTAAACACTTTTTTATTCATTATATTTAGTAGGTCAATTAAAAGTTAAGTTTTAATAACACCATTTCACATCATGTACATAAGAGTGCCCCAAAAAGGATTTTTTTCTTTTTTTGCCTTTGCAAAATAATTCTTTGATGAAGTCATACAGGTTCATTAATTTGTTGCGGGACATCTGTATGACATTGTCATCAGACATTGCATTGAGGTTTAACAACCCACAGAAGAACCCAGACCTATGTAGGCTATGCGGCACCCCTACCTTCTAGTTTATCTTTTATGTTTCTTTCTCCTGGGACCTTTAAGTCAGCTGGTGCAGGCCACATGAAATAAGCGCCTGTGGACAGACAACTGAGAATCCTGCCTCAGCGATGATTGTCAGCAGCAAGAGAGTGCTGCAGTTTAATTTGTGGGCTTGTACAAGCATTTTCATTGTGTTGGGGCTAATTAAAATGTTTACACATGTAATCAAAATTTTTAAAACAAGTGCTTTGATTTTGTGCATCAAGGTGCAATTTGGTTGCGAGACTGATTGATTTGGTAAGCTCTATTCTTAGTAAATTCATGATTTGCATTGGTACAATTTGTTATTTTGAAGATATTTGTTTTGATGGTGATTTGATGCAATTTGGTTTGTGAAGTCGTGTAAATTTCTGATTTGCAAAATTACACCATTATCACAGAATATGGGCAAAGTATTTTTAATGAAAATGATATAAAGTATTTCTTCAATAAACACTCATCTCTTTTGTTGAATGAAGTGATTATTTAACCTTTTTATCTTCCACTCCCATCTAACAATCACATTTCATCTAAATTGACTTCTTCAGGGGTCTAGTTTTCAGCAACTGAAACTCTGTTGTCCATGTGTTTGTCAGGTATTGCATGGTGGTTCATGTGGGATCCCTCCATATAGGATCCAATCTATTTCCATAATGTAGTTATTTTGATAGGTACTGTAAAAGGGTCGGTGGAGGGTTTTTCGCTTTTTCTCCTACTAACATTATATCCTTAAAGCAAATATTCTATTTTATCATATAATAACAGATCATAATTAATAACTAATTATAAACCATTTAATAACCTACTTGCAAGTTTACCCAAGATTACTGTATATATCTTTACATCATTTGGATAATTCATTCAAGATTGAGTACACACAGGAATGAAATAAAGTAAAGGAAAGTGTATTTCAAAAACACTTGCTTATTCAATAATATTAACATATATGAAAAACAGTATTATCACATTTCCAATATTTCTATATGTTTTAATAATATGTGTTTATGTGTATGAGCGAATTGTAAAAGGGTAGAAATATTTCTTCATGCATTCTATCTGAAGAAAATACTTAGGGAGAGCGAAAGAGAGAGAGATATGTGATATAATAGAGAGAATCTAGTGTGTGGGTTCTATGGGGCATGTGAGAGATTGAAGACTACATGGTACATGGATTATATAACTAATATATATTCATGGGAATAAACATCATAAAAAGGATTATACATATCTACCACCTCTGTTCCTCTGGCCTCCATCTTGATCCTGCCCCTATACTCACCATGCTTTTCTCTACCTTATTGCAATATATATATATATATATATATATATATATTGTCGAAGCCGGATAATTGGCTGAGACTGAATCTGTTAAAATTAAAATTTGTCTGCACTACGCCATTTTGTGAATGGCTGCAGGACGCCATTTTGCGAATGGTCGCCCAGCACCATCTTTGCAAATCTCACACATAAGTACATACGGCAATGCTATTATTTAGCGTTGTGCGATTCCCATGCAATAGAACATTGTTAAAAGTCCCCATTATATAAATGCATACATTGATATAAACTTATAATATGATCAATCCTGCAAAACACTTACCATGGTGTACTCCACAAACACATAGCCACACAATGCTAACTAGCGTCTTTTCTTAATATCCCAATACTTACACACTGCACACTTACATGAAAAGGTTCCCTAGCCTTAAGGTTAATATTTAAGGTTTTATTTATTATCAGCAATGTTGTTGATTACGTTATTTGATGTCTGAGGTTTAGTACATGATAAGCAGACCGTGTTTGGTGTAATTCTAAACTACTGTGTCTTTGCAGATTTCCAGTTCCATCGGTGAAGAAATCGCAACATGTGTCTGCAAATTATGGATCATAGAGGGTTAGGCATTAAAATGTACCCTGTAATGCAGCCAATCTAGATTTGTTATGCAGCGGGAAAATGGACACAAAGAGCTGTTGGAGGCTGGATTGTGACCATATGAATTGACCTATGAACTGTACTGTAACAGAAGAACCAGGAAGAGGAACCAATGGAATCATGCCAACCTGTTCTATTGTATTGCCTATCTCTATAAGAGTATATATGTAGGCTCTCTGAAACTAGATGCCAGTCTTCTTCTTTTTGCTGTTGAAGTAGGTTTCATCTTTGATGCCGGGATCTGGATCCAGAGTGCATGTGTATGTAATGATTGTACCTTGCGACTGCATAATTTGTTTGCGCTAATTGTATTTAGATCACAGCATGTAACCATCTGCTTTTATGTTGAATAATTACTTTTTGTGCTTTGGAACCACAATCAAAGTTTGAAAGCAATTATTTCTAGTGTGACTCATAACGCTAAATAGCGACAATTTTAGAGTGTATGGATAGGTAGGAATCGATAGTTGGGGGCTCGCAATGTGAAATCACGGTACTGGTCAGTGATCTCTCTGGAGAAGGGTGGAGGCGCCATACGCAAGAAAGAACTCATTGTGTCTTCGAATACCTGCTACCACTTTCTTGCCGAGAGGCTGCTACCCATTATTGTGTGAGTTTAAGGAGCGCTGATTACAATCCAGGGATAAAGAAGGAAAAAGTTTGTTTTCCTTTGTCAATAGAATTTTATGTTAAAAGTGGAAGTTGCACAATAGCGTAAGGGTAATAATACATTTTGTGTAGCGGTCACATTATTGTGTATGTGACTAGTCGCACAATAGCGTATATATGTATTTCCCGTATTGCTGCCACATGATTAAACAAAGATGTTGAGCTTGCATTGTGATATTGATAGCGTGATAGCATGGTTGTAAATATCAGTGTTGCCATATTCTGGGAAAATTATTATTTTTCTGCACAGGAAAAGGGTATGTAACAGTGAACATTTGTTGGTAGGGGTAACATGTTCCCTAGCTAGGGGTATCATAGGACCATTAGGTGCTAGGCACCTGGTGTTGGCCTAGTGGCTCGGTAGTAGATACCGCAGTCTATACACATTGCAGGTATAGTTGTTGTCTTTGTTGCAGGTATCGGCTCTCAGTGTGATTGCAGCATCCAGTGATCAGTTAGGGTTATTAGGCATTGTTAATGAACCGCACAGTTGTGGCAAATTGTGATTGTGAACTGAGCAGAGGGTGGCCAAAATCACTGAAAAGGGTGGGTGTTATTGGAATACCTAAATGCTAGCATTGGAAAGTACTCAAAAAGGGATTAGGTGCGTGGAAGCAGCCTGGTTATTCTTCCTTAGGTGTGTGGGCGCATCCTGTTAATATCATCCACAGATAAGTGAAAGTAGCCTTGACATTCTATCACCGATTTAAATCTCTATTGAAAAGTTTAGTGATTTTTCCCAAGATGGGAGCCAAGCAAACGGTAGAGATGCATACTAGGTACAGTTTTTATGCAACAAGGTACTGTGATGTATGGTTTAAAATGACGAGGAAGAGTGTGAAACCATTTCCCAGAGTTGGCAGCTTTGATAAGGGGGTATTGAACAATGTCCGACACAATGTCTGTATGGTGCACTCTCAAATGAAAAAGATAAAGTAGAAAGAGTGTTTAAAGTTGTGGCAGCACGAAGTGGATACGTGGCTTAAGGGTGTGCATGTGATGTAAACTAGCATCGCGAGCACGAGGAGAGTATGCACACAGCGCTAAACAGCGTTGCGTGCACTCTGCAAAATAGCGCACATGCACAGCAAGGTAGCATCATGGAAAGTAATGCCAGTGGTTCACGCGCACCACCACTACCCTATGCGGATGAGGGTGGAGGTACAGTCGATGTAAAAACCCATAAAAATTTAACAGGTAACTTATACCCTCTCTTGAGTAATCATAAGGAAAATGTTTATAATGCGGATGATGAACCTGGTGTTATGCCATTTCCCATGCCATACAAATGTTAGATGCTCCATCACAACATGCGCGGGTGGTGGCCCCATCTTCATCAGTGGTAGTACAGGAAGTGTTAACATCCACTGCACCCATAGAGGAATTTGTTAACCCTATACATAGCAGCAATAGACTAAATCACCAGCCAGGTAACAAGGTCAATCCCATCCGGACAATAACTGTTCCCAATGGGAATTTGGATGCGAATGGTGTAGTGCACACAAAGGATGTAGCAATGCATTGTCCTTGGACAAGAGCTGAGCTAAATTCCATAATGAATGATTTCCATGACCATAAGAAGGAATTAGCAAAATGCCAAAGATTTTTGGAGAATTTGGGTAATGCTCACGAGCCAACCAATAAAGATTGGTGAGTGGTGTTAAGGGCATGTCTTCCACACAATACCAATGTGAAAAAGTTTATCACGGATAGTGTATTGGAGGGAGATGGTCCCTTAACAGACGAGGATAACCAAGGTAACATTACCCGCATACTAACTCAATTGGGTGTATATTTTCCAGTAGTAGTTAACTGGAGTAAAATTTTCACCATAAAACAAAAAGATAGTGAATCTGCAGAGGATTATTGTACCTGACCATTGCTGGCTATCACCCAGTACACTGGGATAGATATTAAAGATTGCACCCATCACAGGGAAATGGTCATCACGGTACTTATGGATGGTCTTAAAGACAATCTAAAGATCCAAGTCCAGACCTTTCTACCTGGCTGGAGGGGAGTTACTGTAGACACACTCAGGGAGTCCACTATTGAGAATGATAAAAACATCCACAAGAAGAGAGAGACCCAGAGCGAGAAGCTAATGGCTGTTAGTATTCAAGCTCTAGAAGGAATGAATGTAACATCACAGCCACCAGACACATATACACCTGCACAGCTAAATGCCCTCACAAATCCTGTTCAACCACACACACAGCCCTTCCCCACTTACACACACAACCACAAAACCCATACTATCCACAACAACCATATTACCCAAAAAATCCCTATCCACACCCACAATCTTTCCCTACAGCTCAACACACACAGCAAACTTTTCACCCACCCCACTCACGAAGATGCTTTAACTGCAACCAAGTGGGACATGTAAGTAGGAACTGTAAGGTGAAGAAGGTAGGACCCCTAACCAGGGAGTACCTAGATATCCACATAAGGGATATACAAAGAGTGGAGGAAATTTCCCACAGTCACTAGCTCCAATTGTGGCCTTAAATGATGTATTGGAGAGTGAGAGTCAACGCTAGGGGTAAGGTCATACCTGTAGTTGTAGAATTTCTCTCTTGCTCAGGGGCTTGCGAACATGCAGTGCAGCCGCTGTGTGTGCGCAGGGCCTTAACATCAACTCGCTTGAGAGTGATCAGCGCTTGTGAGAGGGTCTGAATGAAGTCCTTAGTCTCTTCCTCAAAGCCCGATCGTGTCATACACACAGAGGAAACAGAGCAGGCTTTCCTTAACCTTAAGGATAGTCTGACAAGAGCATCTGCATTGGGAATACCTGATTATGAAAAACCTTTTGATTTGTATTGTACGGAAGCTAATGGTTGTGCAGCAGGTGTCCTCACACAAAAACATGGTGATGCCAGTAGGCCCATAGCATACTACAGTGCACAATTGGACACTGTGCCAAGTTCACTCCCAACGTGTTTAAGAAGTGTAGCAACAACTGCTCTATTGGTCATTAAGAGTGAGGATGTAGTATTAGGCCATGATATGATTGTCTATACTCACCATGCTGTATCAGCTTTGCTAAACTCTGCCCAAACCAGACATGTCTCCTCATCTAGGTTCACAAAATGGGAACTAGCTCTAATAGCACCTGCAAACATCACCATCAAACGGTGCAGTACATTAAATCCAGCTACGTATTTACCATATGTGCAAAAGGATGCACAAAGGGTGGAGAGAGGCAAGTCGCTGGCAGAAGGTGAGTTCTGCAGGTATATTGATGCACATGATTGTATGGAATATCTGAATCAGACCTTTACTGCAAGATCTGACATACGGGAAACACCTTTAGAAAATGTAGATGTGACATTTTACACGGATGGGATTTGTGATAGACAAACTGACACTGGAGTGTTATGTACAGGTTATGCTGTGGTAAATGACAAAGACATCATAGAGGCCGAACCTTTAGGTCTACCTTACTCGGCCCAAGTGGCGGAACTGGTGGCATTAAGGAGAGAATGTGAATTAGCAGAAGGTAAATCTGCTAATATCTATACTGACTCTAGGTATGCCTTCAGGGTGGTACATGATTTTGGTGCTCTATGGCATCTGAGAAATTTTATGACAGCAGCATGCACACCAATCACACATTCCAGACATATAAAAGGACTATTGACAGTGATCCAATTGCCTAAGGCAGTGGCAGTAATTAAGTGTAAAGCCCATACATGTGAGAATGACCCAGTGTCACTAGGCAACAACAGGGCAGATGAACCTGCCAAATGGGCAGCAGGGTTAAAAGTGAATATGCCAATTAACCAAATGATGTTCCAAATGATTAACATGCAGAAATTAATTGAGATGCAAAATTTGTGTTCCATCCAGGAAAAGGCAGTCTGGAGGTCCAAGGGATGTGGACAAGAGTCTTCTTGTCTCTGGAGTGATGGACAAGGTAAACCAGTGGCCCCCAAGGTGTACTACCCAAGCCTGGCTGAGGCAGCGCACGGTCTGACTCACTTTGGAAAGCAAGGTATGTGCAAATTGGTGAGAGCATACTGGTGTGCACCGGGTTTATCTTCTCAAGCGGAAAAGAGAGCAATGTCCTGTCTGACCTGCTTGAGAAAAAACATTGGGAAAACTATCCCTACCGAATCATCCCACATTTCTCCGACTGATGGACCTTTCAGGTAATACAAATTGAATTCATCCAACTACCACCCTGCAGGAATCTCAAGTATGTATTAGTGTGCACTGATGTGTTTTCTAATTGGGTTGAAGCATACCCAGCTGCCACTAATACTGCTGTGTTTACTGCTAAGAAAATAGTTCAGGAGTTTGTATGCAGATACTGTATCCCTAGAATTATTGAAAGTGATAGGGGTACTCATTTCATAGGTGATGTCTTCCAAAACATGTGTAAGTTGATGGGTATTAATAGTAGACTTCATACCCCCTACTGACCACAAGCCAGTGCCAAGGTGGAGAGGATGAAAGGGACTATTGAAAACAAATTAAGTAAAATCATGGCAGAAACTGGACTGGGTTGGCCAGAAGCACTACCACTTGTCCTTCATAGTATTAGGATGACTACTAGACCCCCTCTCAATCTCTTCCCCTTTGAAATACTGTTTGGTAGACAACCTCATTTGATTATAAGCCAACAGGAGGATTTGAAAAGTAACAACAAGGTAACTGTAAGGTATCTTATAACAATGAGTAAACAGTTAAAACAGCAACAGCAGAAACTGAAATTGTTGTCACATGATATGCCTAAAACAAACTGTCATGATATTGAACCTGGAGAATTTATTATGATCAGAAATTTCTTGCATTCAGGTTGTTTGACAGATCGGTGGGAAGGTCCATATCCGGTGTTGCTGACGAGTACAACTTCATTGAAAGTGGTGGAGAGAGATACCTGGGTCCATTCCACTCACTGTAAGAAGGCCAACCAACCAGTGGGGAGACAAGGTGGAATTGAGGCAGATAACATAGACCTGTCAATTGCAAGTCTGTTCTGGGAAGGTTAAAGGTTACAGTGAGACACCTGAGCTAAAGATATTTGTAGATCATTGTTTTCAGCAATGGATTGGTCTGCTGTGGTTATCTTTGTGTTTTCTCCCAGATTTCTCATTATCTTGGGTTGTTTCACAATCTCTGGTTTCTGTGATGGAGGACAGAGGATGGAGAGGGGAGCTGATGGTGATATGAATGGAGTGGAGTTGGGAGAAGGAGTGCTAAACCAACTGGGGGAGTATCTGACTAAACTCAGGGCCTGATTCAGAGCCGCTCATAAGCGGCCGTTCGTTCGCTCTGAGTGATGTTCGCACAAATGCGCATGCATATGGGTCGTAATGCGCATGTGCCAACCAGTCATTGCGGTCAGAAATCGAGCACTCGCAAAACAGCGAGTGCCTGCTAATTTGAGTGACAGGATGAGGCATTTGTGGGTGGTAACAGGGGAAGGTGCTTGAAAATGGGGAGAGATGATCCAAACGCATGCGTGCCAAATGGTCAAAATGGGCATTTTAAGGGTGTGCATAATTAACAAAGCAGGGTCATCGGCCACGTCACTTGGATTGTGGTTGGAAAATCCAACCACAAGCACTGCGAGCAGTTCAGACACCTTTCGATGTACTCGATTAATCTAATAAATAGCAGAGATGACGTAGGATGCAAGCGGCCAGGGGGCATCTTTACAAAATAGCGAGCGAATGTTTCGTTCGCTCGCTCAGACATAGAGGCATCAACAGACCACAAAGAGCGAGCGCTCAATTTAAATATCCGGCCCCTTTTTTCTGATGAGCGAGCGCACATAGCGTCCTGCTATGAATCAGGCCCTCAGTACAGTAATTGTTAAGAGATCTGCTATTGTGGAAACTCGAAGACAGTGTGAAGGTCTATCGTCTGAAGATTATTGTATGCATGAGTTTTGTGGGTCCTTAGTTGATGAGAATTGCATCCAGCAGTGCCAACCTAAGTATAACCAGTATTGGGGTTGGTATCCTAGAGGATTATCATACTATGGTGGGCAAAGTTTTAAACTAGACTGACTGTTGGGTGTGTTCTCATGTGCTTCAGGGACAGCATAATATAGGGTTAGTGCCATTCCCATTGAGTGTCTCTGAAGTTTTTGAGTCGCAAAGAAGGCATGCACTGGATGGAAAGTTTCTTAAGTCAAAACCACCTCATTTCAAACTCCACCAGTACCAAGTTAATAAATCACTTTTATGTTTGAATATCACCAACTCCAATGACCCAGGAAGTTGGGAGGTGACGGGGAATAACCGGATGATGTCCTTCTCACTAAGAGCTGATAATGAACCTATAAATTTTGAACTGTTACGCACAATTTGGTTGGGTGGAAAACACTTCTGGTATAAATATATACTAAGTAACTTAAAGAAATTGGTAGGGTACCAGAAGGATATTGTGCCAAGACATTACAACGAGAAACTTGTATGAGTCAAATGGGAGAACCTGAAGTAGGATCACTTGCTAGGGAAATGTGTGGGTTACTGATGTTTACTATCCCTTATGTTCTCCCAGATTATTTATATTTTATATGTGAAATGAAAGCATACAAGTGGCTCTCTCTGAGTTCCAAAGGTTTGTGTTATCTGGGAAGAGTAGTCCCAGAAGTTATGACCCTTACACATGGTGAAATGCTTGGTATTCATAAAAACACACCATCACCATATCTTCACACACAGTATGAACACAGAGACAAAAAATATGATACCTGGTGATGTACATAAAGCCACACAGTTAATTAGTGAGCATACTGGCTTTCAAGTTTTAGTCGCATTAGATCCCACCAGGATCGCTCGGGGTACACAAAATTTTAGATATATCCAAGATCTTGCTAAATTAATAGATAATATCACCGAGATGTATGATGACACATTTAGGTATACAGGTAGGGAGTTGCAAGCTTACCAGAAAGAACTGGTGCAACATAGACTAGTGTTAAATTATTTAACAGCTGTCACTGGAGGGTATTGCGTAACTTTGGCCACCCAATTTGGTGTAAATTGTTGCACATACATTACAAATAACACTAGTGACCCCAAGGAGGTGATAGACCGGAAGATGGACAAAATTCTGCAGCTGAAATGGGAATTTCGGAAGAACCATAATGCTTCAATGGCTGAAGTAGAGGAGAAGGTAGAGGAATGGGTTTCATGGTTGAACCCAATGAAATGGTTCTCCGGTCTAGGAGAGTGGGTCCAGGAAATGGTTGCGAGTATAGGTAAACTTGTGGTCCTTACACTGGTTGTCATCATAGTAATTGGCTTATGTGTCAGGTGTGTTCCTACTGTGTTGAATGTGGAAAATGTAACGATAAGGTAAATCAAAGGAATGAGATTATGATGGTGTTTAGAAGTAACAATATGAATACTGAAGTAAATGTAGGACTGCATTACAACCCTAAACTAGAAGGTATCATCATATGATATATAAGATTTAGACATGCATGAAATGTATTATGAAATGTTAACTTTAAACATCTTAAATAATGTAAGTCCCTATTCCCCTTCAAGACTTCCTTTATAGGATTGGTCTTTCCCATGATCTACCAAAATCCGCGGTGTGCATATAAGGGTAGTTTATGTCCCCTTCTAAATACACATTATTGATGGTTTAAGAACCACCTTGTGCCATACCATAATATAACATTAAATAATATATCGTAGTGTAAACCTAAAAATTAATTGTAAAATCAGATTGTGATAGCATGTTGTTTGCTTTCAAAGGGTGGACTGTCGAAGTTGGATAATTGGCTGAGACTAAATCTGTTAACATTAAAATCTGCACAACGCCATTTTGTGAATGGCCGCAGGGCACCATTTTGCGAGTGGTCACCCAGCGCTATTTTAGTGAATCTCACACATAAGTATATATGGTGATGCTATTACTTAGCATTGTGCAATTCCCACGCTATATAACATTGTTAAAAGTCCATATTATATAAATGCATACATTGATATAAACTTATAATATGATCAACCCTGCAAAACTCGTACCATGGTGTACTCCACAAACACGTAGCCGCACAATGCTAACTAGCTTCTTTTTTAATATCCCAATACTTACACACTGCACATTTACATGGAAAGGTTCCCTAGCATTAATGTTAATATTTAAGGTTTTATTTATTATCAGCAATGTTGTTGATTACATGTTATTTGATGTCTGAGGTTTAGTACATGATAAGCAGACCGTGTTTGGTGTCATTCTAAAGTACTGTCTCTTTGCAGATTTCCAGTTCCATTGGTGAAGAAATCGCAACATGTGTCTACAAATTATGAATCATAGAGAGTTAGGCATTAAAATGTACCCTGTAATGCAGCCAGTCTAGATCTGTTATGCAGCGGGAAAATGGACACAAAGAGCTGTTGGAGTCTGGATTGTGATCATACGAACTGACCTATGAACTGTACTGTAACAGAAGAACCAGGAAGAGGAACCAATGGAATCATGTCAACCTGTTCTATTGTATTGCCTGTCTCTGTAAGAGTATATATGTAGGCTCTCTGAAACTAGATGCCAGTCATCTTCTCTTTGCTGTTGACGGAGGTTTCATCTTTGATGCCAGAATCTGGATCCAGAGGGCATGCGTATGTAATGACTGTACCTTGTGACTGTATAATTTGTTTGCGCTAATTGTATTTAGATCACAGCATGTAACCATCTGCTTTTATGTTGAATAATACGTTTTGTGCTTTGTAACCACAAAGTCTGAAAGCAATTATCTTCTTTAACTGGGATTTTCTCAAGGCATGTTCAGAGTGACATAACCTGTGTGTATACTCTTTGATCTATACATTAATGGAAGCCTACATTACGCTCTTCAAAGGAATACCTTTATTCCATTATATTGAGACATCACTTTGTTAAATAACCAAATTAGCATTCAGTCTATTGTAAAATAAACAGCGCTAATACAAACAATGATGATAATCACATTTAATAAGCCAAGAATATGGCAATCACAATAAAATAATATAAAACCCCAATAGCTAGTATAAGGACAATATATATCATATAGTCACATGTAAATTAATGTCTATATAAAATAGAATAAAGGCATATATCTTTAAAACCCTGGAGGCACTGTATATAGCAATGTGAATTGGTCAATGGGCACCCAATTAAAGGTCATTCAAAAAAAGGGCAGCAAATAGTCCAGTGATATTGCGGATAGGTTACCAGCTGTATTTTCAAGATGGTGAAGATCCTGTAATAATCGATGATATCACAGTCTGCAAAATGTACAACACAAATGGATGTTACCTCATAATCACCAGCACTGGAATGAGTGCACAGTATCCCAAATCCAAATCGGTGCTCCCCTGTAAATGAATGCTGAAATCCAGTTAAACAATTGCCAATGCCAGGGTACCACCAACGCGTTTCACAGCATAAAGGCAGCTTTGTCAAGCTAGAATCCGAATATAAGTCAATACTTGATAATTACCTTCACTTCTTTGCATATTAAATTGCTGTGAGGTCTTGCCAAATGTGTTAGCATATTTGGACAAAAACAAATAACTTGATCAAAGTGAACCTCTTGTAAACAACAAATGGATCTATTATCTAACCTTCAAGGTAGATCAAAGGAAAACCTTTTCTGATTAACATATAGTAACTATTCTCACTTTACTTTCTAATCTCAATATGTAGTCTAAGCAAGGACACCTGATTCTCCAAAGATACACAGACTGTAGTTGGCTTTCTAAGAAGCAATTATAGGGATTTACATTCCTACACAGGTAAAAAAAATGTAATCATCTGTGTATTTTTTTTCTCTTTTGTGAAAATATGCAGAGGGACCTTACCACACCTAAAACCACTAGAGTGCTGTTGCTACAACTCCAGATAACCCAGTTAGGTTAATTTATATTGACCACACAGCAATAGGAAGTCTGAAAGAAGCAAAGTGACTCAGATTAGGTAGATTCCTAAAATGAGGATATGCAGTTTTTGCATCACCCATAGAGACATACTATTTTCTCTAATTATCACTATATCAGGCAGAGCCCAGTGTTATAGTTAAAACTAGCCCCTGTCTAGCATTAGAGCAAGTGAAGGATTTGGTAAAAGGAACCTGCTGCATATTTTAACATGTTATTGTATTTTAAACAGTGCCAACCTATGTAATAAAGACTGGTATTGATGTCATGGTGTGAGTGGGTCATTTTATATTGTGTTTTGATTTTTTCATTTGCAAGTCCAGGCAAAATTCTATGCAATTTGTGCATTGCAGCCTAATTGTGTAAATTAGAATTTTGCCATTTCAAAAATCTCTAAAGAAAACCATCTACTCATGAAGGGATTGAGAATGCTTACTGTTTGGCAGCACAAGAAATTGCAATATAAGTATATTATTCCACAATTTGCTAATGCTAATTGCTAGAAGAAGTCCTGAGGAACTGTATATTTACTAAAGGTTGATTTTAATCAATATAAAAAACTGTGTGCTAGTAAATGTGTAATTTAGCCACTGAGAAACTCAACATCAATTTAAATTAATTTGAAATTGATTAATATCAATATAAATCGAACTATTGTAAATATACCTCCTGATGCTTATTTTTGTACTGTTTTTTGTTTTACAGAATCATGGCTCATATATACATGTGTTGTGTATATATTAGGGGTGAGCGGGTATGGATTTCTGAAATCCGAACCCCCCCGAGCCCCCCTGATCCGAGGCCGATCCGAGTCAGGCTCGACTTTTCCAGCCTGACTCGGATCTGAAATCGAGGCAAAACGTCATCATCCCGCCTTCCGGGTCTCGCGGGTTTTGGATCCTATATAAGGTACCCACGTCAGTGCCATTTTCTCACTCGGCTGTGGACAGTGAAGAGGGAGGGTGGGAGTTAGGGCTGGCTGGGCTGTGTAGTGTAGTGTAGTGTTGTAGTGTAGTGTAGTGTAGTGCAGTGTAGTGTTGTGCTGCGCTGTGCTGTGCTGCTGTTGTCCATAGGGGCTGTGTCCACTACTTCAAAGTCCATAGGGGCTGGCTGGACTGTGTTGTGCAGTCAGTTGTCCATAGGGGCTGTGTCCACTCCAAAGTCCTGTGCAGTGTCCCAGTCCTAAAGGGGTGCTGTAGTGTTGTCCGTGGGGTGCTCTGTCCATCAGGGGTGCTCCCCCCAAGTGCTAAAAAAAAAAATATTTTTTCTGTGTTTGTGAATTGTGTGCACTGTTGCTGCATGTGATTCAACAAAGGAGCAGCGCCAAGCGAGCGCCTGTGTCCCATAATTAAAAGGCCGGCTGGCTTGTCCGTTAAAGGGTGCTGTAACACCCAAAGTACACTCCAAACAAAATAAAAAAATATTTTTTTCTGTGTTTGTGAATTGTGTGCACAGTAGCCGCACGTGCATCAACAAAGTAGTGCCAAGCGTGTGCCTGTGTCCCATAAATAAAGGGCTGGCTGGATTGACCACTAAAGGGTGCTGTAACCCCCAAAGTGCACTCCAAACAAAATGAAAAAAAAATTTCTGTGTTTGTGAATCGTGTGCACTGTGGCTGCACGTGCATCAACAAAGGAGCAGAGCCAAGCATGCGCCTGTGTCCCATAAGTAAAGGGCAGGCTGGCTCATTTCTTAAAGGGTGGTGTAACCCACAAAGTGCACTAGTCTCCAACAAAAATAAAAAATTATTTTCTGTGTTTGTGTGCGCCTTAGGCGCACGTATATATCAATATAACATAAATGGAGGACCAAACTTTCTCCGATAAAAATAAAATAGGGAAAGATCAAGAACCACTTCCTCCTAGTGCTGAAGCTGCTGCAACTAGTCATGACATAGACGATAACATGCCATCAATGTCGTCTGCCAAGGCCGATGCCCAATGTCATAGAAGAGGGCACATACAATCCCAAATGGCAAAGTTCAGGAAAATTACCTTGAAAAAAACATTTAAATCATCTGAAGAGAAATGTAAACTTGCCATTATGCCATTTACGACACAGAGTGGCAAGGAATGGCTAAGGTCTTTCCCTATGTTCATGACTAGTGGTTCAGCTTCACATGACGATGGAAGCCCTCCTCCCACTAAAAAAATCAAAAGAGTTAAGCTGGTAAAAGCACAGCGAAGAACTGTGCGTTCTAAGAAGATATCACAAATCCCCATGGAGAGTCCAATTGTGGTGGTGGTTGCGATGCCTGACTTTCCCAGCACTGGACGGGAAGAGGTGGCTCTTTCCACCATTTGCACGCCCCCTACAAGTGCTGAAAGGAGCACCCACAGTCCACTTGCTGATATGCAAATTGAAGATGTCACTGTTGAAGTACAACAGGATGAGGATACTGGTGTAGCTGGTGCTGAGGAGGAAGTTGGCGAGGAGGATTCTGATGGTGATGTGGTTTGTTTAAATCAGGCTCCAGGGGAGACAGTTGTTGTCCGTGGGATGAAAAGCCCATCATGGTCATGCCTGGGCAGAAGACCAAACATTCCACCTCTTTGGTCTGGCAATATTTCTATCCAAATCCGGACAACCACTGTCTTGCCATATGTACCATATGTAAAGGTGAAATAAGTAGGGGTAGGTACATTAACCACCTAGGAACATCCTCCCTTATACGGCACCTGCAGCGCATTCATAAAAAGTTACTGTCAAGTTCAGAAACTTTGGCTAAGACCATAAGCAGTCCAGGGACACCTAAATCCCGTTGTCCTGTTGTATCCAAGCACCTGCAAACCACACTGTCAACTCCCTCCTCATCAATTTCCTCCTTAGTCAGGATTGGAAGTAGTCCTGCAGGCCATGTCACTGGTATGACTGACTCTCCTATCCGGGATTCCTCCGGAGGATCCTGCATTGCTATGCCTCCTGCTGCCGCTGCTGCTGTTGCTGCTGCTGGGAGACGTTCATCATCCCAGAGAGGAAGTAGGAACACCACTACTTTTACTAAACAATTGACCCTCCAACAGTCCTTAGCGAGGAGGATGAAGTACGACAGCAGTCATCCTGAAGCAAAACGTATAACTGAGGCCTTGACTGCTATGTTGGTGTTAGACGTGCATCCGGTATCCGCCATTAGTGCAGTGGAATTTAGACAATTGATGGAGGTAGTGTGTCCCTGGTTCTAAATCCCGTCTAGATTCCACTTCACTAGGCAGGCGATACCGAGACTGTACAGAAACGTCAGAAAAAGTGTCCTCAGTGTCCTGAAAAATGCCGTTGTACCCAATGTCCACTTAACCACGGACATGTGGACAAGTGTAACAGGGTAGATGTATCACCTTACGCAGCAACAGCAGCAGTGTCACCAGTCGCAGCATCTCAGAAACGCCAGCTCGTTCCAAGGCAGGCTACGCTGTGTATCACCAGTTTCAGTAAGAGGCACACCACCGACAACCTCTTAGAGAAACTGAGGGAAATCATCGCCCAGTGGCTTACCCCACTTAGACTTTCCTGGGGATTTGTGATATCTGACAATGCCACCAATATTGTGCGGGCATTACATCTGGGCAAATTCCAGCACGTCCCATGTTTTGCTCACACAATAAACTTGGTGGTGCAGAATTTTCAGAAAAGCGACAGAGGCGTGCAGGAGACGCTTTGGGTGGCCCGAAAAATTTCTGGCCACTTTCACCATTCAGCGACTGCATGCCGAAGACTGGAGCGCCAGCAAACACTCTTGAACCTGCCCCGCCATCACCTGAAGCAAGAGGTTGTGACGCGGTGGAACTCAACCCTCTATATGCTTCAGAGGATGGAGGAGCAGCAAAAGGCCATTCAAGCCTATACATCCACCTATAACATAGGCAAAGGAGGTGGTATGCACCTGACTCAAGCGCAGTGGAGAATGATTTCCGTGTTGTGCAAGGTTCTCCAGCCCTTCGAACTTGCCACACGTGAAGTCAGTTCAGACACTGCCAGCTTGAGTCAGGTCATTCCCCTCAACATGCTTTTGCAGAAGCAGCTGGAGAAAGTGAAGGAGGATCTAAGATGGAGCGATTCCGCTCGGCATGTGGGACTTGTGGATGAAGCCCTTCATTCGCTTTGCCAGGATTCCAGGGTGGTCAATCTGTTGAAATCAGACCACTACATTTTGGCCACCGTGCTCGATCCTAGGTTTAAAGCCTATGTGGTGTCTCTCTTTCTGGCTGACACAAGCCTGCAGACGTGCAAAGACTTGATAATGAAAACACTGTCAGCTGAAGCAGAACGTGACACGTCAACAGCTCCTTCTTCATTTTCTCCCGCAACTGGGGCTGTCAGGAAAAAACTTAGGTATCCTAAGCAATCCGCTGGCGGTGATGCAGGGCAGGCAGGACCAAGTTTGGACATCTGGTCCGGACTGAAGGACCTGGCAACAATTTCTGACATATCTACTGTCACTACATATGATACTGTCACCATTGACAGAATGGTGGAGGATTACATCGGTGACAGCATCCAAGTAGGCATGTCAGACAGTCCATACCTGTACTGGCAGGAAAAAGAGGCAATTTGGAGGCCCCTGTACAAACTGGCTCTATTTTACCTGAGTTGCCCCCCTCCAGTGTGTTCTCCAAAAGAGTGTTTAGTGCAGCCGGGAACCTTGTCAGCAAAAGGCGTAGGAGGTTGCTTCCAGAAAATGTGGAGAAGATGATGTTCATAAAAATGAATTATCAACTCTTCCAGGGAGACCAGCCTCCAGAACGTACAGAGGGACCTGTGGTGGTGGATTCCAGTGGGGACGAGTTAATACTCTGTGAGGATGAGGATGTACACAACACTGAAGAGGGTGAGGAATCGGTGGATGAGGAGGATGAGGACAACATCTTGCCTCCGTAGAGCCAGTTTGTGCAGGGACAGATTAATTGCCAGCTTGTTTTGTGGGGGCCCAAACGAACCAATCATTTCAGCCACAGTTGTGTGGCAGACCCTGGCGCTGAAATGATTGGTTTGTTAAAGTGTGCATGTCCCGTTTATACAATATAAGGGTGGGTGGGAGGGCCCAAGGACAATTCCATCTTGCACCTCTTTTTTTTCTTTGCATTATGTACAGTTTGGGGCCTAGGTTTTCAAACTGCCATCCTGTCTGCCACTGCAGTGTCACTCCTAGATGGGTCACGTGTTTGTGCCGCCCACTCGTGTCGCTTAGCATAGTCATCCAGCTACCTCGGTGCAACCTTTTGGACATAAAAACACTATTGTGAGGTGTGAAGTGTTCAGAATAGACTGGAAATTAGTGGAAATTAAGGTTATTGAGGTTAATAATAGCATAGGAGCTGAAAAACCAACACATTCTGTGATTTTAGCTGTTTTTATGTTTTTTTTAAAAAAATACAGATCCAAAACACAAAACCCAGAACCCAAAACACAGAAGGGTGGTTTTGGCAAAACCAATCCAGATCCAGAACACGAAGAAAGATCCAGATCCAAAACCAAAACACAAAACACAAAAAGTGGCCGGTGCACAACCCTAGTATGTATATATATATATATATATATATATATATATATACTGTATATATATATCACTGCTTATATCTCTCAATATACTTTAGTGGAGAGGCTTTTTAATAATATATTTTTGGCTAATCATTTTATGTCACTAGATGTTATTTAGGAGGGTGGTATATTTGGTCAGCATATTCCAAAAAAAAGAAAAGATCTGCATGGAGCTTGATATGATCGCTACAGCTCGCTATTGCATTTAACACTAACAAATTTGGGAGAGAAGAAAAATAAATTGATTTGTTTTCAATGGGCTCCCTGAGTTTGCTTAACATACAAAACTCATTTTCTTTCTACTTGCAATATTGATCAACAGAGAATGTGATAAGATTACAATAATCTTTACCTTGAAAGAGCCTCCCTACAATCAAAGCTTAGAGAAAATAAATTGTTCTTCTAAATGATACTTATTGTGTATCTTGTATAAGCAAAGATTCCCAGGTAGTGAGCAGTTGTTGTAATTTTGTGTTAATGTGTATTTTTTTACTATGAAACTATTCCAATACATTTACAAAGTAACAAAAAAAATGTTGTTTTGTTTGTTTGCTTTTGAAAAACCATGTTACCTAGAGATGAGAAAAATTTAGAAACTGTTCCACAAAATATTCTCATATATTTCTGTGTCAAGATATTGATGTAATTATTTAACACCAAACCAGGATTAGTTAAATTAATTTGAGACACATGGCAGCTGACACATAGTTGAATGCAAATACCGATTCAGAATATACCTTATGTGAATTCACTGTGCACATGCGCTGGAGCCAAGTCTATGTAACTACTGGTGATACATAATTATACCTAAATTGAATGCATCTCCACTTGCAAATGATTCGGTGTATCTTAGTTGTAATGGGATGTTCTCATATACTGTAGGCAAAGTTCAAAGATGGTATGTCAATGTAAATGTGAGTCATATAGATATGAGTGTCCATATAATAATACCTGTTTTCATATGTATCTTTTGCATCAAGTTGTGAACTGATGATGATAATGATGATAGCTATGAAACAAAATTAAGGGATAAGGGTTTTCCAGCAGGAGAGATGGGTACAACTCTGCATACTGATGAATATATGCATATTTTTCATGCACATGGCAGTAACTACAGTTAACTTACAGTATATTCAACTCTGCATCAGCTCTCTTATTACTTTGCTGAGTTTGACATACCCCTAATATGTCACCAACCAAACCACAAACACTGTTGTCATCTCAGCTCATTCATAATGTCAACATGGTCGTAATGTTGACATGCGTGCAATGTTGACATTGACTATGTTGAGATTAATTATGCCCACGCTTCTGTCGGTGAGAACACCCATGGATATCCCCAAGCCTGGAAAGGACTAATATTACCTCCTGTCCCTAGTGCATACCCCAAGACTGAAAAGGGGATAACACAGCCTTTTTACTCTCTCAGGAATACCAAGGGTTAATGTGGCTTCCAGGCAATACAATGTTACCAGCTGCCTTGCTTGTTGCCTGCAGCTGATTGGGTGCCCTAAGAGCAGGAAGCCCAGATATAGAATGCTACCCTGGGTCTGCAGAAGGGTGAGACAGCTCCTGTATAGACTGGGAAGGGCTAAGATCCAGCGTGTAGAGTATCTGTGCTGGGAAGGAGAGTTAGCAGGAAGCATTGGCCGGTGTGTGCAGCAGCTCAGCAAAGAGCCTGTACTTTCCGCATCAGCAGTGAGTGACATGTATGCAGCCACACCAAATACTTAGGAGATAGAGCATCAGCCGCTTGCACCCAGAACAACAGCACAGCAGCACTATCCCTGTGGTGGGAGACCTGTGGAAGAGACCAAAGTAGCCCTGAGATCTGCTGGGTAGCGGTGGTCCAGGCAACTGCTGGGAAGACCAGCATCCGGCCATCCCGTGAAGCTGCGAAAAAGAGCCAAACCACGACTGTTGGTGGACTCGGGAAAGACAATTACCCCTCTGCTTGTGATCACCCCTGTTGCCAAGGAAAATCCCCCATAGTTGCCATAGTGGCATAAGCAGGAACACAGGCCACCTGAATTACACCCTGCCTGGTATAGACTTTAACCACAACAGCTGTCTGTGGTCAAAATACATAGTGCTGGTAATCCAAAGTTACTCTTTTGTTTGATGTGCTACTGAGATGCCAGTTGAGACTAGCTAGTAGGATCCCCTGTCACACTGGACAAAACAATGCAAATTCAGTGCTTCAACCATAGCCTGGGGAGTAACAGTGTGACCGGATGCCTTCCAGCCCGGACTCCCGATCACAGTTTGGGGTTTCGATCCCCACTGGAACCTGGGGTATCAGGGATTACCACTTACCGTCAGTGACCGCCTGTCACTGACTTCACCCACTGCGCCGTGGGTGTATCGATGCTGCCACCACCAAACTCTACCATCAGCATTTGGAACCACTTCTTAGGTACACTCAGGCTCCTACCCGGCAACTGGGACCCCTCTTATGTGAATGCGTCAACTAACTTTGGACACACCTCCTGTTTGGTGTTGGTTGTTTCCTCCTGATCCCTCACAATGGACCAGGCTCTGCATGGTAGCGGCAGATGGCTTGAGTTTTGGAGACGCCTGACTCAACCCAGAAGAGTAGGAGAACGGAATAGCATTTGGCACAATTCTGTTGGTCGCAGAGTACAGATGCAGTCGAAGTAAAGGCAAAAGGTGTTTATTGCTCAAAGTCTTAAAAAAGACCTTCCTTCAAGTTGAAGGGATACATCAGCATACATGAATCTTATCAAACAGCAGTTCTTCTTCACCAAGGATTTTCAAAGATGTACAATTTTTCCAGGCACAAAGACTTCTTTTATGCCACTCCAATACTTATTACCACAGGGGGTAAGTCTGCCCTGGGTTCCTTTTAGCCAATCAGGCTATTTCACAAAACATAAATAAAAATGTCTTACATTTTACAGAAATTAAATAAATTTTCTCGATACCACCTAAAAACATTTGGATTTCCTAAGCACAAACTGAGTTAGCATATACTGTTTCTGAAAAGGTAAATATAATGCAAATTTCTATTGCATTCGTCACATGTCTATGACTAAAACCAGTTTTGGCTTTCTGAGTCTTATCACCTTCTAAGTTCTTACACAAAATAGAAGCTTCCTAAACACAAACAAATTGTTTTTACCAACTTGCTGGGTTTATTGTACATAGAGACACACCAGAGACCTCTGCATTACATTTCAATGAAAGTGCTGTAAACAAAGGTTTGGTCACTACATCAGGATAATTAACATATCACTAGGAGGTGAGAATGTCTCAAAACCATTTGACTAAAATGTTACAGCCTTCTAAAACAAAATAACTTTTACATTCCTTATAAGTGCATAGGCTAAACATTTTAAAAGTACATTTCCACAACTACGCACAGCACATTGAATATAACATGTTCAAACACATTACATATACATTCACAGTACATGGCACACTGAGCCTAAAGGTCCTTTTACAAATGGTGCTGCGGCATAAGGGTTAATCTATTCAGCACCGTGGAAGCCATTTTAATCACGTGTGGTCGGCCTCTGGCTACAAACAGTAAAAGGGAACAGCACCGCCTTGTGTCAAAGAGTAACGTTGTAGGCTTGACTTTTCCCAATCATCTCCATTCCTTGAAATAGTTATAACACCTGTGTTGTTATTACATGTTTACATCAGATCAAAGGAGACTATTTGTCAACAGATTAATCATCCCGCCATTTATTGCCTGGATGAGAGGTAAACAGCGCGAATCGCCATAAAGCTTAGCAATTCCTTTGAAAGTCCCGAATTCAATCCCGAGAGGGACTGCTGTTTAAGGAAGTTATTTGCGACCACGGCAATGCGCGCAGAACTTAATCACTCATATATATATATATATATAGCACGGAGAAATAGTGGCACTTTACAACCGCAAACGTAAGTAATACATTTAATCAATATTTCAGGAAAACAGGCCAACATTTCGGGGCATCAGCTCCCCTTTGTCAAGGTATATAGTATACCAAAATCAAATGGCACTCCTGGTACAAACAACAGCTACATACGCTGCATGTCAGCTGTTGTTTGTACTAGGAGTGCCGTTTGACTTTGGAAGACTACATGAACTGTATACTCGGGCACCCGGGCAAGTATTGTCATCACAGGGAGTGCCAGACCTCATTTGTTTGCTATATATATATATATATATATATATATATATATATACAGTATATATTTCTCATCAGTCCAATTGTGAGTGATTTGCTGTGTTGAGTATTGAATGTACTACTGCATTGATTGGTGTGCTATGATAGTCATTAGGAGTCCAGAATTAAGATTATATCTTGTGTCCCTTCCCTCTTTATTGTGTATTTGATGATTACATTATGTCAGGTGTGTCAAATCCCGAAGTGAAAAATACTGTTACAGTATACCTGAAATACACCACTACAGTTTTACACAGTGGTCTGCTGTCTCATTCCTTGAAACTGCTAGTTATTTAAATGTGTTGTGGTGAATTAACCAACCTTTGAGTCCCTCAGGAATCCTTGGGTGCTCCTAGACCTAGAGAGTGTTCATCACCAGAGGTTCTGAAACGAGACTCTTCCACCTCTCAAAGAACTCTACCAACCTGCACTACACCTACCCAGGGAGTTACAAATGCCTAACCCCTCCCCCTAGTGCCTAATACTAACCTCCCCTTCTGCAGCCTAACCCTAATGCTTTGCTGATGGTCCTTATAGAATGTCAGTGTTTTACATGTCGACATTATGAGCATGTAGACATTCTGCACATGTTCAAAGTTGACATTTTAACAATAACAACATCAAAATTTTGACATTGTGATGTCGAAATATGAAATGAATGCCCTTGAACGGGGATTGCCTATCCACGCTTAAACAAGTTAATGAACGACGCACTGTTCCATACTTCATTAACTTACTACAAGTCGCTAGCAATATTGCTAGATTTGATGTGCAGCACATCAAACCAAGCGACAATCACTAGCGACCGCGGAGTGCTCAATCGCTGGTAAACACTGAGTGATTTGTAGGCAATTTGTTGCTATGAGATGGCAAATCAGCCCGACATCACTCCAATGTGTACCCAGCTTAAAGCAATGCATAGTTGGCACATGCAATGCATAGTTGATCCAAAAGAAACAGAAAGAGCAGCATGAAAGAAAAAATTTTTAAAATGATAAAAAACCTTGTTAATTGAGGTTCATTGTAGCAATGATAAAAATAACTTTTTGAGTGATATAACAATACTTTTTCATCACGGCAGAAGCCAGCAGTAACTCTCAATATATATTTTGTAGATCAAATAGATAAATGTTGTATTGTAGGTGAAACATCAACTGGATTTTATACCATTTCACCAACCCCATATCATTGAACAGTATTGGTACAATGATTGAAGTTGTCGAACTGTTTTCTACTAAGCACCCCACCACCATCACCCTCACTCCAGCTTCACCTCTGCTACTCTGATAGTTATGCCTTTGGCATAGCAATACTGCATACATCATGTAGGACTATTGATTTTGCTTTATGTTTACAGATCCCCTTTAGATCTTGCTATAACTGGTTGACTGAATGTTAAATTGGGAAAGCAGTGTTAACAATAAAAATGGAAGAATGTAATTATGTTACATGTAGAGGCAAAATAAAGCTCATAGTGATGCTATACAGGAATCCACAGTTTTCTCTGCCATTTGCTAATTATACATTTTTATATGTAAAAACTCAAACAAAAGAGACTTTTCATTCATACGCGGGACGCCGCCAGGTCTACTACACCCACCCACCACACCATACCCCTCTCGCTCTTCCCCCTCACCCACCAAGACTCCCAAGACTGTTGACCATAGTGTCCAGCAGAGGTAACGTGCCGGTCTATTGAACCGTACGGAAAGGAGCACCCTGATAGGGTCGACCCACCTCCCCAGTCTCTCCCCCCACCTCTCTCACTCATCACCACACCCACCTTGTTGCCCGAGACTATATAGGAGAAGCACTGTGACTACTCCAATACAACCATTTACTTCCACCTTGTGTCCACCTCTGTCATTCCATTGGTCCACCCATCCCCACTCATTCACACCATACACACTAGCAACCACATACACAGTCCAACACTCCCCCATCATCATTGCACAAACAGGGCGAGCGCACCTTCCGTACCCCACCATCACTGTAGGAAGAGGATGGGGGTAATGTCAAGGGCAGGGTGCTGGGCATATTGATAAAAAAAGGTTAACCCAGCCTAGCATCCCCTCTCCCAGTACTGCATAAATGCTGCTGTATTTTAAAGTATGATGTTTATTTTCTTAAATGTTGACAGGTAGCTTCTGTAGGTACCAATATATTATAAAAGATTTATGGTCAGCTGTACTCTTCATGGCACTCAGAGAAGTTGTGACGGATGATTGCCAGACTGTGCAGCACTTCCTCCTAGCCATGTTGGGCTGAAATTGTCAGTCATTTTGGCCAAAAAGTCACTCAGTTAATCCACGTATGGGAAAATTATTTACCTAGATTATACTTTATGTTCAAGAAAATGGGTGCCCTTTGTTTTTTCCCAATTCTAGTAAGACTGCCCAAAGCCCTTTCTCCGTAGGGCATCTGCTGCAATCTGAGAACCTTAGTGGAGGTATTTAATTCAGTAGAAAAGTATTCCCTAGGTTTAGTTACAAATCTGTGGGAACCAAATGGGTCTTAAATAGGGAGCTAAATTGTTCTAATTTCATTATCAGACAGATTAGGAGTAACTACTTCTATTACAATGGTTCAGGTTTGTGCCTGTTTACATATTGAAGCTTCCATGTACTATGGTTTATTTATAGACCTTGCAAAAACAGAAGAGAGGGAGCTTGGTCCCTGCCCGGCAGACAGATAAAACCGCTTAGTGCAGACTAGCTAATCTGAGTTTGTCAATGAGTTTACACAGCCTGGTATCTTCATCATGTCCACTTTCTTGTCTAAGCCCTATGAATATATATGAGTTTTTCAGCATTCGGGTGACACATGGTGGCACAAAATGTTGTTACGGGGGCTTAAAATATCTACTTACAGTATTGTGCATACAGTAAATACATAGTAGACCCTACAGTGGGAACGTAACTGTATATACAAATCTTTATCCAGTCCATCTTAAAATGAAAACTATCTTTAAAATACAGTTCTGCAGTTTTTTCCCCACTTAGTATGTGACCAGTACATGCATTCATTACTGAAACAGCTTGCATGGCCTAAATGGAAGTCTTTTTAAAACAAAATAAGACTAATTACAAGCATTGAAAGCATTAAATGTGTATTCTCTGCTGCAAAAATAAATCTTGGTATTTTTTTAAATCACTGATTGGTATGACACATTTTCAGTGCACTCTGCTGTTTCTTATAAAAAGCAAGTGATTTTTGTTCTCATTTTCCCAACTACATTTACTGTGAAAGTGGACAAAGTAAGCATTTTCCATAATATTAACTTACTTGAAAGCAGCTGCTGTTTTGAATGTTAATGCTGTATCCTACCAATACTATTACAGGTGGACCCATGGTTATCTGTTAATAGTGAGACATTTTCTGGAAGATGTCCAAATCCATAATTTTACCGATGACATATAGAGCCTTATTCAGAGTTGAATGCAAGTCCATTTTAGTTGTGTAAATAATAATATTTACATGCCCACATTGCAGATGTGCAAATTTTTGTGTCTTACACCAGTGGCCCCCAATGTGGGGTAGCCAAGAGCAACTTAAGCACAGTAAGGACATTCACGTAAGTGTATCAGGTCCCTTTTCTATGTGAACAAATGATAATTTGACAGCTCTCCAGTGACACTTCTTTGAATACCTTATTATGATATTTACTGTAGCTGCTTCATCTCGTCAGCAGTGGCAGATTTTACCTATGGGCTGCAGTACCCCCCACTAAAATCTGCCACCTCAGTGAGCCAGTTGCAATCGGTGACTGCACTTGCAAAACTGTGACTGGCAGTGACTTCCCACTGGAAGCGCTACATTCCAATCACACACAGGACAGCAGGTGTTTTCTCCTCCTGGGACTGCCAGCCCAGGCTGTGATTAACAAAGAGCATGCTTCCAGTGAAAAGCCACTCCTCTGCCTTTTAAGTAGTCCTGTCTGGCTTCTAGGGGCTGCAGCTGATGCAATTTCAAAAAGCCATGTTTTGCGCATGCGCTTTCACAGCCCTTTTGTGTGTATGCACTGGTCCCAGTGTCTGCTAGATCCATTGTACAGGCACCTGGTTGGCATGGGATTGTCTCCTCCTCTCATCCTTTCCAGAGGACTAGTGCAGCACGGGCAGCGGTAGACCCCTGATCCAAGAGGGTAGGAGCTGCTGCTGTTTTAATTAACCCTTACGACTGATAGTTTTTAAATTTCTCCTGATGAGGATCTGTAATTAGCACATAGCAGTGGCATATCTATAATGGGTGCAGGGGGGCCCCGCACCGCACACACTGCACCCATATTTTTTTTAAACTTACCTGTCTGAGGTACCACGTCGGGTGTCACTGCTGCTCAGAACACGGAGAAAATGGCTGCCGAGGCCATTTTCTGGTGTTCTGTGCATGCGCAGTAGACTGCGGGCACTAGAGTGTGCCCGGAGTTTACTGAACATTCACAGAACACTGGAAAATGGCCACTGTGCCCATTTTTCCACATTCTGCGCTGTCGACTCCGGGCACACTCTAGTGCCCTAAGTCTACTAATGCTCCGGTGGCTGGCCAGCCGCGTCAGTCGGCTGCCAGCCACCGGGGAGAGAGAAGGGGGCCCCGCACGAGGAGTGTACACGGACGCCCTCCTCTCTTAAAACGCCCCTGGCACATAGCGTTTATGCTGTAGAAGCTGCTGTTTAGTGGCAAGTGCTATAGATAAACATGATGTTACTGTGTCATTGTGTATCTTTTACATACCTTAAAATTGTAATTTCAACTAACATAACTCTTTCTTCATTTTAGAAAAGCAGTTATCTCATTCTTTCCAGAATTTATCATGTTATGAATTATTCTTTATACAATGTTTAATGTTTTAGTAGGGGTTTTATAAACATATTTTAAAGAATACAAGCTCCAAAAAGTCTACTTTATATGTTATGCTGGCTTAAAAAAAGCCACAAAATAATACAACTAAACATTATAGAAAATTACGCCATTACTTTGTTAATGTATTCTTGTACAGGAGCCCTAAGTATTTATAAGAGTGACCCTCCTGTGTCTTACTGACCTCCCAAAACTGCAACAAACAGAATCCTGTGACGTTAATGAATGGTCAGCCTGGCAATTACACTCATTAAATAATATGAACAAAGAGCCCTGAGTCTAAACTATTTTCTTTCAGTAATTACAGGACAATTCAGACTTTTTTCCTGGAAGAAAGTCCAAGCCAGTAAGGTGAGCGAGAGCTGGGAAGGTAAATAGAAGCAAATGGACATTTCGGATGCCCTGCAATTTAATCAAGGGCTGCATCCAAAGCCATTATCCTCTCCATGTGGCCTGTTTTGCTTTTACACAAACATTTAATTTGTAAATATTGCTTTAACATTCTGCTGGTTATGGGAATTGAAATGGAAGAGCACTTAAGCTCTTATTTTCTGAATAGCATGACATCATTCTAAAATTAACTATTGTAAGATCAGTACAGCTACTACTAAGCTTTAAATTATTAGTACTGTTAATCCAGTTCTTTATTTATATAAAGCCAACATATTCCACAGCACTGTCAAATCAGAAAATGTTTGTTCAATCTAATTTAACACTCTCCAGTAATAAATATGTTAAAAACAAAATATTGACTTTTCTGACTGTTCCAGCTTAAGGGGCCTATGTATCATGCCATTTTTTGTACACAATTATGCAGAAACCTCAGTTTCTGCATAATTGTATGTATTGATCCTTTGTACTAATGGCACAATGCAGGAGATTTCACAGAAAACTCCTGCAAAGTGCTAATTAGTATTTCAGATCTCAGTCCCCATTATTATCAGTGGGAACTATGATCTGACCCCTATGTACTAAACTCCAAAAGTGCTTCAGGTGCAGGAGAGAGATGTTTAGATCTCTCCCCCACAGCCCCAGAAGCTGACACTGTGCGCATGCACAGTGTCAGCTTCTCGCGGGGAAGTCTTTCACTCCAGTGAAAGACTTCTCCAAAATGCCAGGGATATAACTTGCGGGAACAGTGGTTACCACAGCCGCTGTCCCTGCGAGTTCCCGGTAGTACATAGCTGGGATATTATCATTAAAAATTAATATATTCATGGTGATTTGGATTGTTAATAATCACAGCAATACCGCGATTATTAATACATAGGCCCCCAATGGCTACATTTTACAGTGTTTTAACGTTTTCTTAATACAAACAGTGAAGATTACTACATTTAAGCTTCATGTTTTGTATTTTAATGGAAAACATGGAAAATACTAAGCAACATAGCTTTTTAAGCTTTAACACATTGAAGCCAGTTCTGACATGGTAAAATCTGTGCAAGTTACTCAAATTTTGATTAGAATTTTGTGAACTAAACACCAGTCTGTCATACTAAATTTCTATCTATCTATCCATCCATCCATCCATCCATCCATCCATCCATGTAACTCAGAGGTTCTCAAATGCGGTCCTCAAAGCTCTCCAACAGTTCAGGTTTTAGAGATATCTATGGTTAAGCACAGGTGGTTAAATCAAATTGACTGAGGTACTAATTAAGTCACCTCTGCTCAGCCATGGATATCTCTAAAACCTGAACTGTTGGAGAGCCTTGAGGACCGTGTTTGGGTACCTCTGATCTAACTGATTTTATGTTACCATTTATCGGCTGCCATGGCTGTACTGTACCTTGTTAGCAAGAGTTACTGTAACTTACTTTATTGCCATGTCATTTTGAGAGAATCTGCACCTGCGTCCTGTCTTATATACAGTATGACATACAAACTGCCAGAACTGTACCAGTATCTACCCCAGTTTTAACTACCCACAGAATTTAAGTGTAAAATACATTGAGGCTTATGTAAAAGCTTGAGACTTCCAGCTGCAGAAGGGACTCCTGCGAGTCTTCCTTATTTATAAAGCAGCAATCATTTTAAAGGCAAAAACAGCTTGGTTTTGCCTTTGAAATTATTGCTGCTTTAAAAATATGGGAAAACTCTCAGGAATTCCCGCAGTGGCTGGAAGTCGCAAGTTATTACATAAGCTATATTGTGTTTATTTCTAAGACAGCTGCAGCAAGAGTGTTAAAAAATAATTTCACTGGTGTTTGCACAGTTCCTTCAGCCAATATTTATCAGAAAAAATAATCTGCTACATACAGTACTGCATAAATACTGTGCTCGAGAAACTGAGGAGTTAATATTTACTAGAATACATAATATTGTTCACTGGCACTGCTTCATGGAAAGTTGTAGCACGACGGAGTGTGTTATTATAAAAAATTGAGCGTACAGAATCATTACTAATTGCCAAAAGTATTCTTGAACAAACAAAGCCAGCAAGAAACGATTTAGTAGAACAGATGTTCTAGAGGTAAGCACAGCAGCTCTGAAAACATACTTTTCCATCCCTGTGTTCATTCTCATCAACAAGAAGAGGGTGAAACTGTGGTACCTGCCAATAAAATATTCATGTGCCTAAACAGAGAACAAGTAGTTTTAGTATACTTTTACAAAAAGAACTGTATGATAACAAAAGTGAGCTTGTGTGAGACAGTAAAAAAATAAGTTGAAAAATAACTTCAATGTTACAAAGTATGATTAATAATTTATTTGTATGTATTATTGTATATTATTGGACACTACTGTGCCTCTTACATAAGTGTGAATTACTTTATTTACTCTGTTGAGATTAACTGAAATATCATACAGATCTGTGTTTTGCGTATGCTCTATCACACCGCCGCTCAAGTTTAAGTCCCGATGCCTGGTAGATTCATTGCGCAGGCGCCAGGACCTGGTTGAACCAGGACTGTCTACTCCTCTCCAGAGGACTAGTGCAGCACGGGGAGCAGCAGCCCCCCCTAATCAAGTGGTTAGGAGCCACTGCTTCTCTTGAGTATTGATTAACTCTTTTGACTGATAGTTTTTCAATTTCTCCTGATGAGGATCTGTAATTAGCACATGGCACTTATGCTGTATTAGCTGCTGTTTAATGACAAGTGCAAGATGTTACTGTGTCATTGGGCCAAATGTAATAGGGTGAGAGATTAGATAATGTGATAGCTTAGCAGTAAACTCTTACATTGGTTGAGTTTTATCTTTAAAATGCGAAAACATCTGGATGACAGTTTAAATCGTGAGTTTTCTTAGTCTAAAAACATGCGAGTTTACATTGGCGAGTTTAAAAAATGTGAGAGTTTACTGCTAAGCTCTCATATTTTCTAAACTCTCACCCTATTACATTTGCACCATTGTGTTCATCTTTTGCATACCTTAAGATTGTAATTTCAACTAACATAATTCTTTCTCCCTTTTAGAAAATCAGTTCTCTCATTCTTTCCAGAATTTGACGTGTTGTGAATTATTCTATAGACAAGATTTAATAGTTTAGTATAGTTTTTATAAACATACTGTGCTGATTAATTTGATATGCAACACTTGTATTTCTGTGTACAACTGAGTCTCTGAATTTGCATACGAAGTGCTACGATGCACCAGCCGCAACTTTTTTCCAAGCCAATTTTGTTTATAGTCTCAGTCGCACACAGATATACAAGTGTTGCATTTCAAATTAATCAGCACAGTCTCCTGTTGTTTTTCAGAACATCACATTGCAACTAAGATACATTGTTGGGTGAAAATTACATTAAAAAGATGCCTGGCACTAGCATAGGTGCAAAGGACCTGTCGGCTCACTTGTGCCAGGGGTCTCGCGCCACTTGGCATATTGAGGCTAGATTATGAGGACACATCTGTATGTGTATGATTAATTAGTGACAAAACACTTACAAGGAAAAGGAAATTGCTGATTCAATATGCGATCATTACTTATCCAATTTAAATATATTTTGTATTTAAATATAATTTCAGAGTTAGTTGGCATATCAGTGGCCAATGGTATGGGCCTGCCCACTAGCAGGTTCACATTTGGGGCACAGGGCACCTCAAAACCAGCCCAGTCAAGGACCCCCCAGGGCATCACATGAAAGAAAGTGACAGTGAAGTGTTATAAAGTATCAAGTGTGTGAAGGTAGCTAATGAGTGTAAAAATAATAAACAAACATAAAAAGTGACTATGGGCTCTATTTACTACAATCCGCATATTGAAAGCAGATTGTAGTGTGATATTAATGACTGAATTCACATTGCGAATTCAGGCAATTGAACAGGGATTTACTACAAATCCCTTGCAGGGACAGAGCTTGCGACAAAGCTCTGTCCCTGGGAATCCCCTCCGCAAACTAGTCATGGTATTTTCGCAAAAAATGCTGTGACAAAGTGCCCGTGCATGCGCCGACCGGCCGCTGCTGCTGCTACCCCCCGGCGCTAAGCCCCACCCCCCGTGGTTGTGGACCCCCCGCGACCTCCCCCTCCCTTAATTACACTTACCTGCATGATCCGGGCCTCCGGTGACGTCCTCCATGTCCTCTGGTCAGGTGATCTCCCATACTGCACCGGGACCCGATCACCTGATGAATGGGCCACAGTGCACTATGGGAGACCAGCTGACCAGAGGGGAGACATCACCGGAGGCCCGATCACCGGTCCCTGGAGTCAGGTAAGTAAAAACAATTTTTGACAATTTTTTTTCTTTTTTTTACAGTAATCAGCTTGTGGTCTGTTTAGACCACACAGCTGATTACAGGAACCGACTCCCAGCTCTGCTCTCCCCATTAGAGCAGAGAAGGATCCGGTAACCAGGGGAGACCCTGGATAATGCCACCTCCAGGTGGCGTTATTATCACAGGGCTTTCCCTGATATTTTTTTACAATTTATTTTTAGTAACTTTGGTCGGATCACATTTCCCATTATAATTATGGGAAATGCGATCTGATTAATAAAAATAAGTGATACTTAGGGGTTGGAGTAGAATTTTACGTATTCTACACCAATTGCCCTGTAATAAAAGTAGGTGATATTAAAATAATGTGAAAAAGGTGTGAAAACACCCTTTTTCACTTTATTTTAGTAAAAATAATGTTAATAAATAGAGCCCTATGTGTATTAAGTGGTGATGCCCTAAAGAGGCCCAGCCAGAGAAGCTCAGGGGGCCCCACGCCCAAATGCTCACCCCAAATAAACTGACTCTACATACATATAGATAGGACTTACTTTGAATTATGCCTGTTGCAAAATGCAGTCAGATGCAAGTTTCCCTGCTTAAAACATATAGATGGAGGTGGGAGAGGGCTGCCAATCTAGACTGAAGTAATCTCAGACTTCCGATGTGTGTATAGAAACACATGACAGAGTATGAGGAGTGGCTCTAGACTGCACACCCTAATAATGAAAGGTGCTATCATCCGAGATTATGAAATACTATACAAGGAAAAGGAAATTGCTGATGCACTATGCGATCATTACTTATACAATTTAAATATATTTTGTAATTAAATATAATTTCATATGTAGGTGGCATATCATTGGCAAATGATACAGGGCCTGCCCACCAGCTTCCAGGTAACCTCATTGATCAGGTCCCTAATACTCTGGGGTTCACATCTGGGGCACAGGGCACCCCAAAACCAGCCCAGCCAAGAACCCCACCAGGGCATCACATGAAAGAAAGGTGACAGTGTAGTGTTATAAAGTATCAAGTCTGTGAATGTAGCTTAGTGTTAAAATAGAAACAAAGGTAAAGATTATGTGAAACAATACATGAATAATAAACAACCATAAAAAGTGATATAAAAAGTGACTATGTGTATTAAGTGGTGATGCCCTAAAAAGGCCCAGCCAGAACAGTTCAGGGGGTCCCACGCCCAAATGCTCACCCCAAGTAAACTGACTCTACATGCATATAGATAGGACTTACTTTGAATTATGTCTGTTACAAAATGCAGTCAGATGCTAGTTTCACTGCTTAAAAACATATAGAGGGAGGTGGGGGAGGAGTGACAAACCAGACTGAAGTAATCTCAGACTTCAGATGTGTGTATAGAAACACATGACTAAGATTATGATTATGAAAAACTATACAAAGAAAAGGAAATGACTCTACATACATACGCTGGTAGGCAGGCCTGTATCATTGGCAACTGATATGCCAACTACCTCTGAAATTATATTTAATTACAAAATATATTTAAATTAAAGTAATGACTGCATAGTGCATCAGCAATTTCCTTTTATTTGTATAGTATTTCATAATCTCAGCTGATAGCACCTTTCATTATTAGGGTGTGCAGTCTAGAGTAGAGCCAAATTTAGACCTCATAGGGCCCTAGGCAAGAAAGCAGGTTTGGACACCCCTCTATCAAACAATCCATAGCACTATATTTTCAGGATCCAGGCAGAGGTGACACGGACAGGACAGAGGTGACACAGACAGGACAGAGGTGACACAGACAGGACAGTTGGAGCAGAATAGAGGTGACAGGATCAGTATGGAGGTGGCAGGGACAGGACAGTGGGGATGGCAGTAAAGAGGTAACAGGACAGAGAGAGCAGGGCAGGATAGTGGTGATAGGACCAAGGTGACAGTGACAGGAGAGAGGTGACGTGGACAGAGCCAGGACAGAAGTGACAGGACCAGGACTATGGGGGCAGGGGAGACAGGGCAAGGATAGAACAGAACAGAGGGACAGTAGAGAGTAGAGTGCAGGTATAGGACAGAGGCAACAGGGACATGGAAGAAGTGACAGGGCTAGGACAGAACAGAGGGACAGGATGGGTAATATTGTCAGCGGGGTACAATGCTGCCGATTGCAAGGCCCCCATTGTACGCAATTGCCGATACGGCACCACCACCAGTACCTGCCACATGACACATCGGCTGGGTACATATCGTTAAGTGTGTACCCAATGTAACCCTACCCCCAGTGCCTAACCCTAACCATCGACTTCCACAGCCTAATCCTAACCCTCCACTAAGTGCCTAACCGTAATTTTAATCCTAACTATAACCCTAAAAATAAAGAAAAATCATGAAAAACCATATGTAGATGGTTTTATGTTGACCTTTTGATCATGGTGACCTTTTAACCCTGTCAACCTTTCTAGTGACTTTCTAGTTACTGTCTATGGGTGATATGGAGTTGTGGTGGTGTGATGCAAAGCTCTTAAACCTTACCATTTTATGCAGGTTCTTGTGCTTCTATTGGTACAACAGAGAGGTAAGGAGGGCATGTAGAATAGCACTCTTGATACAAGGTATTCCAACTGCCAGGGTACCTTCCCAATATGAGTATCAGATAAGAAATGTCTATGTAAAAACAATAGACCAGACTGCACTCATTAGGACCTGAAAAAAGTACAAATGTGGTTTATTTAAGCTGACGTTTTAGGGCTCACACGCCTTTTCATCAGTGTACAAAAAGACTTATGAGCCTTGAAATGTTGGCTTAAATAAACCAACATTTCAAGGCTCATAAGTCTTTTTGTACTTTTTTCAAGTCCGTGTGAGTGCCGCCTGGTCTATTGTTTTTACATAGACATTTCTTAGATATATGTATATATATATATATATATATATATATATACCGCTGTGGTACCTCATTCTTAAGTTACCCTTATACTGGAAATTATGATACTCTTTATACTATACAGTGTGATACTATAAATGTCTGTTTTCTGAGAATTTTTTCATGATTGTTTTTGTTTCATCTATAGGCCCCACAAACATCTGATATGGTTTATGCAAATCAGAATACAGTTGTTATATTAATTAGTCACAAGACTAAAATGCTAGAAAGCTTTGTTTTACTGAAAGTCGTAATACAAATTATTAATCACTCACTATTCAAATTATTTATGAATTGCAATACACTTTACTACATTTTGTGATGGCACACTAATCTAGTTGAAATACCCACATGAAAACAAGAATAACATAATCCATTCGTTGTCTTGTGGCTATCAAATGCAAGGCATACACTAGGAAATATTATGATGTACGCAGCCAACATTTCACAGTTCCACTGGTTCATTTCAGACCTTGATCTTCTACCCAAGGGAGAATATGTGTCTGTCTCTAGCGTATATTTATAAAATGCAATTCTTTTCACATCATGTTTGCAGGGGCTTTATCATCAAAAATAGATTCTGAAAACTGTTCTAAAGCTATTTTTTGTTGTTTACAACCAGAAGTCAAGGTAAATTATTCTTCAACCATTAGAGAGCTTGAGTTATACTACAAAATATGTTATATATTTCCAAACTCTACATTTGATGAAAAGGCGAGTGAAAATATATCGGGGGATATGTAACAAATGTGTTCTAAAAGTAACAGCATAAAACAATCATACATTTTCTTATATTTACTAAACTGTAGCTGTATAAACTAAACTGTATTAAAAAATGACAATTGAATCTTGTCTACATGGTTACTGGACACGGACATCTCAAAAATACCCCTTTTTAAGTATTAAGCAATTGGACATGTACACATGAGTTAATGTGAGTTTATGGGTAAAACAAATACATGGCCTGAAATTTCTTAGCACTCAGCATAAAGACCTTGGTAATTTCAGAAATTAAAGACCTATAATTATTATTAAGATAAAATAGATGTACTGTCACTTATTTGCCCTTTATAATTACACCAATTTTTGTTACCAAAATTATTATTTTTTGCCCTCTGTTATCCACCAAAACTATAGTTGTTCATGGTGCCAACACCCACTTCATCCAATTTGTAAAAATAAATACAGATTGGGAGTGGCCTGGACAGCACACAGTGTGAAGCATATCTTAGCACACTCCAGCCAGTGTATCATGCTCATTGATCCTCTGTCCTGCAGCGCTGGAGTTCATTGAAAAAAAGTTGTAGGGTTTCAAACTGTATGCACTGACAGCAGCCAAACGAAGGACCCCCTAATTCTGAAATGGAAACACCTGATCCAAACAAATATACATAAAAAATATAGACGAATCAAGGGATACACAAATAGCCACTGTAACAGGTGTATACTTATAAGGTCAAATCATGAAACATCCCTTAGGAAGTACTCCGTATGCTTCTTTCTTTGTTATATTTTTCCTTATGAAACTCAAATATTTCCCTCCATGTAGTTTATACAAGAAAAAAAAAGAACATGGACAGTGTCTCTGGTGTGTAACACATTCAACAATGATGAGGAGGACAAAGATTCACATGTATAGATATCTAAAGAGGGCATAAAGCGTACCCCAACTCACAAAGAAAACACCGTGTGAACTCTCATAAAGTTCATCCTGTGTGCTGCAGTCCCTGGATATGCTGGATATATACTTTTATTGCAATTTATAAATAAAAATTATAATGAGACAGTGAACTTAGTGAATGGGTAAGAGAAAGTTAGAGATAATTAAATGAGGAAAGTGGTGCAAAATGAAATGTGTTCAAAATACAGGGAGATAATTTAGTTTGAAAAAGGACAATTGGGGTAAGTAGATCAGGGGTCTGGAAAATAATGGAGAGACAGAAACAGATAGGAAGATGCAAACTGCATGGCTGATTAGTACAAGGAGGAGACATGGGCAAATGGGACAAGAAGAAGGCTGCATGGGACACCATGAAAAGGTCTTCATGTTCAGGAGGGGGTGTAGGAATGGGACATAGCATGGGTGGTGGTAAAGTGAGCAAAATGTTGGGGGAAGTGGTGAAGGGGAATTGCATAAGAGAGAGGGCAACTGCATGTAGAAGAATGGTACTGGGACTGTTGTTCAGAAGGGAGGGGGCTCAGTGGTGTGAAAAGGGAATACACATTTACATGGGGGTAGAAGTGTATTGGTGCAAACAGAAAATAAGAAATGAATGGGATAACTGATGTGGAAAAGCTAAAGTTGTAGAGCTGAAAAGCTGAGAGAAAACAAGTTCTACCCAGAATTTTTTTAATGCCAGGCATCATTATGAAGTAACAGGAGGAAAGGGGGGTGAGGAACATTTGGGGGGCGGATAGTACCCTATCACAGGAAGTAAGCAGCAGCCCATCATGCAGCCTTTCCTCCTCCCATCCGGCATCTCGCTTGCTGTTTGGCCGGCTCTGGGTAGGATACGGAGAGGCTGTAATGCTTACCTCAAGTGCAGAGTAGGCCAAGGTGGAGGGGACGGGTTGGTATACTCCTTACTTCTCCGAGCAGTGAGCTGCACTGTAATGTGGCCCATGACACAGCCAATAAGTCTTGCTGCTCTGACGTTTCTATATAAAACGTTAGTGTAGCGTGACTTTTGGCTCCATCACAGTGCTGGGCGACAGGAAATTTTGCTGGGTGGATTGCTTGAGAGATATAGCATAGGGAGAACACTGTATTGGCTTTGGAATTGGTTAGGATTCAACTGTGTTCATATAACAAGCTGATGACTGCACTGTGCACTATGGGGTCTAAATCTATTCTGGGTGGAACCAATGTGTGAAACAATTAAACTAGAACCCAGAATTTGAATTGGGTAATAAATAATAATACTCAATCTCAATACCCTGTACTTGCAAATTAACACAATGTTGTGGATATCCCAGCACACTGTATCATTCTGTTCCTTTACTGATGTGGCATCTATTACATTGATGAAATGGATAAATCCCTTCATAGTACATGTATAATTTAAGAATGTGCTTAAACACTGTATAGAGTGGTTTGCATTAAATTTGTATGTGCATAAAACTAAGTTGCGCTAGATTTCTTTATACAGTATGTATACAGGTGTAGTGGTGTACTAATCCCGCCTACTCTGTTGGTTCCACCAACAGTTGATTTGGTGCCACCCATGTGAGGTAATTGCTGAAATTTTTCAGGGCCACTTTTAGTTCCCAATCCGCCCCTACTTGTGCATACTCACATCTGGTGGAAATTGCAAGATGATGAGGGTGACATGATTTGCCAAAGGTTTTCAAGACATACCTAATTATGCAAATATGATATAATTACTGTGGCTGCAAACTAAAAGCAAGATTACAGTGTACTGAACACTGTAAAGTGTATGAATTGATGACTGTGATTTTGCCCACCTTTTGTACACATAGTGAAGCCACATCTTCTGTCATATTTCTGTCATATCTGTTTGTCTTTTTTGTCCACGTAAGAGGCACAATTGGAGCCTAGGCAGCATTGATCACATCTCACATTTGCAACCAATTCTGCATCAGTAGTAAAATGTAAAATGTATTTGCAACTGCAATCTATGTTTGTGCTTATGCAGAAATTGCATCCAACTCTGAATAATGTGCTAAAAGTCAGCTATGAACAACAGATACAGTAGATTGCCATGCTGTAAACAAAGATACAATTTCTGATTTGAATAACAAAGCTACCATTATGAAATTTGAATCCCAAATCAGATGTTTTATTATCATGCAGGCTGGCAACCCACATTTTCAAATCCACCCCATAGAAGGTGTATTCCCATGCAACCAATAGAAGGTGCAATGTTGACTCTACTGTATATGACTGAATTGGATCAGCCCCTTTGTGTCTGAAGAAAATTAGTTTCCTGATCCTACTTCAGAATATTGTTTTGTGCTACTTTCAGCTTTTAATTATTGCAGCAACCACAACTAAAAGCATTTTTTTTTAATAGAGGAAAAACATTTGGAAATTTAAATCTGCAATCATGTTAAAATACATCAAGCAGGATGTTTCCTGTGTAAGCTGCAGTATTCTCTAGTGACAATCTTGATGACACAGATAGTCTCAGAGACTGCTTAGGTGGCAAGTTGAGATGTGAAAAAGCTAAATTTCATGAGTAAAGGACTAATTGCTTCTGTCAGGCTTCTGGACATGGAAAGTAAAAAAAAGACACCTAATCATATTGGTCTGCCTTAAAAAAAAGTAATTAGAATTAAAGGTACTGTACTGTACATTAAAGTTTACTACAAAACATTTTAACAAATTACAACAAATTAAATAAGAGTACAATTGGCTTCTTTCCCAAGTATAAAAATACTAATGATCTTGTAATTCATTGCTATTATTAGACCTATTCATTATTTTCAGAGTTGGCACATGTAGACATATGCATAAGGTCTGTACCTAATGATCCCTATCAATATGTGATGGGCAAGTAAATGGATGTAGAAACAGGTACATGAGACCAGTCAATGTGGTTATGTGAGAATCCCCTTTAATAAACAATTATTCATTAATGGTTTTTGTAATCACAGTTTTGGCAAATTCAATTTGTGACATAACTATCAGAGGCATAACTATGGTGAGGCCCAAGTGCAGCGGAGCTTCCCACATACTGTACCTGAAGTCAACGGTGCCATCTTTAAAGTGATGTCTTTGGAAAGATGTTGCATGCCACAGTCATCCTCCTATGCCAGTGCCATCTTTCTGAAGATATACCCAGAAAGATGGTGACACCAGCAGAATGTATATGTTATATCTGTACTTGGCTGGTTGAGTCTAGATTGAATCAATGGAATGGTTGCTGACTTGTTAACCTGTTATGATGATGTCAGTCTGGGCATTGGCCTGGTCAACTGTGATTGGTTGGAATCAGTATGAAATACCGCCATCCACAAAGCCGGCGGTTCGATTCCCGGGAGCAACTGTCCAGCAAAAACAGAGTTCCCGGCAGCGGAAGCCCTACAGTGCTGGAAATCCTGATCGCCACTAAGATAAGTATAAACTAGCCTAAACCCCTAAGCCTAACCCTCCTTAGGGGTGCCTAACCCTAACCTCCCCCCAAGTGCCTAACCCTAATCCCCCCTCTAAGTGCATAAACCTAACCCCCCCTTCCCCACTGCTTAACCCTAAGTCCCCCCCGGGGGTGCCTAACCCTAACCCTCCCTCCCCCTAGCCTAACCCTCCCGGGGGGGTGTCTAACCCTAAGTCCCCCCCGGGTGCCCTAAACCTAACCATCCCCCCCATGGCTGTCTGCTCACAGTGCCCAGCATTCCTTCGATCGGGATGGCGAGGGCTGGTCTCCCAGCGTCAGGGAAATGACAGGCATCTAGATATAGACGCCGGTCATTTGTACCATGCTGGGATAAAGCAGTCGGGAAGCTAGCTGTCGGGATTATGGCAGCCGGCTTCTGATTGTATACCGATTGGTTTGCCAGCAGTTTTAATCAGGTGCCAGCTCTTGGGCCTGTGTGGGTTGTTCTGTTCTGGCTCTGTCTCCCACAGGATTCCATGTCTTGTCTGGTCCCTGTTTCTAGCTGTATGAAAGCTGCCTAATAAGGATTGCTGGTTTCTTCATCTGCTAAGTATCCTGGGTACATTATATTACATGCTAGGATGTATACCTGGCAATTATGCTACTCTGGATAGTCCATGTGTTTTGAAATGTCTTATCCTGCTGTTTGCTGTATATCTAAAGAAATTACTGAGTTTTGCAGTTACTCTCATATTTATTGGATTATCATTCTAGAATTATCACTATTGCTTAAAAATGTATATATTACTGATGTAGTGAAAATATACTGCATACCCTTTTGTTAGCTACTTAAATAGCTAAATTGGATCCTTGTTGACGTTAACTGTAGGAGAGTATTCTGGTAATCACTCTTTAGGAGTGCTAATTGTTTTACTATATAAAATAGCTTTAGATAGTCTTCGTTTGTCTAATGTAGGAAGCTAAGCAGTAAGGGCTTGGGTTTATTCCTGGATATGAGACTGTCTGAGAAACTAGGTGTAGTTCCCTATATAAGTTCTTAGAGTGTCACATTCCTATGTCTATATTTTGATACCTGTGCTTCCTGCACTGTTATTACTTTAAGTGCAAAGTCCAGGCATCAGCTGAGTGCCTAGAAGTGTGTGTTATATGAGAGGGGGTTGTTTTTGGTGAGGCTGAGTAGTCCAAGTCATCTTAATATGACAACAAGGTGCAATGGTCCCTTCCTGCTCATTTTTCCAACAAGGAACTTCATAAAGGTAATGTGGCACATGGGATAATATCTGTATATTTACTGTACACATCCATAGCAAGAGGTGATAAAAGAATATCCAGACCTATACAACAAATAAGCATAAAATATATTTATTTGACATGCAGAACTTGCATATGCTCAGGACAGGGCACTTTATTCTTGATGCAATTTACCCAACTACATACCTCATTCCAGTTTCTGTATTGTGTTACACTATTGTGATTTTCTTTCACTGCCATAAATAATATATTTCTGAGGACTTATGATGACATCACCCAAACCAACTAGACACTGAGGGTACCTGACTCCATATCACTTGAGAGATTACGGATTCTATTAAATATACAGTTTATATACAGTTAAGCCTCAATAATTATCCTTTTGGTACACATTATTTTTTATCTTTTCTACATTTATCAAGTTCAAAAACTACTACACTATATTATGTCATTCCAGATTACCCTGACTGATCTACCTAATCAGCCTACTGAAGGACAAGGACAAGCTATCATCCTAAACACTAATACGGAAGTGTTTCAAAAGGATATTATCATTTACCAAACCCTGGACTTTTATTATTGGTCTTATTCAATGCTTATGTTATTGTTCAGATCCCAGAGCCACCCACATAGCCTCAATATGTAATTACATCCCCTTTCACAGTCCACACACAACCTCACACATCGTCTTTCTCTCACATCCTCATGACATTTGGCCAACATTCCGGTGTTAATGGGTCATGCAACTGTGCATTCTGGCTGGACCAAAATGCAATATATAGCACCTATCCTTGTGTATCAATCCCTATTTCCCTATAGATTGTAAGCTTGCGAGCAGGGCCTTCCTACCTATATATCTGTCTGTTATTACCCAGTTTTGTTCTATTAATGTTTACAATTGTAAAGTGCAATGGAATATGCTGCATTATATAAGAAACTGTTAATAAATAAATAAATATTGCTATTTTCATGAACTATTCATTTCTATCTATTTATTGTAGGTTAAGACCAGTGTCAAAACCATCCCAGCATTATTATATATCTATTTAGAAATGATGTCTTAACAGTGGTGTGTGTGCATGAATGACCTTACATCCACTCACTGATATTACTACACAGAGATTGACCATTCCAATAACAGCAACCTCTGCAGATGAGGATGGCATTATGCTAACTACCTGTTCTACAGACACTGCTCACGCAATTTGCAGTCCATCCAACAGTAACATACTGTATTTTCTTAAATTGCCAAACATACTGTAAGTAACAGAGATGCTCAGAAACAATGATGTACCGCATGACAACTTTAAGAGAAAGAAAGATCGCCAGAGCAGTGAGTTTCAATAACGTCTTTCCACTGACTCTTTTTTTGATTCAATGCAATGCTAAGACATCCTGCATAGATGTAAAAAGGAAATAAGATTGAAATACCAGTGGCTCAGCAGCCGCCGGTTCAAATCCTGACAGTGAGAGTCCGACACATGGAGACCCCAATGGGCATTGGTAAGTACCCTAACCCTCCCCTCTCCCCCCTAACCATCCTTTAGGGGTGCCTAATCCTAAACGTCCCTCCTAGTGCCTAACCCTAACCTTCACACAACCCCCCTCCCCTCCCCCTATTCCTATCCCTCCCGCGAGGGGTGCCTAATGCTAATTGGAATTGCAGTTGTACTTTGGCAGAGAAGCACGTTTCTAGCAGCAATTTTTCCAGTATAAATATAAAGCCTATAGCATGCAGAGATATCACATGTAATAAACCCCACTCTTTTGATTAATTATTAATATTATCATTTGTATTATCTTTTATTTCTATTGAGCAACAAGAGTTCTACAGCACCATACAGTACATTGGCAAATAACATACAGAATTACATAGGTATACAGTGATCAGTATGGACAGATACATACAACTAAACATAAGATACATAATTACAATTTAGGCCATTACTGAGACTAAACTGCACCTCTGGCTTGCACAGGAAACTCTCAAGGGTAAGAGTAGGAATGCAACATAATATACTTTGGGGAGGCCATCAAGGCGTAGTGGTTTTGTGCAATGCATCCTGTAAATTTAGTGTAATTTACACAGTAAGCATTGTTTTACATCAGTTTTAGTCTGAAGTGAGCTAGACTACCAAGGAAAAAAAGGGCTTGGTCTGGCAGGTTTCTAAAAGTTTAGAAAATTTCAGGGTCAGAGCATTAAAAATAGAACAAAAAATATCCGATGGCCCAGGTCATATCAATGCCTGTCAAGATTCATGCTCTATGTTTCTTCTGTTAATAATTTGCTATTGCAGCTATAGATGACCCAAAAAAAGAATCTCAATGTGTTCAGAGGCCCTGATTCAGAGCGCTCGCTCTGAATCAGGGCGGTCCCTCTGAATTTAAGAGCGGTATCCTGGCCGCTCGCATAGCTGTGCAAGACCATCGCGACCATCGGGCTTGGGACGAGACCCTTGTGGTTGGGTCTCGTTGCCGCAAGCCCTGGAGTGCTTTTGGCTCTATCACTAGTGATGTCAGTGGGGCCGGACCCAGACGGTAGGCGTTCCCATGGGAACGCCTCCATCTGGGCAGCCATGCCCCTGGCACGCCCACCAAAGGGGGCGTGCTGTCAATCACCATCGTCAGCATGCCACCTTTGGTGCAAGACCCATAGCAACAGCTTGGCCATCGTTATTCGGGTCTCGCGCATGCGCACGACGGAGCCGGCTCCATTGTGCGCATGCGCACTTGGCCAACATCGACCCGCTTGCGAGCGCTCAGCACTCGTGAGCAGGTCTGAATCAGGCCCAGAGTTCAGACATGTTTTGATGGAGTCGTATTGCCATTTCCCATATATAAAGTAAAAGGTAAATAAAACTAAAATATGGATACAATTGTAGCACTGTCCTTCACACCAGTCTCTGTCCCAGCACCTGGGTGAAAGTCTTGTAATAATATGAGAACATCACAAATAAATAAATAAACAAATTCTAACAGCACCATAATGAGGAATAGGAGTGAAAGCCAAGGGGTGAAAATACAATTGAAATTATACACAAGATACAGAGGTAGAGATGCTCAAATATTTTTCAAATTGATATTCAAGCTGTTTCATTAAATTGCTTCTAAAGCTTCAAAATGTGCACTAAATACATAGGGCCAAATGTAATAGGGTGAGAGTTTAGAAAAGTGAGAGTTTCTGACACTTTTTAAACTTTGCCAATGTTATAAAGTCCAAAAACAAAGTAACGGAGTGAACTTGCATGTTTTTTTAGACTTAAAAAACTCTCACGATTTAAAATCTCATTCAGATGTTTTCCCATTTTGAAGATAAAACTCAACCAATGCGAGAGTTTACTGCTAAACTCTCACATTTTATAAACTCTCACCCTATTACATTTGGCTCATAAGCTTTAGATAGACTAAATATTTTTGTATATTCAAACTAAATTAACAAATTCAACAATAATTGTGATGGTTTGAAATGTTCAAACTTGTAGAAGTTAAAAGGCTAAATTGAAGAGCATTTTTAATTGTTTTCTAGCAAACAGAACTTGGACTTTAAGACTGATATCCAATAAGCAGCGGTAAATTACCAATGCTAATGGATCCCCCGGGGCTATCCAGTTAGCCCCAAAGTTCAGCTCAATGCCGGTACTTATCGGGGAATTTTTTTGGGACCTAATGTGTAATCCCCGAAAAGTGCTGTGTTTTCTCTGCAGGGATGGTGAAAACAAATAGGTCCGTTGACTTATCATGGGTCCTATACGCTTTCTTCCGAAAAATCCTATTTGCCTGGCCGAACAAATAGGATACAGTGATAGAAAAACAAAAAATGGCAAAAAAAGGGGATTATGGCAAAAAAATCACAATTTTTTTGCCCCTGAAAATATATCAGGGCTAATTAGATACCGGCTTAAATATGAATTATAAGTTTAGCAGTTATAAAATACTCACTGTGGCAAACAATCACATTTTCTTTAAGATCAAATAGTAAGAGCATCCTTAGTAATTATTAAAAAAAATTATTTCACTACTCTTATAGGCTGCTTATACTCAGTAGGTCCACTTATTGTCACTGCTACACTACCACTGTCTTTTAAAGAATACAACAAGAACTACATGTGTATATTTACTGGGAAATTAAATGTTAGACAGACTGCAAATTAGATGAGCCTTCAATAAAAAAGTACTTTATTAACCACATATAATAATATCAAAATAGTTGTGATCGTAAAACTGATTGCAATTTAAATATATAACATTATTAATACCTGGTCTGTAACTACTATCACAAATATCACAATTGAAAAATGACAAATAACAGGATCATATGCACTAATTTCTTATATTATACAAAATATATTGTGTCTGGTAATATTTAGTAAATTGACACATTATGAATGCATTTTGTCAGAGTTTACAGTAAAAGGCCATTTTGCTACAGCTGTTTAGATTGCATTTGATGCTGCCGCCGCCTTCTGTGTTGAGTCCCAAGAGCCTAACTAGGCTGAATGCATCCAATGAGAAGAATTCAAATAGGTTCCCTTTTCATTTTCCGACTCAGCCTTTATAAAGTAGAGATCTAAGATCTGAAGGGAAGCTGGAAGTGACAAAGAAACCATGGTGATACTCATCTCTGCTCTGGATTTGTCTGGTTGTTTGAAAGCACATCATGTTTCATATTCATCTCTCTATATTAATGTATATCAGTAAGCATAATACTATATTTGCTCACTGATAATATGTAGAGTTAAACTTCCATGGTATGTAAAGTGCAAGTGCCATATTAACTGCATTTCTAGTTCTCAAATAATTTTACAAATTGCACGAGAAGGAATAAAATCATTAGGACTGATCAGGCCTTAAAATAAGGATTTTTACAACTGCAAAAATACTGCTGAGCAGCTCATCATCACCTTTTAACTTTTACCATGCAGGGAAAATACAATTTTATTTTTGCATATAGCAAACAAATACTGTGCAGCTTTGTTTTTACACTGACAGGAGTCAGACATGCCATTCCCAGCTCTAAATCTGTAGGCTCATTATTCAGTAAATGATGGCACAGTCCTTTGCTGGTTCAAATCATTTCTGACTGGCAGGTCACAGAGAGTTTCTTCTGAAGTAAACTCCACTTCCATGCAGTATCTCACAGGGTTCTATACTATCTGCCATGCTTTTTGAAGTATACATGTTACCATTGGTTGAAATAATCAGACATTATGGCCTGGTCTACCACTGCTATGCAGATGATACACAGCTGTACCTGTCCTTTGCTCCAGGTACTAAGAACCCCATAACAACCCTAAATGGCTGCCTAAATGAGCTCCAGGAGTTGATGAGTGCCAGTTGGCTGTGACTGAACCCTGATAAAACAGAGGTCCTTATGATGGGTCACAGCATAGCCAACCAACAGGGGCTCAAAGTTACAAAACACTGAATATGTGTGGAATCTTGGTATTGTCCTGGATAGTGGTTGATACTTAAACATCAGGTATTAGCCACAATCAAATTCTCATTCTTTCATCTGAGGAACATAGACAGAATCAAGCACTTAATTCCCTCAAAAGATCTGCCTAAAGTAATACATGCATTTATATCACCATGCCTAGACTACTGCAACACCCTCTACCTTGGTCTCCCAGCACCACTTGCAGATGGTACAAAATGCAGCTGCCAGGCTATTAACCAACCAGCCCTGTTTGAGCCACATAACACACATTTTCTACTCCCTTCACTGGCTGGCTGTCAGATGGTGAATTGTGTTCAAGATTAGCTTACTAACATTCAAAGCCCTACATGACCAGGGCCAAAGGTACCTGAAGCAGCTTCTGATTCCTTACTGTCCAAATCGATTACTGTGATCTATTGATGAAGGACTATTAACAATACCTAGATTCTTCCGGAATGCATCTGGGGGTCAAGATTTCAGCTTTGTGGCTCTGACTCTATGGAACTTACTTCCCCGCACAGTTCAAGAGGCCTGAACTCTAGACTCCTTCAAAAATAAACTCAAGACTCACCTATTCACACAAGCATTTTACTAATGTCCATTGTTAAGCTTGTTTTGTATTTTGTGCTGTAAAGGCAAATGTAAAGCACTTTGAGTCCTTTTAGGAGAAAAGCGCTATAGAAATAATAATATTATTATTATTATTATTATTATTATTTATTATTAAATGTGCTCCCATGATGCAAATTTGCTCCTTTCTTTACTTTGCTCTGCTATACAAATTGGACCCCTGTACATCGTGAGTTGGTTAGAGACTAATCCACTTGGAATTATATCATTATCTTCCTATTGTCCTTATTAAGGAGTCATAGAGGAACAGGCATTGCTATTCTATATCCATTTGTACACTGCAAAATCCAGAGTCAGGTGCAGCATGTTCATCAATTGGTCTAAATGTTTTTAATGTGATAAAGCTAATGTGATATATATATATAATATATATATATATATATATATATATATATATATATATGACTGCGATACCCAGCACTCCGGTCCCCTTAGGGCATATTTGCTCTTGTGACTTCCCTGGAGAGCAAAAGCTACCATATACAATGCAGGAAACAGTGCGGCACTCAGAGGTTTTCAGCTTCATGAAAAATGGTGATACTTAATAATCAACGTTTCGGGGTACACAGCCCCGTCGTCAGGATACAATCACTACCATGTAAGGTGCACAAATAAATAACCTAACCCTTACCTTAATCTCCCCACTGCGGTCACCGTGGTCACACCGGATTCCAGTCAGTGCGCCTACTTCCGGGTCCAGGATGCTCCGACCACGGGAAGTCACATCACGCTGGGCCAAGCTGTAACCGAATGAATGCTGTGAACACAACAAATTGAAATCATCATCACAACAAATAGACAGCATCTAGCTGCATACCATTGATAACATACTGTGAACCAAAGCATGGGTATAATCAATATAAAAAAGTGTTGTTAAGATATGCTTGAAACAGCATAATACAAGTGAAAAATTAAGATGTCTGAAAACATCATAATGAAAACAAAACAAATAAACATAAATAAATAAGTGAATCACTGTCAGAACAAACCTTCTAAATATTAGTATAAAAAATGCTAAATTTGAAAAATATAAACAAAAATGAATTAATTATGGAACATAAATATTAGCAACTATAGTGGCTGCACAGAAGGCTCAAAAACAATACAGCAAACTATTTGTGATACATAGCATAAAAGGACTGTACATTATATATGGAAATATCCACTTGATGTCAAAATCACACTATTCAAAGAAAGTTAGAAAGACCCAGCGAGTCATTTAACCCTCGAAGAAATAAGGTATCCAGGCGGTAAATCCACCTGGCTTCAAGCTGCATCAATTTTTTGGGTCTGTTTCCTCCCCTAACAGAACTGGGTACATAGTCTACTATCTTATAACGTAAAGTAGCCATGCTATGCTTTAAAATGGCAAAATGCAGAGCCACCAGCTGATCACTAGTGTCGGCTACTAAAGCTGCACTTATGGCACTTCTATGTTGGGCCATGCGTTCTTTAAATTGGTTTTCCATTTTACCAACATAATAAAGGCCAAACGGACAGAACAACACATATATCACAAATTGGAAGAACATGTTAGGGGCCAGCGGATGTCAAATTTTATTCCTGTATATGGATGGCACACCTCACTGCCCAGGATGAGATAATTACAAGATATGCATCCCAAACATTTGAAACAACCATTTTTTCTGCTAAAAAAATGTTGTGAACTGGACTTCTTATTAAAACCAGGAATGTCAGTTTTCATGACATGGTCTTTGATGTTTTTACCTCTAGAGTAGCTAGGCATCAAGCGAGAATTATATAACAAAGGTAGATCTGCATCTGTAGCCACAATTGGCCAAAGCTGTTTGCTTTTTTGCTGGTATATTTACTTTGGGTGTTGTATTGATTATTCCAAGGGACCTTATTCACCGATGTTTTACAAATAGTGGCCTCTAAAAGTTGTTCTCTATTTTTAGATAAAGCTTTGGCTTTAGCTTTTATAAGTTCTTTAGGTGGATACCCTCTGCTAATGAATTTATCCATCATGATATTCAATTGCTTCTCAGTTTCCAAAGGGTCACTGATAATGCGTCAAACCCTTAGGAACCGTGAGTAAGGAAGACCTTTGGTGGTAGAGATAGGATGGAAGCTATCATGTCACAACAATGTGCTGTGATCGATGGGCTTCACAAATAAAGAGGTTTTGATGGAATTATCACTAATTGAAATACATATATCAAGGAAATGAATCATATTCTATTTTGAGCTTCAAAAATAGCTATCAATTTCTCTTTCTCACCTTCCCAACAGAAAAATAGATCATCTATGTATTTATAATACATGTTAATCTTAGAAGACACAGCAATGGATTCAAAAAAGATAGCTCTCTCTATTATCCACATGTAGGTGTTAGCGAATGAGGGGGCCACCAGAGAACCCATTGCACATCCTGCGTTCTGGCGGCAAAATTTCCCGTCAAACAAAAAGAAATTATGGGTAAGCATAAATTCCAATAGATTTATAAAAAAAATCTATATTGGGACCCTCAGATGTTAAATTGTTGGTAATCAACTGCCTCACCGCCTCAAGGCCTGCTGCATGAGGAATGCAGGTGTATAGACTAGCCACAGCGACCCTGAAGACCCTCACGAACCTGAAAGCCTCTGAGTGTCACTCTGTTTTCTGCGTATATATATATATATATATACAATTGTATTTTTTTAAATCTTAAATTTATATTCTTATATTACACTTCATCTGGTCAAATTATACCATTCTTTTACTTACCTCATACTAGAGCTGTATCCAATTCCTCTGTATACTTTTCCCATTGAGTGTGACTACACCCAATAATTACAGCTGCTGTGGACACAGTGCCCATTGAAGTGCCTGTTGTGAAGATTTCTTCTCACCATTCATTTTTGCTGGTGCACCATTCATGCTGCTTAGAAACCTTGATGCTCCAATGCTTTGCAAAGGTACAAGATTTTGCATAAACACTCAAACAGCCCATGTCATTGAAGCCACTAACATAACAAGATGTAGTACAGGAGAGGATGTGCTTATTCCTTGCATCCCACTCATACCAACAGACATTCCATTTGAATTCAAGAGATTGCAATTTCTAATCTTATTCTCTTTTGCAATGACCATCAATAATGCCCAATGTCAATCTTTGAAAGTAGCAGGTATTGACCAGCAAACTCCTTGCTTTTCCCATGGGCAGTTGTATGTGGCATGTTCAAGAGTGATGACTTACAAATGCATCTTCATGCTGGCTCCTAATGGAAAAACAAACAACATTGTTTATACCTCAGTGTTGAGGTAACAGTGTCTAAATACTGTATATAAATGGATATATAGGTCCTTTTCAGGAGTAAAACAATGTTAGAAAACAGTGGGGTCCTTTTCAGGGTCAATGGAATGGGGTTATAGATGAAAATAATGTAAAAAATTAAGGCTGCAGATGTACATCAAGATCTATTCTTCAACCTGGGCAATGCCGGGTTTCCCAGCTAGTTTTTAACATTGTTAATCTAGTATCGGTGAAAAAGAATTATCAAAATATATTTGGATGTTGCTTCTCCTGTCCTCTCCATGGGAATAAAATAGGCTATTGAGGGAATACACCTCAAGTGATGTGGGGAAACAATAATGTGGTAATGGAAACAGCAGTGATATCCTTTGTATACACCCACCCAATAAAGGTTCATTCAAATTGACAGAATTCCTGGTCTCTACCTGTTTTCCTGGCTTTCCAGGTCTACTTTGCTGTAAATTATCTGTCAAATTTTGTACTTAAAATGATGTGGTAACATAACATCATTTTAAGTAATATAACTTATTGGATGCATTCAGCCTAGTTAGGCTCTTGTGACTCATCACAGAAGGCTGCGGAAGCATCAAATGCAATCTAAACAGCTGTAGTGAAATCTATCCATTTATATACAGTATTTAGACACTATTACCTCATCACTGAGGTATAAATAATGTGTGTTTTTCCATAAAGGAGACAGAATGAAAAGGCCATTGGAAGCCATCACTCTTGAGCACGCCACATACAACTGCCTATGGGAAAAGCAAGAAGTTTGCAGGTCAATACCTGCTATCTTCAAAGATTGACCTTGGGCCTTATTGATGGTCATTGCAAAAGAGAATTAGATGTTACTGCGGGACCTGGAAGACACAACTGGAGCCTCTTGGCCCTCATACCAGGTAAGTCACCACTAAACCACCAAAAACATTTTATCTACATTTTATTCATATCGACATTTCATCAGTGTCGACTTGATGAATATTATGATGCCAACATGATGAATATCAAAAAAATATATCACACTTATCCCTTCAGACTGGAAAAGGTGCAATGTTAGTCCCTTGTCACAAATTTAACTGAAAGTACACATATCTCCTGTAATAGTGTGGGAGTCAATAAAACAACCCTATCTGCCCCAAGCCTCTAATACATCAGTAGTAGAACATTTCGACTTGTGATGGGGTGGAAACATTCGATACTCAACATTGCAGGGTTAGATATCGTAGAGAAGGTCCAGAAACTCACAAAATACCACTGTCTATGTCTTTCAATTGGTTATGGTGTCATACAATAGTAGCAGTAGGTGAACTGCGATTGCTTGCTAGAGTTCACGCAACTGAGGCAAATGGGTTTAAGTGTAAAGTGACAAGGCTCAACTTATATTTTATTTACCTTGATATCAATTTTTTGCTGAAACATTTTGTCTACGTTGTGGTTTATTAGAGTTTTATTACTGTATATTGCATTAAACAAGCATGTTTGTATTGCCAAAAATGTACAATTTTTAATTTCCCTAATAAACTATTTAACTGCCCATTTTTATTTATTGAGACATATTATAATCTGGATTTATGGGCTAGTTATAATAAATAGTTTCCATCACACCAATGGATATCGGGATAGACAAATAAATGTCCAAAGCTCCAAACTTATTCACTAATGTACTGGAATCACAATGGGGTAAATTTACTAAAGTGAGAGTTTTTAGAAGTGGAGATTTTTCCCATAGCAAAAAATCAGATTTTAGCTATTATCTTCTAGAAGGTGCTAGTTAAATGATAAGTATAATCTGATTGGTTGCTATTGGCAACATCTCCACTTCTAAAAACTCTCACTTTAGTAAATATACCCCGTGACTAGTCCATGTTCAGTATCAATGAGTTTATCCAGCTACAGAACTCCTGCATGTGGAAAAAAACAATGAATCTGCAATTTACAGCACAAATCCAAATTGATCGGAAGCTGTATACAACTGATAACATTGTAATATATCCAATAACTAGTAACCCACCCTGGCTTTGCAAGGGAGCAATTTCATCTCACCACAGCCCCCTGCATCTCATAACAACCTATGTCATGTCACCATAGTTCCCTGAATCTCAGCACAGCCTCCTGCTTCTTACTCCTACCCCCTGCATCGCACAACAGCCTCCTGCTTCTCACTCCTGCCCCCTGCATTTCAGCACTGTATCCTATATTTCACTACAGCCACTTTTATCTCACCACAGGGCTTTGGTTCTCACTCTTGCCACTGTTTCTTACCATAGCCTCCTGCTTCTCACCTCTTGCACCTGCATCTCCCCAGTGTCACCACACCCCCTTGCTGCTGCCCTGCACTGGGATGTGCTGGGATGGGCAGCAGTATCATGGATAAGAGATTTGTATTGTATCTACCATAAGCCTAATCAGCAGCATGTGCCTGGGGTTGGGGCACCTATGCATATTTCTGCACCCTCCATGCACACTCTTCCGCAGCTGCTGAACTTGGCAATGAGCAATGTCCTCTTTGCACAATGCACCCTGTATTTCCTGGGCTTTCTATTGAGCTTCCTTGCCATGGTGCCCTTGTCCGAGAATAGCGCAGACTTCCATAGGAGTTGCTCCTGTTCACAGAGGGCGTGTCGCTTAGCAGCAACATCATGCTGGAGAGGGAGCACTCTATGGTGGAGGAGTGGTGGCCAGAGTCCACCTGCAGGTTCTGTGTAGGGACGGAAATTGGAAATCATTTGATGGTGTTTGGTTGGTTGTTTTTTTTTAAATCCTGATAGCTATGCATTCCCTGGCTCCTTCCTGGCTACTGTGTCTGCATCAGGGCATCTTCATGGGTTTGTTGGAGGCTGTCTCTCACTCTCTGCATCAGACCTGACACTGCTCAGTCACACACACTGTCTCCATGGCCTCACACACTCATTGTACACAGGGCCTCATGCACACTTCTCCCCTGGCCTTACACACACTGGCCCCCTGCCTCATACACACTTACTCACTGCCCACATGGCCTCACACACTCACTGCCTCAGAACCTCACACTCACTGCCCCCATGGCCTCATGCACTCACTGCCCTCATGGACTCACACACTGACTGCCCTGTTGCCACACACACACTTCCTCCATTGCCTTACATACTCTTTTCTGTCAGGTACTCACACATTCACTGCCCCATACCCTAACACAAACACTGCCTCCATGGCCTCACACACATAGTGCCACCAAAGCATCACAAACAATCTTCCTCCATAACCTCATACATTCACTGCCCCAATAGTCTCACACACTCACTACAAATACTTCCAGCAGCACAGAGCAACTGTCGCAAAGTGTACATGGCTAGCGCTAATTTCAATAATCCTGTGTGTAACAATAAAGCTGTAGGAAGGTGAAAAGAACTAGCTAGAATGTTGTATTAGATTATTACAGTGCAATATACTGTAGTCAGGGCTTACTGTAATTTTTGCTGGGATGCAAAGGAAAGCATTCATTGTCTTCTTGTTGTTCCTTTGTCTTTAATATTTAAAGATACTGAAAGTGCCAGACCTCAGAGTGGAACATGAGCCGCACAGCAACTGCACTCACAGTAGCCCCCTACCCACCTGTCCCCTCCAGGGTCAGTCCTTAGAGCCCAAGACACCACTCTGCTCTTCCCTACTGACAGCAGCAAACTGTCAGTCATGCTCTTTCCACCGCGGCCTGCCGATGAGTTGCAACTGATGCTTTAGCCACTTTACAACCTGGACTCCCAGGATGATCCAGAGGAAGATAATAGATGGTGAGTTCTGGGCCAATGGAGCCAGGAGATGTGTTTGAGGATATATTTGATCAGCTGCTGGTCCCTGGAGTGCACCAGAAAGGCACCAAATTGACAGAGGAAGTCCCGATGACCAACTCCAAGCACATTACAGAGATTATGGGGTGCCAGGAGAAGGGCTGTGGGAGGGTAGAACATGTGAAAGAGGAGGAAAGGAAAGTAGAGCAGCTTACTGTGTATCTAAAAATATGTGGCTTTCCTGTCCACTCTCAGTGCCTGCTCTGAACAGGTTGCCAGGAGCAGCAAACACAAACCAGAGTCTGTGATGGAGGCAGGCCAGAGGTTCAGCCAGCAGCTGTGGGTGCAGGGCTGTTGCTGTTCCCGGTTTCTGTCAGTCCATGTTTTGAGCCACCCCTACAAACAGCATTCCAAAGAAACATATTACTCCAGATATAATTTTAACATAATAAACTACATGTGATAATAAGATTTCAGATTACAGTAGGGTGGTTCTCATTTAAAATATACTTGACGACTTTTAAATGGTGCATTCCAGTAAATTCTGGAGGTATATCCAGGTAGAAGGTACAAGAGGTATGTGACCAATGCCCATGATTTGTGGCATTGTGCAGTGGGGCCACAATGATGCTGTTTCCCTTGACTAGGAACATCAAGCCTCTGGACCTCCCACTTCACTCGAGAAGAGTATGAGATACAGGAGACTGGTCTAATCTTCTGGTAATGCAGGGAAACTGCCTGAAATTCAAGTGTGTCCCAGACATTCTTGGCCTGATTCTTAGATGCATGCAGCAGTGTCTATTTGCGGTCACCCGTTTGTGATTTTATGCAAATGCCACTACAAATGCTTTTCTCTGTATGCATCCATGCAGCCAAATGTGCAAGGACTGAGATGCCCACTTTAGCATCTGGAGATTCAGTAATACCGATTTGTGCATCCTTAGATGATATCATTAGTTGCATCCTCCAAACTGCACCATCCATATGATGCATGCAGTTTCTCTGGTGACAAAATTATAATATGTGTAACTACCATGTGGCGCTATAACCAATTAATCGAGAAAGAAACAAATGGTTAACTACTTTCCTTTCCTGCTCCCTCTGTAACATCCCAGAGTGTCCGCACGACAGGCTCCAGTCCAGGGGAACCTTGCGCTGAATTGAACTTTAAGTCAAGGTTGTGCGTCATTATCAATGGCGTTTGGACTGCATAAATTGGCAGGGAAACTGGCCTGAGTAGTGTCCCTGGTGCCAAGCATGTCACGCCTCCACAGAGTGACCCACCAGTCACGACGACAATGGGAAGGATGTAATGGGCACAATCCCTGGCTGCTCATCCTTAGGACAGGATACACCAGAGAACCTGAGAGGAATTGAGAATGCAGTTTCTCTGTCTGACTATGTTCTCCTACACTTGTGGCTGCACATCTGTGTACACAGCTGCTTTCAATGACATGCCCACACTACTCCCATAATATGCCCACTTAACTGACCATTTTTGAGTGCATTTATACCCACTTCCCAGTCACCTTTCTGGAAAGCCTATCACATTTCTGATACTGATGGCCGTCTCAATCGCAACAGTGCATTTGTGCGAACACTCTGTGCCGTAGTTCTTAGAAATCTTCGTGCATGCACAGTTGCAAAAAATTGCTCAACTACATGAACATCTGCATTGAGTGAAGATTGCATGCGACTCAGAATCAGCCCCAATACAGCAAAAAAACTGTGACCTTCATAAAAGGTTGCTAGTAAGAGATATCATAATAATAAATAATAGCTTTGTGTATGCTTGTTTTTACCTAGTGCACTATGTCAATGGAAAACACAAAAACACACTTTTTGATTAAGAAAGAACATGGCTCAAAAGTTAGCACATTGCAGGGTATCGTGCAATACACTAAATAATGCTTAAGGGTTGATCCACCTTGATGCATTCAGGAGGAAAAATAATCAATCTTTCTGTACCTTTTGACATTTGACAATAAGACATTTGGCATAATAGCTTCTGTTCAAAAAGTAGTAGGAATTTCAAAACTTAACTCAGTGTAGGACACCATGCCATATGTTTATTGGTAAATGGGATTGACATAGTGCTGTAGTGCACTGAGTTAACTATAATGTGGTGTAGGGGTGAGTTTATTGCCTCTAATTAACAATATAATCTACTTTATAATCTCATAATAAAAACAAGAGTAATGATTATCCAATAGTTACAAGAAAGCAAGCAGCTTTTATACTATGTGCCATAAACCATTAACTTTATAATGCAGAACCTTTTCTGTATCATTGTGTGCATCATTGTTATGAATAGCTTTTTTCCTCGTATGAACGAGTTCTCCTAATATATAGTGCAAGTCTAAGGTGAGTCTGTAGTATATGAACATTAATGTGTACATTCCGTACTTCTTAACACCATAGACATGCCGTAAAAGGTTTAGCAATGTTCCACTTGACACAAAATGGCTCAACAGTTTATAAAGAGACTTTTTATGTGCATTACTGCCTTTGGCACTAAATAAAATAAATTTTATTACCACAAATACAGCTTTCCTATTTTCAGGCCACTCTTCTGAGTAAAGTGCATTCCTTTTACATTCAACTTGACATCCCTCAATTGGAATTAGTAATGCAGAGCTCTTTCCAAATACTTTTTTTAGTCTATGAGGAAGTTGTTTGTTAATATGTTGCAGAGTATTAATTTAAGCTCGTATGAGCAAGGCCTCTCTACCCTCTATCTCATACCTGTATCTTCAACAACAACCAGATATATGCATGTTCTATTTTTTGGTGCCTTATAAACAATTGATAATGATGGGGTGGTGCAAATTATATACCGTTTCATTTTATTTACAACCCTTCATGTCCACTTGTAATAAAGTTACTTTGCTTTGAACATGAGTAAGATAGTGTTTCAATACTTTATTAGCATTATGCAGCTTACAGTAGTTTCCATTTCACAGGAAAAATGTATGTAATAGAGTTCTATTACAGACCTCTCTAGCTTGCAGTCTTTTACATCCCCCTTCTCTACCTATGAAAGGAAGAGAGCAGTAACTAAGAAGAGGGCATCATGAGTGGAAGTGTTTAAGAGGAAGGGGCTACTAGAACACCCACTACCCTTCCACAGGCAATGTCTGCTTTTTTGTTTTAACCTCATTCATACTGTAGAATAAATTTATCATAATATTGAGTTGGGATTTTGGTATGTTTGAAGCTTTATTTTACATAGTGCAAATTTTACTAAGAGGTGAGCTTTTGGATCAAAGACACAAGAAAACACAAGATGTGTGCCATTAATAGAGCTGGTGCATGTTTACAGCATGGAACACACAAACACCATCTTCAATTTCAATAAACGTGCACTTTAAAGTAAAATGTAGCTTTTATACTGTGTAACAAAACAAAGTTCAATGTGTAGATTCTCTATACTTTACATGGAAGGCCCTCACTCATCAAATTGTCTGCTGCAAACTTCTGCCCCCTCCACAAACTTTGGCCATAGCTTTTGCCATATTGAGCTTTGTAAATGAGCCCCTCTATTTGTATAATCTTCTGACAATATTCCACCTTCAAGAATAACCTTCAACCTTCAAGAACAATTATTATGATACTGTTTGCATACTAGTGAGTTGCAGCAGTCAAATAACAGGAAGGACCTTGGGTTGTTTCAGGAAATTTCAGGAAAGCCATGACACATTGGGGAGTGGACTCAGATCAGCAGGAAAGTGGAACCATACTTCTCTATCTCAGTTCTTAATTTTAATCAAAATGTAAAAGAGGAAATTAATCTGATTAGTATTAGTATGTACTTCACCCTACGCTGTATGGCTGTTTCATAAGAAAGAGTTAAAAGTTTATTTCCAGCAGACAAAAAATAAAAAAACATTTTCTATTACAAAACCAGAAGAATAAGTGAATGGTTCATTGAATAGCATGGTAATGAGCTGCTGGATTCTTTTAATTTAATTCCAACAGCTGTGAGAGCCATTAATGTACAGGTGGTAAACAGTTGGCATTTCTAATTCAGGCACTTTAGTCTTATCAAAACAAGGAATAAAACTAAATGAAGACAAATGATTAGCAAGGATAGGACTGGCCACAAATATGAATGACCTCACTGCATATCATGAAGTAAATAAGCACTGACTTAAGCAAAAATGACTTGCAGGAGCTAACAATAAAGGATCCAGTTCTACAGGGTAATCAAAGGGAATTTACAAGTACTGTAGGATGTACAGAGTGAACTTTATCTTATTTTATATATATATATATATATATATATATATATATGTATACTGTATGTACAGTAGTGTAGACCAAGTAGTGTTAATGCACTTGACTCATTTGGGCATGGATTTAGGTGTCACATATATTGTGATTGCTAGGTGTGTAGACATAGATGATGGCTATCATTCCCACTTGGATGACTAAGGAATTCATATGAATATTAGTACATTCAGGGATCATTTATTTCTTATTGCCACATTAAAGGTTATTTATATACATTAAATGTCCCTAAGTCTGAGACCCTTCTTATCAACCTTGCCAAAATATCCATCGCTAGTTTTCAACATACTTTTACTTACATTTGGAAAGAGATCTCACTGATTTATCTAGGCATCCATATTCCCACCTCTGTCACAAACATCTTTAAATTCAAAATATCCCCTTTGATTTTTGAATTTATCCATTTGTCTTCTGCCTGGCATAGCAACAAGGTAATTTGGCTAATATGCATTGCAGCATACAAAATTATGTTTTTATCCAATCTAATTTATATGTTTTGCAACTATCCTTAAGTTTTCTCCAAAAAGAACTATATATGGACAGCCTCAGGAAGCATATGATATCCTATGTTTGAAAAACAAAATCTCCATATGGCCTTTAAATGTACATGGTTCATTGAATGGCATGGTATTCTAAAAGGTGTTGAAGCCTTGTGCTCTTGAACCTTGGGCCTGATTCAGAGATGTACTGTATGCTAACCTGATAGTTAGCATACATCTCTGATGGCATGTGCAGAATGGGTTCTGTGATCTCATCCGCAGACCCCACCCAAGCTGCAACATGATTGACATGCTGCAGCATTTTGGGGGGGAGGTGGAGCAGTGTCTGGCCACAGTTTCCAGAAAGGGGGGCATGTCACCCCCATTTTCCAGGAAGTGACAAGGAAAGGTTCTAGCAGCTGCCAGGACCCGGCTAGGCTGTTGTAAGTTTCAGCTTCTGCAGAATAGCCAAAGAGGCAACCAGGTACAATAGAGTGATCCCAACCTGCAACCTCAGTTGCATAGCTGAGATCGCGGATGCAGCAAAGAATTGTTTGTTTCTTACAGACACCTCCTGCTACATTTGCATTTTAGATGGATGGAATTGCACAGCCGCTTATTTACAGCTCTGCAATTCCATTCATCTCTGAATCAAGCCCCCAGTTTTGCTGGTTAAGTGGCCTTTGTTGTGGCCACATGATGGTTTATTCATTTGCAGCATTTGGACAGAGCAGTTACATCCTGGACTCTTGTGGGAAAGCCCTTTATTAGCTAGTATCACTGGCAGTCACCAAGGTGTGCTGTAGAGAATGTTTTTATGTTTAAACTGAGCATAAACTAGGTGCTGTCACATTTTTGTTATGATTCATGCCGGCACTGGAACGACTATATTTCTGACAATCTTCTCAGTTGGTGGGTGGGACATGCATGACCCAAACTCCTCTCCTCCCCCACTTGCCTGCTGTATCTAAGGACTCTCTTCTTCTTGACCCCTCCCAGTGCCCTTCTCTATGCTATACCTCCTGCATTTTTCCTTGACTATTCCAGTCCCATCCCTTCTCCTGCCTATACTAGCCTCTCTGCCCTTTGTTAGCATATGCCAGTCCTTCTGCCCTTGTCGATTCTTGTCTCTCTCCCATACCCTTGTCTGTGCCAGCCTCTCTGCTTTAACCCATTATGGTATCTATCTCCCATGATCTTGCCCCACCACCCACTCTTCTCCTGTGCCATTCATACTTTTTCTGTTCTTCCCAACTTATCTTTCTCTTTTATTGAAGTTGAAGCTTATTGGCCATGCTGATTATTCTTGTAACCTTTGTAACAAACTAATGGAGCATCATTTGCACTTCTCCATGCCGCCAGACATGTGACTATGGTGGTCACCCAGGATGCAGGGCCCTGTTCAGGCAGTGCCACATCAACTTACCCTTGCCCCAATGGCACCTGGCTGATCCACCTTCTAAAGAGGCTACCTTTCACCCGCCAGCACCACTTAGTGCCAGCAACTCCATGGATGTCACCAAAGACGTTGCAATGTTTGCCTTGGTTGCCTGTGGAGACCAGCGCTGACTGAAGTGAAACTGCACTGCAGGTGTACTGGCTGCTGCTGAAAGAGAGGAGAATTTGAGAAGAAAACAACTAAGTTAATTCCTGCAGGGGAGGGAGTAGAGAAAAGAAAATACTCTGATGGGGAGGGGTGCAAAATAATGGATATATAGATGGCGAGGGGGCCGCAATAATGGTTATACAGATGGGAGTCAAAAAATGTGAATACAGCTGGGGGAATGGGTGTAACGGCATTCACATGCAGAGCATGTCTGCATTTCATCGACCAACCCACCACCACCACCCCCAAATGACCATTACCTGTCAATCACTCTGCGATGGGTCTGCATAGTCACTGCGTTAGCAATGCGATCGCAGTGAGACCTTCGCATATGCGCACTTGCAATGCATAGACATGTGCAGAATGCAACAATCGGCCACATGCATGCATAATCACAGTTGCAATCCATAATGAATCAAGCCCTTGGTGTGACAAAAAGCTGTCTGCTGCATTTTAGCACTTCGTATACAGTTTCAGATTCATGGCCGTTTTCAATTTGAGGTGAAAAGTCCATTTTCGGTGAAAAGTCCGTTTTCGGTGAAAACTTTTCGCCGATGACGTCATTTTCACCTTTTTTTGGCTTTTACCCCGTATTCAATTTGGAAGACTTTCCGCCTAGGCAGAAAGTCAATGCAATGTAATAGGCAAAAAAGTATTGCCTAAGAATAACAGGCAGAAAAAAGTGCATAATTGGGGTTTAGGGGTGCAACATTGTGGGAACCCCCGTGCAGCCTTCAGACAGTCCCCCAAAGGTAAACTGTGTAAAGAAAAATTAAAAAACACTTAGGACACCCAAAAAAATCACTTTGAATTTGGGGGCAAAAAAAAAATTGGGGGACAAAGTTAAAAACTAGCGAACTTGTCTCTAGTGGGGTCCCCAAGTGTGCCCCAGGTGTTTTTTCATTGCAGCTGCTTGCAGCAGATGGGTTTTTCATGATTTTTTCAACTCACTTTAGCAACTTTAAAATATGCTGAACCCCATTTTCCTGGACCCCAAATTTGCTGGGCATAGTTATTTTTCCCTAAAAAACCTTCTAAATGCTCTTCTGCATCACCTTATTAAAAGCCGCATTTATGCACCAGCATCGGCTATTGGCTCTGGCTACTGACAGCTTTTGGGGGGGGCCCTATGTCATTTTTTAAAAAACTTTTAACCTGTATTTTTACAGGTAAAACACAGTGGGAATTTTTGGGAAATAGTACAGGGACCCCCCTAAAGATGTGTAGACATAGGGGATCACTATGGTACCCCCATTTTTATCTCCTGAAGGAAGTCAGGGTTTCAAATAGCGGCGGCAGGTGCATTTTTGCAGAATTTTGTAAAAAATTTCCATGTACGCCAAATTTGATGGGACCACTTTAAAAAAAAAAAAAAAGCTAAGTGCTCTTCTGCATCACTTCTACAATGTCGGGGAAAAAAACAAATGCTGTGGCTATTTAAAAACCTGACTTTCTTTTGCAGGCAAAAACGGGGGTACCCATAGTGGCCCCCCTGGTCTGGACATCTTTAGGAGGGTTCTACAATTATTTCTTGAAAATTCCCATTTTTTGTCGCCGCTCCAAGTCTTGCCGGTTCCCGATTTCGCCTATTTTCAAATTGAATATGGGGATATAACAGGCACGCATGCGGAAAGTTTTTGCCTCCAAACTGGCGATGTATGCGAAAATGGTATTTCGCCGGCAGAGGCAAAAACACTGCTTCAAATTGAATATGGGCCTCAGACTCATTCAAACACAGATGTACAGTGTAATGAAAGGCATTCTGATGATGTTGTACTAACTGTTTGTGTATTATCCACACAAATTTGCAACACTGCTGGAAAAAAGGAAGCAAAAATGTATACATTTTTAGTAGATCATTTTCTATTTTAATAATTTTAATTGGCAATGTTAACACTTATAATGTTGATACCAGATTGTTGACATGTATGATGTCAATATGGCCAAGTCTATATCATAAATGTTGGCACCAGAAAATCTGATCATGGACAGAATGTCCACATATGAAATATATAGGGGTAAACTTACTAAAGTGAGAGTTTTTATAAGTGAGTTTGAAAAGTGATGTTGCCCAGAGCAACCAATCAGATTTTACTTACCATTTAACTAGCACTTTCTAGAAGTTAATAGCTAGAATCTGATTGGTTGCTATAGGCAACATCACTTTTAAAACTCACTTCTAAAAACTCTCACTTTAATAAATTTACCCCAAAGAGTACATTGTCAAAATGTTGACTTTAGGGTTAAGTTTAGGTTTAGAGTTAGACTTGAAGCCACATCATTAACATTCTGACCATGTTGTAATTTTGACAAATGACCATGTTAACATTTTTATGTGAACTTGGTTAATGTTGACATGATGAATGTCAACCTAGTACACCAATCCCCACAATAGAGCCCAAGTTCATTATATGCCTCAGTGGTGCTCCCTAATGCCTACAGTAGTGCTCCTATTAAACACATGCATCCACAGTGGACATATGAACTTTATTAAATTCATTTAAATTTAATTAGACATATAAACCACATATTTCATAATAAAGCCCTTGCAAAATATTAATAATTGGTGTTGTTGACCAGCTGAAGTATGAAAAAGTGTTCTCTGTGTTCTCGTCCTGAGTCTGTCTTACAATTCAAGTTTTGGGAACTCCCCATACCCTCAAAACCTTAACCCATATGCTGTCTGCTGTTTGTTAGTACCATTGGCTACTGACAGAGAGCTCCTAAAATTGCTCACAGATGACAACCATCATTCATCATTTGTTTGAGCTCTTTCAGTTCTCTCAGTGGGATTCAAGCAGAACACCATACAGTTTGTCCCTTTAAACTTGATGCCCAGTGCAACTGCAGTGCTTGAACTTGCTTTGAGCTGACCCTGGTTATTCAGTAGAACATGCTCTTTTTGTTCCTTAAATAACATCTTAATCAGCAATCCTAAAAGAAAGATTATACCTGCACATGATGCAAAGAACAAAAGAATTGATTATATTGCTGTATAAATCAAAATTTAAAACATGGGCACTATTCAAACAATGCTGAAAGAACTATGGAGTTCCATTATGTTATTTATATATTAAGAAAAGAACAATAAATATTAGTTGCTCTTGTACTGTAAAAATTATTTGCTCTTTTTCACAGGGAGATCATAATGCAATTTTCAGTTGTGCAATATATGTCTGTATTCAGTGCTGAAAAAAAAGAGGGAGCTCATTCACTTTTTTTTAAATGGTGCTGGCTGTTTTTTATTTTAACTATCTGAATTGTTATATTTTTTGTATTTAATGATATTTTTGTAAAATAAAATGTAATGTTTAATTTCAATAATCATAATATTTTGATCAATACATAATTGAGACAAATAAAAATTAGTAATGCAAAGACTGAGGTTCATGTTTAAAAATATGAATTACACAGCATAGAAAAGTGTAACTACAGTGAGTGGTATTGTTAAATCTACAGTAGCTGTTCATTATTATTTTATCAATTAATATAATTAACTGTAACCTATTCACCATTTTGGTGTGTCTCTGTGGGCAGGATGTAGTCACCATCCCAGTGCAGACAATGCCGGCGTACAGAATCCTGGCACCTGAATCCTGACAGCAGTTGGAATCCAGGCTCCAGAATCCCTATGGCTGCTATCACGATGGTGAGTTTTAGGGTTAGGCTAAGGGGTTAGGGGGTTAGGGTTAGGCATTAGGGTGAGAATTAGGCAGCAGGAGGGGAGGGTTAGGCTGCAGTAAAGGTGGGTTAAGGGAAAAGTTAGAATACTTGCTTTCATGCTGGCATTATCAGCGTTGGGAACGTGTACACAACCCTTCTGTGGCAACTAATGTAAATGAAAGCTACAGTAAGGAGGGTGATTTTTTTGTCTATTTATTTTCACATATGTTCTGTATTAGTTACTAGTTAGTTTATTACATTTATTTTTAAGCTACAAAAAGCAGAACTAAATTTTTTTTATCTATTAGACTGTAGATTTATAAAATATGGTAAACAAATACTTATATAGCAGTTGGCATTTCAACCACCTATTAACTAAGTTATTATTTTGAAATTTTGCTTTATTTTATTTAGTTTTGTTTTTGTGAACAGATACCTACACTGTATTATAATTTGTATAATGTGAATAAAAACAATTGGGGCCATCTATAATAGTATGCATTATTCTAAAATAAGTTACATATACTAACTTTATTTCAAATAGTTTCATTTGGCAATTTAATGCTCCCACATCAGTTTAAAAATGAGCCACATGTTCCAATTGTCCTGATGAAGAATTTTGAGCATTTCACTATTGCAATTTCTTGGTTCTATTCTTCAACATATTTCATGACATTACCCTTATCAAAAGCTTGATCTTAAAAATGTAATTACTTGATAAGACAGGTCATTGCTTTCAACCAGGTCTGCCCACATCTCTTAAAACCTATGTTCTGATGAACTTATTGATTAGTGTCACTGTCAGCAGTCTGATCTCTGTGAGAAGGCTGCTATTCCCAGCTACTAAAGTGTCATATATTGTCCACCAGTTCGTCTCTGATGCATGGAGCTGGGCATCTGCACAGTGGCATTATTATTTCCAACTTATGGAATGCAGAAACCAGAAGTTTGGGCACCTGCACATTGGTGTATGCTCAGACTCTGGGACAAATGTAATAGGGTGAGAGTTTAGAAAATGTGTTTAGCAGTAAACTCTCAGGGGTAAATTTACTAAGGTGGGAGTTTTTTTAGGAAGTGATGTTGCCCATAGTAACCAATCAGATTCTACTTCTCATTTAGTTAACTCCTTCTAGAAGATAATACCTGGAATCTGATTGGTTGCTATGGACAACATCACTTCTTAATAGAACTCCCATCTTAGTAAATGTACCCCTCACACTTATTAAACTCGGCTAATGTAATAGAGCCCGAAAAAATGCAAACTCACATGTTTTTAGACTCATAAAACTCTAATGATTTAAACTCTCATTCAGATGTTTTCCAATTTTGAAGATAAAACTCAACCAATGTGAGAGTATACTGCTAAATTCACTTTTCTAAAATCTAAAAATCCATCCTATTACATTTTGGCCCTCAGTCTCTTAAAAAAATAAATTTTGCTACAAAAGAATTGATTGATTAATGTATTATTGGTAGCACTTTAGCTTTTTTTTCACTATGGTTACTTAATATCTTTGAACCAGTTTTCCTCTGGAGACCATTGATGAATTTTCAATCTTTTCTGGACCTGTAAAACAAGAAACAGAACAACTATGAATTAAAGTTTATCAAAGTTATGCAGAAAATATTACATGTGATGTTGCTATAGTTCCTGGAGCCCACATTCCTTTTGGTCATATTAATTCCCTCATTAAGCTGGAAGACTTTAAAGGAATAAATTGATGAAAATCTGGCTTGGGGTTTATTTATTCTTCTACCTCACCATTTAATTATTTCTATGCCAGAGATATAGCAAACTAAGACCTTGCATTGATTACTTAGCTCTGATTGAGGACCTAAGATTGAACTTGACCTGCCTCGATGTTTGCCTTGTGATATCTATTACCAGACCTTTGCATGTACCTGAACTGCCTCTGTCTCTGCCCATTAGTTCTTGGATACCCATTACCAGACCTTGGAATGTACCTGACCTGCCTTAATCTTGTCCTTTTATATTTGATATATTTTACCTGCTTTTAGTTTGATATCTCAGTGTGTAACTGCTGGGTAGAGTTAACCTGCAGTTGCTGAGGTGTGTCACACCTGAGGGTAGGTTGGACTGGAACAGACATGGAAGGCTGAAGTGGAGCCAAATGGCAAATGTTCAATAATTGAAATGATAGGCGAATATAAAATGATGAAGTATTGACCTTGAAATAATAGGGTACTTCCTATCAATTCCGGTCACAAACCATGACTCCTTGATATTAAAGACTATAAACACTAATGACTAAGGTTAGAGAAAATTTACAATAAAAATGTGCAAAAAAATGGGAAAAAAGTGCAAGTGCATATAAACAAGTTCTCATATAATTTGCTGCTAAATGCAGCAAAGGAAATATTATTGCACAATTCCCTTAATTGAGGTGGTGAAAAATACAATTTATGTCTTAATTGTAACAAATATTTCACGTTTCCCAAATTAAATATTAGGGATGGTAATCAGATGATATTCAGTGTATATGAATCAATCTCTTTAAGTCAACAATTTAATATCATCACCCGTCAAATGATATTGCACAAATCCCTTAAATGAGGTAGTGAAAGGAACTTAATAAGAACCAATATTGCACATGTTCCTAATATTTAGCTGCCAAAAAAAGTTAATATCCCAGATAAAGCTTATTGATGGTAATCAACTAGCGATATTGCACATCTCCCCTTTTATAGCTGCCACAATAAATAGAAAAGGAAATAAACAGTGTGCTTATTTGGACAACCTGTAGTCTATGGTAGTAGTACAAGTATTATTCAGTTGCAATAAACATAGGTAATCAATAACATTAGATAAAATGAATGAATGATATTGCACATATCCTTTTAATGAGGTAATGAGAGAAAACTTAATTAGGTCTAGGAACCAAAATTGCACATTTTCCTAAATATCGGCAGCAGAGGGAAGCAAATATCCCAAATAAATTGTATTGATAGGAGCAATAATCAATAACAATATTGCACATCTCCCTTTTATAGCTGCCACATTGAAAAAAGGAAACAAAAAATGTGCTTAGTTGGAATACCTGCAGAGAAAACATCAATAGGCTCTGTCTAATTTCCCTATTTGATTACATGTGAACAATAAAATACATAGTTGGTTACATTTCAAATAGTCCCCTCTTATATATTCACAATATGTATGTGTGTTAAGCTCTTAGAATCAAAAATATATAGTCAATGCAAGCAGGTCAAATATAGCACAGGATTTATTTTGAATAAGTGATAGTAAGTGTCTCCCACTTCTACTTTCACCTGTTGTACTTGTTACCAAGAATTGGACAAGTGATGAGAGAGTAAAGAGCTGGTGCCTATGGAAAGTAAAGTGTAGTGGTGGGTTGTTAAAGATATAATTAGCGGGAGTTAGATGACCTCTGATGCCATCGGGTATTGCAGGAGTTAAATTCACCCAGATCACTCAGGTCACCACCAGAAAGTAGAGAAAAGTAGAATTGGCTACCTGTGCAGAGACCTGCCTGCTAGTGAGCGTGTTGGGAACCGGAATTGGAAGTCCAGTTTCCACTGCCTGTCAGCTGCAGTCATATGGCTTGCATTGAGACCATCATGTGCACAGTGTGCACTGAACAGCTGTTCACATAACCTGAAGTGCACTCCGTCAGAATAAGAATTCAGCGGTGAACTGAGGAGCGTGTAAACAGTCAGCTGATCGGGTCCAAATAGGGATGTATTGGGAGTTGACACGCGTTTCACCGGGTAAGGCTTGCTCACAATGAGACACCTGGTTTCCATGGTCACAGTTTCCTGTATTAATGGTGGCTCAAACCAATAAGCATTCTTCTCAGAGTGATTGACATATTGCTTAGTCATGGCATATTGCTAATTTAAACTAGCTATTGGTCAGAACCATTTGATTGATAAATAAATTGGCCAATCATGTAAACAATAGAAATAATAGATAACCCAACATAGATTTAACTTAGTAAAGATGAATCCACGATAAAAACAATAATTGTAAATGATTGAGAACAGTAGTATGCAAAAAAGGGGGGAGGGAGGTAGAAGAAATATATATATATATATATATAGGAAAGAAAAATTATTTATGATAAATATGGAGAAGACATGGAGAAAATCTATACCCTATATAGGTGAAAAGTAAAAAGTAAAAATTAAGCTGCATGAATTTAAGGAATTAAAAAAACAGTGGAAAAATATATTAAAATATATTAAAAATGTGTTTATAACTGGAAAAGTTACAGTAAAATGTGCAATTTATAACTAATGTGTATTGTATGATAATGGTGTGAAGTGTCATGGTTAAAGTGTATATTAAGTGAAAAGGAATATGATAAATAAATATATACATGTATTGAAAGTGAAGGAAGTTAAAGTGGATGTAGTGCATTAATAAGTATAGGTGTGAAGGGAAAGAATATAATTGATAAAAATAAGTGCAGCAATAAATATGAAAGTTGTAAAAAAATGTGTATAACATGGAAATTATAAAAAGGATTATTAGTGAGTCAGGTATCATCTAAGAATTCATAAAAAGGCATTAAAATTTATGTTTTCATTCATCACATTAGGGGAGATGCTACCCAATCTAAATGTCCAGTAGCTCTCTTTTTTCAGGAGTTCTTTCATGATATCTCCACCTCTAATACCTAAATGCAAGGTTTCCAAATCAAAAAACTTTAAGGTCTTTAACTGAGCCACTGTGTTTGAGAAAAAAAATGTCGCACAACCATTGTTAGCTGTTTCATCTTGATCCTATCAGATTCGGCGTGTCTAATATTACCCATGTGTTCAAGTATACATTGTTTCAACATGCGTGATATGATTCCCACATATTTCATCCTGCAGGAACACATGAGACAATAAATCACATTTTTCCTGCGACAGATGACATAGTGTTTTAGTTGGATTTCTTCTCCAAATTTATCCTTGATCATCTTGATGGTCACAAATCTTACAATTTCCACATGGATATGTCCCTGTCACTGCTAGTTTTTGGAGGGAATGCTTAATATAGTGACTCCTTACCAAATTATCTTTCAAATTCATAAATCATCTCCAACTCATAGCAACCATTTTATCTAATATGGCTTCAAGATCTGAGTCAGATAGAAGAATATTCCAATTGCTACAAAAATTATCAAGAAATCTAATTTTATCAGACTTCTCCAAATTACTCTCCATGGGTTTGGGTCCCCCATAAATCAGGGTATCCCATTTTGGTTTGAGTTGCAAAGTTGTGGGCCTTTTTGATGGTTCTGCCACTATATCCTCTCTCCTTTAACTGTTTCATCAAATCCAAACTATTGGTCTGATAAATCATGTTATCAGAACAATTTCTTCGGAGTCTCAGTAATTCTCCCTTGTGTATGTTCTCCATGGTGGGAAGGATTTGTGAGCTTGAGTGATGTAAGAGGTTATTAGTTGCTGTTTGTTTCCTGAATAGCTCTATGGCTATCATATTGTCAGTATCTCTGTATATTCTCAGATCTAAGAAGGAAATACTGTTGGAACTAACTTTATATGTGAATTTGATTTTCACATTGTTCTTGTTAAGTGTATCAATGAAATTATGTAATTGTTCACAATCACCTTCCCAAATGACCAATATATCATTGGTATATCTAAGCCATGTGGTGATATGTTTGATTAGGTGACCATTGCCCTTGCTCCCACCACCCCAGAAACAAATTTATATATGTGGGGGCACATGCTACCCCCATTGCTGTGCTGCAAGTGTCATGGCTGCTGACACTTGAGACTCCTGGAAGGAGTCAGGCCTACTGGGCACTATAAACTGAGGTGGTTTTAGGAATGACCTGTTCATGGAATCTCAGTAACACAGAGTAAAAGTAAATAGAATTTATTCAAAGGCAAAATATATAGCAACTTTTCACATAAAGTCTCAACAACACAGAAGTTCAGATATGCAGTATTCAATATAGTAGTAAACCCCCATATGTAAATAAAGTCTCTGATACTAATGTGGTAGGGTACCCTGAGTCCAATATGAGGCTCAGGACCTCAGGATGCTATAAAGGACATTACTAGGGTTGATCCCAGTAGTGTGATGAAAATCCAAGACAGGCTTGAGCCCTGTGATGTGAAGCAGGGTTGAGCCCTGTGATGCAGTTAAGATTGGTGACAGGGTTGAGCCCTGCAATGCAGTGAAAATCCGGAGCAGGGTTGAGCCTTGTGATGTAGTAAAGATCCAGAGTAGGGTTGAGCCCTGTGATGTAGTGAAGATCCGGACCAGGGTTGAGCCCTGTGATGTAGTGAAGATCCGGGACAGGGTTGAGCCCTGCGATGCGGTGAAGGTCCGGAGCAGGGTTGAGCCCTGCTGCCTATTGGGGATCTGAAGTGGGATTGGGGCCCACAATGTAGTGAGGGTCTGGAGCAGGGTTGAGCCCTGCGGCATGATGGGGATCCGGAGCGGGGTTGAGCCTCACGATGCACGAAGGGTCCAGTGATGATAACTGTAACAGTGCAGTTGACAACTGCAGTAAAGGTGAGTTCAATGTCCATGGAAGTAGAAGACAACAGGCAGAGTAAATAATCCAGCAGTGGATGCAACCACAGCAATGGAACAGAATAACAATACTTAGGCAATGGCAATGCTGAGCTCTGCAGTGCAGCTGGTAACCAGTATCAGAAATTTAAATGGAACACGGGCAGAGATATAGCAAAATCCACAGCAAACCACAGGCACAGCAGGGATCTGGCAGGAGTCCAAGAAAGACCTGAAAGTAATGTTGCACAGACACTGAGACACAGTAAGCAACAGGCTTTATACTAGAGGTCTGTAATCCATAGGAAGTTTAGAACATGTGACCCAAATGGAATCAGGTTTGAAATAATAAGCAATCAGTAATCCCACAACCTGACAACACCTTTGAGACAGATGATTATTTTAACTCTCTATCCCCTGTATGTGGAGAACGCCGGCAACCAGGATAGCTCCTCCAATGACCACAATGGAACTTTGGCAAATGTAGTTTATCTTTACATACTGAAATAGTCACAGTCCTGATAGCAATTAGAACTGATCATTAAAACTAAAATAGTTTCCATGCAAAACGAAGTGGAGGAGTCTTAGAAGAAATATATTTAAGTCACTTAATCCTTCCATTGTCAGAAAATATCTGATGGCAGCTATACCATCGTCGTGGCCAATACTGGCGTACAATGACTCCACATCTATGCTAACTAGCAAGTTGTTGTCATTAAGTTGTTCTCTTTTTGAGCACATCTGTAGTGTCTTGGACATAAAATGGAAGTCCAGTAATGTTGTAAATGTGTGTCGATAAAGATGCTGACCTTTTCGCTGATACTGCCAATGCCTGACACAATTGGTCTTCCTGGGAGTGCACTCAGATTTTTGTGTACTTTAGGGAGCAAATAAAAAGTAGAAATCTTAGGATTATCAATGGATAGAAATATTTTTTCTTGCTTGGAAATCACCCCCTCTTGGGCAGCTCTGCTTACAATATTCATGTATAAATCCTTAAAGTTGTCAGTTGGATTCAGCAATAGTTTAGTATAACAACTGTCATCATCCAGTTGTCTCTTAGCTACTTAAATATAGAGATCTGTAGGCCATAAGACAATATTGCTGCCTTTGTCTGATTGATTGATGATAATATCAGGAATAGCCTTTAACTCATCAACGGCCTTTCTATCCTTCCAAGTCAAGTTACCTAGATGGTTGAGATATCTCTGTCTTTTCTGAATATCATCACATTTCCTAGAAACTAGGTTCATAAATATTTTAACCTCCAGACATACATGATCCTGTGGCCAGAAAGTGGTTTTCGTCTTGCAGATAAGTCTTGATGAGGTATCAATATCCTGATTTTCATTCCTCAGGTCCTCCAATGTCTGGACTGCTTGCAGATCTTGGGGTGATAGGTTTGGAGTTGTATCTCCCTCAGATTTATTAGTAAAAAATTTGGTAAGGAGAAGTTTCTGACCAAAAATGATAAAATGAGTTTCCCATTGAAATCTTTTGAACATCCCTGTAGGAGAAAAGGATAAACCTTTTTCTAGTATGGATATTTGTGTATCAGTTAATTTGTGATTGGAGTGATTGATGATTTTGAGAAGGGATGAGATTGCTTTTAGTACAAGGGGTTCCTGTGAGTTTGATAATGTGCAGGTGATGGAGATTCCCATCTTTTGTTTCTTCCCCTTCTTCTTTCCCCTCCTTGTTTTCTCTTAGTGGACATTCTGGAGGAACCCTTCGTTCCCCTAAAAAAGAAAACTGTTATAGGTTGCTGACTCCTCTAGTGTTAGTATTTCTATCATGGAAGGTTATTTCCTGAATACCTTCTGTCTCTGACAAGTCTGTATCAGATGAACTATAATATTTTTTGTTTTGTACTGAGAAGGTATCTTTTTTTAGTACATTTAAAGATATTCCCTGTCAAGAAATCTTTCTTGTCACTCAGGAATTTGTTTTTCTTCCGTTCGATAATGCTGGATTCCTATATTCCCAATTCTTCTTTATAGTTTTCAAAGCTCTGTTGGAAATTGGTATTCTGTTCCCAGTTCCCCAATTTCTTGCCCACTGATGTTATCTCTCATTCACATTCCTCTAGAATGAAATGATTATGTTTGACAAGTATGTACAATAAATCATGGGAGCATTTTAGCAGACTTGCTTCCCATTCATTTTTTAAAATGTCAGAAGATAATTCAAAAGTGGGAAAGATCTTAGGCCTTAATCCTCAAGGTACAAGTTTCTGCTTGATGTGATTCTCAAGACTAGTTAGATTCCAATTAGTTCTCACTTGTGTATATTGGATTTGTTTTAATCTATGGAAATTGTCTTCCCAAGAGGACACTAATTCTTGTACAGTGGATATATTTGGAAAAATACTATCTAAATCTGCCATTTTGTGTCTATAAATTAGTTAAATTTTTAGATTAAAACTTGTCATCTCTGAGTAAATTTATTAAGAAGATATATAGGTATTATTGAGGAGACCACATAATTGAAGCAAGTAACTATAATAATATAAATGTGTAATATCCATGCAAAAAAATCGGGAACTGTAAAGACACAGTTGTAACAAAGTTTAAAAGGTAGGGAAAATGGATCTGGGAAGAGATTAATGCACACGATTTGTATAAACAAGGAGACAAATTATTAGATGTAGATCAACCAACAATGAAAATAAATCACTGGAGTGAACTCCTAATATAATGTAATTTTGTTGGTGGTGCTCCCGGGAATAATTATATTACTATTAAATATACAGTATTGCACAAGCAAAAGAAAAAATAAAATTCCCTTTTTGGGGCACTCTTTGTAAAGATTCTATGATATGATTATAAGTATAAAAAATAATGTTTATTAGATACCTGCTATAAAAATATTACGTGATGTGCAAAGTATATGTGTATCATAATTGGTGCCAAATGGTAAATGTTCAATAATTGAAATGATAGGCTAAACTATAAAATGAGGAAGTATTGACCTTATAACAGTAGGGTACTTCCTATCAATTCCTGTCACAAGTTCATTATATGCCTCAGTGGTGCTCCCTAATGCCTACAGTAGTGCTCCTATTAAACACATGCATCCACAGTGGACATATGAACTTTATTAAATTCATTTAAATTTAATTAGACATATAAACCACATATTTCATAATAAAGCCCTTGCAAAATATTAATAATTGGTGTTGTTGACCAGCTGAAGTATGAAAAAGTGTTCTCTGTGTTCTCGTCCTGAGTCTGTCTTACAATTCAAGTTTTGGGAACTCCCCATACCCTCAAAACCTTAACCCATATGCTGTCTGCTGTTTGTTAGTACCATTGGCTACTGACAGAGAGCTCCTAAAATTGCTCACAGATGACAACCATCATTCATCATTTGTTTGAGCTCTTTCAGTTCTCTCAGTGGGATTCAAGCAGAACACCATACAGTTTGTCCCTTTAAACTTGATGCCCAGTGCAACTGCAGTGCTTGAACTTGCTTTGAGCTGACCCTGGTTATTCAGTAGAACATGCTCTTTTTGTTCCTTAAATAACATCTTAATCAGCAATCCTAAAAGAAAGATTATACCTGCACATGATGCAAAGAACAAAAGAATTGATTATATTGCTGTATAAATCAAAATTTAAAACATGGGCACTATTCAAACAATGCTGAAAGAACTATGGAGTTCCATTATGTTATTTATATATTAAGAAAAGAACAATAAATATTAGTTGCTCTTGTACTGTAAAAATTATTTGCTCTTTTTCACAGGGAGATCATAATGCAATTTTCAGTTGTGCAATATATGTCTGTATTCAGTGCTGAAAAAAAAGAGGGAGCTCATTCACTTTTTTTTAAATGGTGCTGGCTGTTTTTTATTTTAACTATCTGAATTGTTATATTTTTTGTATTTAATGATATTTTTGTAAAATAAAATGTAATGTTTAATTTCAATAATCATAATATTTTGATCAATACATAATTGAGACAAATAAAAATTAGTAATGCAAAGACTGAGGTTCATGTTTAAAAATATGAATTACACAGCATAGAAAAGTGTAACTACAGTGAGTGGTATTGTTAAATCTACAGTAGCTGTTCATTATTATTTTATCAATTAATATAATTAACTGTAACCTATTCACCATTTTGGTGTGTCTCTGTGGGCAGGATGTAGTCACCATCCCAGTGCAGACAATGCCGGCGTACAGAATCCTGGCACCTGAATCCTGACAGCAGTTGGAATCCAGGCTCCAGAATCCCTATGGCTGCTATCACGATGGTGAGTTTTAGGGTTAGGCTAAGGGGTTAGGGGGTTAGGGTTAGGCATTAGGGTGAGAATTAGGCAGCAGGAGGGGAGGGTTAGGCTGCAGTAAAGGTGGGTTAAGGGAAAAGTTAGAATACTTGCTTTCATGCTGGCATTATCAGCGTTGGGAACGTGTACACAACCCTTCTGTGGCAACTAATGTAAATGAAAGCTACAGTAAGGAGGGTGATTTTTTTGTCTATTTATTTTCACATATGTTCTGTATTAGTTACTAGTTAGTTTATTACATTTATTTTTAAGCTACAAAAAGCAGAACTAAATTTTTTTTATCTATTAGACTGTAGATTTATAAAATATGGTAAACAAATACTTATATAGCAGTTGGCATTTCAACCACCTATTAACTAAGTTATTATTTTGAAATTTTGCTTTATTTTATTTAGTTTTGTTTTTGTGAACAGATACCTACACTGTATTATAATTTGTATAATGTGAATAAAAACAATTGGGGCCATCTATAATAGTATGCATTATTCTAAAATAAGTTACATATACTAACTTTATTTCAAATAGTTTCATTTGGCAATTTAATGCTCCCACATCAGTTTAAAAATGAGCCACATGTTCCAATTGTCCTGATGAAGAATTTTGAGCATTTCACTATTGCAATTTCTTGGTTCTATTCTTCAACATATTTCATGACATTACCCTTATCAAAAGCTTGATCTTAAAAATGTAATTACTTGATAAGACAGGTCATTGCTTTCAACCAGGTCTGCCCACATCTCTTAAAACCTATGTTCTGATGAACTTATTGATTAGTGTCACTGTCAGCAGTCTGATCTCTGTGAGAAGGCTGCTATTCCCAGCTACTAAAGTGTCATATATTGTCCACCAGTTCGTCTCTGATGCATGGAGCTGGGCATCTGCACAGTGGCATTATTATTTCCAACTTATGGAATGCAGAAACCAGAAGTTTGGGCACCTGCACATTGGTGTATGCTCAGACTCTGGGACAAATGTAATAGGGTGAGAGTTTAGAAAATGTGTTTAGCAGTAAACTCTCAGGGGTAAATTTACTAAGGTGGGAGTTTTTTTAGGAAGTGATGTTGCCCATAGTAACCAATCAGATTCTACTTCTCATTTAGTTAACTCCTTCTAGAAGATAATACCTGGAATCTGATTGGTTGCTATGGACAACATCACTTCTTAATAGAACTCCCATCTTAGTAAATGTACCCCTCACACTTATTAAACTCGGCTAATGTAATAGAGCCCGAAAAAATGCAAACTCACATGTTTTTAGACTCATAAAACTCTAATGATTTAAACTCTCATTCAGATGTTTTCCAATTTTGAAGATAAAACTCAACCAATGTGAGAGTATACTGCTAAATTCACTTTTCTAAAATCTAAAAATCCATCCTATTACATTTTGGCCCTCAGTCTCTTAAAAAAATAAATTTTTCTACAAAAGAATTGATTGATTAATGTATTATTGGTAGCACTTTAGCTTTTTTTTCACTATGGTTACTTAATATCTTTGAACCAGTTTTCCTCTGGAGACCATTGATGAATTTTCAATCTTTTCTGGACCTGTAAAACAAGAAACAGAACAACTATGAATTAAAGTTTATCAAAGTTATGCAGAAAATATTACATGTGATGTTGCTATAGTTCCTGGAGCCCACATTCCTTTTGGTCATATTAATTCCCTCATTAAGCTGGAAGACTTTAAAGGAATAAATTGATGAAAATCTGGCTTGGGGTTTATTTATTCTTCTACCTCACCATTTAATTATTTCTATGCCAGAGATATAGCAAACTAAGACCTTGCATTGATTACTTAGCTCTGATTGAGGACCTAAGATTGAACTTGACCTGCCTCGATGTTTGCCTTGTGATATCTATTACCAGACCTTTGCATGTACCTGAACTGCCTCTGTCTCTGCCCATTAGTTCTTGGATACCCATTACCAGACCTTGGAATGTACCTGACCTGCCTTAATCTTGTCCTTTTATATTTGATATATTTTACCTGCTTTTAGTTTGATATCTCAGTGTGTAACTGCTGGGTAGAGTTAACCTGCAGTTGCTGAGGTGTGTCACACCTGAGGGTAGGTTGGACTGGAACAGACATGGAAGGCTGAAGTGGAGCCAAATGGCAAATGTTCAATAATTGAAATGATAGGCGAATATAAAATGATGAAGTATTGACCTTGAAATAATAGGGTACTTCCTATCAATTCCGGTCACAAACCATGACTCCTTGATATTAAAGACTATAAACACTAATGACTAAGGTTAGAGAAAATTTACAATAAAAATGTGCAAAAAAATGGGAAAAAAGTGCAAGTGCATATAAACAAGTTCTCATATAATTTGCTGCTAAATGCAGCAAAGGAAATATTATTGCACAATTCCCTTAATTGAGGTGGTGAAAAATACAATTTATGTCTTAATTGTAACAAATATTTCACGTTTCCCAAATTAAATATTAGGGATGGTAATCAGATGATATTCAGTGTATATGAATCAATCTCTTTAAGTCAACAATTTAATATCATCACCCGTCAAATGATATTGCACAAATCCCTTAAATGAGGTAGTGAAAGGAACTTAATAAGAACCAATATTGCACATGTTCCTAATATTTAGCTGCCAAAAAAAGTTAATATCCCAGATAAAGCTTATTGATGGTAATCAACTAGCGATATTGCACATCTCCCCTTTTATAGCTGCCACAATAAATAGAAAAGGAAATAAACAGTGTGCTTATTTGGACAACCTGTAGTCTATGGTAGTAGTACAAGTATTATTCAGTTGCAATAAACATAGGTAATCAATAACATTAGATAAAATGAATGAATGATATTGCACATATCCTTTTAATGAGGTAATGAGAGAAAACTTAATTAGGTCTAGGAACCAAAATTGCACATTTTCCTAAATATCGGCAGCAGAGGGAAGCAAATATCCCAAATAAATTGTATTGATAGGAGCAATAATCAATAACAATATTGCACATCTCCCTTTTATAGCTGCCACATTGAAAAAAGGAAACAAAAAATGTGCTTAGTTGGAATACCTGCAGAGAAAACATCAATAGGCTCTGTCTAATTTCCCTATTTGATTACATGTGAACAATAAAATACATAGTTGGTTACATTTCAAATAGTCCCCTCTTATATATTCACAATATGTATGTGTGTTAAGCTCTTAGAATCAAAAATATATAGTCAATGCAAGCAGGTCAAATATAGCACAGGATTTATTTTGAATAAGTGATAGTAAGTGTCTCCCACTTCTACTTTCACCTGTTGTACTTGTTACCAAGAATTGGACAAGTGATGAGAGAGTAAAGAGCTGGTGCCTATGGAAAGTAAAGTGTAGTGGTGGGTTGTTAAAGATATAATTAGCGGGAGTTAGATGACCTCTGATGCCATCGGGTATTGCAGGAGTTAAATTCACCCAGATCACTCAGGTCACCACCAGAAAGTAGAGAAAAGTAGAATTGGCTACCTGTGCAGAGACCTGCCTGCTAGTGAGCGTGTTGGGAACCGGAATTGGAAGTCCAGTTTCCACTGCCTGTCAGCTGCAGTCATATGGCTTGCATTGAGACCATCATGTGCACAGTGTGCACTGAACAGCTGTTCACATAACCTGAAGTGCACTCCGTCAGAATAAGAATTCAGCGGTGAACTGAGGAGCGTGTAAACAGTCAGCTGATCGGGTCCAAATAGGGATGTATTGGGAGTTGACACGCGTTTCACCGGGTAAGGCTTGCTCACAATGAGACACCTGGTTTCCATGGTCACAGTTTCCTGTATTAATGGTGGCTCAAACCAATAAGCATTCTTCTCAGAGTGATTGACATATTGCTTAGTCATGGCATATTGCTAATTTAAACTAGCTATTGGTCAGAACCATTTGATTGATAAATAAATTGGCCAATCATGTAAACAATAGAAATAATAGATAACCCAACATAGATTTAACTTAGTAAAGATGAATCCACGATAAAAACAATAATTGTAAATGATTGAGAACAGTAGTATGCAAAAAAGGGGGGAGGGAGGTAGAAGAAATATATATATATATATATATAGGAAAGAAAAATTATTTATGATAAATATGGAGAAGACATGGAGAAAATCTATACCCTATATAGGTGAAAAGTAAAAAGTAAAAATTAAGCTGCATGAATTTAAGGAATTAAAAAAACAGTGGAAAAATATATTAAAATATATTAAAAATGTGTTTATAACTGGAAAAGTTACAGTAAAATGTGCAATTTATAACTAATGTGTATTGTATGATAATGGTGTGAAGTGTCATGGTTAAAGTGTATATTAAGTGAAAAGGAATATGATAAATAAATATATACATGTATTGAAAGTGAAGGAAGTTAAAGTGGATGTAGTGCATTAATAAGTATAGGTGTGAAGGGAAAGAATATAATTGATAAAAATAAGTGCAGCAATAAATATGAAAGTTGTAAAAAAATGTGTATAACATGGAAATTATAAAAAGGATTATTAGTGAGTCAGGTATCATCTAAGAATTCATAAAAAGGCATTAAAATTTATGTTTTCATTCATCACATTAGGGGAGATGCTACCCAATCTAAATGTCCAGTAGCTCTCTTTTTTCAGGAGTTCTTTCATGATATCTCCACCTCTAATACCTAAATGCAAGGTTTCCAAATCAAAAAACTTTAAGGTCTTTAACTGAGCCACTGTGTTTGAGAAAAAAAATGTCGCACAACCATTGTTAGCTGTTTCATCTTGATCCTATCAGATTCGGCGTGTCTAATATTACCCATGTGTTCAAGTATACATTGTTTCAACATGCGTGATATGATTCCCACATATTTCATCCTGCAGGAACACATGAGACAATAAATCACATTTTTCCTGCGACAGATGACATAGTGTTTTAGTTGGATTTCTTCTCCAAATTTATCCTTGATCATCTTGATGGTCACAAATCTTACAATTTCCACATGGATATGTCCCTGTCACTGCTAGTTTTTGGAGGGAATGCTTAATATAGTGACTCCTTACCAAATTATCTTTCAAATTCATAAATCATCTCCAACTCATAGCAACCATTTTATCTAATATGGCTTCAAGATCTGAGTCAGATAGAAGAATATTCCAATTGCTACAAAAATTATCAAGAAATCTAATTTTATCAGACTTCTCCAAATTACTCTCCATGGGTTTGGGTCCCCCATAAATCAGGGTATCCCATTTTGGTTTGAGTTGCAAAGTTGTGGGCCTTTTTGATGGTTCTGCCACTATATCCTCTCTCCTTTAACTGTTTCATCAAATCCAAACTATTGGTCTGATAAATCATGTTATCAGAACAATTTCTTCGGAGTCTCAGTAATTCTCCCTTGTGTATGTTCTCCATGGTGGGAAGGATTTGTGAGCTTGAGTGATGTAAGAGGTTATTAGTTGCTGTTTGTTTCCTGAATAGCTCTATGGCTATCATATTGTCAGTATCTCTGTATATTCTCAGATCTAAGAAGGAAATACTGTTGGAACTAACTTTATATGTGAATTTGATTTTCACATTGTTCTTGTTAAGTGTATCAATGAAATTATGTAATTGTTCACAATCACCTTCCCAAATGACCAATATATCATTGGTATATCTAAGCCATGTGGTGATATGTTTGATTAGGTGACCATTGCCCTTGCTCCCACCACCCCAGAAACAAATTTATATATGTGGGGGCACATGCTACCCCCATTGCTGTGCTGCAAGTGTCATGGCTGCTGACACTTGAGACTCCTGGAAGGAGTCAGGCCTACTGGGCACTATAAACTGAGGTGGTTTTAGGAATGACCTGTTCATGGAATCTCAGTAACACAGAGTAAAAGTAAATAGAATTTATTCAAAGGCAAAATATATAGCAACTTTTCACATAAAGTCTCAACAACACAGAAGTTCAGATATGCAGTATTCAATATAGTAGTAAACCCCCATATGTAAATAAAGTCTCTGATACTAATGTGGTAGGGTACCCTGAGTCCAATATGAGGCTCAGGACCTCAGGATGCTATAAAGGACATTACTAGGGTTGATCCCAGTAGTGTGATGAAAATCCAAGACAGGCTTGAGCCCTGTGATGTGAAGCAGGGTTGAGCCCTGTGATGCAGTTAAGATTGGTGACAGGGTTGAGCCCTGCAATGCAGTGAAAATCCGGAGCAGGGTTGAGCCTTGTGATGTAGTAAAGATCCAGAGTAGGGTTGAGCCCTGTGATGTAGTGAAGATCCGGACCAGGGTTGAGCCCTGTGATGTAGTGAAGATCCGGGACAGGGTTGAGCCCTGCGATGCGGTGAAGGTCCGGAGCAGGGTTGAGCCCTGCTGCCTATTGGGGATCTGAAGTGGGATTGGGGCCCACAATGTAGTGAGGGTCTGGAGCAGGGTTGAGCCCTGCGGCATGATGGGGATCCGGAGCGGGGTTGAGCCTCACGATGCACGAAGGGTCCAGTGATGATAACTGTAACAGTGCAGTTGACAACTGCAGTAAAGGTGAGTTCAATGTCCATGGAAGTAGAAGACAACAGGCAGAGTAAATAATCCAGCAGTGGATGCAACCACAGCAATGGAACAGAATAACAATACTTAGGCAATGGCAATGCTGAGCTCTGCAGTGCAGCTGGTAACCAGTATCAGAAATTTAAATGGAACACGGGCAGAGATATAGCAAAATCCACAGCAAACCACAGGCACAGCAGGGATCTGGCAGGAGTCCAAGAAAGACCTGAAAGTAATGTTGCACAGACACTGAGACACAGTAAGCAACAGGCTTTATACTAGAGGTCTGTAATCCATAGGAAGTTTAGAACATGTGACCCAAATGGAATCAGGTTTGAAATAATAAGCAATCAGTAATCCCACAACCTGACAACACCTTTGAGACAGATGATTATTTTAACTCTCTATCCCCTGTATGTGGAGAACGCCGGCAACCAGGATAGCTCCTCCAATGACCACAATGGAACTTTGGCAAATGTAGTTTATCTTTACATACTGAAATAGTCACAGTCCTGATAGCAATTAGAACTGATCATTAAAACTAAAATAGTTTCCATGCAAAACGAAGTGGAGGAGTCTTAGAAGAAATATATTTAAGTCACTTAATCCTTCCATTGTCAGAAAATATCTGATGGCAGCTATACCATCGTCGTGGCCAATACTGGCGTACAATGACTCCACATCTATGCTAACTAGCAAGTTGTTGTCATTAAGTTGTTCTCTTTTTGAGCACATCTGTAGTGTCTTGGACATAAAATGGAAGTCCAGTAATGTTGTAAATGTGTGTCGATAAAGATGCTGACCTTTTCGCTGATACTGCCAATGCCTGACACAATTGGTCTTCCTGGGAGTGCACTCAGATTTTTGTGTACTTTAGGGAGCAAATAAAAAGTAGAAATCTTAGGATTATCAATGGATAGAAATATTTTTTCTTGCTTGGAAATCACCCCCTCTTGGGCAGCTCTGCTTACAATATTCATGTATAAATCCTTAAAGTTGTCAGTTGGATTCAGCAATAGTTTAGTATAACAACTGTCATCATCCAGTTGTCTCTTAGCTACTTAAATATAGAGATCTGTAGGCCATAAGACAATATTGCTGCCTTTGTCTGATTGATTGATGATAATATCAGGAATAGCCTTTAACTCATCAACGGCCTTTCTATCCTTCCAAGTCAAGTTACCTAGATGGTTGAGATATCTCTGTCTTTTCTGAATATCATCACATTTCCTAGAAACTAGGTTCATAAATATTTTAACCTCCAGACATACATGATCCTGTGGCCAGAAAGTGGTTTTCGTCTTGCAGATAAGTCTTGATGAGGTATCAATATCCTGATTTTCATTCCTCAGGTCCTCCAATGTCTGGACTGCTTGCAGATCTTGGGGTGATAGGTTTGGAGTTGTATCTCCCTCAGATTTATTAGTAAAAAATTTGGTAAGGAGAAGTTTCTGACCAAAAATGATAAAATGAGTTTCCCATTGAAATCTTTTGAACATCCCTGTAGGAGAAAAGGATAAACCTTTTTCTAGTATGGATATTTGTGTATCAGTTAATTTGTGATTGGAGTGATTGATGATTTTGAGAAGGGATGAGATTGCTTTTAGTACAAGGGGTTCCTGTGAGTTTGATAATGTGCAGGTGATGGAGATTCCCATCTTTTGTTTCTTCCCCTTCTTCTTTCCCCTCCTTGTTTTCTCTTAGTGGACATTCTGGAGGAACCCTTCGTTCCCCTAAAAAAGAAAACTGTTATAGGTTGCTGACTCCTCTAGTGTTAGTATTTCTATCATGGAAGGTTATTTCCTGAATACCTTCTGTCTCTGACAAGTCTGTATCAGATGAACTATAATATTTTTTGTTTTGTACTGAGAAGGTATCTTTTTTTAGTACATTTAAAGATATTCCCTGTCAAGAAATCTTTCTTGTCACTCAGGAATTTGTTTTTCTTCCGTTCGATAATGCTGGATTCCTATATTCCCAATTCTTCTTTATAGTTTTCAAAGCTCTGTTGGAAATTGGTATTCTGTTCCCAGTTCCCCAATTTCTTGCCCACTGATGTTATCTCTCATTCACATTCCTCTAGAATGAAATGATTATGTTTGACAAGTATGTACAATAAATCATGGGAGCATTTTAGCAGACTTGCTTCCCATTCATTTTTTAAAATGTCAGAAGATAATTCAAAAGTGGGAAAGATCTTAGGCCTTAATCCTCAAGGTACAAGTTTCTGCTTGATGTGATTCTCAAGACTAGTTAGATTCCAATTAGTTCTCACTTGTGTATATTGGATTTGTTTTAATCTATGGAAATTGTCTTCCCAAGAGGACACTAATTCTTGTACAGTGGATATATTTGGAAAAATACTATCTAAATCTGCCATTTTGTGTCTATAAATTAGTTAAATTTTTAGATTAAAACTTGTCATCTCTGAGTAAATTTATTAAGAAGATATATAGGTATTATTGAGGAGACCACATAATTGAAGCAAGTAACTATAATAATATAAATGTGTAATATCCATGCAAAAAAATCGGGAACTGTAAAGACACAGTTGTAACAAAGTTTAAAAGGTAGGGAAAATGGATCTGGGAAGAGATTAATGCACACGATTTGTATAAACAAGGAGACAAATTATTAGATGTAGATCAACCAACAATGAAAATAAATCACTGGAGTGAACTCCTAATATAATGTAATTTTGTTGGTGGTGCTCCCGGGAATAATTATATTACTATTAAATATACAGTATTGCACAAGCAAAAGAAAAAATAAAATTCCCTTTTTGGGGCACTCTTTGTAAAGATTCTATGATATGATTATAAGTATAAAAAATAATGTTTATTAGATACCTGCTATAAAAATATTACGTGATGTGCAAAGTATATGTGTATCATAATTGGTGCCAAATGGTAAATGTTCAATAATTGAAATGATAGGCTAAACTATAAAATGAGGAAGTATTGACCTTATAACAGTAGGGTACTTCCTATCAATTCCTGTCACAAGTTATGACTCTGTGATATTATAGACTATAAACACTAATGACTAAGGTTAGAGAAAATTAGCATTAATTATGTGCAAAAAAAAGGGGAAAAAAGTGCAAGTGAATATAAACAAGTTCTCATATAATTTGCTGATAAATGCAGCAAAGGTAATATTATTGCCCAATTCTCTTAATTGAGGTGGTGAAAAAAACAATTGTTGTCTTAATTGTAACCAATATTGCACATTTCCCTAATAATAGCAGCAAAAAGGAAACCAAAATAGTATTAAATATTAGGGATGGTAATCAGATGATATTCAGTGTATATGAATCAATCTCTTTAAGCCAACAATTTAATATCATCACCCATCAAATGATATTGCATATATCCCTTAAATGAGGTAGTGAAAGGGACATAATAAGAACCAATATTGCTCATGTCCCTAATATTTAGATTCCAAAAAGGTTAATATCCCAGATAAAGCTAATTGATGGTAATCAACTAGCGATATTGCACATCTCCCTAGGTTGCTAGAGCCAGGACTTCCTCATGTTTTGCTGTGAGGAGATAGAGGAGCTGCAGAGGATGGTGGGCATAAATGTGAGAACAAGAATGGAATGTCTTTATTAAACAGCAGGTTGGAATGAGAACTAGAGATGATAATACTGAATGAATGAGCAGAATTGGATTGGGACTGATGAAGCTGGATTGAGAGATGGATCAGTTTGAGACTGATGTTGAAGATTTGAAGAACTTGCTGAATTCAAATCTGATGTTGATGAATTGATCAACTTGATCTTTTGGGACCGATTTTGATGAACTAAAATGATATGAGTCCAATGTTGGAAGCATCAGATGAGACCGATGGTTAGAAGTATCAGCTGGAACTGATGGTGACTGTAAGAGCTAGTCTCAGTGGTAAAACCAGACAGGTGTGCAAGATGGTATAGGAGACATTTTTACCAGATATAGGAACTAGACACAATGGACTGAAACTGTTCAGATATGGTGTACCTGGGAGCTGAGCACTGCTGAGTACCTTCAGCAAAAGATGTTGTACTGGCAACAGAGGCCAGTTTGGAGATATAATTTGTAGCTGAGGATCCCCAGGGATTGGATGCTGTGATCAGCTGGTCTAGGAGCAGCGTAGTGAGTAGAGGTGACTGAGTCCAACATGGCTGCACCCATACTGTTGTTTAGGAGGGAACTCTGGCATGCAGCCTGTGTGCTATCATGCAGGGAAGACATGCTGTGAGCAGGAGGCTGCACAGAGCAATCTCCATGTTCAGTAACAGGACACTGAGCAGACAGGGCAGGAGCATCACAGACAGACCTCAGCACCAGCCAGGAGTGATGTGCAGCATGAGCGGACCTCTGTGCCATCCTGGACAGGCACTGGAGTGGTAAGAAAGTGGTTTTAATAGTCAAGAGCGTGACAAGGTGTTTGAATGGAGTTTCACCTTCTGATGCTGTCAATTTGCTAATCCCAGAAAACTGAGGAGTGTCTTCTCAGATGAAACCTCTCTTTTTGAGACTTTGAGAAACACATCACTATGTTTTACTGTGATAAGATGCTTCCATCAGCTGTTCCCTATTGGACTGAATGGTTTTGTTTGATTTACTTCGTAGCTCAGAAAGCCACTTCCAAGTATTAGAATTCCTGACAATGTAACAGTGGTATGCTTTGACAACATCACCAGTGCCAGGAAGTAAAACAACTCTGTAATATGTACTGTATGGTTAAGATATATACCAACTAATTAGATATCCAATAACACCATTAATTGTACCAACATTACATCCAACTCATAAACAGGCCCAATGTCAAAGCTTCATGCAGTTGGCTGATGTTTTAAGTTTGCATGTGTATCCCAGTGGCACAGTACATGCATCCAAATTGTTAGTGCTGAGAAACGCAGAACAGATTCGGATTCAGGTTCTGAGGAATTTAATGTGGGTTTCTGGGAGGTAACAGGGGGTAGCTAAGCAGATGCAGGCATGTCATGGGCATGTTGCTGTAAACACTGAGACCAAAGGCCATGATGAGATGGATTAACTACATTTTCCATAGGGCTCTTGAGAGTTTATGGTGCATCCAATGGTGCACAGATTTTGCTTCTACCAGAGATGGAAATGCACCACCACAAGATGCTGCAAGTAGGCTTCTCAGTATTACGAAAATCGGCCATGTCATAACAATAAGATGCATAAGTGAATGCAGCAAAATATGCAGCCGCATCTAACTCAGAATCAGGCCCAATGTGTCAAAAAATTCCCAAGAAGTGGTTAACTGTTTTCATTAACCCATTTGTTGCCAGTGTTTTTAGGTGAATTTACATTTTTACGTATTGTATATGCTGATGGTATGCTTTATACAATGTTGCTTCTTAGCTTTGGATAATAACTTAACTTCTTTTTATACCAGACATCACTTTTTTCCATTTTTCAGTTAGAGACTCCTTTTATAGGAGGCAGCAGTCTGGTGTATATTTATAATTTGCACATTTGTTTTTCTAAAAAAGTATACTGTGTTGTGATCTTAGTTCCAGACTGTTTTGTTTTGAGATAATCCCATAACAAACTTTAGAGCAGATGAGAGACAAGTGTAAGTTAAATGCAGTAAATTTGTATCTTACTATTACACCTTTCTGCCAATGAAATCCATTATCCATATACAATCTACTGTCCACATGACAGTTAGAGCTTATGCGATTACCACCCACCTCAAAGCTGCACAATAGATATAATCAAGATATTCTATAAATAAATATCAGTACAGATGTGAGCCTGAGCAAAATCAAACATACCTGAAGCAACAAACAGTACTTGTTCCATATAATTTTGATGCCTCATGTATTGTATGATGTTTTTGAATGTCCAGATAAGCCATGCAAATTGTATAATTGGGAAATTCTTATATAGCAAACCCACATATAAGTACATGCTGCTGCAGGTGAGTAGTTTCCACCTAAAACCTTTGAAATGTGGGTTACCCTACTTGCAATTCATAGGCACTAGATGCAAGTGTAGCGATATTGAGGTGGCTACTGCTAAGATTGATGGTATGATTCAAACATTTTTGGAAAGGGTATACGACAAGAACTCCCTATTATGGAATAAGGAATGGGCAGTCATTATCCCAAGTGAGCAATTATTGCATCCAAGAGAGATGGTAATAGGAAATATATGACACATTGCCAAACATTGGCCAATTGTCCAGAATGACACAGAATTGAATCTTGCAGATACTGCAATTATGCCGTTATACCTGTGGAAAGAAAATTTGTGACTGGGTGGTGAAAACCAAAATTAGTAATTTGGGTTATAATGAGGCACAAAACTTTCTGAGATGAAAAAATGGTTGTTTTAAATGTTTGAACTGCTTGACTGGATGGTTTTGGGTGAAAACTTAACAGAGTGGTAACACTGGATCCCAGAAGACATACTAGGGGGTTGAGGTCCCGGTCAGATATCCCATTGGTGTACACTGGGCAGAACTTTGGATCAATTTGGGGGAAATTAAATAATAAAACTTAATAACTTTAATATTTAATCCCGGGCAACAGTAAGAACTTCAGCTAGATATATATATATATATATATATATATATATATATGAGAGAGAGAGAGAGAGTTTTAGCATTTTGTAATTTATTAGTTTCTGTATTTGAAGACCTCATATAAGTTATCTTAAGAGGGAGATGATGATACTTATGCAGCATTTTAATTTGTGGATGTACTGTACATCAACAACTTAAATATTTTATGGTGGTATTTTATTATGTCTATTCAATTATTTTCATTAGTCTTTTTAAATAATAAAATATATTATTATGTCTATGCAGTTATTTTAAATAATATTTTTAACCAATCAAATAAATTCATGTTTATTTCTGGACTTGAGCAGCACTAAGAGGTTCATTTATTTATTGTCCATTTTTGTTTATTTCTATTTCATGTGTACTCTAGCTGAATACACAATGGGTGACAATTTTCTAAAATTCACCTTTTTTGGGGGATATTATTTTCACTGCAGTTTGCAAGAGCTTTAACTCCTCTAGATTTATTTGTATTTATTATATATTATCTTTATAATAAGTGAGAAAGCGTGTCTGTCTGTCATTTATGCATGGCCAGAGATTTGGCCTAGCTCCACCAAATTTAGCATAGTGGTGTAGTTTGACCAGCATTAAGTTTTGCATAGGTTTGAACTTCATTGGGGCCAAACCCTAAAAATGAGGACACTCCTAAATTTCACAGGTTCTGAGGCTGCCTCCAGTGGAAATTAGCAGTCTGTCAAAAAACCTGTGTGAAATCTACAAAAGTATTATTTATTATTTTAATATCTTTTTATTTGTTTATAATCGTAAACAAATCAAATGAAACATAAAAACAAATAAGATATTACAAGATAATAGACAATAGAGAGTAAAGGTCAACATTGAAGATCCAAAAAGATGGCCAATAGTTGAAAAGAACAAATATATAGACATCTCAAAGTATCAGCCCAGGCGATCTTAATGAAGCCACACTGAATATCTTCATTCTTTATATTAAACAAAACACAATAATTCATACAATAATCATCACCACCATTTACCATATTGACAGAAAAAAGAAAAATATAACAATAAAATAAAAAGAGGGGATTGGGGAGGGAAGTCCGAAGGATAAAGATAGGGGAGAGATATAACACCCCAATAAAAGTCATATCAATTTCCATCTTGGAACAGAGAAAATCTGAAGAGAAAATGGACATAATCTGATAGTAGTGAAGCTTTGCATACCATAAACACTATTATTCATTGTAAACATTGACATAAGCTCCAATCAGTGCAGTCACAAGTGAATCTGCCTCCTCTATTTCGACATGTTTCACTCCTCCAGGGAACTTTTTCAAGACCGTCTTGGACGATTGAGAACTTATACAGCCAAAGTCTTAATCTTACACTAGGATACCACATCTCATTTTATCATTTGGATATTATATGTGGTTACAAAGGTGTCTATGGAGACTTAAACAAGCGAGTAACGAGTGATTTAAAAGAACAAGCTTCTAGTGCCATTTTTAAACATTGAATATGTGTTTTTTGTTTTTATGTGATTTTAATTATTTATATCATAGGTTGTGAATAAATCTGTGTGATTAGTTTTTAGAAGCCTTGAAGTATTTTATTCAAACAAACGATATGCAGGTGTTTATTACCAGATTACTATAGTGTAGTCCTACTCTTTAGTTTTTTGTGTGGTAGTCTATAGACTTAGCATTATAAAGTGCAACAGTTGTAAATAATTGCCACAGGTTATGGATGATACCTGTAAAGTAGCAACAATGTGTCCACCGCTTCTTAATATCTGTATCTGTGTTAGTGTCCAAGAACAGCGTATCGTGGGGAGAGTTTAGAGATTTAATGCCACAAGCCACTGGATCTTGCTATGGCTGTGTAACTCCCCTCCAGGTTCCACAAAACTTGTTCATTTAAGTATATTTCACTGTTATAGGCAACCAGCATGGAGGTCACAGACTTCTGGATATAATGCAGCTCAATGGCTTCCTGTCCGGCTCCACATGTGAAAATAAAGACAAAAGTATCACGGAGCTTGTAAAGTGGTGCTGGGTATATACTTACCATGTGAACAAGTGGTAAGCGAGGCCACAGCTTAGAAGAAATCCCACACATGAGAGCAGGATGGCTAGCACTAGACGGAGGAAGCACTTCAACTGAAATCCGGTAATATCAGCTCATTTACAACATTGGGCAGCAACATGTTTTATCCCTATCCTGGGACTGTTTCACTTGCATAGTGCTGTTGTAATACTTAAATAGGGGCTTGGGGGATTCCAAATGGGAAATCAGCTGCGACCAACCTAGAGCACAATTTTTCCAGAGTTTATCTGTTTAATTGACTGTAAATATGATGTAAAAAATTTAGTACGGTAAGTATTAGAAGTCAATAAAAGAAAATAAGGACATTAAGTTATCCTCAGTATCTGGATGTAACATAAAAGGAAGCTGGCATCATCTGAACAAAATGCCTTATCTGCAGGTACATATAGAAATTGGAGTTTGGTATGTCAAATTTATCTCTGACCTCTTGAAAAGTAAATAATTTACCACCAGGTTTAAAGACATCTTTAACAGCTGCCAATTCCTTATTGCGCCAAGTGAGAAAACAAACATTATCAAGACCTGGGCTAAAAGCAATATTACTCCAAAATGTAGTGTATTTAGAACTCTGAGGATTGCATCCACGTTTGCGATTGGATCAAATCCAAGTTTTATAAGTGTATTGAAACATAATATTTTTCAGTATCAGGAGAGGCAGTAAAGATTTAGGCATGTGTAAGAGGGCACTAAGCCAAAAAAGGGGCAAACAACTCTTTTTCAAGAGAGGGTGCAGAGTAACTATCACGTCCTAAGCACCATTATATAATGTATCTAAAATTAACTGCATTAGAAAAGTTAAGTAAATCTGGGACAAACTAACCCCCAGACTGTCTAGTTCATTGTCACTTAGCCATGGCAACTCTAGGTTTCCCTTCTCACCACCAAAATTAGGTAAATAGACTAGAGCAGTGTGTTCTATAATTTCAAGACAAAGCTATAGGTAACATTTGAATTAAGTATGATAATTTAGGGAATATAATGCTTTTAATCAGAGCAATTCGACCCATCAAGGAAAGTGGAAGAAGTAAGCAATCGTTCAACATTTTGTTAATTTGTTAATTATTTTAATTAGTGGGGTATAATTAGCATCATAAAATTTAGACGTATTTGGAGTGATATTGATTCCAAGATATTTTATACTAGTATTAGCCCTTGTTAAAGTTAGATATCTTGGATGCAGGCATTTTATAATATAGGTTACAAATTAATGATTAGTCAATCTGATTGTATGAGATCTGATTGTATGGCATCTGATTGTATGGCATCTGATTGTAAGCTATTGTGATTCATAATATTGCACCATTCCTTGGGCTTGTTCTGTTCTGTATTCCAATAGGATAACTTTGGTGACCCTGCAGAAACCATCTCACCGTGTGGTTATGGAATATCATTAAAATAAAGTTCTTATTTTAAATATACTTCAAGTATATTTATAATGTTAGATAACTGATATTGATGTTTAGTCTTATTTTAATCAGTATTTGTAGTGTATTATAGGTAAATACTGCATCTCTGTTGTAAACATAAATGTAAAATTATTGGTTTAATGTTTTAGATCCCTTTTAATTGCAGTTTAGCAATGTAATGTGCTTCTCCTGAAACTCAAACATTTCCCCCTCCCCCTGAATACTGTGAGACAAAGGAATTCCAGAATGGGATAGATTTTTTGTGACCCTCTGGCTAATGACGATCCATCTGCTCACACACAAAAAAGAAAGAACTGACCTATCCGACGTCGAGTATATACAGATCCCTGCCTGTACCCAATGATTGTATTCCCTAAGGATTATTTGAAAGTTAACTTTTTAAATTGTACTGCAGTGACTGTTGGAAGTCAGTGCATTCAGGATTGAAGCCATGTGCTGTGACAGTCGCACATGCGTAGTGTAAGGGGGTGGTACTCTATTTATTTCTTTGTGCTAATAAATCTTTTGGACTTTGGAGCTCCAAGTAAGCTTGAGCGGACTTCATATTAGTTATTGTTAACACCCTGATAAATTGTTTACATATCAAAGGTAGAGATGGGATATTGGAGGCAGAGCCTAATTGTAGAAGTTCAGATTTGTGAAAATGTATTTTATAACCTGAAAAGGATCCAAAACAAGAGATAATATCAATCACTGTGGGAATAGTAATCTCCGGTTGTGACATGAATAATATCATGTCATCTGCGAGAAGGGCCTCTCTGGTCTCCACATTACCATTTTTAATTCCAGAGAACTCCTGATCCTCACATAAAGCTACAGCCAAAAGTTCTAATGCTAAGGCAAACAAAAGTGGAGCTAAAGGGCAGCCCAGTTGAGTGCCTCTACAAATGGGGAATGGCTGGGACAGAAATCCATAACTAGCAACTTGCATTGTAGGGGTCATATAAATAGTGAAGATTATCTGGAAATTTAAAAAAGAAAACATAAAAGGATTGAAAAATAAAATCAATAAATAAAATAAAAAATGAAAAACGATAAAAAAATGAAGCAACAAACATTTGAAGGGACAAAAATCCCCACAAAATGTAAGCAAAATGCCTATTAGAACTCTCACGTATTGTTTAGTGCTAAGTGCGAGTAAGAAGAATTAATCAAATCTATCTCCTAGCTCACCACAGCATAAATAGAGAAACATATAACTTAGATGGCATAATTAAAAAAAAAGGTTGAGGACCAGCAGAATGGAATAAAATATTCATGCTGGATAAAGAAAGAAAACAACTAGCATTCTCGATTTTGCATATGTAAACATACGTATTCAGTATTAGTAACAGATAACAAACATCAGACAATCAAAACCAGAAATATATATCTCATCCTGGAAGAGGAAAGCGAAAAGGAATTAAACTGCATTCTCAAAGCAAATCAGCATTATGGCGTGGAGAAGATGGCAGCGATGAGTGTATTTCTTCAGATATAAAAGCTAAGGCATCTGCTGCTGTAGAAAAGTCTTTGTAAGAAGACCCATCAAATAAGCACAGTCTTGTGGGGTAAAGAAGCGCAAATTTGTGAATCTCTTAAATTAGCCTGGAGCAAACAGGGTTAAATTCTTTGTGCGCTCTAGTAACTTCCACAGAGTAGTCTTGAAAAAGGAAAAGGTGTGCCAGGTTATGCTTTTGCCTGGTTGCCACCCAGAGAGCCTTTTTATGCGTGAAGTTCAAACATTTGAAAATGACCACACGTGGTTTATTATTGGTACCTTCCTTAGGCTGCCCCAGTCGATGAGCTCTTTCAATAACAAGGTCTGCACAATTATCATGAAGGTCTAGTAAATCAGGAAGTGTGAGTCTCAAAAAATGAAAAAGAGAAGGACCTTTCACAGATTCAGGCAAACCGACTATTCTCAAATTATTTCTCCTTGACCTATTTTCTAGGTCAATCACCTTACTGCTTAGCTGAAAATTCACTTTCTCCAGAGATGCATATTGCTTTTTAAGCTCCTGTATGTCATGGAAGTTGGCACCTACTCTGTTTTCCAGAGTGTCCACTTTATTGTCTAGCTTAGATACACAAGTTTTAACTTCTGCTATGGCCTGGGTAAAAATGGCTGCCTGATCCTTTAACATAGGACCCATGGTCTCTTTTATAGCCTGCACTACAGTGGTATAAGTAACTGGACCGCCAGAAGTATGGGTCACAGTAGTAACACAGGAGCGCAGAGAGCTGTCATCTATACCAGTGTCAGGGCATTGGGAGGATTTGCCACTTGCCTGTGTTTCAGATGCGGCAGCCATTTTGGATTCCTGGTGCTGTGTTTGCCTGGCATCATTGGAGAGAAATATTTCTCCATATAATGGTGCCAATCGTGTGACGGATATTGTGGGAGTGAGTAGCGGTGCCTTGGACACCGGTGACCAGTGGTAAGCGAGTGTATAGCCGCAGTGGCAGTGGAGCTCCGGCGTTCAACTTCCACTCACATGTAATGTACAAACAAAAAGATAGCTCTAGCCAATCCAGAAAACTAAATAAATGGTCACAATGAAATATAGTGAAGATGTTAAATATTTAATATATTAGATATAATTAATATATGTACCGACAGTAACACTGCAGCTGTCCAAGCATCAGTGGTTGTCTGATAGAATGGAAGATCTCTCTCTCAATCTCTCTCTCTCTCTCTCTCTCTATATATATATATATATATAGATATATATATCTATATATATATAGGAACAGAGCAAGAATATTGTATGTATATAACCAACTGCACGTAGTAGATCAAGAGTAAGTATTTAGTAAAAACATTGTATACATTTCTAGATCATAAAAATAAATATAATAAAACTAAGCATTCTAATAGATGCAGCAAAAGTAATTAAACAAGTCCCATATATTGATGTGTAAGTCCGGGCTATATGGAGAGTGTCAGGATTCTACCTAGGATCGGCTGTTACTTACTGCAGCGCCAGCTTCCCCTCATCAGTGAGAGCAGTGAGACTTCAGGTGCAGTGGTGGGTGACTTGCTGAGTATTCTCCCTGGGGCCCAGGTGACTGTCACGCAATTCTCTATATTGGAGTTCCCGTGATGATGGTCATGGGCACAGCCATCTTGGCTGAATCACCTGATAGATCCTTATCCCAGGGCCATACCTAGGGTAGTGTGGCCTGTGCCATCGCACAGGGCACCACAGGTCAGGGGGTGCTGTTTGGGCCTGGAAAATTTCTGTTTATAATCATTCTCACTTGTAGCTTCCTCTCATTTAATCCCCAGCATCTCCTGGCCTCCCCTATCTCTTCCCTGGCCCTTCCCCATGAAGCCATTCCCCTTTTTTGGGTGCATTATTTCCCTTTAAAAATGAGGGGGGTGCCAATGCTTTTTCTGGCACAGGGCACCAAAAAGTCTAGATACGGCTCTGCCTTATCCAGTGGTAACTGTATCAGTTCACTGTTGACTTGCTCGTCCAATGGACAGCTACCTGGGGGTATAAACAGGACTCCAGGTGAACAGGAAATTGCCTGTTCAACTTTGTTATTCCCAGGTGGTTGCTGTTTCCTTCATCCAGGCTTCACATGCAATTTTCCAGAGATGCTTCCCAGTGGTATTTTCAGCATATGCTCTGAACATCTCCTATGTACTGAGTCCTGTGTATTATTTGTAAAGTGTTATATCTTTGTGCAGCAGTGTGATAGTATATCCTTGCCTGTTTGCTATTTACAAAGTGCCATATACTTGTGCAGCAGTGTGATAGAACATCTTTGTCTGTTTGCTATTTACAAGGTGCCATATCCTTGTACACCTTGCAGGCATGTGCTGTTTCAAGTGCCACATACAAACTGGTGCAATCACCACTCTCCTTCAGTGATGGCAGTGTATTCTCACTTCCCTCCAGTGTTACCTGCACAACCTACTCCTCAGTGGATTTCCTTTCTCTGGTCTGCCACAGCACCTCTTTAGGAAACATCTCTATTGTGCTTCTCTGTACTAGTGGTACAGAGATTATATTTCCAGTAGGCCAAAGCAGTGTGTCTTTCCCTATTCCCACTCAGATTGGATCCCTGACCTGTGGACCACGACCTGCTTGCTGGGTGCAGCTGAAACCCATATCCCGCTTGGAAGGGTCACTGGTGAACACCTCCTGGCAGGTTAGACTCCGCACCCTAGGTCAGGTCTCGCTAACGTCCGATGCTTGTGGACAAGGAGACTGAACATCCAGGCCCCTCGCTCCTGACTTCTTCAATGATCTGGGACCAAAACTTCCATCCCCTCAGTAGGGACTCCAGGATACTAAATGTGACAATGGGCTTTCTTGTATCCCCTTGAAAAAAATCCATGGACGAAACATGTTGGGAATAGCAGTCTCTTATCCTATGAACTTTGATTCCTTTCATCCAGATAAACTAACAGCCTCCTCTTATTTATTTATTACTTATTTTATTTATTTTTACTATGTCCACATTATATTGAACCATGTACTGTTGTGCTATGTGATTATTACCTACTGTGTTTTTATCTACTGTCTATAGAATAAATTATATATACTTTTACACATTTCACTGTTGCACTTTACTTTTTTAATCGCTGCATTAATTATTAATTATGTTTAATATGTTTTACTAGCTTGTAAGCTATCCTATGCACTAGCACTTTTTGCAAACTAGTCATCCATATGTCAATCACATTTTTTTATATATATATACTGTATGTATATATATATATATATATATACTGTATATAGTTAGATAGGAAAGTTTGATTTTATTATAACGTCTTTAAAATATTTTGAACTACCTGTAAGCACTTTTGGGGATGTCGATGTTTTGTTAAAAAGGCACATGGAATTAATTATAGATTCAATACAAAGAACATTACATTTCTTTTTGTTGTATGTGTCCGACGATGCATTGTAACAGAAGTCAAGCCAATATACAAATATGCGCAGTTAAAGTAAAATCAAGTCTTGATTGTTACTCTGATATAATGTAGTTTATAGAAATATAGGTGCTGTTTACAAAATGCAATGGGTAAATACAAAACTTTTAGGGGCATATCCAATTGGCGGCATGAAAATTAAAAAGCCCACGGTGTGGGTTTTTTCCTGCAGCTGAGGGGTTTTGCTACTCAATAATGTGACTGAAAATGGGAAGTGGTGGTTTCTATAGGAATCACCACATCTTTTTTCTTGCACCTCCAGAGCAAGTCTGATTTTTCCTAAAATTGTCAATTTTAGGAAAAATAAGCTGGACTTTCTCAGGCACCCCCCCTCTCCTGAGCACTAACTAAGCTATTGGAAGTTTCCAATTATCTTAATTAGTCCTTAATTACTCACCTTCTGAAGCAGTGACTTCAACACCCAGCGTTGGGATCTGTCTCTTCTGCAGAAGGGTAGGTATGTTAGTGTGTATGAGTGAGTGGGTGTGTGCATTAGTGTGTGTGTGTGTGAGTGACCCCTGATGTGTGTGACCACCCTCCTGTGAGTGTATACATCGGTAATGGGTGCTGGGAGATCTACATCTCCCAGCAGCCCTTGACCTCCCAGCATCCCTGGAGCCTCCCAGCTGCCCCTTTTCCTGTGACAAGATGAAGGGGAGCCACTGGGAGCCACTGAGACTCCCGGACATGTAAGTATAATTTTTTTTCACATGCTGTGGGGTTTTCTGCTCTGAAAACCCTGCAACCACTTTTTTAGTTGGATACCGTGGATATCGGGAGTGCGAATACACGTGGTAATCCAAAATTGGGTGCAAGGTTTTTAACCTCACTAAACCTCACACCTATGGTGCCGGCATTGAAATTAGATTGTAATACAAAAATTTTCACATTAACAAATCTAGAATTGAATAAGGGATGACCAAAATAGTTATGTTAAATATAAGTTATGTTAAAAATGTTGCCAATTCTGATCGGTCATTTAAATTGTTGATTTGGTTTGTGATTCATAGGGAGTTAAACTAACAAAATCATTAAGTAATCAAATTATTGCAATAACAACATGTGTATTCTACTATAAATTGTTTTCTTTTTAATCAATCAATTAGTAAAGCAATAGAGCATAGCTGAGCTGGAGACTGATTGGATTGTCTTATGATTTATGCAGTAGCTTTAGGAAAGATGTGAAAGTTCTGCAGAATTAATGCTATCATATATTTATTAGAGTGTGTTGCTCAAATTAATAATAGATTCCTGCATCTGAATAGCTGAATGAAAGTCAAGAATAAACTGTGAGTTTAGAAGGATATGGAATGGTGAGATTTGGTCTATAGATAAAAAAAAAGCTAATGAACTATCCACCAGAGAGATATCTGAAGTTGAATATTTACCAAGGGGCATAATTATTATTATTATTATTAATAATAATAATAATAATAATAATAAATATTTCTGAGGGTTAACTAAAGCTCCACTTGGAAATAGTATAATATTCTCTTTCACTAGATCAGTTACAGAGTCTGTTAGGTGTGACCAACAAGTGACTGTAAACAACAGTAGCAATGAAATTTTGTAACTTTGAAAAATTCTGAATTAGTATTTTAGACTACAATATTTTAAAATGGGACAATAGATAACCCCACACAGTCTAGTCCCGTATAAGTTGATGGCCACATTAATATGTTGTAACGCTAAACTTTAGCAAATCAGTTGTGTAATTCTAGAGTCTTATTTAGAAATAAGAGGGTGATATTCTGTAACTTGAAATACAATGTATATTTCATTAATTCATGTAACATAGAATCAGTTACAGTAACCGAGTACAGTATTCAACTTCTCTGTTAGCAATACAAAATACTATTTTGAACTATTTATAATAGAAATTGTATTTTTCCTATGTTTGTACTTGGTGCAGAAGCAAAGATGGGCTGTATACACAATGAAGTTTGAATGCACTTTTTAATGTTCCATACACTATCCTATATTTTATCATAAACTAGACCCTGGTAATAGAAACCAATTAATTTTAATGATATTAAATAAAGATGTAAGTTTTAATAGATAAATACTAATTCCGTCCTTTAGAGTGCCACTTGCTAAAACTTGTTTGCATCTTTTTGTTTGGAATTGGGCAAAAATTAGGTTTAGTGGCAGCACCACCCCAAATGAGTAAAGAATGAAGGTATTGTTTTCAAATACGGATTAATATAAGGAGGGAGTGAACACAGATGTTTATGGGCCTGATTTAGCACGGATCGCAGCTGCGTAATCGCATGCAATGCCTCTGCAAAATATGCTAATGTCTGCCACCGCTCACCCGGCATAGAGACTACCACTACTGCCCTCCCGCATCCGTAATACCGCGCAGTTCTGCATATACATTGGTAACATAGGAGAACATTGGCCCCTCATGCACAATTACAGCAGGTCTGACCTGTCTCAGAATTTGCAAGTCTCATCGCACGCAGTGAGTACTCAAGCTGCGTAGGCAATCACAGTGGCTAATTTATGCACATCCATGCAACGGCATTGATACGGACAGGCACGCCAACCACTCTCCCGTCACCACCCCCAAACACTCACCTCCTGTCACTCATTCTGTGATGGATTCCACAGTGCATCTGTGATCGCAGTGTGATCGGCCACATGCAGCGCAGTGCATGTGCAGTATACAACAATCGGCTGATCTGCATACGTGGTTCCAATTGCAATCCATTCTGAGTCATGCCCTATATATGTATTACACATGTGAAACAGTGGTATTTTTAAAGTATAGCTAATATTTAAGGTCACCACCAATGCCAAAATCATAACTGTTACACTGAATTTTATGTAAATTTGAATCTGCCTAAAAAGGACTCTTAAGCGAGTATCACAAAATGCACTTAAACATAAATCCCCAAATAATTCAGTAAACCTACAGATAATCTAAACACAAAGAGGCTAATAATGCATCCAAAAAAGCTCTAAAAGGTGTCTGAAAAAAACAGTGAAGTTGGTAGATACAGTATGCTGGCTTATATACATCTCAGGATGCATCCATGTCTCCTACACTAACATATGCTCCAGATTTGTGACAGGTGTACAACAGATACATTTGCACTTAACTAGGTCTTATACAGTATTTGTTTTGATAGCAATAAACATATTCGCTATCAGATTTAATTTATTTAAAAAATAAAACACTAATTCAGCAGATCTAACAATCTATCTTCTGTACCAATAAAAGTTTCAAAATATTAATTTACAAAATGACACAACATAGGCACAGTTAATGAAGGAAGCAGGTCATCAGGCCTTTCAAAGTGAATTAGTGCTGGTGACCATCATCAGTGAATTCATTTCCACCTGCAAGTGTTATTGTTACTGATACAGTGCATCCGGAAAGTATTCACAACGCTTCATATTTTCCACATTTTGTTATGTTATAGCCTTATTCCAAAATGGAATAAATTAATTTTTGTCCTCAAAATTCTTCACACAATACCCATAATGACAACGTGTAAAAAGTTTTTTTGAGATTTTTGCAAATTTAATTAAAAAAAACCCACTAAGAAATCACATGTACATAAGTATTCACGGCCTTTGCCATGAAGCTCAAAATTGAGCTCAGGTGCATCATGTTTCCACTGATCATCCTTGAGATGTTCCTACAGCTTAATTGGAGTCCAATGACCCTAAGCACACAGCCAAGATATCAAAGGAGTGGCTTCAGGACAACTCTGTGAATGTCTTTGAGTGGCCCAGCCAGAGCCCAGACTTGAATCCATTTGAACATCTCTAGAGAAATCTGAAAATGGCTGTGCACCGATGCTTCCCATCCAACCTGATGCAGCTTGAGAGGTGCTGCAAAGATGAATGGGCAAAAGAAAGTATTGAGCAAAGGTTGTGAATACTTATGTACATATGATTTCTTAGGTTTTTTAGTTTTTAATAAAATTTGTAAAAATTTGAATCATTTTTTTTACACGCTGTCATTATGGGGTATTTTGTGTAGAATTTTGAGGACAAAAATTAATTTATTCCATTTTTGAATAAGGCTATAACATAATAAAATATGGAAAAAGTGAAGCGTTGTGAATATTTTCCGGATGCACTGTATGCACATCTGCATCATTGTGGGTCTCTGCCTCAATGGCCTCATGCACTTGCTGTACTAGGACTTTGACTGTAATTTCATTCCCCATTTCACCTCTTCAAGCTTAAAGAGATATAAATGTCATACATGACTTAATCTGCATATGGACCTAGGAGTATACTTTTTGTGTGGGCTAGGGTCAGATTCAGGGCCACATGGGCCTGGGGCTGAAAAAGTTCCAGGGTCTATACTGAGAAGGGGAGGAGCTGTGACCAGTGCAAAGTGGATGGGCCAGTGATATGTTCTGGTCATCTTCATGCTGCCATGATGATAGGCTAATTTTTATATGCAGACCTGGAGCTGTAGCTAAGTTTGCCCCATTGTTTATCTGGCCCTGATATGGGCATTAGCAGTACAAATTTGCTTATTTATGTCTACGGCCAACTCAGCATAAGCCCATGATATTTGCTTATATTTTGTTAGTGGCATACAACTTATGTAATAAAAGCATCAATAATATACTAAATAAAAAAATGCACTGTGTATATTTGGTCACTTCAGAAAAACTAGGATCTTCATAGATTTGGCAGATTAACTTGCAGTTTCATAAGTGTTGGAAATGCTCAAGTACAGCATTGGTGTACTTATAGCCATAGTTACCGTCTTTTAAAATGCTTTCTAAGACACCCCCAATAGTAAAGTTTAAAACCATTACTAAACTTCATAGCAAACTACTACATTTTAAATCTCCCAATTTGACTTATTTAACCTTCAAAATACAGTATATCAGCTACAGTTTAAGTTTTGAGACATCTGCATCACTGGTTTAAAAGCATAAGTAATAGTAAATGACAGTTTATGACAAATCACACAGTAAGAAAAATCTGATGTTATTAAGAGTGTACATACAGTATATTTATGCACAGGTATATTTATCTGACCATGCCTGCAGATTTGTTATTATGCATTACAGCACATTTAAGTCATCTCTAGTGTCCAGACTATACTTCAGAGACAATATTGTGCCTCTTGAAGGGCATAGCTCACAGCAGTCAAATGAGAAAGTAATAGGCTGAGTGTGGCCTCATTAGAAATTAATTTGCAATTCATGATTGCCACATAAAACATGCAAATTCACTATAGATTTGCAGGAAGCAAAATCAATGAGAAAATGTGGAGTTACAAGCCAAAGGAATATTGCAAACATACACTGCATCCAAATATTTGTTGAGAAAGAAAATTAAGTTCAATGATTTAACCTATCAACAAACAAAGGAATAATACCATACATTTAAAAATAGATTTTCCCCTTACGCTCAGATGCCAGGAAGCAATAAGACCCAATTCAAAACCTGCCTTTAAAACTATCAATAAAAGCAGAATCCAGCTAAAAATTTAAATGTACTCCAGCTACAGTAATTCTTATTAAAGAGAGTACAAAAATTGATCACATGTATAAATATTATAGTTTTAAAACCAGTCCTTCAAATACATCCCATTGGAGGCCCACACAAACCAGAAAGCAGCTGTAGGAATTTCATATGTGCCTCCTAAAGCAATATTACAATTTGCTCAATGAATTTATTACTTGGAAAAAAATGAATATGGGAGGAGCTCACTGCTAGTCCAGCATTGTTTGGGGAGAATGACTTTAAACATGCACCTTAGCCAATCATGAATGGCTGCTTCTTGTATTATATAGCGGGAGCCATGTTCCACCTGTATAACATGTGTCCTGCCTTCAATTTATAGTAAGACATCCCCTCCTCCCTTACCTCTGCAGTAATACATTTCCTTATACTCTCTATTGTAATAAACCCCTCCATCCTCCTCACCTTTGTAGTAAAATATTTCCAAATCTCCTCCAGTAACACTTCCCCCATCACTTCTGTAGTAACTCATGTCCAATCTCCCACATTTTTAGCATCACATTATCCCCAGAACATATGCATGCTATGGCACCCATGCCTACTGAAGTGCCAGGAAGGGGGAAGTCAGCATGTGGAGAAAAGTTCAAAGGGAAATGAAAATAAACATCATGAATGGTGTTGTAATGGGGCTTGAAGAGCCACCAGGGTGAATTCAACGGTTAGGGGTCCATGAAATTGTACCATGGAGGATATGTAATTGTATAAGAAGCAGAATTTAGGTAACTACAGTACACAGACTGAGTCCTGACCTTAGTACTTGTGCAATTTTGCCTGGAGAGCACACACACACAGGGGGTATTTAGCTTAGGATGGACTTGCTAATATGCAAATGCGGCAGAAGGTGTATCACACGCCATGCTGCATTTGTGATCCCAGCACTGCGAGTGAAGTCGCAGGCTGGGATTACCATCACGACCATCTGTCGCAATGGCGGACAGCACCGGGCTGCCAACCAGCTGAGTAAGCCTTAGAAAGGTTGCGAGGCCAACAAACTGCATCCATGGATGCAACCCCTGGCCTTGCCACTACCAGAAAATGGGGTGGACACGTCCCTGTTTCCGGGAATGCCAGCTATCCCAGCCTCTGCACCACCCCTTAAATGCCTCTGCCTCTCAATCAGGCAGAGTTGAAGTAGGGGCTGCATGCGATCATGCAGGACCTGTTCTGCAAATTTGTAGAATGGACCCTGTGCACACGCAGATTCCTGATAATCGTGAATCTGCATTCAGCATTGAACATTCATGCAATGCTCAATCAGCCCCATAGTTTGCAAATCATGGCACATCTCTTAAGGTGGTTTAGGTACCATGAGCATCATACCCCTCCCACATGCACACACACTTTAATTGTGTCATCAAGCTGTGGGGAACACAGCAACAATGGTAGGACTCCAGGAGAATTTCCTATTTTCTGGTCATCGTGTAGAGCTAACCAAGATTCCAGATTCTCCTGGATATTCCTGGAGAGTAAGCAAGTATTCCATCACTCAGTGAGAGGGGGAGTACCATGGTATTGGGGGGGGTGTAAAACATGTGAATAGGGACTCAGAACTGCACCCCATGAAAACTGCAAGTGCAAAAGTCAGCATGCCACCAGTTATGTAATGGAAGGGACTTCCACTGACATCCTCTCATCTGTGCTCCTTTCCTTTATCTTCAGAGGTCTATTACCAACATTGTCTGTAGGGGGAATTAAAGAAGTTCCAGTGCACAAGGTCTGCTTGCACCACACATGCTATGCTCCTGCCTGTAGCAGCACATTCTTATTGGCAGATCTGAAAAAGTTGTATTGGTGGCAGCAGTATGTGATGGAATTTAGTCTACTTAGTAGATCAGGTAACCAGATCTTAGGTTTATTAACCATATAGAACAGGTTTCCTGGGTAACACAGGGCTAGAGGTATTGTATACGATGCAGTATAGGATGCAGTTTATGATGTGTGCTCCAGCTAGGAACAGTGCCATAACTAGGGTAGTGTTACCAGTGCCAAGGCATAGAGCACCACAGGGCAGGGGGTGCTATTTGGGCCTGTCAATTTTCTTGTTTATTATCATTCTCACTTGTAGATTCCTCTTCTTTTATCTCCAGCATCTCCTGGCCTCCCCAATCTCTTCCCTGGCACTTCCCCATGAGGCCATTGCCCTTTTTCAGGTGCCTTTTTTTATGTCCCTATTTAAAAAATGGGGGGGATGTCAATACTCTCTCTGGCACAGGGCACCAAAAAGTCTAGTTATGGCTCTGGCTAGGAACATATAGGGGAATGAAGGTGGTGTGCGACACAGGTAAGTACAGACACCTGTGTCTGTACCTACAATGGTGGCAGTAGAGTATGCATGCTGTTTCTGTAAGTGCAGCAGTACAGTGGTAGCAGTGAAGTGGAACCAACATGGGTCTGTATCCTGCATAACACTGTCCCAATGGCAAGTAAAGTCTGGAGACTCTCAGGAGCATGTCCTTCCAGCATAGAGGACAGAGTTTAAGATGCATGGACACATCACACATTATAAGTAGTGCACAAGGGCCAGGGGTCATGAAGTGGAAGGGTCCTAGTGCCCGGACATAGAGACAGTGCTTGGTGTTCTCTCCTAACAATTCTGTGTCCTCTCCCAATTCTTACCAGAAATGCTATTGCTATCAGCATTAAAAATAATATACTGCAAATCTTTGTGTATCTAGCAAATAAAAGCATGGGGATTTTGTTCATATTTTGATCATAACATTTCAGCTTGTAGCTCGTCAGAGAGACACCAATTCTCTGCAACTACCCTAGCATGTATGCCCAACACACCATTAAATTGCAGTTAAATGCACACACCTCTCTGGTATAGAGGGTAACATCATTCTAAAAGGGGTGACTTGTGAGCTATACCCATCTAGGCCTTTTATAACCTTGACTGGAAGCAGCCATGATAGCACTAGGTAACATTTTGAAACAAAACAGCAATGAAATATGCCTGCGCTCAATTTTACCCATATTGTATATGGTACCCGCTGCATGGCAGTATTAATACCAAAATCAGTATGTATACAAAACAGAAATACCTTATCTATCAGCGCCAACAATAATATACTGCAAATCTGTGTGTTTTTAACAAATAAAAGTATCCTGACTATGTTCACATATTGTGCAAAACATTTCAGCTTGCAGTCTGTCATCAATAGATACCAATTCTCTGCAAGTAACCAAACTAGTGTGTATATATATAAATATATATATATATATATATATATATATATATATATATACAGTATATATATATATTCCAACACACCATTAATTTGCAACTCACCCCTCGGGTATCCGCATCATATACAGAAGTGACATCTAGACAGGGGCTGATACTTACTCTCTTGGAATGCTCCGTGCTGGTCAAAAATGTATTACATTTCTGTTTTTGACATGCAGAAGTAGGCAGTGTACACTTTAGTTTGAGACATTACAAAGTCATTCAGTTGGACAAGTTGACTAATTGGCTGGTCTGATGAAAAGTTGGTTAGATGTGTGGAATATACTTCATGATCATTTTGTTGGAAAAAAGTTACATGTGTGCTGCAGTAGTTGGGTGAAAGTTGGTTAGATGTGTGAAAATCTGAAGATCCACAATTCTTGAGGACAGTCTGCAAGACTAACCTCACTAGAAAATGCATAACTCTATCTATTTGCCCGTGCTGCTCGCCACCTTTGGAACTCTCTCCCTCTCCCCATCAGACTCTCCACCTCTCTACAATCCTTCAAACAGGCTCTCAATACTCACTACTTCATCAATGCTTTACAGCTCTCATCCTAACTTGCTGTTACATGCTCCCTCCTCCCTGTCTTCCCCATCTGTGTCACACCTGTTGTCTGCCTCTCCCCTTGAGAATGTAAGCTCTTGCGAGCAGGGCCCTCTACCCTCTTGTGCTTCTCCTTACTTTATTTTCATCTACTTCTTACCCACCATTAGGACACCTAACACTTGGTTGATTATGCTCTGTTGCTTATTTGGGTGTTATGGCCACCAATATATCAATGTATATTATCCATGTCCTTGTCCTGCATTGTATTGTATTGTACTGTACTGTAAGTCACTTTTTTTGGATATGTACTTTGTAAGGCACTGCAGAACACTTGTGGCGCAATATAAATAGTAATAATAATAATAATAATAATAATAATAATATCTACCCTGCAGGTGCACACAACTATTTAACATTCACTAACAGCCCCAATACACAATTCATCCACTCTCACGGTATTATATTTTGTGCTGTGTCATGCTCAAAATAATATATATGAACTTCTAAATGGCATTTTCTGAGAAAAGTTTATTTGGAAGGTGCAAATAAGTTTCTATTGTAGGCTGGTTTTACCATATCTAAGGATGAGATTATTGAAAATGCTCTCCAAAACTTTAATAACCACGTAACACCCAATAAAATTTGATCCCTACACACCTTCAAACTTATTCCAATGCAGTCCTGTAAAAAAAAATCTAGTTTTTATATGTACAATATAAGATGCACAAATGTGTCTAGTCTGCATTAGTCAAGGAATGTTCCAAACTACCCAGGTCCTGCCACAAATACTGTAAGTGCTGTAGCCTGCCATTGTGAAGGCTGCATTCTAAGGATGTCATCCCAAGAATACAGAGTTAAAATCAGAGTTTAAATCCCATCTCTCATTTATTCACAGGTAAAACTATCTTCCCCTTATATATCCGAGGTTTTAATTTCTCTCTGGCTACACTTTTCATACCTCAACAAAGTTTGTCCATCTACAACGGTGATGCTGTCTACAATGCAACACCACCTCTGTTAATTAATAATAAATGATAATGATCTGCACTGGGTTTCTATGTAGAAATTGTATGATATCTAACATATATTATAGAGCCATATTATGAGGTCACACATATTTAATATCCAAAGTTACTAAACAGTAAAATACACTGTGTTATCCATAATCTAAAACTTATAGAATAAACATAGTATGAAAGGGAGGAAGGGTAGAAGAAAACCATAAATGATACATATATATGAACAGTAAAATAAAAAGACTTATGGTGGGTACACACTGGGCGATATTACAGAGCGACTGCACGATTACGACTTCGTAATCATGCAGTCGCTCAGTAATCGTGCAGAAATCGTGCACTTTTATGTCGGAAACGACCAGCGATGCGCAATCCGCTGGTCGTTTCCGACATTGTCCATTGCCTGAACATGCAGCACAATCTGATGATAATGACAGATTGGCATGTTCAGGAATGATGGACAGTGCCTGCACTGAACGACTGATCGTTCAGTGCAGACACTACAGGGGATCAGGAACGACGGTACGATTTCGATGTCATAATCATACTGTCTTTCCTGATTGCCTAGTGTGTACGCACCTTTAGAAGGCCCTCTAATGTAAACAAACTTGTAGCAAATTGAAAGCTAAAAAAGAAAAATAAATTAATCCAAAATGTTGCAAAATGTAGCAGTCAATTCTAATTGAAAAACCTTTCTGCCAAAAAATGGATTATGCAATCAGGACTTAACTGAATCGTTGTTTAATAGGGAAATTCCCAACAGTCAGTACCAAGGACTTGGATATCCAATGCCAGGGGGTAGAATCACATAGTAGATCTGTGACAGCAGGCCCCCTATTTTATTCTGTCTGTAGCTGTGATTGGCTGTATTGTGGGGAAATGTAGTCCATTGCCTGTCTGAACTCTTGTAATGACAGGCATGCATGAACTACATTCTGCATTCTCCAAACTGTGTTTCAAGCCACATTCATTACTCTTCGTGAGTTGGGCAACAGGTTTAGGTTGTCATAGCTGCAGCATTAGTGACAGTTACAGCACTTGGACACTGTGCAGGTATGGTTGCTTCCCGGGACCCTGGGACAGGGGTAAAGGGAGACAATGGGAGACAATGTACAGTGTGGCAAGGAGACTGAAAGAGAGACATGCACAGTGGGCTTCAGGTATTAGAAAAAGGGAAAACTGGGGAGGGGAGAGAAGGAGCACACTGTTCAGTAGGGGACTGAGGAGTGGTGGGACTGAGTGAGTGGGACTGAGTGAGGGGGACACTTAGGAGTGGTGGGACAGAGAGGGGAACACCGAGGAGTGGTGGGAATGAGTGTCTACTGGGAGATTTTAATAGGGAGTGGCTGGAGACATGGAGAAAGCATCAGCAACTAGGAATTGGAAGTAAAGCCCCTGGGGAATCCGACTGGGAGATGCAGGATAATAGTTATTGTTTATTACTATTATTATTATTATTATTATTATATCCATCTCAAAATACTTTATATATAAAATGTAGCTATATTTTACGTTTTTTTTCATTTCTGAAAATATGGGGGCGAGGGAGGGATGCAAGTCCCTCACTCTGCCAGCGGTGCTCGGAACACTAGCTACACCCCCTGGTTGTTTGCTGTTACTTTTATCAGAATACAAAAAGTAAATATTTTCCTTACTTCGACTCTGGTGTTCGACAATCAATTTCCTTATAATAACTGGGGGCTCGTCAATTATTCATCATTGTGACATCTTGAAGGACCACTGTCTTCTGCAGATGGGGAGCGCGAAGGCTAAAAATAAGGTACTGTAAGCAGAAATATTTATTGCTTTCATTATTTTCCCTTGTGTCATGGCAGTCAGAACAATGCATTGGTAAGTATCATTGCTTGAAATGGACTCGTGAATGAAAATTGTTATATAATGCTGCATTGTCTGGCGTGAAAATTTTGCTTTACATGTCTTGGTCATTATTTCTACCAAATATAGATGATATGATGCAAGTCATGTGCATTGGCTCTGTAATACAGGTTGAGTCTCCCATATCCAAAATGCTTGGGACCAGGGGTATTTTGGATATCGGATTATTCCGTATTTTGGAATATTTGCATACCATAATGAAATATTTTAGGTATGGGACCCAAATCTAAACACAGAATGCTTTTATGTTCTAGATACACCTTATTCACACAGCCTGCAGGTCATTTTATACTATATTTTTAATACTTTTAGGCATCAAAAAAGTCTGTGTACATACATGAAATTCATTTATGTTTCATATACACCTTATACACACAGCCTGAAGGTTATTGTATACTGTATTTTAATGATTTTTTGCTTTAAATAAAGCTTGTTTATATTGAACCATCAGAAAGCAAAGGTTTCACTTTCTCAGTCATACTAAAAATATTCCGTAATTTGGAATATTCCGTATTTCGGAATATTTGGATATGGGAGACTCAACCTGTATTACCATTTGTTAGGATTATTGCAGGGTGTGCTTTGTGTTGTGTAGAGTGCTGTTTGAAATTTTCTATGTGTATTACGTGTCAGTGTGAGAAGCAGGCAGAAGCAGATACTTGTGAAACTGTTTAGGCTTAGGTATACATGTAAGCCTAGATAACCAATTTTTGATATCCATGACAGATATGTCATTTGTGTTCCCTGCTGCATGTCTCACACTCTCAGAGATGGTCTGTAGAATTTTGGAATTCTGGCTGAATTTATGTTTTTCACTGGGCTGAAACTGATCTTAATGAGACCGTGTCTGATCAATGCACCAAAAGAAGTATCCTTGTTTTAATGTGCTGCTGTCTGTGAATGTGTCCCAAGATTAATTTACAAGAAGAAAATAATTGGCAATAACACAACCAAAAAGAATGAAGTGTTAGTGTTGGGCATGCCCCAAGGAGTAGCATGTACTATTGTGAGTAGTATATGGCAATAATTGTGTGAAGTGCTGTATGTGTCAGAATAACATGACATGATGTAGGAGTGCTTGCAGCCATTTCCAGCAAACTGTACTTTTGATTCTAAAATTTTAGAGAACTTTGAGAAGGAAATCTTACAATTAACTACTAAAATAGACTAAAACAGTTGCAATGTGTCAATTTGTGGAAAAGAGGGAACTAAATGGAAAGCAAATATTACATGCAGCAACCAGTTCACAGTGTAAATAAAACATAAAATAGTTTTATTCAGTTCGGATTAGTTTGGATTTCTCTTATTGGCTATTCAAAACACGTGACAGCCGGATAGCCAATATGATGCCGTTTTTGAGATCCGAACATATCCGAGTAAATCCGAGTAAAATCAGACCTCACATCTCTAATTTAGACACGAAGATCTAAAAACAATGAAGTCACATTCACATGCTAAAATACTAGTAGCATGAACATAGAGGGTAAAAATCACATGTATAAAACTTTTTATATGTAAGTCAAGAGTAATTATCATTTCCACAGGTGAAATCCAAAGCAATAAAATTGATGATGGGATAGAGAATATACCTGCAGCTGTTTGCAGTCCCTCCAGAGTTTTTGGTGAATGCCTCAGTGGATGGTGAATATGCTGTATTAGGACTTCTGTGGAGTTGGATATAGGTCTTTTGTGGTTACACAGCAGCTTGTGCAGCAAAGGGATATATTCAGATCCCTCCTGCTGAGTTTACTTACCTCCAGCGTCTCCTGTGCTCTTCATGGGTATGCCGGTGGAGCTTGTGCTGCAGGAGCACAGGGGAGAAGGATACACTCAGGAGCAGTGGGGGGTGGGGTCAAGCACTGGTGGCGGGTCAGCAATGGCCATGGTCAGGGGTCAAACACCAGTGTTGGATCAGTGGAGGCCGTGGGGGGGTGGTCGGGGGTCAAATACCAGTGGCGGGAAATGAAACGAATACTGGCCACTGTTAGAGGAGGGGGGTCAGAACAGACACTGGCAGCTGCAGGGGGGTGGGGATTAATGACAAAGCGGTGGCACCATGGCACAGTACAGAGGAGGCTGTGGGCACTGTAGACGGGATGACAGCTTCTTACACTAATATATGTTAGTATTATACCATACCAAAAAAGCAAATGTCATTACAATGTTAATTTAATTTAGAACATGATACAAAGTAATACAATGAACTTTATAACACAATTTTCAATTTTGAAAACAGTTATATGTACTGAACTATGGGAAAGTACATTTCTTAGTTTTGCACAATATCCAATAGTACTTTGTTTGGAAGCCTTTTGCTGCAATTACATACCTCCCAACATTGGTGGCCAGTGGGTCGGGACCCTTGACATGCCTAAGGTCCATCCACATCAGGAAAGGGGGTGGGGCTTAGGGAAAAGGGGCGGGGCATCACAGCACCCTCGTTGCCATCACTGTGGGGGTGTTCCCAGCTCCGAGATGCTAGGCTGCCCCCAGGCTCTTTCTGCACTGTGAATAGATGCTATATGCATGAGCACAGTGTCTATCCACCCGCTGCTCTGTGTGCTCACCTGAACTGCCCCCCTTCACTGCAGGACACTGATGTATTTGCTGCCATTTAAAGTGGCAGTGATAACAAAAACTCATCCCACACCTTTTGCTGTCATATATCTCAACAGTATAACACTAACTGGATGCTTCACAGTAGGTGTTGTGCACTCAGGTAGCAAATCTCCAATTCTACTGTGGACATATTCATTCCATCACTTCCAAATATGGATATTCTGGCTTTGTCACTTCAGGTGACACTGTTTCATTGTTCTTCTGACCAATTAATGTTAGCACATTTTAGTCTTTTCTGCCTTTGTTTGAGAGATAAAAGCAACTTTTTGCTTGGAATTCTGGCATTTAATGTAAAATATTGAAGTCTGCGTCGAGCAGTCCTGGCACAGTCACGTAAATCATTTTGAATTGCCTTAAATGATTGTCTTCTGTCACTCAAGTACAGTTTATTCATTCTTCTATCACAGTATGGTGTTGTGGATCTTTTAGTACCTTTACCAGTTTGGTTTTGAATTGACTGAGTCTGTTGATACTTATTCCACAGTTTTGAAACGCCTCCTTTGGTTACCTTCTTCATGTAAAATAGTCAACTCTTTTTACTTTGCTTGTCATCCTAATTAAGTTACATATCTTTCTTCAAGAAATGAAAGTAAAAGATGCATAAAAAACAGCGACCAACTTAGTGATAATCAAACAACTAAATAAGATGTTTTACTATCAATTTTGGTAGAAACAAATGTGCTCCCTATCTTTATTTAGCTATACCTTCTTTATGTAATAAAGATAATTCTTTGCAGTGAACTGCATTATATTGTGTATACAATTATCTTTCCAGTGATCTATACCTTCATAGAATCTTCTTTAAAAATAATGCAGTTATACGCAATTAAACCCTAAAAACACACATTTTCCAAAAGACTTCCACAATTTTGGCCACATAAACCTACAAAAATATTTGATCACTTACTGTAATTGATTTGTTTGCCAGCGTCTTTCTTTCAATAACCATCCCAAAGTGCATTCATCTTCATCTTATAAGGGGCAAACAACTCGCCTCGACCCTTATTATATCCAACCTCAGCTATGTAAAAAAAAGTGACAGTTCATCAGGTAAGGAGGAAGATATGATTATGGCTACAGTGACCACTGTTAGTACGAGAATAAAGGATTCATAAACAAGGACATTTATTATAGATGCACATTACCCAGACACTGCCAAATGCAGAATGCAAAACGTAATCCAGTCACAGTACTTAGCCTAGTATATTCCCCCATACTCTCCATGTTTGTTTTAAGTTCACTGCACAAAAGATTAAAGACAATCTGTAAGTTTATGTTCTGTGTATTTTGTGTCCATATAGTCATATTCTATTCCTGTTACCAAATGGGTTTAGTATATCCTATTGTTCAATTTGCATACGGAAAATAGTTTTTCTGTGATGACTGAATGAGTATGCCTCCTGCTCCCTTTTACAGTATAAAGTTCTCATAGGCATTCCATTGCTATTTCATTGCATTGAATACTTGTAGACATATACAGTACATAGGTTTATTATCATACTTCCATGCATTTATTAACATTCATTTTATGCAGCATTAACTAATAACAATTGCACTTTCTGTTGTGCGTAATACCTTGTAATACACACACAGAAGAATGACAGAGTAAGGTCATGCAGGTAACAATGCTGCATTCCTGCTGAAGTATTTTAAGACCAGCAAAATGTGAGCTGCTGTACATGCATGATATTGTACAATGTTGTCCGAATAAGGAATTTATTATTACTGTCTAAAAGATATGACTGTGACTAGAATTTTCTTACATTAGCCTGATAACTATGTGAGACAGGAAAACTCCAGATATAAATAGAAGGCTCATATTTAATTGACTGTGCTGACTAATGATATGATGTATTAGTTTTGGTTTGCCTTATTTCAAATCCTATCTTCACTAGCAAGCAAAAAACTAACCCTTAATAATATTTGCATGCAAAAAACTATTTAAAAGACTCCATGGAGTATTATAAATATAAGTGCTTCTATTTTAATGCTCAGTATTTCAAATTTGCGTAGTAAAAATGTTTTTGAAAATGATGGTAATATTTTTCTGGGGGGTGGGTTGTTTCACACAGTGTCAAATTAACTGTCAATAATGCTTCTTTTGAACAATGGTAATACACTTTTCCTCTACCTGCATACACTCCTAACAACTAAATTTAAGAAAATTAAGTTTGCATAATAATAGTTTCAATGACCTGGGCTATTTCTCCTATAATTTCTCTCTAAAGGAAATATTTAAGATATGAGATATGTTGGTGTACACACACATTCTGTGCTTACAGTTATGTATCCCTAATGCTAAGAACACAGAGTATAATGGGTAACAAATGGTTCTCACTGTGGCAGTTTATGAATACTCATAGGTACATTGGAGATACAATATTGTCTGTTTATTTCTGGGGGGGTGGCTACATACTAGTTGCTCTCGATATTTTTTTATTATTTTATTTGTTCCATGGGCTATGCTATGTCTCAAAATGAGGGATCCGTGGAGCTTTAAACTCTACTAGTGGTTTTAGGTTTCACAATTACATAAAGGTATAAATAATACTAAGGTATAAATAATTCCTAATACATGTATGCATTAATACATACACATTCACATTGGTAAACAAGAACTATATAAACACAAACAATGGTTATCTACATTATGTGTATTACTCATTTACTGGGGAATGATGTTAAGTTATTTGTTGTTATACTATGTCTAGTTAGGTGTCCTGTTATAAGTATGTATGCCTTGATAAGCTTCCACTACTCACACAAGTACTTCAAGCAATTGAGGAATAAAAATTAATAGATATGAAAAAGTTCTGTACTCCACAGAAAGGAGCCATTTGGAGGTTGAAGGGATGTCTGAAAAATACCAATAGTATGTGGAAAGATGGACGAGGTAGACCAGTGGCTTCAAAATCAATCCTGCCAGCACTAGCTGAAGCAGCGCATGGAAAAACTCATGTGGGAAGATAATGTATGTGTAGAATGATTGGAACTACTGGTATGCACTGGGATACTGATCCTATGCAGAAATGAAAGCAAATTGTTGTCTCATATGCATGATAATGAATCCAGGTAAGATGACTCTAATGCTCATCACACAACCCACCAACAACAGGACCATTCCAGAGACTACAGATTTACTTTATACAAATGCCAAAAGTACAAAATTTATAAAATGCATTGACTTACATCAATGTACTCTAGTGATGGTATCCCATGAACAATAGAGAATGACAGAGGTACACCTTATTATGGTAAAGGTGTTTCCATCAATGAGCAAATACATGGGGATAGAAAGTGTTACCCATTCCATATTGGCCAGGGGCAAAATTGAGAGGACCAATGAGATCATAAAGAACAAATTAGCAAACGAAGTAGCAGAAAATGAGCTGGCCAGAGGCTTTATCTCTGTTATTGCATAGTCTATGCATCACCCAAAAGTCACCACTGTATCTTTCTCTCTATGAAATACTGTTTGAAAAGTTACCCAATTTGGTTGTAAATTCTCCAACAAACATTTCTCTTTCACATGATTTATCCAAGGCTTTGAGGATGTCTTAAACTTTCCTGCATACTTCCATATTTCATAAGCAATCAACATCTGATATCTGATTTGTGTTTGATACTGGATAACAGCAGAACTATTCTAGATGGTTAAGAGAAAATATAAACTAGGATTGTTGAATAGAATCTAAACGCATTTGTATAATAGTCATTTTATATTCAAGTATATATTACATAGTTAAGAATTACAACAGAATGTGTTTTAAGATGGTTTCCACATTCTGTAATAGCCTTGGCTGTTGCAATCAGTATGGAATATTACTAAGCAATCTTGTTTTTGTAACATCATTTGTTTTTTACTAATGCAACTGCTGAGTTGTTATCATTAGTACCAGTGCTCAAAGTGGAAATTTAGAGGTTGTACTTCTCACCCCCACACTTCTCCCTGCCTGCTCCCTTCTCTCACACCCTACCCGTCTCACTGATTTCCTCTCTTTCACCCCATACAATACTAACTGCCTGCTTCCATCTGTCTGCCTTATCTCTATTCCCTCTCTCTAAATGCCTGTAACCTTCACTGATGGAATGGAGCCACTGGATCATCGGGTCTTCTTGTTTGCTACAGTAGTGCACTGCAGTTTAATCTGACACCACTGCGAGCCCCGTGCTGGCTGGCGGCAAGAGAGCCCAGTGATTGGCTGGCAGCCAGAGAGCCCCATCATTGGCTGGTGGCCAGTGCATTACTTTACAGTACAACCGGGACCTGATACTCTGTCCTGGCTACATGCCAGTGCCGCCACTGATCAAGATGTGTCCCCTGCGGGATACATCTTGCACATTGCCACCGATGTTCCAGCGCTGGGATTCCATACTTGATCCCAGCAATGGTACATTCTCTTCTGCGGCTAAAATGAAGTGGGGCCGGGAAGTGGCGGTATGTCATACTACTGTATACTGCCCCACTTTGACCACTGATTAATACACAGGTGTCAACAGCCAAGAACTTTCCAACCATAAGATGCCAACACCTGAGATTAGAATAATCAAAATAGACATAAATCAAACCAAAGTTATGTTAATAACCTAAGGATGAGGACTGTGTATTTCCATGAAAAGTAAAAACTCAAGACCTATTCACAATTGGACTATGTTACATAATAAAATCTTGTGGACAATAATAATTGAGACATTGTTCTTTAAAATATATCTGTTGATTTCCAAGAATTTAGGTGGTATGCTATGAATGCTAATGAATATGCATTAAGTTATGTAGCTTATAGACAATAAGTATCATAAATGTAGATGGTATGTGATGCTTGTGGATTGAAGCCCACATGAGGCATTGCCCGAGGTGTTACATAAGCAGGCTGGGTTGATTGCTGTTTCTTTTATCAGAATACAAGAAGCAGGGGCATTTTAAGAGAAGAGAGGGCCAGTGTGCAGACTCAGTGCAGGCCCCCTCCTCTCTGGTTGCACTCTGGAGACTGTAGAGAGGTAAGTATAACTATATATAGGTACATGTGGAGCACATCTGAAATAAAAACATTCAGCTCAGGAAGGATGGCTCTACGGCTGCATTTAATGGCTTACTATGATCACTGGTCCTGTATATTGTAGAATTATGACACACAATACACTTTGTATGATGCATATTAAAGCTGGATAAGTACTAATTCTGCCCAGACTGGCCACACTGCCCTTTGCTCAGCATATCGCTAGAAATACACTGTTTCAGGTGTATTTTTTGTGTATGGTTAGTTTACTTTGCAATCAAGACTGCATCAGCCTAAGCTTCAGAGCCACCAGTCTCCTACACTAAACTGCAATTATAATAGACAGGGCTTCTACAGCAACAAACAGAACTACCAGTTTGGTGAAGAAGGTTATCATTCTTAGGCTGCAAAACTATAAAAAGCTGGATTCGAGACAATCAGAGGAGAATGTCAATCCCGTGGTTGAGTCTACCATAGTTAATGAATAGCCTGTCAGCAGTATTTTGCCACCTGTAAAGGAGACAGACATAGTCCAGGCATGGCGTGTTTGTTCCTGCAAGTAGTTTTTATAGATATACAGTAGGTATATAAGAGAGCAGTGTGCTCCGGCACTGTCTCCTTTCTCTACTATACATGCTGTGTGCTAGGATCCACAGGCAGAGGGAGGTGAGACCTCCAACCTGATGATGTCACTGCTAGGCTACTGCTCACAAGCTGGTGCTATCTTTACTGTGTAGAGTGTCACAGTACTGTGCAGATGCACAGTACTTAGCACCTGAGGTGAGACACCTAAATACCACTCAGTAATTAGATAATAGTCTACAACAAATGCGCTCCACAGCTGCTGCCACCTCCACACCAAAAAAGCAAATCAACCAAATGCTTTAAAAATACTACAACTCAAAATAACTCTTAGTATGAAATATAGAAGCACTGCTGTTTTTTATTGTTCAGCTGGAATCACCTTATATTCACAGAAAAAAAGCCTCCTTCACAGAAATAATTAAAAAAATACTATTCTCCCATTCTGCATTTTCCACTTTGTTACAAAATTTCCATTCTATTCAAAGATCTCAAAGTCAGAATGGAAGCAAAAGTATCCGTCCTTCAATGTGTATGGAGAAAACTTTTACCATTCATTTATCAGAAGAAAAAACGAATATCCTCATGTACCATCACAAAAAAAAGTTACTTTTTAGTTCATTAAAAGTATATAAGAAACCTGTTCCTGTGTCTACTTCCAATTCCTTATTATGTTTGAGTAAACAGTCACATACAGAAAATTACATGACAAACAAGGAGAGCTCACCGTACCCATGGAGGCCAAGATGCTGCAGTATTGTACTCTTTGCTAGATGTTTGCCCGGGACTCTGGTACTTATCCACTGCTACCTCTCCCTTCTGGGTCTAGGGACTCTCTCCCCTTGTATACACTTGCCAACTGATATTTTGCTAGTGCCTCCCACTAGCTGACCATATGCTGGGATTCTTGGTACTAGTATGTGCTGATGGCTGGTGTTATATAGAGACTCTCGCTATTACTCACTGTCCGGAGGCTTCCAGCATTCCTTTTTGCTGCCGGTAGATGTACTTCTCCTGTCAGGGTTTAGCAGATCCCAGCACTTGTGTGCGCTGCTGTCTGCTATTTATAAAGTGACAAAGGATTTTCTAAAAATGTGGACCGGATCCAACTGCCAGTGACGCATTTCAACCCTTGCACGGGTCTTTGTCAAGGCTCAGGTGGAGATGGTCTGTAAATTACTTTATACCCTCCAAGGATCTGATACACTCATTCCTGACGTATATATAATTATACACATTACAGGGTTCTCTTAAAAAGATAGGCTATTCATTCAAATTATAAAGCGTCGAAGCAGGATAGTTCGCTGAGACAGAATCTGTTTAAAATTAAATCTGCACGACGCCATTTTGCACATGGCAACAAGATGCCATTTTGCGACTGGCCACCCAGCGCCATTTTAGCGAATCTCACACATAAATACATATAGCGATGCTATTATTTAGCATCATGCGATTCCCACGCAATAGAAAGATGTTAAAAGTCCTCATTATATAAATACAGACAGTTACTAAAACATATAATATGATCAACCCTGCAAAACACATACCATGGTGTACTCCACAAAACACGTAGTCGCACAGTGGTAACTAGTGTCTTTTCTCAATACCCCAATACTTACACACTGCACACTTACATAAAAAGGTTCCCTAGCATTAAGGTTAATATTTATGGTTTTAGTCAGTATCAGTAATGTTATGAAATACATGTTATTTGATATCTAATGTTTAGTGCATGATAAGTAGACCATGTTTGGTGTCATTCTAAACCACTGCGTCTTTGCAGATTTTCGGTTTCATCAGTGAGGAGATCGCAACATGTGTCTGCAAATTATGGATCATAGAGAGATAGGCATTCAAATGTAACCTGTAATGCAGCCAGGTTAGAAATGTTATGCAGCCGGAAAATGGACACAAAGTGCTGTTGGAGGCTGGATTGTGACCATATGAATTGACCTATGAACTGTACTGTAACAGAAGAACCAGGAAGAAGAACCAATGGAATCATGCCAAACTGTTCTATTGTATTGCCTATCTCTGTAAGAGTATATATGCAGGTTCTCTGAAACTAGATGCTAGTCATCTTGCTTTGCTGTTGACAGAGGTTTCATCTTTGATGCTGGGATCTGGATCCAGAGCGTGTGCATATGTAACGACTGTACCTTGTGACTGTATAATTTGTTTGCGCTAATTGTATTTAGATCACAACGTGTAACTATCTGTTTTTATGATGAATAATAAATTTTTGTGCTTTGGAACCACAATCAAAGTCTGAAAGCAATTATTTCTTGTGCAACTCATAACGCTAAATAGTGACAATTTTAGAGTGTATAGATAGGTAGGAATCGATAAAAGTAAATTGTATGTTTGTAGGGTCTTTCAATACCTCATTTAAAATTGTGCTTATAAGATAACATTTTAGAGAAACCACTTAAGATCAAATACCTCATTTAAACCTTTTGGTTCTAAAGTTTCTAACTCGTATATTCAGCGCATTACTGCATGGGCTAAAGCTGCTTTTACATCCTTGTGACTCCAATTACCTTTAACCTGTTCTATTGCTTTAAAGCTAACTATGTCTTCTACTGAGCAACTGTGTTGTGATTTAAAGTGGGCAGACATCAAACGTTTCTTATATGTTCTCCCATCCATACTTTCAGGGGTCTGCTAGTCCACCCTACATATTGTTTCATGCATTTACATTGTATTAAATACACAACATTTACACTATTACAAGTAAGAAATTGGTTTATAGTATATTCTCTATTGGCAGAGTTAGATGTAAAAGTTTCTACTTTATTGCTCCCTTTGGTTCTGTAATTTCTACAGCCAATGCACAGGCTACATTTAAAAAAACCTTTAGATTTAACCCGTGTTCCCATGTCTTGGGCTGGTGGTACTGCACTTTTGACCAGAATATATTTTATGTTCGGGGCCCTTTTGTAAATAGTAGTGGTTTTTTCTAGTATTATATTCTTAAAAATTGGGTCACCTTTCAAAATTGCCCAATGCCATTTTAAAATGGTTTCAATTTTCCCATAATCCTTGTTTAAAGTGGTGATGTGTCTCTTTAAAGAAAAACTGATTATTTTTCAAAATGAAACCAATACCTTCTAAAATAAATGACTGTACATTTATGTCTATTGATTCCTTCAATAATGCATCTTGAACTGCCTGGAAGCCCCTATCATGCTGAATGATAGTGTACAGTGACCCCCCGACGGCAGTGACTAATAGAACTCCATTATCCCATTTGACTTCTTTTAATTTATTGATAATATCCACCGTATCTTTAAGATACACCTTTCCCTTACATGCAATAGAATGTAAGTGAGAATCAATAGTTTTTGAGAGATTAGAAGTGACTGAACCCACTCCAGCACTATTTGTCATAAGGGAGGGTCATTTTTGTCTTTATGAATTTTTGGAAGACCATGTATAAATGGCAACATTGGATACTCAATTTCTTAAAATTCTCGCTCTCTTTGTGATAGAATACCATTCTGGAAGTATTTGTCTAATAAAGTGTGCATATTTTTCTTTATATTTTCCAAGGTTTTTTTTTCTTAGGGTTGTATATGTATTAGGATCTAATAAAAAATCCTTTAAATTTTTTTCATATATTTCTGTATCCATGATAACCCGCCTTTGTCTGCGGGTTTGATAGTTATCTTTGGATTTTCTTATAAACCTTTTAGTGCATTTTTTTCTGCTTTTGTTAAATTAGGTTTGGTTTCCCAAGCCTTCCCTTCTGCACATTTTCTCCAGATCCTCAATCACTGACTTCCCATATGTTTCTATGAAACACCCTCTACATCCTACCGGATTGAAAGTTGATGTTCTTTGAAATGTAGGTCTTTCTATTTTAACTCCATTATCCCCATTTTCTTTGTGAAAAAAACCTTTTTAGAGATAATTTTTCTTTGAAGGTCCACAAATAATTCAAATGATTTAGCAGTAGAGTTTGTAGGGGCGAACTTTAAGCCCTTCCTCAAGACCCGCTGTTCCAACTCTGATAACGAATGCAAACTAATTTTATATATTTTCGTATCCTCACTTTGTTGTGTTTGATCTTGTTTTTTGAGAATTTCCTTCACTTTATACTGGGCTTTTTTAATTTAATTTTTTTCCTTTCTAATTTTAACCACCACTTTTCCTCATTTCTTACTTATTTTCTTCTTCTCTAGTACCTTCTCTAAGGTCTTCTTTGTAGGTTCTAATTCTGTTCCTCCCTAAAAAAACACCTCCATCATTAAAGTTATTATCGTCATATTCACTCCCTGTTTCCCTCAGCATATCAAAACGGTTATATACCAGGATTTGTGAGGAATATTTTTTTATTTCTTACAGATTCTACATATCTTTGTTCATGAAAGGGGGTATTTCTATCATAACCCCCAGGAGAAAAAAAAATTCTTTCCATTCTCCATTTTCCCTGTTTCTCATATGAAACTCCTTGTTTCTATGATACCTAATTTTTCTTACACTTATTTTTAGGAGCTGTTTTACTAGAAAAAAACTCACTTTTGTTCCTTGCTTTCTCAAGTTTTGCAAATTGGGGAAAATCCTCTATGCTATCGTTCCGACCCATGGAATGGGTATTTAATAATTAAAAATTTTGATATACTACACCTTTTAAAAAATCCTCCTTTTCCCTTTTGATTTTCTTCTATTTTTTCTTTATTACATCCTGCTCATTTTTTCAATTTTCATCCCCTATTTACCTTTCCATTTTTCCTTGTAATCCTCCAATTCTCTGAAAGGTTGCAGCAGACTACTTAGGACTTATATTTCTTTCTCTATTATTATTAGGCTTTTTCTCCTTTCTTCCACAATAATTCACATTAAGGCACGTGAACATGAGTCCAACATCTTATAACACACCTGTTTAAATGTTTCGGATCCAGAATAAAAGGTAGGTAATTTTTTGATGCGTAGTCCTCGTGGGATTAAGTTGTTAACAACATAGTTCTCCAAAGTCACAATCTCCCACCATAAATTACTTTCTTAGTAACTTTTGTAGCTTTTTCATTGTTCCCTCAAGTTCCTCATCCATTTTACTATTTGATACATAAGTTTCCTTAAAGATGTTCCTTGCGATGTTCTTTCTTTCTTCTCTAAAACTGAACATACTGATGCTGCATACAGAGTCCAAATGTTTGAAAAAACAGATATGTAATTAGATCTTAGACTCCAACAAATGTGCTCCACAGCTGCTGCCACCTCCAGATCAACCAAATGCTTTAAAAATACTACAACTCAAGAGAACTCTTAGGGGTAAATTTACTAAGAATCGAGATAGGTCAATTTTTTTTTAAACTCAATTTGCATTGCCTAAACATTGCATTGTTTTCTCACTGCAAATCTTGCCTGAGGTAGCAGCCTGCACATATCAGTGAGCTATGCGCTTGTGTTGTACCTGTAAAAAACTTGGTTTATTTTTTATAAAAATAACGTGAGGTTCCCACACCAAAACACTAACCAGCCACAGACTTGCCAGCCTGTCCTGGTACCTAAAATTACGGGGAACAAAATGAATAGGGTTCATCCATAAATTAAGTACCATCACCAGGCAGCAGGGACAGGGCTGGTTTTAATTATAGGGGCAAACAAATTGTGTAGGAGTACACCTATATTTAAAACCAGCCCTGGGCCCTTACTAGCGGGGGGCTGATGCCACAGCCAGGGGAGCCTTTTCACTGGGCCCCCCTGCTGCAGCATCATCCCTGACCGCTAGTCAGCCCAGGCCCAGGATCCCTGGGGAGTTGAGTACCCCTCCAATCAAGGGGTACCCCTCTCCAGGGCACCCCTGCCTAGGCTGATAGCCCGGGGCTATCCCCGCCACCCCTGGGTGGTGGGTGGTGGGTTGATGGTGTCAGTGTTGTGTAAAAATAGAAAAATCAACATTGTCTTTCCAGTCGAACTACAGGTGCCAGCAAGCCTCCACCACATGCTGGTACTTGGAGAGCCACAAGTACTGGCATGCGGGGCATTAAGGGCCTGCTGGCACCTGTAGTTCACCTGTAAAGATATGAATAAAAAAACACTACACACACCGTGAAATTAAAGTTTCATTACACCCAATCATACACACACAGACTTACCTGCTGCCAGATGTTCACGTCCCCTTGTCAATGTAAAGTATCCAAGTGAAAAACCTGAAAGAAAAAGCCAATACTCACCCTTATGTCCCACGACGTTCTCCGCATATATCCAATTCTGTTGGTGGACACACTGTAACAGCAGGTATTATCATCATGCTGTTACAGTCTTGCTAATGAGTTCAGTCTCCCGGCCGCCAGCCAATCAGTGGTGGCTTCTATTAGCGGCCGTTCATTGGCTGGGACCCACGTGGACTTAGCCAATGAGCGGCTCCATTGTCATCTCGACCAAACTCAATTCTTTGTAAATTTACCCCTAAGTATGGAATACAATTGTGCTGCTGTTTTTTGTTGTTCATCTGGAATCACCTTATATTTACAGAAAAAAACCTCCTTCACAGAAATAAAAAATACACTATTCTCTCATGCTACGTTTTCCATGCAAGGGGTGAAACACATCAGTGGCAGGTGGATCCGGTCTACAATTTTTAGAAAATCCTGTGTCCCTGTATGAATAGCAGACAGCGGCACACACAAGTGCTGGGATCCACTAAACACTGGCAGGAGTAGTACATCTACAGGCAGCACCTCGAAATGCTGGAAGCCTCCAGACAGTGAGTAATATCGAGAGTCCCTATATAACACCAGCCATCAGCACATACTAATGAAGAGAATCCCTGCATATGGTCAGCTATATGGAGGTTCTGGCAAAATATCAGTCGGCAAGTGCATACAAGCAGTGAGAGTCCCTTAGACCCAGAAGGGAGAGGTAGCAGTGGATAAGTACCAGAGTCCCGGGCAAACATCTAGCAAAGAGTACAATACTGCAGCATTTTGTCCTTCACAGGTCCGGTGAGCTCCCCTTGTTTTTCATGTATTTTTCTGTATGTAACTGTTTGCTCAAACATAATGAGGAATTGGAAATGGACACAGGAACAGGTTTATTATACACTTTTAATGAAATAAAAAGTGACCTTTTTTTGTATGGTACATAAGGATATTCAGTTTTTCTTCTGATAATTGAATGGTAAAATCCCTACACATTGAAGGACAGATACTTTTCTTTCCATTCTGACTTTGAGATCTTTGAATAGAATGGAAATTTTGTAACAAAGGGTTGGAGACAGATATCAACCGTTTTGTAGTGGAAAACGCAGAATGGGAGAATAGTGTGGTTTTTTTTGTTTCTAGGAAAGGAGCTTTTTTTTCTGTGAATATAAGGTGATTCCAGCTGAACAACAAAAAACAGCAGCACCACTGTATTCCATACTAAGAGTTCTTTTGAGACCTAAATACCACTGTTTACCCAGCAATACCACTATTCAGATTACTGCTGATACTGCTGTGACTTGTTACCCTGTTGATATCAATAATCCCAGCATCCTGGTTAAGGGCTCTCATCATGGCTTTTACTATGTGTGCAGTTTACATTTGTAAAAATCTAAATTAAGTAAGCATGCCAAAATAGGTTAATTTTTTTTAAAATATTTATTTTTTTGACATTGCTTCTTTATAGGGCTTTATTACACGTGTCACAAGGCAAGATGCACTATAATGAAAAATGCAGTCAAATCTCTGAAAATGCAGTTTTCGGAAGTGTGACTGCATTTCCCACATGCACCTACTATAGATAGCATTGCCTAATAGAAGCTTATGAGCTTCTTTTCTAAATTTACCCTAATAGGATCCCTCCCATGGTCCTCTGCAGCTCAGAGGGACTCCTGGGTCTTAAAACCGGAAGTCCCCACACCACAAACGTCTGCTCTTATCAGAAGAGTTGTCCTTTGCTTAAATGATCATGCATACGGTTTTACTAAATGCTGGTATGTATGTGATCATTGGCGAGAAGCATTGCATCCAAAATGTGATGCTTGTTGCATCCTGACCCCTAGTGAGAAATACACAGTCCTTTAAAAGTATATCTGCAAAGTATGAAATGTGTTCAGTTACAAGTATGGAATTACTCCTGATAGCCAGAAGCTCTTGATTAACTGTAAGGTTTTAGTACTTTTGCAGCAAGTACCAAGTGGTCCTTGACAAGGAATACCCCCCTCTAAATGTGTTTTGTCCACAATTTTAAAATAATATTATTTTGCAAAAAAGAAAATCTCATTTTCAGGTGTGGATGTAAAATGTCCAACAACTTTAAAGTAAAGTTACTAAAATAATATTACAGGAAGCGGAGGACAAATATTTGGCTTTACACCATACTAAGACCCCATACTAAGTTTAATGAAATGATTATCCTTGCTTAGGACACATATTTTTACAACTTTACAAATAAGGAATTCTATCAACTGAAATCTGCACTTTGGCCATAGAAATCTTTTTTAATCAATGATTACATGACTGGAAGGTGGCATGTCATATAGAAAGGCAGCAAAACAGATTGATAACAGCACAAAAATCCATGTATCTGATTTATTTGGAAAAAGATTTAGGTGTATATTCACTTAAGTGTGCATTATAATAAGATAATGTACTGTATATTTGCATGTCTGTGAAATTTGTTTGCAGGATCTTTCTGAAGTGCACATTTTTTTAAAACAAAGCAATACATTTTACAGCTACTCAAACATTTTGGGGTAAATTTACAAAAAGATGATTTTGGATCTAGTTTAAAATCATATAAAACTGACCGATATCACACGATTATCAACTTCTGTGTGTCTATTCAAATTAATGATTTGAGCGGCTATAAGCAAGAACAACTGGCAAGAGCAAAAGCCAGATGTGGCAGGTTCGCTGTGATATAAATTGAAAAACACAAGCAACTTGTGCAGGCCTGATATGGCACGTGACCGCACACTGACTGGCTCATGCTGATTCTTGACAAGGTCATACCGCATCAGTATGTTGAAAAGGTTGAGGTGGAACATCTGTATGACCTTGCCAGCAGACAATGCATTGAGGTTTAAGAACCTAAGGCTGCATAGGCTGTGGGTTGCCTCCTTTAGCTGCTAAGGTTCCTCTCTTTGCTAATCCTGGGTCTCTTTACAAAGCATTGCACAGCCTTGAGTTGCAATGATTAATACAGCCAGAGTGCAGCACATGGTTGTGTCCTTTTATAGGCATCATAATGAGGCTTCAGCCAAATGTACATAATTTAAAAGTTAAACAGACCTGTTTCAGATTTGCCTATTCATTTTAGTGATTCGAGGTACATTTTCAGTTTACTGTCAGTAAATAAGGGTTTGGTATAGAACTCTATGTTAAAATACTTATGGATTGGATGATGTTCTGTTTAAGTCTAAAGTCTGCTTTTAATCGATTTTTGACTTTAGTAAATACCCAGTTTTAAAAATCTACTCAAAATAGACTGAAAATCAAAATGGACTCTTAGTACATTTACCCCTTTGAATCAATTGAAAATGTAATCAAATTAGGCCTGTTCATTGACCTCAAACCAGTTTGATCTGGTAAGATAGCCACTACCCTCAAACTTCAATTCTAATTTTTAAGGTAGTTGGGTATATTATATAATAATGTATAAAATAATAATTGTTTAAGCAGTGAACATTACTGCATTTGAGCTGAATTCTGTAGTGTGGAAGTAAAATATTGAGCAGATTAAACTTTATAGCTGTTAAGCAGAACAAGCTTGTAAAATATTCAAACTGCTCAAACATGATGTCTTGCTCATAAGGTATTTTGATAAAATTTGTGGTCTGAGCTGTTGAATTCGCAACTTTAGAACTAGTTTGAAAAGTGTCTCTACCAATTTTACTTGTAGCTTTTAGTTCTGTAATACAAACCCTTCCTAACTTTTGGAAGTACAGTTATAATAGGTACCTGTTCACAATTATATATAGTCTTGACACACAAACACATCCAGGATATTGAATTTTAGCAAAGTGTAGAAAATGAAAAAGCTTTGACACATACTATATAATCAAACTTAACTGTCCAGATTCTTCTTGTCACTTTGTTGCCTCTTGATCTCACAGTTCTCTCTCCCATCCAGCAGAGCTGCTCTAATAATAATGTTACAAAGGGTAAACTGATGCACTATGTTACAAAATGCATGCAGTATGCTTGATCCCTTTTTGTCACTACAATGTTCACCTCAGCATAGCCTTTACAGTCACTGACCTTTTAGCAGAATTCACAATGGAGTTTGTTGCTTACAGGTTGTTCATTCTATGTTAAATTAAAAGCAAAAGACATGTTAGGAAAGTAAATGTACACTGAGAAAGTTTCATAGCTTGGCAAAAGCCTCCTTAATCCAATGTCATCTCTGAATTAATTTTCTATTCCTACTGTAAATTGAACAAATCCCCTTCCTTGTTTGTTTGATTTTCGACTGACGTGCGGAACAGCTGCAGTCTTTCTTAGCATCCTTTGTACATACTTTGTAAGACAGGTGTTTTTTTCCCCCAAGAATCCTCGACACAGTGATTCATCGGAACACAAGTTGAAAGCAGAAGAGAATACAAATACAAATGGTAGAAAACCTAAAAATATTATCTGCGATTTATGGAGATCATTATAACCTATACACTTGAACAGAGAGATATACATAGCAATAATATCTCTCTTCAAAAATTGAGGTGCACAGCCATCAGTGTAAAATAGAGTCCATCCTACGTGCATTAGGAAGGTAGCACACTCAGATTCACAGGTAACATTCAAGTAAATGTATTCCACATATAGAGCAAACAATAGCATGACTTTGAAACCAAATGCTCATTTTTGGACTACAAAGTGAAAATAAATTGGCAATGAGGTCATTATTAGCACACTGGTGATCACCACCATTCAGTCTACAGTAACCAATGCAATCATATGTAGGGCTGCCAGTGCACTCAGATGTCTGCCAAAATGTCACCCTTTTAATTTTCTGATTATTTAATTTTTCTATTGTTTTTATTGCTTTCATTCTTGCACATCTAGGTGAATGGGCTGGCTGCTACACACATGTTCTTGTTCCCAATCAGCATTTTTTTTAAATGCCCAGTGGTATGATGTCTAATACATTAACGTGTAAGTCAACAACTGTATTCATTTTACTTTAGTACTTTTATTTTGTTTCTATTTTCTGATTAGTCAGTACCAGCTACCATTGATCTAGTTATGGAACACATTCTGTAAATGGTGTGCATTAACCTGTATTTGCTAAGAATGGCACAAGCTCTATACACAGAACCATAAAGCTCCCTGAAACAGTAACCCACTACATTATTTGTTTCCCAAGTTTTCTCTTTGATAATAAATGCAGCTATGCTTGTTGTAAAATCAATGTCAAATAACCATGGCCCTCATTCAGAGCCACTCGCTATTTGCGGTCGTTCGTTCTAAAACAAGGGGTGGCTATTCAAATGAACCGTTCGCTGTTTGCGGTCTGTTCACGCCTCTATGTCTGAATGAGCGAGCAAAACATATGCTCTTTTATTTCTTAAAAACGCCCCCTGGCCGCTCGCACCATACGTCATGTCCGCTATTTCTTAGATTAATCGAGTACATCGTACAGCGTATGAACTGCTCGCTATTCTTGTGGTTGGTTTTTTCAACCGCTATTTTGCGAGCAGTTCTGAGTTAAAAAAAACCAAGTGACGTGGTCAATGACGCTGCTGTATTAATTATGCACTCCCTTAAAACACCCGTTTTGACCTTTAAGCACGCCTGCGTTCGAATTCCACTCCCCCGTTTTCAAGCACCTTCCCCTGTTACCACCCACATACGCCTCATTCTGTCACTCAAAATAGCAGGCACTCGCTATATAGCGTACAAACGATTTTCGGCCGCACTGACTGGTTCGCGCATGCGTACTAAAAACCGTACGCATGCGCAGATGCGCGAACATCGCTAGGAACGAGCGTACTGCCGCTAGCGAGTGGCTCTGAATCAGGCCCCATGTGCGAAGATGATTCAAGTGTTCCTTTTACAGGAAAATGAGCATTACAAGTTAAATATTACTAGTGTCAAAATTATATCCTGGCAAAACTGTAAAACATAGGACACATATTACAATGCTATTACTTGCAAAATAAATGTAACATTTAACTGGAGACAGTCAGCAAGTCTGCATTAAAATGCACATTACCTTATAATGGCCAAAAAGGTCCAGCAATGGAATGTCTCCAGTTTTGCACATGCACTAGTAGTAGTATCACCTTTACTAGCACTTATCCCTGATTCACTTGGGTTGTAATGCCGGGTACACACTGGCCGATATATCGGCCTTTCAATTGACTGGCCGATATATCGTGAGCATTGCCCACTGTGTACAGATGATATGTCTGTGAACTACTACATTCACAGACATATTGCATCGGCTGTGCAGCACAGCCAATGGCAGATACATCTGCATATCATGCTGTGTGCACGAGTAGTCTGCTGACTACCCATACACTTGCTCCAGAGGCTGCCAATGAGGGGGATGCGATGTGATCCTGGGCCAGTGGGAGCCATGGCCAGATGACAGATGATGGTTGTTCAGTGTATATGAACATCCATCAAATGCAGATATATATTTTAGGTGTGTACCCAGCTTTTGTCTCATCAGTACTCATTCTGTAGCAGGGACTCCAGCCTGGAGGTGATTGTTCTTTGCTAACCAAGGGGTGTACTGATTACAGTGGCGGCTCCAGAGGTGGGGCTGCAGTGCAGTTCAAAATTCAAAAAGGGGAGCCACACCAACTGCCAGTGATGTTTGGCAGCATTTGGGGTGACAGTTGTTGTGGTTCCCCTATTTAAATTTTGGACTGCACTGAAACCCCACCTCTGGAATAACCACTGATTGTTAGGCTTTGGATGGCTAAACAAGGTACAGAAGGATAATGGACTGGATTAAGTTGGTTAATTGTACCAAAATTATTGGAGGTTCTGTCCTAGCTCACCTTTTATAACCCGGCATTGCCCATCTAACTGCTCTCAGAGAAGTGCATGGCATATACTATTTCCACTGTTATTGGAGACAGTATAGTATAGACAGTAATATATCATTAACTAGAAATTAACTAGAAAAAAAAGACACAAGTAAGATTGTAGCATTAAAAGTGATAATAAATATAGAGTATGCGGTGGAAAAATCTTTTTTGTGGTATGTTTTTCAGGATGGTGATATGAATGCAAAGATTTTCTTTGTTTATAGAAGGTTATGAACTGAGAGTAGATTGGGGAGTTTAAGAGGTGGTGGCAGAAGCATTAAGGATCTGGCATGACGAGATATTTTATCAAATGGTGTAAATTTTGGATTTGAATAAACTCATAGTGGAAATTTAATAGCCTGTGACTTGCAGGCATCAACAAGATTCCAGCAAGTCTTCCTGATATTTTAAAGTGTGTTAATTAATAGGGAAACCCAGCCAGGTTTTGCCTATTAAATGATTGCCACTTTAAAACATCAGGCAGACTCACTGGGATATTGTTGATGCCTACAAGTTATAGGCATTATATTTCCCAGTTGGCTTTAAAAGAAGAAGAGGTAAGTGGTGCAGAAGAGCAGAGAAGAGAGTCGAAGGTTTCAAAGAGTTGTCAAGGATTACAACACAGGGTGGGTACTGTATTAGAGAAGTGAATTACATTTGCTTGGTAATTAAGAAGGAAGTATTGTAAAAAGAACAGATGACATTTTAATAAAGGAAGTTTGTATTGTAGCAACATTTCCTCTAGTGAGACTCAGTAGTAAGGGTAAACAGGGCCGTAACTAGGGTAGTGTGACCAGTGCCATGGCACAGGGCACCTCAGGGCAGGGGGCACTGTTCTGGCCTGTCAATTTTCCTGTTTATTATCATTCTCACTTGTAGCTTCCTCTTTTATCCCCAGCATCTCCTGGCCTCCCCTATCTATTCCTTGGCCATTCCCCATGAGGCCATGGCTCTTTTTCAGGTGCACTATCTTATGTCTCTATTTAAATAATGTCACCTAAAAGTCTAGTTATGGCTATCTAGATAATGGGTTGGTTTGGCATACATAGCTGAAGTTTGAGGCTGGGTATACACGTAAAGATTTTGTGTCTAACCATCCAACTAGTTGATTGGTTGGAATGAAAATCTGGTAATGTATGAAAGCTAATGACAATCAGAAATTTGCTCCCAAATGCCGGAAAATAGCCAAAAACTGTTGTTTGAACAAATTGTTTAGATCAAACAATTAACAAACTTGTCTGATGACCATTTTAATCTGTTTTCTAACATTTAGGAGCAAATTGCTGATCAACAGTTACTCCCATACGTTACCAGATTCTCATTCCAACCAATCAAGTAGCTGGATGGTTGGACAGAATATCTTTACGTGTTTACCTAGCCCGAGTTGTTGAACACTGCATGTGGTGGCAGCAGCCACTTTGTCTAGGGCTAAAGTAAATGCACTGATGTATAGAGAGGCAAAAATATCAGGACAGTGTAGTTCATGGTCCACTAAATGAGCCATTTGGCATAATTTCAGGATAAGTGTATGTGGACACATCTGTATGAAAGATGAGCAGTTTTAGTGTAGTAGAAGTGGAGAGATCAACAGTATTTATGTGCTGCTGTGTGTTTTGTTATGGTGCAGGAGGAGATTATGGTTTGATTGCCGCATGGCCCGGATTGAGAAACTAAAGATTGAGCAGAAGCTGGAGAAAACAAGGTTGAGGAGAGATTAAAGGGAATACTACAGCAAAATCATGTATAAGTAGATAGAGGAAGTGGGGTTGTCAGTGTTGAACTCACTTTGGGGTTGATAGTTAAAGTTGTGGGGATGTGGGCCAGCATAGATGTTGCCTGCAGTAACCCATCAGCTTTGAGGTAGTACATTCTATAAAATGATAGGTACAAGCTAATTTGTTGCTATGGACAGCTTCTCCATTGGTCCACTTCTCCACTCTTTTCACTGCTTGTGCTTTGGGAAATTATACCTTGTGGACATTAAGTGACAGCAACACTAATGTGAAAATCAAAGGAAGAGAAAAAGAGGAAGGGTTCTGGATCTATGTCTTGAAAGGTGTAATTTTGGGAAAGTAGGATGCCTAATCCACAATCTTCTCTGTCCATGGGTTTGGGAGTATGACTTAGAGAACCCTGTAGAAGAGCTGCAAGCAATATTGTATCAGAGGAGGTAAGCAAAGTTTCTATTATGGTACGACAATTTAGAGACTTTTAAATAAATAGATTACGGATGAATGTGAGTTTGTTTTGTGGGTAAGCAGCACCGTAACTTTGAGCTATGGCACCCGCTGCTGGCCATGCCCCCTCAGTGCAGGACATCATACCATGGGGCAGGGCTGCCAGCGACTAGAAGAACAGCCCTGCCCTCAGGATGCTTCAGGGGCTGTTATGGCTGCACTCTAACTTTTGGAGCATCCAAAGGATTCTCAGGGCAGCACTGCAGCTGCGATCCTGACTGCAGGGTGTCTGCTATTTATGGCCCTGTGGATATTATTAAAGGAATTGGAAAACATATTGGATGGAAAACTATTGGGGTAAAAAGAGGAGTGTAAGCAGGTAGTAGGAATTACAGGGATCTCATGGTTAGGAGAGATACTGCCAGCACCCATGGGCAGGAAAAGAAAGATAGGAGGATGCTTTGTGGGTGTGAGCTTTGTTTCTGTGTAGTTGTGAGTGAGGTGGGTGCAGGAAATGAAATAGTTTATTGGTGCAGACTATTGAGAAGGTAAGAGGTGAAATTATGATGAGGAGGGAGAAATAAGATGCTGATGAGAAAAAAGTAGTGTACTAGAGTAGTTGGTTAAAGTGAGCAATGGAAGCAGAGAAGGTAAATTTAGTGGTTTATTATTGGAGTTATGTTAGAGATATGTATGCATGTGAATTAGTTTAAGTAGATATTGAGAGATGGTGGATTAAAAATTCATCTAGGAGTGGAGGAAATGGAGACTCCTTTGCTATGTCCTTGGTGAGGTAATAGTGTAAACAACATCTACTGCTTGGATATATTATCTGTGACATGGTCACATGACAATTAGGTCACATGACATTGAGTCTATAAGGTGAACAGAGATAGCAAAAGGTATGATAGTTGAGCTCAGTGAATTTAACACTGAACTGAGATGGTAATCCAGTAGACCCTCAAAGCAACCTTGTTTTTGGTGTGATGACATTTCTCAGAACTACCATGAAATTTACAATGTGTGAGATTTCTTGTAATAATAAATGCAAGCCCGGCTTGCATCCAACAGTAAAACAGGATATGCATACCAGATTAACACTATTACCATGCATTAACAGACAGCAGGTATGTTCCTGCATCTTAAGAGTTCACTAAGATCAGGATGAGATTTACTTTTACATTTCCCCAGATAGTGACTATAGAATATCTTCCAAAAACAATAATACACACGTATTATTATTTAAAATATTATTTGGTACTATTTATGTTAGAAAATAACACTGGACGGTTAAGATTAAATTCATCCTAAACTCTAAAACTACAAATTTACTTTTTAGTGGACTTAGGTTAGATAAACAAAATAAGAAAAATGTACTCTTTTCAAATTCCTATCAGCAATGTCATGTATCATCCACTATAAGATTCCCTTTGGGTTGAAAAGGACGTACAGAAGCAAGGACACTTGATAATGGTGCTTGGATTTAAAACTTTAACTTTTATATCAGGATAACAGCCAAAACAAATATCAGGTGAGCACAGAAATAAATATTTTTTAGTATATCTGTATTTCTTAACACACCCCAAAATAAATTTTTAGTTTAGTTTGAAATTTTTCAAATCTAATTGGCTCAAAAATCTTGCTGGTACTGTATAAATAACAGAAAATGTCTTGATATAATTTTTGTAAAATACTTATTTTTAAAAAAAAATTATATATAGTTTTATATTTCTTTAAAAGAAATAAACCCAAAATCTATTATATATTTTTTTAAATAGTTATTTTTAGTTTTCAATATCAGTATATAAATCTTATGAAAATATGTCACTGTATCTGTGATGAACCGGAAACTAAAAAATTCACCACTAAAACTATGGAACAGAAAGTCCTTTATTGTTTTGTAAGTGAATATTGAGGTAGTATTCCCATAACTCTTTTTATTTCATTCTTATCTAGAATACCTGTGCCAGGGATATCCCCTCTAGCTAAAGCTTGCTGCTTTTAGCTTGGTTACTCTCTAGAGGATCCTTGTTAAATATTCAGTAGTTAGACAGAAAACCTATCTTGTAAAATCTTTTTACACATACTACATAGAATATGCTTTGCATTATAATTACAGTTCAAAAAATCACAAGCTCTAGGTTTACATTTCTTTGTCACAACCCTTACATAAACTAATTTCAGAAAATGTGTATACAGTAGCCAATATATGTTTTAAATGGACCATAATCACAAAATAATTTCTCTGCTGTAGTTTTAAGGAGTGAGAATAGTAAAGTATAGTTTGGAAACAAATGTTTTAAAGAGCCAGATGCATCTGAAATATACACAGAGGTAAATTAATTGAATTCTGTTTTTGATCGATTTGATGTTTTTCTGCAATATCCTGTCAGTTTTGTAAATCAGAGATTTACTAAATGCAAACCTGACTGGAAATTTCATGTCAAACAAACCTTTATATGGAAAGAGATGGCATTAGACATATGCTATACTTAGACTACATTAGATATTACACCAAAATCTCATTTATATAGAAGTATTAAATAGACCTCCCTGTGAGCAGCGGTTATATCTGAAGCTCTGCAAGATCACGATGATCTGTGCAGGCTTTGGTGTGTTAAAGAATAAAGAAATAGTTAATATTTAAACAAAATTGTGGGGTCCCCACCAAAATGAATAAGTAGCACTGGACCTCTGAGCCTGATCTGGTATTGGAAAATCAGGGGAAAACTGACATGGGGTCCCCCCATGTTTTCAGTAACCAGCACTGGGCTGAACCATCTAGAACACTTACACTATAGCAGGGAAACAAACAGCAAGGGGTACCACTGCCTAAATGTAAAACCAGCTCCAAACTGGTCACCCAAGGCTGGAAATCCTCAGAAAGTGGTAACCCCAAAATGAAAAAGCCCCCCCCCCTCACTAAGAATAAACCAGCCCTGGACTGAAAGCCTAGGGCTATTCTCCACAGGTTGCTTGTGTAAAATATAGAAAATAATATTGTTCTTTACAGGTGGACCCCAGAAAGTTGGCACTTGTGGAAAGAGTAGTGGCATGATGCATGGATATACTGTATGAAACAAGTTTGGGAGATACTGTATGGGATAGAACAATAGATTCAGGATCCTCACTGTTTCCTTATCTCCATGGATTGCTCAATCTCCTAAAGTACCAAGTAATGTAGTTATTTTGGGTACAACATAAAAGTTACAATGTGAGAGATAAGCATACATGAAATAAGATATTCAAGGGTATTAATGTGACTTACAAGATATACACTAAATCAATAGTTCCACATGTTGTCCATCTTTCTCATGCTAGATCACAATTAACACTTTTGCAGTTAATCACCAGCCAATCCTTTGTTGTGTGTCAGACCCCTATATTACAGAATATACTCCGGATATGGAATCAACATGCTACCAGTTTTGTGTTCATGATTCATCTAACTGTATTACAGAAAAGCCTACACTTTCTAGGTACAAAGAAGTTGATCTCAAAATGTGACATGCATAATTACAGAAAATACAGCCATTCATTGTTCTACAAGGTTAGTATTGGGAGTAGATAAATCTCTCCTTGTTAATTATCCCTTATCTTTCTTAGGATGGGAGCTAAGGGTGGTTAGGATACATACTTGGGAGGCAAGGCTACATTGTCTACTCATATATATTTGGCTATACTGCTGACCAGCTGCACATTTCAAGACTTGGTCTTGAGGGTTAGTAAGAAAATCCTGCTCAGCAGTTTTCAGTTTTTAAAGCTAATGAATAACTTCTTCTTAAAGACACACCATCCTGTTACAAAATGGAGTCTTATGTGGATAACTTAACATCAGATTCTTCTTTTACCAACTTTTATTCATAACTTTACCCTGTACTATCTACCTAAGAGGTATGTGCTCTTGCTATACTAAGTACAGGTACATTTACTTATAAGTCCCATCTACAGGAACCTATACATAGGATTATGTGTTGATCCGTTCCCCATAGAGCAAGTCCATGGTCCTCAGTTTCTAATTGTCTTTTATCTAGTCCATCTTGTCATGAATATCCAAGGAAATGATGATAGTTTTGCATTGCCCACATGTTTGCTTGTCATCCTCAATGAGGCTGGTTCCACAAATGGTACAGCTTGGAATGTTGTCTTTGGCATAGATGTTATCATAGACTTAAGTCATCATCAAGGCTTTTAGTGTATTTTCCTTGGAGAAACAACAGTCAAGTGTAAGTAACTTCTTAATCAGTAAAATAGCAAGTTTTACAGCAATACAAATTATTACAAACAAAGCTAAATCTTTATCAATAACTGAAAGAATACCTGATATCCATCTACTAAATTCATTAAACCATTTACCTGGGTTTAATTAGGAAAACCATTCATAATCATCAAGATCATACTCTGGATTACTATGTGTTTTCCTGGACTGGTCTTTCAGTTCCTTGATTTTCTTCATGTGTCTATGTATCAGGTCAGAAAAGTTATCAGCTATATACAGTACATTACAGCAGGCTAGTCTCACTATAAGACACATACATTATCAAGCAGCTGTAATGTACTCAATGATCAGTCTAAACTGTTCAATAATCTTTACTCTAAATTGCAGTTCATTAGTGATCATCTTAAGTACATCAAATATTTCATTTGTAACATTATTAAACAATTTGGCTAAAGCTTCTATATGGTGATAGAAAAATACAACAATAAAGTGGGTGCTAATCAAGGTCTAATCACCAATTATGTGGTTCTGATGAATAAAATTTGCCGTTGGAGCTGCCCCCACACAGGTAAATCTGGAAATTTACCTCAAAATATTACAATACTAGAAAAAATAATAATGGGAGCGCTGGTAACTGGCTACTGGTTTATAAAATAGATTTATTCAATAAAAAACAAATAATTATACATTGCATCAATCCAATCTTTCCAACGCAAGTGGAATCATTAATAAGGCTAAATTGCCACAATTTAAGGCACGGATCCGGCTTTATCTATTTTAAAACAATATATAGCATACGACATATGAAACATCGATGTATATTAAAATCAATCTGACAATATCAAACACTTTTTATCATAAATCATTAGGCATCGATTCAATCCGATTTTGGTAGCAGAGTATGGAGTTAGAGATTGATAATGGTCAGCGGATATATATTAGTAGTTGTTAGTATAGATATCCATACACTGACAGTTAGTAGTAGTAGTTGTTAGTATAGATATCCATACACTGACTATACTACTAACTGTCAGTGTATGGATATCTATACTAACAACTACTAATATATATCCGCTGACCATTATCAATCTCTAACTCCATACTCCGCTACCAAAATCGGATTGAATCGATGCCTAATGATTTATGATAAAAAGTGTTTGATATTGTCAGATTGATTTTAATATACATCGATGTTTCATATGTCGTATGCTATATATTGTTTTAAAATAGATAAAACCGGATCCGTGCCTTAAATTGTGGCAATTTAGCCTTATTAATGATTCCACTTGCGTTGGAAAGATTGGATTGATGCAATGTATAATTATTTGTTTTTTATTGAATAAATCTATTTTATAAACCAGTAGCCAGTTACCAGCGCTCCCATTATTATTTTTTCTTATATATGGTGAACATACTATACATTAAGTCTATATATTGTTATTGCTTCATCTCTTGATATTCCACTATATATGCAGTTACTCAGCTGCATATGTAGTAAAAACTCAAAGTTTGAAAGCTAAATTAAACTTATAACAAGCAAAATATACATTTCCACAAGCCTTTGTCTGGCTTGGGGCCTAAAAACATGTATCTATTCATAATATCAAATTACTCCAACTCCCCTTGGATGAAGACTTTGCAATAGGAGGCATATATTATTATTATTATTATTATTATTATTATTATTATTATCATTTATTTATATGGCGCCACAAGTGTTCCGCAGCACCTTACAAAGTACATAAACAAATTGTAGACAAGCGACTTACAAAACAATACAATACAGGACCAGGACATGGATAATATATATTGCTACATTAGCGACCATAACACCCAGATAAGCAACAGAGCATAAGCAACCAAGTCTTAGGTGCCCTAGTGGTGAGTAAGAAGTAGATGAAACTAGAGTAGGGAGAAGCACAAGAGGGTAGAGGGCTCTGCTCGTAAGAGCTTACATTCTAAAATATATTCAGGTGTTCTTCTCATGAAGTTTCCCTGAAATAAATGTACTCATCAGGATTTGGAATAAACTTTCAAGTCTGGGCTCATTACCCTTCCTGGTATATTTCCAAATTATCATCCAATCTCCGGGTTGTAAACAGTGGGTACCTGTATCAAGATAAAGGACTGAAATAGAAGAAAACACCTAACTATATATTTTAGTTCATTGTTTCTGTAAGATTGATACATAGTACACCATATTTGCAGATGACCTTAATCATGATTTTTCTTAACACACTAGAGAAAATTATTTTCTTAATTACCTTGGCAATTGTCTTTGCATCTGCCCTCCAACATGCCTACCCTGTGGGCTAGTGACTGATGTGGCTCGTACAAGAGGACATCACATTCGGAACATTTGGGCAGTGGTATAAAATCAATTTGTATCCTCTATAAGGAACACTGAGTCTGGGGAGTACTTTTCAAAGGGGTTGGGACAGTCTTACCCGGATTGTTCAATGCACTTATTAGACACCTTGTTTCAAAGGCCTGTGCTGTCTGTGCAAAACCCGGAGCTATCCAATTATGGTTGGTGATATGGTGATAGCCACCATTATATCCTTCCCCAAGTGCACCTCACCATCTCACCATGTATTATCTGGGCCATAACTGGGTAAAGTGTTTTTGGTAGACCTAAATGTTGACCTCCCCCCACTCATCATTTATCTTTAGCTCCTAGCTTTGCTTTTCTCAGCCTCTGGAGCTTGTACCTGGAGATTTGTGAGGGTACTTAAGTCAATCTTGCAGGTGGAATCTACCACATAAGTGGGTTGCCCTTGGGAGCACTGACTTATGGCAGCAGCATGTGCAGCCTGGTCTACCAGTCTATTGTATTCAGCTTCAGGTGTAGTGTCTCAAGTGTACCCTCATTTTCATCACTACAACCATTTAGGATAACTGGAATGCAGTAGACAGTGCTCTGACGTAGCCACATACCTTGTGTATGGAATTCCAATTTAAAAAAAAACATTTGAAATGTTAAATAAGGACAATGATTCCTGCTTCATTAGTTCAACACAATCATGATCAGGAAAATAAGAAGTTTGTATATTTTCAGTGTCCTCCTTGACACTGTCACTACTTACTGTTATTTTATCACTATTCTCTATCCTCCCATCTTTTGAAACCTGCGAAAGCAGGATTCAACCATTATTATAAGGGTTAATTGGTATCCTAACACTATGTCAGCACTTTACAGGATCTAGGTGACAAGAGTTTCCATGTGATTGTTCAAGGACTCCCTGAGCATGTGAGTTAGACATTACAAAACAGTAAAAATGGCTTAGTATAAACAGATAAAACCAATGCTGATGCATTAACAATATATTATTTTACAACACTATAAACTTCAATTTATTTATATGTTAATGCAAGGGGATCCTGTTATATCAGTCCCTTGTTTGCATTATACAAAAGTTACAATTTATTTACATAAAGTATCCATGTATTATCTTTAAATACTTTATAATTTTGTTTTACTTGTACAGAATATTCAGTAACACTATTGTTTCATACATCTAATTTTGTTTTAAGTTATATAACTGTAGATTGTCTACATATCGTATAACAATCAGATTGGACTGGCAAAATGCCCATTCTTTTAACATTAGGAGTGATAGTACCACCCCCTTGTGGCAGTTTAGCCTAAACATACTGCTTCTTTTGTTAGGGACTAAAAGGCAGTAAAAAACTATGAGGTAAGGTATGCAGATCAGGTACAATCAATGTGTTAAACCTGTATCCTTTTGCTTATTTGGTTACTTGATCTGATCTGAAAGGATATTGTTTAACTGGCCATACATGTTAGCTTTTTAAGTGTAAATTAAATGGGCAATAGTCTTATATCTATTTTATCTTATGCCCATAACATATCAGGAATTTTAACAAACATCTTACTTCAGTATAGACTTTCAGTGTTAACAATATCAATGAGATCTATTCTTGCGTTTTACCTGTATCAAAGGCTGTTCTTCTAAGAAGTCTTGGTTTGGAAGCTAAAGTCACTTCCCCATCTTTGTATGTTATTATAGCATTTAATGCTAATCATAAATCTGCCTCTAAAAAATTAGGTAGGCAATCATCTGAGACTAAAATCTGTGTGTCTAATGTTACACCATTATTTACGGTAATGTGCAATAGGTTTATCTTTTGTAACTACTGCATTTGACCATTCAGGTCAGTGGTCAGGACTAAAAGGAGGTCAAATGTTCTAATGGGATTAATTTGAACTGAATAACATCCTTAACAGCCCCAGATGGATACAATATATTGTGGGACTCTATGACTTGTCATATTGAGAGGTAGATGACTCTGGGGGCTATATTCCTATGCTTGTTTGTCTGTGTTATTTTCTAATACACATACACATGGGTTATATTGTTTATTTTAACATTAGGTAATGCTGCAGCAGCAAGTGACGTTGTTGGCTTAATCTTCATGTTATTAATGTTACCATCACAATATTTTTTACATTCCAACACTTGTTATAAACACTTCAATGTTACAATCCAACTTGCTCATTGTAGGTAACATATATGTAATTAGCAATATTTTAATAAATCCTTTTACAGGATTAAGGTATACTGTAGGTGGACAGAATTACTAATACTGGCCCTCATTCAGAGCCACTCGCAAACAGCAGTACGCTCGTTGCGTTCCCATGTTGACTAACCACGCATGCGTCGGTGTTACACTGCGCATGTGCGTACGGCAGATTGCGAGCTTTTTTTCTCTCGTTCCTAAAATAGCGTACAGGAAGTGACATGTCAAATGTGATTGACAGAACAGGGCGTTTTTGGGTGTTGACGGGGGTGGAGATGGAAAAACGCAGGCGTGGCGAGGCGTTTTGGGGGCGTACATACATTAGCAGATGCGAACGTCAAATGTGTTCGGACCGTCACATACGTCACTGGAACATCCTCTTTCCCTTCAAAATGCTCGCACAGTTTAGGGTCTGGATTACTCGACCACATTGGCGATGGCCTTCTCCTCCGTCCCGGGACTCCATGATGTTGCAGCGATTAATCGCGGGTGGACACAAAAGCAATTAGTGTTGTATTGAAAACCGGCTTGGTATGTGTTTGGAAAGCAGTTTATTGGGATAGCACAAAACCGTACGCAGGTGGAAATCATACCTGCTAATGTCAGGATTACACAATCAATTGGCGTACATTTTTGGGGGTTTTTTTTGGCCTCAATTTGTTGTTTATGGCCTATTGTGACAATAATGTCATCATGTTTTAATTAGCTCCCCTTTTTTTATTTAATGTGCAATTTGCATCGTTAGGTGATTTTTTAAACGTTCCTTCAAGAGGCCTTTTTTTTATACAAATGAAATGGTTTTTGGTGTCCTTTTTTGACTTTAGGGCCAGGATTAAATGTAACCCATTTGTACAATAATGTCACAATACAATGTCAGATTTTTTTCATAAATTTATTGTTTAAACACAAACCAATTGGCATAATATATTTTTTTTTTTTCTGCCAAAGATACTTTTTATCCAAAAAAAATAATCAATAACTGATAACATAAACATACAAAAATAACTTAAAAACATTTCACAAGAAAGGAGAGGGAAGTTTTGACCAGAAAGGAATATGAGCCAAGCACAGAAGGAGTGTGGGAAAAGTCGCCATTGCTGTCACCGTTTTTTCGCCCGTTTGGATGGGGGAGGGTGGGCGCCAGACCGGGTCCGGGATGCCATCGGGCTGGCCTGTCCAGAGGCAGATGTTGTGGCCTCTGGACTAGGCACAGGGCTAGGCACATTTGGAGGATTGGCTGATGTTGTGCCAGAGGTGGAGGATCCCCGGCAGGAAGGGAGGTCGGCTCCACCATGTGCTGGCGAACGAGCTGCTCCAGGGCATCGGCGATGCGGATGTTGGCCCTGGTATTTTCCGCCAGGGCCTGACCAATGGTCACGTTGGCCGCAGCATTTTGCTCCAGGGCTTCAGCCACCCGTATCAGACTGGCGTCCATCCTCTGCAGAATCTCCGTATGGAAATCCGATTTGAAATTGAGTTCTGTGAGGAGGCCCACTGCCTGCGAGGGGGCACGCCCTGGACTGGCTTCTGCAGGGTCCTCAGCCAGATGTACTGGTTCCTCCCCTGCAGAGCCAGCAGAAATTCAGCGGCCAAGGCTTCCCTCTGGAGCAGACTCATCCGCCTGTGTCTCTGTTGGAAAAATGAGAAAAGAGTCACATTAGAATCTACATATTGGCACAATAGCATTTCAGAGTTGGTGACATCACAATACTTACCTGGGCCAACATGAGGAGCCGCAAAGTCTGGCATGTCCGTATCCATGTTGGACACGCCAAACACCTCCACAGGCTGCACACACCCCTGTGCCAGCTCTTCTAAATCCGTCAACTCCAATGACACAGGGGTGGGACCCCCACCTGTCCCCCTTGCATGCCTAGCCCTGTCCGCGAGTTTTTGCTTTAGGCGATATTTGAAGTCGCCCCATCTGTGGGGAAAAATGGAAGCCATTATCCTTTGGTTTAAAATGGGGTTTGTTTTTAGGGGGGGCAAGGGTTTACTTACCGCCGTTTGACATCCCGGGCTAGACGGACATAATCACCCATTCTATTGACAGCAACGGCTACCTCTTCCCACATTCTCCACTTCTGGCTTAGACTCATATTCCTGTCTGCCTGTGGCAGGATGTCCACACACTTCTGGATCAAAACCTCCATCTCCTTTCTTGTGAAATGTGGCTGCCTTTTTTTTTTGGCCGCTTTGGCCGGAATACTGGGCCCAGCAGCCTCTTCCATGTCATCCTCCTCACCTATTTGTGTAAATTTACAGAATTCACAAAATCACAACTTGCCTAATCTTATGTTTCAAATTAATCGTTGATAGAAAATGCATGAAAGACTTACCGCCTGACTCTTGTGCATTTTTTCCCTGGTCTGTCGCCATGTCTGAGGTCCAAACAAGAAATACACCAGAATTTGAATGTGTTTTCGTGACGTATTTATACATGCGTCCTTATTTTGCGGCCGCATCATTGATTGTGCGGCCCTATGATCCCTCCTTAATTTGTGCGGGAAACGAAACACTATTTATGGCTTGGTGTGTCTCAAGTCGAGGTGGCGTTTTTGGATTGTTGGAGGTTATCTTGGCTGGAGTTTATTGATTGCGTAGAAAGGAGTTGGAGGTTGGAGATTCGTTTGTTGGTTAGATTTGCGTTTTTTTTTCCGTTATCTTTGTTGGTTTATATTTTTGGGACCTCGTTTGTTGATTTGGTAAGTTTTGTGAAGTCTAACTTTTGTTCAATTGTTGTTTCATTGTGTTTCGTATATTTTGTAATTTTTGGATACCTAATTTATTCTATTTTAGATTTTGTTTATTTTCGACCCCAAAGACCTTTTGAGTTTGCATCTTAGATATTTGCTCTTGGTAAGTCCATTTTTTATCTTGTATTAGCGAACTAATTAGCGCATTTTTAGTAGTTACTCTTGTGACTTGTATTAGCGAACTAATTAGCGCATTTTTAGTAGTTACTCTTGTAACTTGTATTAGCAAACTAATTAGCACATTTTTAGTAGTTACTCTTGTGACTTGTATTAGCGAACTAATTAGCGCATTTTTAGTAGTTACTCTTGTGACTTGTATTAGCGAACTAATTAGCACATTTTTAGTAGTTACTCTTGTGACTTGTATTAGCGAACTAATTAGCGCATTTTAACCAGCTTAATATTCATTCTAACTTTTTGATGATTTAGCTTTCGCTTTTTGAGCAAACATTTCGACCCGTTTTGATGTACTGTGTTAAATGTCGCTTTGCGGTTTTGCTAAATGGGTGTTTGGCATATTTGAACTTTGGTCTAGCACAAAATGTATCCACAAAAATGCACAGAGTGAAATGTGTCAAGTAATTTTGTTGTTTATTTTCAGTTTGGACGTATCATGACAATACCCCGGCATGTAAGCAGCAATGGATGGTATCATCAAGCTAAGTTGTTTTAATATAGTTTTGGGGTGGGTCAAAAGCCTTACTTTGAAATTTTTGAATTTCAGGTTGATCTGGGGCGGATTGTTCTGGCCATGCTCCCGGAAGCCGATTAACCTCAATCTCATCCCAGGCGTAGGCATCGTAGGCATGCAAGGCCCCAGATATTTCGAACACGTGTCACCCTTTTTGGAATGCCAGATGATGAGGTTTTAAGACGCTACCGTCTACCTCCCAAAATCATCATAGACACTCTCTCATTAATAGAAAGTGATCTTGAGCGGCAAATTGACAGTCCAACAGCAATACCACCACTGACACAATTTATGGCGGTGTTACTTTTCTGTGCCTCAGGATCGTTTCAAACAATGGTGGGAATAGTGGCGGGCATCTCCCAATCCTCCTTTTCCCGGATCCTGAGGGCAGTGATGGAGGCACTTTTCAAGCACCTCCATCATTTTATTCAAATGCCTTTGGATATGGGTGCCCTTAGTGTGGCCAAGGCCAATTTTTACCAAATAGCTGGCTTCCCACACATCATAGGGGTTGTGGATGGTACTCACATACCACTTCAGCCTCCAGCACGGCTGGAGGCAATATTTAGAAACAGGAAACACTATCACTCCCTGAATGTAATGGTGGTATGTGATGCCTCCCTCCAGATCCTGTCCCTGAATGCTAAGTTACCAGGAAGTGCACATGACTCCTTCGTCATCCGGCAATCAGGGATATGGCAGAAATTAACCAACCTACAAGCTGGTGATGCGTGGCTTCTGGGTAAGTGGAGACCTTTAGTACATAACAATGTTAAGCTTGATACACAGTGTTCCTGATGTTGTCTCTTATTTTTCACAGGAGACAGTGGATACCCTTGCATGTCCTGGCTGCTCACTCCTTATTTGGCTCCCACACCAGGCCCACAAAGTGAGTATAATTCCACACTTACAGCCACCAGGCAAGTGGTGGAGCGCTGTATCGACCTTTTAAAAGGCCGATTCAGATGCCTCCACCGCTCTGGTGGCGAGCTCATGTATTTGCCGGATATGGTGTCGAAAATTGTGGTCCTGTGTGGGATATTTCACAACATCGCCATAAGGAGTGGTGTCCCAATGCAGCCAGAGGATGCCTTACCTGAGGATGGCCCCCCCGAGGTTGGTCGGAGGTCAGTATGTGGGGGGGCCATACGCGATGATGTGGTGGCCAGATTTTTTAGGTAAGTTTGACCCAAACTACAGTGTTTATACCTAATGTGTTTGTGTTTGTTTGCAAACATCTAATTTATTTATTTTTTTCCACCATCTTCTGTTTGTTCACATAATCTTTGCCACTCCAACACTCACTACTTCCTGCTACCCTTACCAAACCGGGATCTGGTGATTTTGTCCATATATTCTGGAACCCATATCGCAATGCCATGTTTGTGGAATCATGTTGGCATGGTCCTTCGTCAACCAGTTCTTGATTTTTTTTTTTTATTAAATATTTTATTTGTATGTGTTGTATTTGAGATTATCACTGTTTTTTTTTTTTGGGACTGACCACTTTGATTTCTCATTTATGTTGTGAATAAATGTTTGGAGAGTGAAATGGTCTTCCTTTTTTTGGACGTTAACAGCAAGTGTAACCAGGTTAACACACCTTACATTTGACTAAGGGGTAATCCAGTACTGACACCAGTTGATGTAAACTGAAATATGTTAGCAGGTTCCCAACCCACACCAAAAGGAAGCCTGTCCAAACCTTTGGATTTTGAAGATTGGCCTAAGCAGCTTGCACACCAACTAGGAACCTGTAAAATGGCGAAATATCTAATTGACACTACACCCAAAAAGGGAAATGACATTGTTACTGTTATGTGTTTCTTGTGGCTGTTTAACATACAAATACAAAATACAATCTAACTTTTAAAAAAGGGAAATCCTTGCAGGAACAGTCTACTTATGTCAGGGAAAACTATTTTATTTTTGGAAAAAAAGAATGAGCCAGAACTTATATTAGAACTACAAAATTTATTTACAAAACGAAAAAAAACAAAAAAAACTACTGGCGAAGGATGCCAGACAGCCGGTCAAGGGCCACAAGAATGCCAATGACATGTTGGCGCATCTGGCCAACACAATCGTCCACCTCTTGTCGACGCCTCTGTTCCTCTGTGGGTGAGAAAAGTGTGTGGATTAATAAAACAATAGGGAATCCACATTCAAAAAACAAAAACACAACGAAATCACTCCTAAACCGAAAAAAGAAAAACCAAAACAAAAAGGGGGTGCTGGCAAAAATACAAGGCCTATGTACAAATTCACACAGGTGTGATATGTGTATGTTGAAATCAGCAGGAAGAGGTAAAGGCAAACTGCTAAATCACCAAAAGTAAACCAAACAAGCACAAATAAAGGCACGACACATGATTACATACAAACAGTTTGTGGTTAAAAAAAATGAGAAAGAAAAACATACCGGGAGCCAAAACGGGAGCTCCGGAAGTCCCTCCATGTTCCTCCTCGGAGGAGCCTTCATTCCCCAAAGAACGGGGAGGGGTAATGATGGACTCCGGGGAGGGGGTAATTGGAAGAGGGGTGGGTGGAGGAGAGGGGGAAGTGGGACGGAGGGGAAGGAGGCCCAACAGTTCCGGGAGAGGGTCTGGGAAGGCTGGGGAGGAGTGGGGTATAGGGGAAATATTTGGGGTGGAGTGTTGGCTGGGGGTTGGGGATAGTGGCCGGGAACGCCATCTGGCCGGACGGTGACGGCGTAGTCTTGGCTGTCCTCCTAAAATATGTCAAACAAATTGAGGTTAGTTTCTGGGCAAATCCGGGGCCCAAATAAAAAAAAAAAAACCAGCAACAAAAGACATGCAAAAAGGAGTAGAATGAAAAAAACAGAAATAGAGGGAAAACAAGCACACGCTGATATGAGGACAAATAATTAATAGGACAGACAGGAAAACAAGCACACGCAGATATGAGGACAAATAATTAATAGGACAGACAGGAAAACATGCACACGCAGATATGAGGACAAATAATTAATAGGGCAGACAGGAAAACATGCACACGCAGATATGAGGACAAATAATTAATAGGACAGACAGGAAAACATGCACACGCAGATATGAGGACAAATAATTAATAGGGCAGACAGGAAAACATGCACACGCAGATATGAGGACAAATAATTAATAGGACAGACAGGAAAACATGCACACGCAGATATAAGGACAAATAATTAATAGGGCAGACAGGAAAACATGCACACGCAGATATGAGGACAAATAATTAATAGGACAGACAGGAAAACATGCACACGCAGATATGAGGACAAATAATTAATAGGACAGACAGGAAAACATGCACACGCAGATATGAGGACAAATAATTAATAGGGCAGACAGGAAATCATGCACACGCAGATATGAGGACAAATAATTAATAGGACAGTCAGGAAAACATGCACACGCAGATATGAGGACAAATAATTAATAGGGCAGACAGGAAAACATGCATACGCAGATATGAGGACAAATAATTAATAGGACAGACAGGAAAACATGCACACGCAGTTTGCCCCACAAACACAAACATGAAAACCACAATACATAACACTTACTTTCAAGGATCTGCATGCGAAAGCATGCCAGCAAGCGGGGCGTTCGCCGTTGCAGGTCTGACCACCTGCGCTCAAGCTGCCCGATGTTGCGGCTAGAACCCAACGACCGCAGGCGGGACCGTGACTCCGCATACGCGGAGCGCTTCTGCCGGTTGGTGATGGGTGGAGGCTGGCTGGTGATCCGCCTATCCATCACCTCCGTAAGCACCAGCAGCTCGCGCCTGGTGAATGCGGAGGCTCTCATGATGGCAATGGAGTTTTTCATACAAAATATTTTTGATAAAGTGTGGGAAAAATTTCTGATTGGCTAATGTATTTTGGAAATTAACAGGAGCAATTTTATTGGTTAGTGTATGAGTCATGTGTTCAACAGGGCCAGAAATCTCTGGAGAGTTATGATAGGCTTGATGCAGTGACATGCGTTTGCAAATTTAAATAAAGAAATGAACCCCGGAAAATATGCGGGGATCCACAGCAATAGAACAATTGTTTAATTGTGGTCCACATGTTTTTTGAACAATAAAAGCGAATGTTCCATCCGTACGTATTCTGCGGGTAAACACAAACACGGACAAGAGTAAAGTTTCTTGCATTGTGTTGAAAAAAAAAAAAAAATTAAGCTAATTGATACATTGATTGGCATGATACGATTGAGGGAGGTAGGCAGAATAAAGGAGCAGGTAATCGACATCTGACAAGGCCACTTCCAGTTTCACTTGTGCGTGCGTTCCCTTCAAGCCATTTCGGGGATGTACGCTCGCTATTTCGCACGCTCGTTAGTTAGAGGAGGGGTCGCCTGAGTTTAGGGAGGAATTTTAGATGCGAACGAAAGTACGAGCGAGCCATTGAATTTAAATAATTTTGTACGTACGCCTAACGTACGTGCGCCCGCTTGCGAGTGGGTCTGAATGAGGGCCACTGTCCCCATAATACCACAACTATACAACATTTATATAGTATCAATAAAATAAAGGATAATAGCAACAAATAAAAGCTACTTGATTTTAAAAAAAAATGTCATTCAGTGCTTCTATCTGAAAACATTTTTTCTTTCATTCTGGGCTGTGCAGTTAATTCCATTACTCCCCCTTGCTGAAATCTCTTTTACTGTGAAATGTTACTCCTCCCTTCTCTCACACCAGTTACAGAGAAAAATATCAGTATTAACATTTCTACTTCTCAGTAAGATAACACACAAAATACACAGATTTTTCACTTTAGAAACATATTCTTGTTTTGCTACTGTGTGACTATCTTGATCTTTTGTAATTTATTAATTTGTATAGGGAGATCGACTCTCAAAATAAAACTGCTTGTTATAGCATATGCAAAGATATTCACTGAAACTCTTGTAAATTAGGCATACAAAAGAACAATTATGTCATACCTTTAAATATTTCAATATCTCACTAACATCACACTTAGATGTCATTGAACATACACATTGATATATGGCTTTTCCACGTAAATACTTCTTAAGTCCACTAATTTCTGCACAAACTGCTGTGTGTAAATCACCTGAAATTTCAACTTCTTCTGAACACTCACTCCTCCTCCCTTCAGATTTTCTTAAACGGAGACTGTCAGAATTCTCAGAAACACACAATGGCAAAACTTCAGCATCTGATTCAAAATCAGTTTCTTTTTGAAAACCTCGAACCACTACATTGTATGGGTGTCCCCAAAAACATTGGATTAAGCTGAGATGCTTTAACACATTTCTGAAATTTTATCAATTTACTCTGTAACCTACCTTTTGCAATTTTTACATGTACTTCTCTTTACATTTAAAATCATAAACAATATAGCACTCTCCGCAGTGTTAATTGAGGACGTTCACATTTCTGTGTATTTTTCATACAGGGATCTATGTATTTCTTATTTTCAATCCAACTACTAGTATCTTTTCTGGGTTCGGTATATGATGCCTCCAATTTACAGGCTGTACAACTTACTGACCTATCTGCACTACAATTCCAACAGGTCTGATCTTTGGGGTCATTACATGCTTGACAATCTGCATTAGGGTACCTCCATTCCCTCTTAGCATTAACAGTGCCCATTGAACAACTCAGATCTGCTGCCCTTACAGTTGTTCCTTTAGAATAATTTCTAAGATGCATGCTGTTTATCTCTGTTTCCATTTCTTGTGACTCTCTTTCTAAAAATATCTGTTCAGACACCTTTATCCAATTCAAAAGAGTACCTTCAAGTTTGTTACTTTTATGTAGGGGCCATGTAACTTAAGTATCTGTTGTAATTTAATTGGGTAAAATGTGCCATCTCTGTGACTGTCAGCCCTTTTAAAAATCTTAGACATTCCTTCTGTCGCCCCGGGACCTAACACTGTATGTATAATATCCATGGGGGTTTGACAGTTGGACAGATGTTTACTATCTGCATTACCCATTTCTGTGGGTTTTACAAAAATCCTAGTCAGTTCTGTGAGGTAACTTCTATGTTTATTCACTATGGAAGTATGAAGATCACAAGATGTATCAAAGAACAATACCTATGCTAATCAGGGAAACAAATTATCAGACCAATAAACACAATAACACATTTGCATTTTGCTTATGTAAATCTATAAGGACTATAGTCTGTATACATTTTTAAAGATTCATTAGACATGTAATTTCATAAAGCAAAACCTAAGACCTAAAACAAAAACAAAACAAGACTCTGAGATACATATATCTGTACCTGAATCCTTAGGCAGACATGGGAGATCACAGAACAGCGGGGTCCAGCTTTGAGCAGAATACCACTTTTCCCGGGATTAAAGTCAGAGTCCACTGTCCTGGTCACTCCCGAATTGTCCGCCCTCAGATCAGGGGTAGGAATCTCGGTGAGACAATCCAAATGATAAATTGCTATTAACTCTTTTGCAGTTAATCACCAGCCAATCCTTTGTTGTGTGTCAGACCCCTGTATTACAGAGTATAATCCGGAGATGGAATCAACACACTACCAGTTTTGTGTTCATGATTCATCTAACTGTATTACAGAAAAGCATACACTTTATAGGCATATCTACAAAGCGGTTGATCTCAAAATGTGACATGCATAATTACAGAAAATACAGCCATTCATTGTTCTACAAGGTTAGTATTGGGAATTCCTCATTATCCCTTATCTTTCTTAGGATGGGAACTAAGGGCGGTTAGGATACATACTTGGGAGGCAAGGCTACATTGTCTAGTCATATCTATTTGGCTATACTGCTGACCAGCTGCACATTTCAAGACTTGGCCTTGAGGGTTAATAAGAAAATCCTGCTCAACAGTTTTCAGTTATTAAAGTTTATGAATAACTTCTTCTTAAAGACACACCATCCTGTTACAAAATGGAGTCTTATGTGGATAACTTAACATCAGATTCTTCACTCATGAAAGTACTAAGTGATGCAACCATATTGTGTGTAATACATTGGCTACAATGGATGGGATTGGCAAGTTGTATAAATGTTATACATAGTGGGGAATTATAGACAATTCATAGCACAGAGCAAATCAAGAAACATATAAAACAAATCAGAACAGGGAAATAGCCAACTTGGGTAAATCATGGTGGTTGGTGAGTTGTGGCTGGAAGCCTGAGTAATATAGATACAGATGTATCTTTGCTCATATTATGTGTATACGCCATGTAGTGCGATAAACTAGTCACATTGCATATGTCTGCGGCTGGTCGCAGGGTGGTGTATTCAGTCACAGTATGGCATATTGAGTCACAGTATGGCATATTGAGTCACAGCTTGGTGTACTGAGGTAAGAGCAATCATGCTATTCGTTCACCAAGTGTCACTTTTGAAAAACACCATTGCATATGCTTGAAGTCTCCAATGTATTCAAATGATGCTTGCTGGGCAAGAACTACTTTTTGGATGCTTTTTATTCCTGTCTCCAATGTTTCCTGTAGTACAATACAGTACTGTATACTGTACAGCATCTTATAATTATGGTGGATATATTTTTAAATCTGCAAGTCTCTGCACAATAACACATCAGTTTATTAAACACTGCCTATGCAGCAGTGATGTGCGGCACTCACACAGTGATGACATTCCTTACAAATAAATTCTGATGTTAGTGGGGTTGAGGGGTGTCCTATGAAATTAACACTCAACTACAAGTCTCAGCACAGAAAGAGATCTGTTTAGAGTAACTACTGCTTGTGTGACTTTTGCATAACTGCAGTTATCCAGTTACTAAAAGTCGAACACACAAAGTACTTGACGCATAAAAGTCAATGCAGAGTTGGGAAACACACCAAAATAAAAAATATGTATTAACTACAATCAGTAACATTCAATTAAAGTAGGTTCTGACACTTGTAGTGTCGTGTATCTCCTGTCTGTTAATCTGCTACTACAGGCAGTGAGAAGCAAGCCATAGACAACAAGTGTGAAGCAAATTTTAATACCAAATTGTCATTGCTTTGAAGGTAGTCGATAATGCAAACTCAGGCTATAGGGGTATATTTACTAAAGTGAGAGTTTTTAGAAGTGGAGATGTTACCTATAGCAACCAATCAGATTCTAGCTATTATCTTCTAGAAGGTGCTAGTTAAATGTTAAGCAGAATCTTATTGGTTGCTATGGGCAACATCTCCATTTCTGAAAACTCTCACTTTAGTAAATATACCCCTATTAGTGAGCATTTATTACTGAGTACAGAACTCACCATAAAAAGAGTTGAAAAGTGAAAAAATTGTAATCTTGAAGGACGATCCTGTTTTGGGTAATTCTTTAGCCAATCAACATGTTTTCTTTTACAAAAGAGCTCCCCTTTAAAAGATAAGTTGGTAAAGTGTGCTTTAACTGAAAAGAAGCAAACAAGTAATATAAATAAGGGGTTCCATCATTGCAGTTCTTGCCTCATGTGCAAACCAATAGCCTCGACAGAATATAAACTGTAGATTTTGATATTAGGTGAAAAAACTATAAAATCAATGTTTCATAATTTGTCATTCTCGTAAAGTCATCTATTTATTAGAATGTACGTGTGGACTCATATACATAAGGAAAACATTAAGGAATTTAAAAGTTAAACTAGCTAAACATGTTTACAACATTACAAAGGGCCTCTTGACCCACTCACTGTCTGTTCATTAAAACATGAAAAATGTGAAGGAGGTATTAAGAGATTTCTGGGTATCCAGCAGGTCAAAGAAAGTTGGAAATCTAGAGATATACTGTAGAAAATAAAATTGCACAATGTGAAATTAAATGGATTTTTTTCTCTAAATACTTTGGCACCCGATTGTACAAACAATTAATTTAATTTAAAATGGATTTTAGACTGATCTTATTTTATAATAGTTTTATATTATTTTTAATTTTATATATTTTAACTTTGCATTTACCCTATATTCCCAATTTGGCTATAGGAGAGCACATTCAATCAATGACTGGTCTTGTGGAAAGCCCCCTTTCTGTTATAGGGATGGACTCCAAGTACGACAGTAACTTATGGGTATGGAAGGAGGGGATAACTGCTTGACTATTGAAAAAGTCACAGAATGAATCCACATATAAAAGGTTTTCTGCCATGCGTTCAGCATCCTGGTGGTTGGATTGCCAATGCTTACATTACCGTCACCAGAATACAGACACCGGTCAGAATCCTGGGACCGGCATCCTGATCTTCTGGATGCCAAAGGTAAGTAACAGGGTTGGGGGGAGGGTTAGGTTTAGGGGTTTAGGGTTAGGCACTAGGTGGAGAGTAAGGGTTAGGCACTTAGGCAGGAGGGTTAGGTTGAGGGTGCAGGGAGGGGGAGGTTAGGTTGAGGCACTAGGGGGGAGGTTAGGGTAAGAAGAGTGGGAGGGTCAGCATACCAACCAACAATTGTTGGTATGTTAACCTTGTATGGATTCTGACTGCCAGGGTCCTGATTGTCGGTATTTCATACTGATTCCGTTTTTTCTTTTGGCGTACACCTTGTGAATAGTTTCCAGGGAAATGACAGCGGCAATTGGAACACAAGCTTTTGAAGTGAAATGCAAAAATCCCAAATGGCTGCTGGATAGAATGCAAATGGAAGTGATGAATGGAATGCAAACATCACTTCTGGTCACTAGTATCCACAATGTGCAATATGGCCGTGTGGTGGAACACAAGCAGAAGTGATTACTGGAACACGAATGTCACTTGTGGCCAGTGGTAATGGGAACTAACATGCTTCTTGACTGCCTAATATCAGAAAAAGGGGTATAAATTATATAGCAATTGCCAGGCATAATATCCGTTCCTGATGAATGGGCAGCACAGATGGTTTAATGGTTATCATTACTGCCTCACAGCACTAAGGTCATGGGTTCGATTCCCACCATGGCCCTACCTGTGTTGAGTTTGTTTATTATCCCTGTGGTTGCATGGGTTTCCTTAAGGTACTCCAGTTTCCTCCAACACTCCAAAAATGTACTGTCAGGCTAATTGGCTCCCACAAAATTAACCCTAGTGTGTAGATGTGGTAGAGAACATAGATTGTAAGCTCAACTAGGGCAGAATATGTGTGTGTGTTATATAAATAACTGGTAATAAACAATAATAATAAATGTTGAAGGATTATTAATAATCATAAATGCATTGTACGAACATTATGCCACAGCCTTGATGGGACCAATATCTTCTACCCGGTCTGTCATGCCTATTGCAATGTTGCTGAACTGCTCTGTCCAGGACCTTCTTCTATTCTTAGCACTAGCCCACCACAGAACCACTAAATGGTGAGAGACAAAAGGAAAGGGGATTTTCTTGTTTTTTTACTGGTACTTTTTAGGCTTATTTTATATTAATTTGTTTTCATTGTAATAAATTCTGTGATTTCTTTATTTTTGTTCAACTTGTCCATTCCATCCCATTCAATGGGGTAGTAAGTTAAAAAAACACGGTATTTTAATCATATCATCTTCCTAGGATTTAAGCACCATCCACACACACTAGACACTACAAATGGTACAGCTGGCTTGACAGAATTTGGGTAAGAATAATTCCACACAAAAGAGGAGTCTTTTTTGGTCTTTTGCCCAGGCATAAAATTGTGCTTCTTCTTATCAATGGTAAGAACTGCTGCCACTGGTGGCTGACTTACTTTGAAACAAACAACATTATCATCCACGTACATTTTATCAACTTATTTTTGTCCAACACATTCATCATCATCATCATCATCCTCATTAGTGTTAGATACACAATAATATGCCTGAACAGCACATGTTTTGGTCATCAGTCCATATAAACATGCTCTTTATTCTGGTCACATTTTACAGTAGATTTATATGAAAATTGCAAGATGAATACCAAATGGGGATATAAATGGCCTCCAAAAAGAGTCCCAATATTTGTGGTACCCTCTTCTTGAGGCAGCTCTCAATGCAATCTTATTAATGTTCACATACTGTACCATGTTCTTTCATGTAGATAAAATGTGAGAATAGTCAAATACAGTTGCACCAGCTCAAAGGTTGTTCCAGAGACCATTATTATATCTTCAATAAAAATGAACATGTTTCAATGGAGGTGTCTATGCACATCTCTAGCATTTAATCCATGACAAATGGTGGGCCTCTGCAAATATGTCTGTGGCAGCATTGAAAAAATTTATTGTTAATTTATTACCATTGCCAGGTGAAATCTAATTAATCCTGAGATTCTTCAGCTGTGAGAATAGAAAATACAGCATTTGCCAGGTATAGTACAGTATGCCACTCACCAGCCTTCCAAGTAAACAAAAAGGGGGTATATCCGCACTGACCTAATTACCTAAAATATATGTGTACTTATTCCCTCATACCTAATAAATCCTTCAGTTGTTTTTAAGGTGAACAGGTGCACCCAGGAATCTGTTGAATCAAAAATAACACAAAAAGAAAAAGGAGTATTCCTAGCATGGGACACTCACAGGATTACACAATTACAATTGTCGACATATTGTTCAATCATGATCTGGTGATCAGGAATATAGGCAATCTGCCCAATGAATAAAATTTACTTTTATTTCTTCCTTAAAACTCCAAGCCACCGAAATATGGAGTACAAATTAAAATGTGAATGTGGATAATGTACAAGTAAATATTTAAATTGTGTCCAATGACTTTACCTATTGTAATTTTAATTCTGTTCTTATTTCTCTACATTCAATTTTGTCATGTATCAGTTAAGTAGCTTACTGTGGTTTCCTAATAATTTCTTCCCAAAAAAACTATAAAGTGACTGGGATCCAATACATTCATTAGTCCATAATGGAAATCTGTAGAATAGTAAATACGGAACACTATAATCCAAAATATAATTTATACCACTCAATCACAAATCGAATATATTACTGATCTGCTAATACACCGTTTGTAGTATAATATACTGGACAATAATATTATTTTTCTTCCTCAGGAGGGGGACATAAGAGGACAATTTCTGACCCTATATTTAATTCAATATTTTTATATATATGTTCTTTAATTGATCAGTTATTTTTGTTTTCATTTACAGACAGTTTGTAAAGTATTTGTTAGCATACTGTGATGTTCATAGAATCACATTAATAGACTTTATTCTGTGTCCACATACAGCAAGTCGCTGTATGTGGACTCCACAGGATGGATTAACACAGAATAAAGTCTATTAGTGTGATTCTATGAACATCACAGCATGGTAACAAATACTTTACAAACTGTCTGTGAATGAAAATAAAAATAAAAATAACTGATCAATATAAAGGACAATATCTATATAAAAATATTGAATTAAATATAGGGTCAGTAATTGTCCTCTTATGCCCCCCTCCTAAAGAAGAAGAAGAATATTATTGTACAGTATATTATATTACAATCTGTGTATTACCAGAACAGCAATATATCCAATTTGTGGTTGAGTGGTATAATATTTATTTTGGTGTATAGTGATCCGTAATTCATTATTCTACAGATTTCCATGAAGGACTAATGAATGTATTGGATCCCGGTCATCTTTTAGTTTTTTTGTGAAGAAATTATTAGAAAACCACATAGTTGGCTACTTAATTGATACATGACAATATGTAATGTAGAGAAAGAAGAGCAGAATTAGAATTACAATAGGTAGGCTCATTGGAGACAATTTACAGTATTTATTTATTTGTACAGTATCCACATTCACATTTTAATTTGTGCTTCATATTTCACTCACCAGCCTTCCTCATGATATATTTCACTATGGTTATCATATCCAGTACTGCAGCTGCTAATGGTGGTACTACCTTATTAGGCTATTGAAAGTTAATTCTCCAAAACTCATCCTGCTCTGTCACTGGATATAGTGGCACTTTGATGGGGTGGACCATAAACCTGAAATCTCCATGCTGCAAGATGGATGGAACAGCAAATACAGTCCTAGTGCAAAAAATGCATGTTCGCAGAGTAAATAATTGATTGTACAATAAAAGCCACATTTTGGAAAAATGCATACATTTATGAAAAACATTTATGTCTGGTGTTTAATATATCTATTATGTAGGCATGAAACAAAGAAGCCAAATTTTGCCAAATTCTAAACTATGTTATATATCAATGGATTCCATTATAACCATGTTACTACTACATTATCTATAAGTCAGAAGCAGTACCATTATTCAAGCTGGTAGAAAAAGCAAATTGAGGACATGATAGACATGTGAGCTTAATGACAGATTTTTATAAAATAGTCACAAGTATCATAGTAAAGTAATAGAAGTCAGCATGTTTTAATGATGTACCTGTAATCCCAGAGTAATAATTAATCTCAAATGTTAAAATCTTTTTGATGATAAATTTATACAATAGATTTTTTCAATGCATTTAATGGGATTTATTTGGATTTTGTAAAACCATTTGACACTTTTTCTCATAATAGATTGGTACATTAGAACTGGGATTAGGGGAAAAGGTGTGTACATAGATAGATAACTGGTTAAGGGAGTGAGCGGAAGGTTGTTTTAAATGAAGCACAAAAGGTCTTTGATATAATTGAAAAATGGTCAGAGAAATAGCAGATGAATATTCAACAAAAATAACTGTGATATATAGCTTCTAGCCTGTGGTAACAGTGATACAATTTACAATAAATTGGTTACAACTGGTAAACTTAGAAATGGAAAATGTTTTACATACAGTATGCTAGGACACATTAAGCCATGTAGCTACACACAATGACAGACAACTGACGCTGAGACACATAAAAATTAACTCATTTTACATGTCAACATGCAAAAGCATAGGCGTTGTTATCATTAACCTCTAAGCGTATGTTTCAGTTTGTAAATATATGTTCTATCACTTATTACTATCACTCTATCGCCAGGGAGACTGAGCAAGATTACAAACTATAACAGGAGGAAGGAAATGTGAATATAACTGTTTAATAATGTAAATTTAACTTTTTAATAATTAATAAAAACACATTTATTTTGGGTTATTAGGTTTAGATGTTTCACTGCACATTAGTTTGGCCCAGCAGGTATGACACAAAGTTTGGCTCTGTAGGTCCCCATTGCCAGCTCTAGAGTAATGTCATCTTGATATGGAATTTCTCAGCAATGAAAAGCTTGCATTTCCATTGCTTTTTAAATAGGGTAAAGCCACCATCCTTATAAATGTTTATGGAGATGGCATAAAAATGTGCTGAGCACTGGAGGGATATTTGTTTTCATGAACTGAGAGGTGAGTAAAGGCCTTTGGTGTAAGGTATGCACAAAGGGACTTTTCTCACTTATATAAATACAGTCCAATGTATCAAGTATGCACTGGCTACTGTGTGAAAGAGTAACTGAGCCTATACCCTTTTTGCAGGCAATAATAGTACTGTTGTAATTTGAAATTATAAGTGTGTTAACATTTCAAACTCTTTCTAACTCTACATATTTGAATGGTTATAACTTGTGTTAGATTTACCATCTACCTCTCTGAATTATCCTTCGGTGTCTATACAGTATTTACGTAACATGCCCATCTACACTTCCTCTTTCTTTTGGTGTTTTACAAGACTTTGTTCTCAGTCATCTATTCTTCCTTTGCACTCTTCCCTTGGTGAACTCAAATGCTTCATTTGCCTCCACTACAAGGTCTACAGAGTTGACATTCAAATCCCTCTCTTATTGTGTAGCCTTTATCTTTGTATCTTATTTCATGTATTCACCTGCCTTTCTACATAACTGATTGTTAAAACATTACCTAAGACTCAATATTTCCAAAGTGGCGCTTATCATCTTTCCCCCTCCTAGTTTCACTATCCTTCCTGTTGCCTCTCTCATGGTTAACAACATCTTGTTCTTCCATCCCCCCAACACCCACTGCCTTGGTGTCATCATTGCCATGCCCACAGCTTTACTACAAACATCCAGACTCTCACACAATCTTGTTGCTCCGCCTTCATATTATTGGCATAATCATTCCTATTCTCACTCATGACTTTCCAAAACCTTTACAATTATCTTATCATCTCCCTTTTGACTACCGCAACCTCATCCTATATGGCCTTTCTTAATTTTCCATCCACAAATCTTCATGAGTGCATCTTCCTCTGTTACCACTCCTCATCTCCAGCACCACTATGGAACTTGTCACCTTCAATGCCCTCATCTTCACCACTCTTACACACATTTCTGATCCATTCCATTTTGTCCATTTCATTGTGCTTCTAGCCTATGTCTCCCCTCCTCTCTGACAACCATCTCTCACTCAAGCCTCCAATATGTCCCCAGCACTACTCCCCACTTATGGAACTTTTAGACCATCTAAACAGACTCTCGTCCAGGGGGAAATGTATCAAACCTTGTAGTAAGATAATGTTATGTTGCACAAAGCAACCAATCAGCTTCTGTCAGTTCAAATACTGTGCTTGATAAATGACAGTTAGATGCTGAGTGGTTGCTTTGGGCAACTTCTCCACTTTATCTCTCTATAAAGACATGAGATATCTCCCCTCCAATCTCTAATCTTTCAAGTTTTCCCTATAGACCACTCTTCTCTACTATAGCCTATTCTGTCCTTATCTACTAATCACTTTTCAAGCTACCTGCTTTGTCACTATGTCCCTATAGCTCCTACTGTCTTTAATAATTCCTGTAAGCTCTCATGAGCTGGGCCGTCTTTACCCTCTGTCTCCTGTCTGCATCTACTTTGTCTACATCATAATGTATGTATGCTTCATGCCAAGTAAATGATTGCAGAACAATAGCTAAATATAGACTTTTGACTGACAATTCAGAATAACAAAATATAGTATATATAATTATATATATATATATATATATATTTTTTTTTTTAAACATTTCTAAACCTTTAGATGTGTGAGATGATCAGTATTGCATATATTCTATCTATTGGTAAAACTTCTAAACAGTTTAAACATTACAGGCATATCTGGTGATTTATTTTTTTAATTTCATGAAAGGATATTTAACCAGATGCTTCTCAGCACTACTAACAAATTGTTGCTATGTCACAGTAGGACAATTATATTATCTTCAAATGGTAATGAAGGCAGATCAGGTGATAGCTTGCATCATTTATAACATTTTAATGATAATGGAATTTGATGGCAGAATCTTTGCAACTGATCGGTTTATCTAATTATACACGGTTGACAGAGCCTGAGAATATTTACATGCTTCTATGTCATAGGCTAACTGCACAATTTTGTAAACATTATCTTCTATATAAAATGTCAAAACACATAAGATGAGACATAAAAAGGAGTCGTAATGTTTACTTAATGCAGTAAAAAGCAGTAGTCAGTTAATAGATGGGTAATCATGCAAATGTATAACAGAGGTAGGATGTTCTTAGAGAGATTCTCAATAGTATAGAACACAACATTGCAGAAAACTGCACACTCAGTGGAATGTTTCATGAAACCACAGGCGACCAACTGGATTTTGAAACTTGAATTGGAATCCTGGGGTTTAAATACCATTTCAGGTTCATTGGCAACTCGTGCTCCTCTCGGCTCAGCTACTTTTTAGCATTTAGAATACCACTTTAAAGGTCTGCATACTGTGAATTAACTGAGTTATTTCAAACACATAGGTACTGTAGCTGGACATTGAAAAATATTTTCCTTCTCTACACCAGAGAAATATCTGGATTGCTGCCTAAATATAAAAATTTCACCTAGTAGCAGAATAGAAAGGAGATACGGGGGCTTTTGTAATAGGCTGCGACTTGCAGCCACTGTAGGAACTCCTGCAAGTCTTCCTGTATTTTTAAGCGGCAATCATTTTAAAGGCAAAACTAGCTTTCATGAGTTCCCACAGTGGCTGCAAGTCGCAACCTATTACATAAGCCCCTAGGTCTGTGATCCTGCGAAATTCAGCATCACTGAGTCAGATAACTTGCTTGCTTTCCCTTTGCTCAAACCAGCACAAATCAGCACACTTAATTTGTGTATGACTACATGGGGTTAACCTATCTCATTCCTCAATTTCAAACTTCAATATTATTTTAACTTGAGCTACTCTCAAAGATATTAGCTTAATAAAGGTATAGTATTTATAGTTAAACAAATTTGTAAACCCAAAATTGTACAAAATGTTCTACTATGCAAACAGCATTGATTGGAAAACAGAAAAATACATCATGCCCCATGAGGACTGACCATGTGATTCCAGGTATCTTTGTTCAGTCAAATTTCCCCAACAAATTGCTGACCAACATGCTGTCTTCACAAAGCAAAACTAATGGATAAAGATACAGTATTTATATTTACAGAAAATTGTAATTACAAATGGGTATAACATGTTCTACTGTGCTATGTGAATCAATAGGAAAACATCTCCTGTACTATGAGGACTGGTCCTTTGATTTTATTCAATTTAAAATGATTAGAATAAAAAAATAGTATTAGATTGAAATAAAAATGAAACCTTAAAATATACTCACCACCTTTCCACTCTTAAAATATGTTACCAAACCAAGAGTTCCCTTGCAGAAATGTCAGCTATGATTGAATATATAAGTATGTGGATTAGAATTTGGAGATACACTCATTAAAGCATAGCTACCTTTTATTGTATTCACACAGTTGTGTTGTTGTATCTTACTAAATCCCATACAGGTAAATGGTCAAAAGATTAATTGAGACTGTTGGTTCCTTCCATAAGTCTATTTTCTTGCAAACCAAAATAAAGATTCTTGTTTCTAATGACAAAAATAGCTGACCATACACATGGAGCTAGTTTGCTTTAAACTAAATTTACAATATGGTAGTAGTGGCAGTATGGAGCATAACTTCCTTGTAGGCAACCAAATACTTCACTCAAGTACTTGCCCCAGAGAGGATTATACTATTTCAATTGCAATATCAATTAGATCTACACATACTCATATTTACATATGTGTTTTTTTATTTCAGACAGACACAAAGTGGGTGTTGTATCAACAGTGCCAGATTAAGGTCCACATGGGCATGGAGCTGAAATTTATAAAGGGCCTATTGTGTGTTGCCACAGGAAGTTTGACCAGCGTGGTGGGGGTGTGATATGTATTGAAATGCCCACCTGCGGCTTTGCATATCCAAGCGTCTGCATCCACAGATCCTTCGATTATCGGCTATTGAGTAACCATATGGCTGTGCAGATGGCCTGCCTGAACTGAGATGCCATTGTTATTTTGTATACGGGATTGCAGTCACAGACTCGACCCTCCCCGAAATTGGCTGTGACATGCCTGCGTGGCTGTGAGATGGCCGACAATCGATCAATTGCATAAATATCGGCATAGCGTACAGCTCTGAATCAAGTCCACAGTACAGAAAATACACTCGCCTTACATAATCTTCACCCATCACTATGTGTCCGTTATGGCTGGCATATATATATATATATATATATATATATTTAAGAATATAGAACAGCACAGGACTGGCACTCATCATGATACAGATTGCTTTTGCTGGGTGCTTCCACAACAAAGGGAGATATAGAGCAGAAGGTGCAGCACTCACGGACCAATATTGGAGTATACAAAGGTGATTCAAGCAGAATGACGATTCAGTTTTTTATAACTGTCTTCAGAAAATGAATCAATTTTCTGAAGACAGTTATAAAAAACTGAAATTTCATTCTGCTTGAATCACCTTTGTATACCCCAATATTAGTCCTTGAGTGCCGCACCTTCTGCTCTATATATATATATATATATATATATATATATTAAGAAAGGGAGTTTATTGACTGTGGGCGACCAACCTGCTAGTAATGCATAGTGATATAAATAAATATATACAAAGTGCTAAGTGCAAACGTGCTTAAAAATCAACCTGAGCAAAGAATTAAAATCATAAAGTGCTTTGTGCTTCAAGCAGCCTAAACAAATGAAGTGCTTAGTGCAATATAATTGATTTTAGCAGCATAAACAAATACAGTGAAAAGAGAGGGCTAATAGCATAAAAAATATATTTAATAGAATTTGACAAAAATAAAATGTACACAATAAAAATAGACACTGTGGTTCCTACTCAGGAGTGACTAACAGAGGCAATAAATAAGCGATAAAAAATAAAATCAATTTCAGAGTTTTAGCTTATCTGAAAAATTGGATTTGAGAGGGTCTGGATGTAAGTCTCAAGGGCAAATAGTAAGGTCCCAACGCGTTTCGTCCGTTGACTTCTTCTTGGGGATGAAAGTTGAGGAATGGTGATCACCTATTTATACACCTTCTCCTCCTTCTATTGGGGACTAAGAACTTCCGGGTCACAGTTCAAATGTGCATCCGGGTTAAATTACACGAGCTATAAACTGGCTCAGAACTTTAAAGGGGCACCTAATATCTAGGCGTCTTTAATATATAATAGCCATGGCGCTTAAAACCACTTCCTTAAAGCCTTTTATTTCAGCCATTATGTTTTGGAATGGTTATATGCCTCCGCCCTATCATACGTCTGCTTCCGCCAGGCTCTTGACATCATGTCCGGTCAGATGTCCCACTCCAGGATTGGCTGGTGTGCGCGTCCTATCCTCCATTGGCCCTGCGTCATAACCGGTCATGTACCTTGCCGCCAAGTGTCATCGCGCTACCATCCTCCCGCTTGCATGATTGAATCATACGTCCATGTGATGCGGTCACGTGTACGGCTCCACACTTCCTCCGGCCATGTTTCTTTGTTGTGCGGTTCAATTCCTGCACATTCGCCAACACCTGTGGGAAAAAATAGATAACTTCCGCCCTTAGTTGCCGTCACTGCTGACCATCAGTTTTGGTTCCTTTCAGTCATATTGGGACGGGTCTAGAAAAAAATAATAAAGGCAATGATAAATAGGCGGATCCATACACTTATGCATGGAGCTGTCCACCACTAATAAGAAATTTTTTATACTTATTGCAAATCATCATATATTATGAATCATTATTCTATATGCCAGCCATAAAGAATTAGATATGCAAGTTTAAAAGAAAACATTAGTAATTAGTAAGGCTGAAATACAGCTAATAGACGCCTAACATAAATGATAAGTCATCACTAAGGTAATCATAGGTGTAGATTAAACTGAAACAATTGGTAATTTTAACCCTTCTTGTTTCAATTGGGAGGAGAATGAAACTAATGATAATAGGGTCAAGAAGAATATGTAAAGGCTAAAAGGGAAAGCTCCTCTTGTTAGAATTCACACGGTGTTTAATTTTCCAAGTATATAGAAAGATAAGAATTTCTTTCTGGAATAAAGGTTTCTGATTAGTTGATACATAAAGTCCTTTCTTTGCTTCTTCTTCTTTCTATTTCCTCACTCTTCTCTTTTTGTCTGTTTCATCTTTTCATTTTCATGTGAGACTGGATTACGGTTTTCAGGTAAGTGCCTTCATGTGCTGGTAGAAGAAATCCTAGGAACTGTTAATACTACAACACCTGGTATTCTCAGGAGGTCCCCCATCCCTGTACTAACCAAGCCCAGTTGTGTATAGCTTCCAAGATCAGACGAGATTGGGCACATGCACACTGGTATGGTAGTAGATATTTACCCGGCTCCTCACCGTTACATATTCACATAAAATGAAGGAAAACACACATCTACTACACCTGGAATTCCTTGGGGGTCCCCCTCCCAAGTACTAACCAGGCACAATTCAAATTACCCCATTTGGGCACCCATCTTCAGATGGGAAATAATGTTATAGTACTAGAAGAAACCGATTTGGTACATCTCAGGACTTCTTCTTAGAGGAATGGTGCGATCTCATATTAGTCATTGAAACCTTTGGGGACCATTGTATCAAGAGTGAAAATCTAGTACATCTCGCGTTTAGACAGGAGGTTTCCTAGGTCACCCCCTCTTTCACTCAACTTGACGTGTTCAATGGCCTTGAAGTTCAGGTCTCCCGGATTGGAATTATGTTTTTCAGAGAAATGTTTAGACACCGCATGCCCTTCCACTTTATTCTTGATATTCCTAATATGCTCTTGGACATGTATTTTTAATGTTCTTTTGGTTTTGCCAGCATATTTTAGTCCGCAAGTGCACTCCAACAAATAGATGACAGATGTTGAATTACAGTTCATAAAACTTTTTATGGGGAACTCTTTAGAACCTGCTGAATTTAAAAAAGATTTACGCGTGGGATTTTGGTATTTGCATATATTGCACCTTCCGCACTTATAGCTACCCTTGCAGCTTAAAGTGCCATTCCCCCTTTGCTTATCATTTTTGCGCAAAAGGCTGGGTGCTAATATATCTTTTAAGTTTCTTGTCTTTCTAAAAACAATCTGTGGTTTCGGTGGAAGATTCTCCTTTAAAACAGGGTACATAAGGAGAATGTTCCAGTTTTTTCTCAAAGATCTCTTTATTTTGTTGTCATGTCCATTGAACGTAGTAATGAATGGAACCAGATCAGTCTTGGACTTCTTCTCCTTGTACTCCAACAAGTTGTTTCTATCCAAAGATTTGGTTTTGTTTAAGGCTTTTGCGAGGATCTCCTCAGGATAATCTTTATCTCTAAATCTGTCTGCATATTGTTCCAGTTGTTCATGGCATATTTTTTGGTCATTACAATTGCGTTTGATTCTGTAAAATTGGGAAAAGGGGATGTTCTCCTTCCAGCTATTTAGATGACAACTTTTAAAATGCAAGTAACTATTGGCATCGACATGTTTAATAAAATTCTTAGTGGAGATTTCACCTTCCTCTCCTGTTAAAACCAAATCTAAAAATTCAACAGATTTATGGTTAAAATTAGAGGTGAATTTTAAATTCATGTTGTTGTTTGAAACATAGATAAAAACTGATTAAAAACTTCTTCTTGCCCTTGCCAAATAATTAAAATGTCATCTATATATCTTTTGTAAAAGATGATATTATCTCTGTAGGGATTGTTACTATAGATATAGGTTTTTTCCCAACATCCCATAAACAGATTCGCGAAACTAGGAGCAAAAGTAGTTCCCATTGCCGTGCCACAGATTTGTTTATAAAATTGGTCTAAAAATTTAAAATAATTATGGTTCAGTATAAAAGACATGAGGTCACATAAAAACTCCTTGTGCAGGTGGTCCACATTTCCATCCATCTCTAAAAATTCTCTTGTAGCATTAATACCTTTAGTGTGTTCAATACAGGTATATAATGATTGTACATCAATTGTGACCCAATTATATTCATCTCTCCATTGTACCTCTTTCAAAGACTGTAATACATTGGTTGTGTCTTTCAAATATGAATCCAGCTCTTTCACATATTTCTGTAGAAAAATGTCAACATATTTCGAAAGGTGTGATGTGAGGGACTCTATCCCAGCTATAATCGGTCTACCAGGTGGCTTCTCCAGTGACTTATGTATTTTCGGTAGGAAATAAAAAATGGGGGTAATGGGGTTGTTTTTCATTAGGAATTGAAATTCCTCCTTAGTGATAATTTTATTGTGTAGTCCATAGACCAAGAGTGGTCTTAATTCGTCTGTATATTCTTCTACTGGATCTCTCTCTACTTTTTCGTATGACACTGTATCAGTAAGGAGTCTATTTGCTTCCACAATATAATAGGATTGGTCCATGATCACCAACCCCCCCCTTTATCAGCAGGTTTAATAACAATATTTTAGTTATTCCTCAATGCTTTCAAAGCTTTCTTCTCTTGACAATTCAAATTTTGTTTCTTAATTTTTCCGACCTCTTGCTCACATAAGTCCTTTTTCACCATCTCATGAAATACATTGATATGACTGCCCTTAGATTCAACAGGGTAAAAGGTGGACTTCCCCTTCAGCCCAGATTTTGATGCATTCTCATTCCAGTTTCGAATTGGTGCATCCTCTTTCTTTAAAAAATGTCTCTTCAGAGTTAAGTTTCGAACAAATTTATTGAGGTCTATGAATACGTCAAACTTCTTCTGGTAGTGGGTGCAAAAGACAGTCCTTTACTAAGTAAGGAAATTTCAGGTTTCTGTAAAACATGTTGTGAGAGGTTGAAGATACCTTTATCCTTTGGATCTATTGGAGGGTTCTCCTTTTTAGGTTTCTTCCTCCTGTTTCCCCGCTTTCCTCTTCTTCTCTGTACCTTCATTTTAATGGTGACGCTGGATGAGTAATCTCTCTGAGTACAGTTTTTCTGTTGCTGGATGGGTGATCCTGTCCCGGGGATAAAAAAAAGTTCACCATCACTGTTGGAATCTGTTCTTTGGAGTGTAGAAAATCTATTCTTCATATAACTGGTTGCCTCCAAGGGATGAGACTTCTCCTCCTGTAGTCTCCTATAGCTATTCCTCCTTCTGGGGGTACTGTTCGCCAGCTAGGTTTTTCCCAGGAGTCTACTCTTGGTCCATTCCTTTCATTCCTTTTAAACTTGCTCCAATTCTAAATTAGATTCATCTCATAGTCTTTCTTGTCCCTGATGAATTTCTTTTCCTTACTCTTCATCACACCCTCTTCAACTTTCAATCTTTTCAATCGGACAAATTAAGACCACTCTTGGTCTATGGACTACACAATAAAATTATCACTAAGGAGGAATTTCAATTCCTAATGAAAAACAACCCCATTACCCCCATATTTTTATTTCCTACCGAAAATACATAAGTCACTGGAGAAGCCAACTGGTAGACCGATTATAGCTGGGATAGAGTCCCTCACATCACACCTTTTGAAATATGTTGACATTTTTCTACAGAAATATGTGAAAGAGCTGGATTCGTATTTGAAAGACACAACCAATGTATTACAGTCTTTGAAAGAGGTACAATGGAGAGATGAATATAATTGGGTCACAATTGATGTACAATCATTATATACCTGTATTGAACACACTAAAGGTATTAATGCTACAAGAGAATTTTTAGAGATGAATGGAAATGTGGACCTCCTGCACAAGGAGTTTTTATGTGACCTCATGTCTTTTATACTGAACCATAATTATTTTACATTTTTAGACCAATTTTATAAACAAATCTGTGGCATGGCAATGGGAACTACTTTTGCTCCAAGTTTCGCGAATCTGTTTATGGGATGTTGGGAAAAAACCTATATTTATAGTAACAATCCCTACAGAGATAATATCATCTTTTACAAAAGATATATAGATGACATTTTAATTATTTGGCAAGGGCAAGAAGAAGTTTTTAATCAGTTTTCATCTATGGTTTCAAACAACAACATGAATTTAAAATTTACCTCTAATTTTAACCATAAATCTGTTGAATTTTTAGATTTGGTTTTAACAGGAGAGGAAGGTGAAATCTCCACTAAGAATTTTATTAAACATGTCGATGCCAATAGTTACTTGCATTCTAAAAGTTGTCATCTAAATAGCTGGAAGGAGAACATCCCCTTTTCCCAATTTTACAGAATCAAACGCAATTGTAGTGACCAAAAAATATTCCATGAACAACTGGAACAATATGCGGACAGATTTAGAGATAAAGATTATCCTGAGGAGATCCTCGCAAAAGCCTTAAACAATACCAAATCTTTGGATAGAAACAACTTGTTGGAGTACAAGGGGAAGAAGTCCAAGACTGATCTGGTTCCATTCATTACTACGTTCAATGGACATGACAACAAAATAAAGAGATCTTTGAGAAAAAACTGGAACATTCTCCTTATGGACCCTGTTTTAAAGGAGAATCTTCCACCGAAACCACAGATTGTTTTTAGAAAGACAAGAAACTTAAAAGATATATTAGCACCCAGCCTTTTGCGCAAAAATGATAAGCAAAGGGGGAATGGCACTTTAAGCTGCAAGGGTAGCTATAAGTGCGGAAGGTGCAATATATGCAAATACCAAAATCCCACGCGAAAATCTTTTTTAAATTCAGCAGGTTCTAAAGAGTTCCCCATAAAAAGTTTTATGAACTGTAATTCAACATCTGTCATCTATTTGTTGGAGTGCACTTGCGGACTAAAATATGTTGGCAAAACCAAAAGAACATTAAAAATACGTGTCCAAGAGCATATTAGGAATATCAAGAATAAAGTGGAAGGCCATGCGGTGTCTAAACATTTCTCTGAAAAACATAATTCCAATCCGGGAGACCTGAACATCAAGGCCATTGAACACGTCAAGTTGAATGAAAGAGGGGGTGACCTAGGAAACCTCCTGTCTAAACGCGAGATGTACTGGATTTTCACTCTTGATACAATGGTCCCCAAAGGTTTCAATGACTACTATGAGATCGCACCATTCCTCTAAGAAGAAGTCCTGAGATGTACCAAATCGGTTTCTTCTAGTACTATAACATCATTTCCCATCTGCAGATGGGTGCCTAAATGGGGTAATTTGAATTGTGCCTGGTTAGTACTTGGGAGGGGGACCCCCAAGGAATTCCAGGTGTAGTAGATGTGTGTTTTCCTTCATTTTATGTGAATATGTAACGGTGAGGAGCCGGGTAAATATCTACTACCATACCAGTGTGCATGTGCCCAATCTCGTCTGATCTTGGAAGCTATACACAACTGGGCTTGGTTAGTACAGGGATGGGGGACCTCCTGAGAATACCAGGTGTTGTAGTATTAAAAGTTCCCAGGCTTTCCTTCTACCAGCACATGAAGGCACTTACCTGAAAACCGTAATCCAGTCTCACGTGAAAATAAAAAGATGAAACAGACAAAAAGAGAAGAGTGAGGAAATAGAAAGAAGAAGAAGCAAAGAAAGGACTTTATGTATCAACTAATCAGAAACCTTTATTCCAGAAAGAAATTCTTATCTTTCTATATACTTGGAAAATTAAACAACGTGTGAATTCTAACAAGAGGAGCTTTCCCTTTTAGCCTTTACATGTACTTCTTGACCCTATTATCATTAGTTTCATTCTCCTCCCAATTGAAACAAGAAGGGTTAAAATTACCAACTGTTTCAGTTTAATCTACACCTATGATTACCTTAGTGATGACTTATCATTTATGTTAGGCGTCTATTAGCTGTATTTCAGCCTTACTAATTACTAATGTTTTCTTTTAAACTTGCATATCTAATTCTTTATGGCTGGCATATAGAATAATGATTCATAATATATGATGATTTGCAATAAGTATAAAAAATTTCTTATTAGTGGTGGACAGCTCCATGCATAAGTGTATGGATCCGCTTATTTATCATTGCCTTTATTATTTTTTTCTAGACCCGTCCCAATATGACTGAAAGGCACCAAAACTGATGGTCAGCAGTGACGGCAACTAAGGGCGGAAGTTATCTATTTTTTCCCACAGGTGTTGATGAATGTGCAGGAATTGAACCGCACAACAAAGAAACATGGCCGGAGGAAGTGTGGAGCAGTACACGTGACCACGTCACATGGACGTATGATGCAATCACACAAGCGGGAGGATGGTAGCGCGATGACACTTGGCGGCAAGGCACATGACCGGTTATGATGCAGGGCCAATGGAGGATAGGACGCGCACACCAGCCAATCCCGGAGTGGGACATCTGACCGGACGTGATGTCAAGAGCCTGGCGGAAGCAGACGTATGATAGGGCGGAGGCATATAACCATTCCAAAACATAATGGCTGAAATAAAAGGCTTTAAGGAAGCGGTTTTAAACGCCATGGCTATTATATATTAAAGACGCCTAGATATTAGGTGCCCCTTTAAAGTTCTGAGCCAGTTTATAGCTCGTGTAATTTAACCCGGATGCACATTTGAACTGTGACCCGGAAGTTCTTAGTCCCCAATAGAAGGAGGAGAAGGTGTATAAATAGGTGATCACCATTCCTCAACTTTCATCCCCAGGAAGAAGTCAACGGACGAAACGCGTTGGGACCTTACTATTTGCCCTTGAGACTTACATCCAGACCCTCTCAAATCCATTTTTTCAGATAAGCTAAAACTCTTCTTTTACCTCTGAAATTGATTTTATTTTTTATCGCTTATTTATTGCCTCTGGTGGTCACTCCTGATTAGGAACCACAGTGTCTATTTTTATTGTGTACATTTTATTTTTGTCAAATTCTATTAAATATATTTTTATGCTATTAGCCCTCTCTTTTCACTGTATTTGTTTATGCTGCTAAAATCAATTATATTGCACTAAGCACTTCATTTGTTTAGGCTGCTTGAAGCACAAAGCACTTTATGATTTTAATTCTTTGCTCAGGTTGATTTTTAAGCACGTTTGCACTTAGCACTTTGTATATATTTATTTATATCACTATGCATTACTAGCAGGTTGGTCGCCCACAGTCAATAAACTCCCTTTCTTAATTTGATTGGTAGTGTATTCACCAACACTACAAACTATTGACATAGGAGCCGACACCCTTGGTCTAAGCCTTGGCTTTTACCTGCATTTGCATAATACACCAGCAGTTTATATATTGCTTTAAGGTACTGGTGCTGAATTCATTTATTATTTGCATATATATATATATATATATATATATCTCCAGTCATCCGGCACTTGTATGTCATACAACAGTCTTTGTGCTCCCATGCCTTCCAAGGGTCAGCAACCCAATTATGCAAGTAAGTAATGGCGGCACTGGGAGACTATGTAGATTAAAAGAATGCCTTTATTTCCTACGTTTCGGAGATGAATCTGTCGTCAGGGAAGCAAAGCTAATGAAAACATACAAACATATATACACACATAGAGCATTACCTGATTGTCGACAGCTGTGGAACGCCGCCCTCTGACATCCCCAGTGAGATGCTCCACAACACAGTGCCCGGATCCCCCGATGACACCATCAGGATGTGCCCCGCAGCCAATGAGGTTGTACAATAGTAATCATGGCAACCCGATTTGAGTTGGTTGCTATTAATCACAATAAGCTTGAATTAAAAACAAATTACAAACACATGAACAAATTTAAAAATGGTATATAAACAAAATATTAATCACATGATTGGCCCAATAGGTATTTGTGGTGAACATATTGATAATATTGATAATTAACTGCAGAATACATCAAAAAAGCAAGAAAATCAAAACATCACTATTATAAAAAACATTGCAGTCCTAGGTTCTCATTTAACCCTTTCCGGGCTATCGTATTTAATTTAAAAATCCATCTGCATTCTAATTTCAAGAGCATTTTATTGATATCACCCCCTCTGATGTTACTGGGGATGTGATCTATAATTTTAGATCTAATACTGGCCACACTGTGTTTGGCTGCTATGCAATGGCGTGCGACCGGTTGGTCACTACTGCCTGTGGCTAATGCAGCTCTTATGGCTAACCAGTGATTCACCATGCGTTCCTTAAATTGGCTTTGGGTTTTACCCACATAACATAACCTGCACGGGCATGTCAATAGGTAAATCACAAAGCGGGACGTACATGTCAAGGGATAATCGATAGTATACTTCTTTCCTGAATGTGGGTGATTAAATGAATCTCCTACTAACATAAATCTACATGTTAGACACCCCAAACAACGATAACATCCTGTTTTTTGTGTTAAAAAATTAGTTTTATGTAATTTTTTCTTTAATGGCGCTATATCATATTTGACTAGTTGGCCCCGTAAGTTTGATAATCCTTTGTAACTAGGCATCATTCTGGAGTTAAATAACAAAGGCAAGTCTGAATTGGTGTTTATCAAAGGCCATAATTGCTTGGCCTTTTTTACCACTGTTTTAGTTCTGGTGGTAAATGTGTTAACCCAAGGTATAGTGTGTTGTAACAGGTCCCTATTTTGTCTGGGCATCAATGTGTAAGCTCTCGGGATTGCTAAAAATTTTTGTTTTGTGTCCTCCAGTCATTTTTTATCATATTTCCTCATCTGAAATTTCTGTATCATCTGTTGCATATCCTCTTCCATTTGATGTTCATCACTAATTATGCATTTTATGCGTAACAATTGAGAATATGGTAACCCCTTACGGAGTGCTAGGGGATGAAAGCTATCATTTCGCAACATGGTATTTCTATTGGTAGGTTTCACATACAAAGTTGTCGACAGTTTACCTTCCCTTAAGGAAATATTCACATCCAAAAATTTAATAATATAGGGGCTGATTTTATAAGTAAACTGGGCAGTGTATCCTGAACGATTATGGGATTCCAACAATTCCCTTAACATTTGGTCATCACCCTCCCAGATAATCAATAAATCATCTATAAAACGTAGATATACTTTCAGATGATTATATATGGATGTAACTGCCCAAAACAGTTGCTGCTCCACCATATGCATATACGCTCTTGCGTAGGATGGGGCCACATTCGACCCCATCGATATGCTTGCTAATTGTAGATAAAATTGATTATCATGCAGGAAATAATTTTTTGTCAGTACCATTTCCAATAATTTTAATAAAAAATTAATATTGGGACCTTTATAATCTGCATTGTCTTTAATCAACTTCTGTATTGCTCTCATACCATCATTATGTGGTATGCTAGTATATAGACTAATGATGTCTGCAATGCATAATGATGTAGTATTAGGGAACATACCTTTAGTTTGTAATATATTGATCAAGGACGTAGTGTCTTTTAAATAAGAAGGGATTTTTTGTACACAAGGATTGAGAAAACTATATAAATACACTGCTACTTTTTGAAACAGTGACCCCCTGGCCAATATTATCGGACGACCAGGGGGACAAGGTAGATTTTTATGTACTTTTGGTACAGTATAAAAGATAGGTACCTGAGGGTATTCTACTATCAGCGCTTGTTGTATTTCAGATGAAATGATACCCTCGTTAGCTGACTCCATAAGGAGTGTATCTAAATCTTGTTTAAAACTCTTAGTAGGGTCTTTGGACATTAGTTGGTATACCTTTGAATCATTAAGTTGTCTTAAACATTCAGTGTCATAGCTGGTAAGGTCCTGAATTACTACTGCTCCCCCCTTATCCGTGGTATGGATAACTATATCAGATCTATTCTTCAAATTCTTTAATGCTTGAACTTCATCCTGAGATAAGTTATTGCTAAATTTGTAGGTAGTGTCCATCTTGGAACCATCTTGTTCTAGTATCCGGGAGAATGTTTTTATTGAAGAACTGACCGATGTAGGATCAAATTTGTATCTCGGTAATAGTTTTTGCAAGGGGTATGTGGTCTCCTGTCTTAGTAGATGTTATAGGTTGCAATTTTCCAAAGTGTTCCTTCAAACATAAGGTGCTATCCAGTTTAAACATGTCCAGTATCCATTGAAATGGATCATGTTGTTTGTTTGGTAAAAAAGAAAGTCCTTTGGATAAAATATTCTTCTCCAATATTGTTAAAGGTGTCTTGGACAAGTTGAATACTGAGTCTGTTTGCCCCTGGGTGGGCATCATATGGAATTGCCTTTGATTTTGCCTGCCTCTCTTCGTCCTCTGCCAGGACTTTTGTTTAGAGCTGCCCGAGTAGTAACCCCTAAAGGGTGCGCTTGTGTAGTGGAGCTAGATGGTTGCGTATCAGTATCACTTAAAGAAGTGGTGGAATCGCCTCTGTATGGTTTATATTGTCGGAAATTTCTATACGTTTTTCTTCTTGGGCCTTCTGTCACTGTGGTATTAGCCCATTGGTACACTCTATGTTGTTAGTAATCTAATTGTACCTTACTAAATTTGTCATTTTTGAATTTAATCAGGTCTTTCTTGTATTGGTCCACCTGTGTTGTTAATTTCTCCAACCATTTATTAGTGGGATCCTGTATCAAGCTGGATTTATTGCACGTCTCGAATATCACGATTTTAACTTTTATGTTTGTAAGCTCCTGTTAGCTTCTTCAATTACTAATAGGACTTAGTCTATGGAGCATTTATTTAGAATTGAAATTCATTTGTGGCAAAAGGGTACACTGTATCGTCCTATCGTGGGCATATTTTTAATGAGAGCAACATGAGAACCTAGGACTGCAATATTTTTTATAATAGTGATGTTTTGATATGATGATATGATCACCACAAATACCTATTGGGCCAATCATGTGATTAATATTTTGTTTATATACCATTTTTTAAGTTGTTCATGTGTTTGTAATTTGTTTTTAATTCAAGCTTTTTGGGATTAATAACAACCAACACAAATCGGGTTGCCATGACTACTATTGTACAACCTCATTGGGTAGCTGTGGGGCGCATACTGATGATGTCAACGGGGGATCCGTGCACTGTGTTGTGGAGAATCTTACCGGGGATGTTGGAGGGTGGCGTTCCACAGCTGTCGACAATCAGGTAATGCTCTAAGTGTGTATATATGTTTATATGTTTTCATTAGCCCTGCTTCCCTGATGACGGCTTCATCTCCGAAACGTAGGAAATAAAGGCATTCTTTTAATCTACATAGTCTCCCAGTGCCACCATTACTTACTTATATATATTTCCAGGGTTCAGCACTCACATCAGAGAAAGTACATTCACATCAGGGGGGTGCACATCAGCTGTGTCTCCAATATCCCATTTTCACCAGCAATAATGTGCATTGAAAGGATGGCACTCACCAGTAGATTGCAGATCTTATTGATGGGGACCTCTACCTGGTAATCGCTATATGCTTGAGACTTGACTGCTTGAGAAAGGTCTGTGTACTGGACCGAAATGTCGCCTTGCATGTATGCCTTTTTCTTTGAACATTAAAATCTGCAATCTACTGATGAGTGCCATCCTTTCTATGCATATATATATATATATATATATATATATACATACACACACATTTACACAGATATATGCATACATACAGTATACACATACTGTAAATATATGCATTTATGTGAATATATATATATATATATATATATATATATATTATATATATACACATATTGTATATATACACTTACACATATATATATATATATATATATATATATTATATACACACTCACAGACACAACAAATAGCCCACAAATACATGAAACTGGTTCAAACAAACTATATTAAAATATTTTGTCAGCACCTGCATACCTCTTACAAAGGCACTGTCTGAGGCTCAGGTTGAAGGGAAGGACACCCTGTTCTTCAGCAAGCAGCCTGCAGGACACCTGATCAGCAGCAAACACAGGACGCCTGACACTTCAGTGTGAGGACAGCCAGTCACAAAACTGAGCTGCCTTCACGAAGCTGAGGTCGGGCTCGGCTACTAGTCCTTTTGATGGGGGCATGGGGCTGCACCTACTGTATGTGACGTCACGCGCTGCAACATCACATGGCGCGGAGGAAGCGCCGAGACATACTGGCGCAGGGAGGGCTAGGCTAGTGAAGCAGGATACCAGGGCACTGCTATGCTTAGTGTTTGAAGTTTAACCAGGGAGGGGGATGTGGACGGCCCACCGGGATTTCAGTTGGCAGAGGTCAGACGGCCTCAGGCAGCCTGTAACAAGAACATTTTTCCTATCTACAGAAGATGCTGCTGTGGACGGTGGGCCTATTTTGATGATGGGTCTGGAGCTGCAGCTCCATCTGCTCCATGGTTAATCCGGCCCTGTGTATCAACCCTTCTAAAGAGGAAAAGCTGCCTATAGCAACCACATGGCTTGATATAATTTATGTAGTACATTCTATAAAATTATAGGAGAATCTGATTACTTGCTATGGGCAATGTCTACACTTGTTCCCCTTAGAAGGTTTGATAAAAAGTCCATTCAGAACAATGGCCCTGATTCAGAGCCGGACGCTCTGACCAGAGCGCTCGCTCTGCATCAGGGCCCACCTCCATTAATATTGAGTGTCCTCCTGGACGCTCGTATAGCTGTGGGTCACCACCCACAGCATATATGAGCGTGCAAAATGATGGTCGCAATGGTCTTGACCATCGCGACCATCGAAACTGCGAGCAAAAGCCTGCGGTTGGGTTTTTCAACCGCAAGGCCAGGAGTGATTTTGGCTCTATCAGAGCCAAAATCACTCCCACTGACATCACCAGTGATGTCAGTGGGGCCGGCTTCAGACGGTAGGCGTTCCCTTGGGAACGCCTCCGTCTGGCAGGCACGCCCCCGGCACGCCAACCAAAGGGGGCGTGCTGTCAGTCACCATCGACAGCACGCCCCCTTTGATGAGACACTCCGAGCGAAGGAAAGTCCTTCGCTCGTCGACCCACTTGCGAGTGGACAGCCGCTCGCGAGTGGGTCTGAATGAGGGCCAATATTTCTTCAATACATCACAAAGTTGCACTTTTATAGTAAAGCACAGCTTTTCCTAAATCCATATCTTTATCAATTGCTTAGATTTCATATCCAATTCAGGGGTCTATTTACTAAGCCTTGGCTGGAGATAAAGTGAACAGAGATAAACTACCAGCCAACCAGCTCCTAACTGTGACATAACAGTTAAGAGCTCATTGGTTGGTACTTTAACACCATTCACTTTATCTCCATCCAAGGCTTTGTAAATAGAACCCTAAGGGGTAAATTTACTAAGAATCAAATTTGGTCACGTTTTTTAGTTTTTAAACTTACTTTGCTTCACCAAAACTCGGGTGAGAGCTCCCTTTAACAACTCGCAAATTTACTAAGAAGTGAGTTTAGTTCAAAGTGAGTTTTTCAATGGTGAAGCAGTTCAAATTTTTTCCTTCAAATTGCGAGTTTAGAGGAGAGTTTAGAGGAGAGTTTAAGGAGAGTTAAGATGAGATTACTCACCTGAGATTGCAGTGTTTTCTCTCTTCAAAACTCACCTGAGCAAGCAGCATGCACATATCAGTGAGATATGTGTAAGCTGCTTGTGTGCTAAGACCTGTAAAAAACAGGTTAAATATTTTTTTTAAAAATGACATAGGGTCCCCCCCTTAAAGCTTAGCCAGCTCCGGACTTGCCAGCCTGTCCTGGTACCTACAATTACGGGGAACAAAATGAGTAGGGTGCCACCGTAAATAAGGTACCAGCACCAGGCTGCAGGGCCAGTCCTGATTTTAATTATAGGGGGTAATAATGTGCATAGGGATACCCCTATAATTAAAACCAGCACTAATTGTGCTAATTGTGTTTAACCTTGTGGTTACATCAATGATACAATGTAGCGGGTCCCAGCATAGACTTTAATGGAGATTTCACCCCATTGAAGTCTATGGGGACACATGCTGACTGCATACAGCTAATCAGCAAGCTGCTCCACAGGAGATGCCTGCTGATTGGCTGGCGGCTCCTTCATTGATGGGGCACATGTGTGTCCCAGTCATTTGCGTGGAGTAAAGGTATGTTTTCACACACATACCTTTACTCAGTCCGCTTGGATTCGGGTACAATCATGTATTTTTTTAACCCTTTGGATGCCTACTTGGAGAAGAGGATGTGAACTACCATAGCAGAGGTGAGTATGGATTTTTTTTATAGGTACCTGTATGGATTACTTTGGGTACTAGGTGAGTATGTGTGATAGTGAATGTGATAGTGAGTGTGAGTGTGCATGTATGTTATAATAAAATTATACTTTCACAGTGTATGTTGTGTTTATTTACGTATTGCTTTGGTTGCGGATCTACAAGTGCCAGTGGGCCCGTAATGCCCCGCATGCTGGTATTCGTGGTGCTGCAGCTGGGGGGCCCAGTGAAAGGGCTCCCCTGGTTGTGGCATCAGTCCCCTGCTAGAAAGGGTCTTGAACTGGTTTTAAATATACAGGGGACCTCACGCCATTTTTTTACTCTGTATATTTAAAACCAGGTCTGACCCTGCTGCCTGGTGCTGGTTCTTAAATTATGGTAGAACCATATTCATTTTGTTCCCCATAATTTTAAGAACCAAAATTGGCTGGCTAGTCTGGGGCTGGTTATGCTTTTGGGGGGACACTATGTCATTTTTTTTAAATAAAAACACTTTATATTAGGTATACAGGCAGAAACATACAAATCACACTGATCTGTGTATGTTTCTGCCAAACTCACAGCTCAGGAGGTGGTCTATTTGAAATTTCTATTTCACAGTGAGTGTGCTACAATCTCACATGAGATTGAAAACATGATTCTTAGTAAATTTGCGAGTTGCTTCTTTTTTATCTAAAGTACTTCCTATTTTGGCTGATGGTGATGAGTTTTAACAGTAAAAAAAGAGAACTCACTTCCAAACTAACTCGAGTTTGTCTTTAGTAAATTTGCGAGATGAAAAAACTGCCAAAACTCACGTGAGAATGCAATCTCACTAAAACTCACACAAACTTGATTCTAAGTAAATTTACCCCATAGTTTTAGATTTTGTTCTTGTAGTCTAAGTGGTAACCTCTGGAAGAATGTGAGCATCAACACCATATAAGATATCACCAACTCCTCCAACCTTAGAGATTTCACTAACACTGAAGGAATCCATTGAATGTGATAACCCCACCCACCCAACATGTGTACTCAGGCCTGTGATTCAAGTACTAGAAACCCTTAAGGTGCTCCGTAAATACATTCCCCAGAAGATCATTTCCAGCACAAACCTAATGAAGTAAGTAGTGGAATATCTGCCTACTTACCCACATTTAATGCAGACATATTTAGACATCTGAGAATGAGGATGCATTTTACTATGCCTGACAACATAACTCATGGCATTTGAGAGCAGAGGTCTGAACTCAGTGCTAGGTATTGATACATCCAGAGATGTGGTCCTACCTTGCCCTGCTCTTCCCAGTGTATACCTTGATGATGTTGTAAAGAGTGAAGTTGCCACCCTTTGATGTTTGGATCCACCATCATTGTTTCTGAATTGTATTGGGCATGGCATAATTGTTGTACAGTCTGAAGCCCCCAATCTCCAATCCTGTGTTAAGACAGTTCCAAGGGCTGGACTGTAGTTTGGGAAAGGTTAATTAGTGTTCCTGAGCAGTGTACAGTGAAGGGAAAGAACTCTGGAACTGATTCAGAGTTGTATGCACTGCTGAAGTTTATGCAGTTCAGCGATTATCAGTTAATCGTACGTATGTCTGCATCTCACACCACATGCATCAAGAATCATTACTGTAGTTGACCACAGTGACACTTTACTCGCAGTGTGATTGACAATCAGGGAGCATTTGGGAAAGGTAATGTGGACTGGCAGAAAAGAACTTAGACATGTCACCACTGCTTCGGGGGCATGTCACTTCATGTGGCAGTCATTCCATACATAAGAATTATGGCCCCATATTTCCTACGCCCATTCTGTGGACCATAGACTTACTCAGAACTGTGGCAATTGAACAATCAGTGACAGATGCTGCGTCTTTGTATGCAGTGCTTGATTAAGGTCTGTGGGGGCCCCTGTGCAACACACTTGTGGGGGCCCCTACACACACATATATATATCAAACATATAGCTATGTATAAATATATACAGTGTGTATATAATATATATGTACAAAACTACACACACATATATACAGCTATATATACACAAATATAAAAACAATATATATATATGTATATATATATATATATATATATATAAAGTTCCACAAAAGTTGGCACTCCCCAAATCCTAAGGCAAAAGCAGCGGTGCTCCACTCCAAATAAACAATAAACAGCAGCACAATGAGAGGCACTCAGACGGACTTGTAAAACAGACAATGGGACATGGTGGTCCAAATCAACGTTTTTGATTTTACTCCTTCATCAGGACAGTGAATAGACAGACAGTCATTACAGTACACCTATAAATACATATGTGTGAACTCACCACAATGAATCCAGTGCGATCGGCGCAGCCACCGGGCCTGCATCTCAAATACTTTCGGGTCCACATCACATCCGGATCATATGGTCGGAGTCTGTCAGCTGGAAGTGGAGTCATGGTAACCAGGTAAGGCGACGCAGAATCAGCACTATGGAAACTGGTATACACGATGTACAGTGAACAAGTGTTATATGATCTAAAACAAAAAAGAGTTATTCAATAAAGTGAAAACAATATAGTGTCCTCCTAAATAATAACATGATAGCCCGAACATATGATAATAGTATATGCAATACAGAACATTTGAAACCACATAATCCCTAAGTATAATGTCTTAAACACTATGAATCATCAGCAAATGAATGGCAATGTAACGGATAATTGGTCATGAACTAGATAAATCATCATACATAATGTATATATAATATATATATAAAGAAAAGACACAGCTGTTAGAGAAACCTTTGATTCTATGTTTCACGTTTACAGACCTGTGAGTCAAATACTCTAATGAAACTTGCCAAAGATACATTATTGGATATGGGATCAAAGTTTGATTTTTTCTTAAAGAACTAAAGCCATCAGTGCTATCAGATTAGCCGTAGAGATGGGTTACCATGATCAACCGGTGGCTAAACATTTCTTAGATGCCAGACATAGCCTGGCATCTATTAGATATAGAATCATTGATCACGTGCCACGTATGTTAAGAGGGGGAGATCGTTCTAGACAGCTTTTGAGACTAGAGTCTAAGTGGATTTTTAGACTCGATACACTATCACCAAAAGGATTAAATGAACAATTTAGTTTACAGTGCTATTTGTGATTCACAATGGTATCAATGTGGTTCATTTTGTCATTAAGATCTGTAGTCATCTTTTATCCTTTAGGTTTATCTTCTACATTATTCTGGATTATTTAAACTAGGAAGGCATGTTTAAGCCTTTTGTCATTGTAATAAATATATTATATATAGTTAACTTATATTTCAGCAGGCATTAGAGAGACTTTTATGTCGGTCTGCTAGCTTTAGTAGTTTGCTTGTTATTTTGATATGCACCTTTTAGGTTACTCTCGTTTTATTGCTTGTGCAATCACTATGGTGATGGGTTGGTCACATGCTGCCGATGACAACAGAGGTATGCCGCATCTGCGACGGGCTCCCGGCATCTGCTCACTCATAGTTTTGAACATTTAAGGTAAGATGTTTTGTATGTTTCTCTTTATATCCTGAGAAAAGGGCCATTAAAGACCCTGAAACGTTGATTTATACAATGGGGTTCTTGTCATATTTCTAGTTGTCGAGAGTGTCGCTTTCTTGGATACGTATATGTCCTCACCTACTTAGGAGAGCTAATACGGAAGACACCGGACGCAAGTTATTTTTGTGCAGCTCGGGCATGCCGGCTACTTGCATATATATATATATATATATATATATATATACACATATAGTATAAATGTATAGGTAATTATATATATAGCTATTTATACTGTATATATACAGTACTTCTCAAAAGCCTAAACTCACCCCCCGAAATCGAGAAGAAGCTTGTTTATCATACATTCTGCTACTTGTGTATGAATGGAGTATGATAAAAATAAAAAAATATTTTATTTCCGTACTGATGCAACCCGGAAAATCGATAGAAATGTGTCAAGAATGAGTATACCATAATAATCGCCTCAGTAGCCATGCCGCTTATACTCATACCAAAATGCCCATGGTAGCGGTGCCACTTATACAGTATACATAATAAATGCCCTCAGTGGCAGTGCCACTTATACACATATTAATGCTATACACATGCAATACACATACACACACAGTACACACTACACACACAGTACATATACAGTACACACACCATTCATACAGTACAGTATACACACATTAATCAATGCTACCTATAAAGTAGCTATTATAGAACACTTTACACAGTACCTGGCTTTATGAGGCAGCAGCTCCTCGTGTAGCCTGGGGGCGGAGCTTGTGAGTGACAGGCTCATTCAGGACCCCGGATATGGAGAGAGCTGAAGGGAGGGGTGGGCACCACACTCACACTGCCTGCATGGATCTGCAAGGGAGTTCAGGACTCAGCTGAGAGAGCTGGAGCCGGAGGACAGCTGCTGGCAGTCTGTGACAGAAAAACATTTTTTTCCTGTCAAAACCTGGAGCTACAGCTCCATCCATCCCATTGTTAATCCAGCCCTGGTGTGAGCACTAAGTGATCGGAAATAATTGAACATTATCAATGTGTGATTGTGCTGCTTTCTTACGTTCCAAATTGTCAACAAGCAGGGGTGTTTCTATAGAGGAGGGGGCCCATGTGCAGTCTCCGACATGGGCCCCCTCCTCTCTGCCTGGCGACCGGCAGCGCACTGAGCTGTGCGTGGCCAGTGCCGGAGTTATAGACTCTGTGCACTAGTGTGCCCAGAGTCTATAGTGTATGTACAGGTCACCGGGAAAATGGCAGCAGTGGCCATTTTCCCTGTACTGTGCATGCTCACACGAAGGAAAAATGGCCGCTGCGGCCATTTTCCAGTCGTTTTACAGCGCCGGACCCCCTCGCTGATGTGGGACTCCAGAGAGGTAAGTAATATAATGGGTGCAGGATATGCAGTGCAGGGCCCTCCTGGACCCAGGGGCCCATGTTCCCCGTACACCCTGCACCCATTATAGATACGCCCCTGTCAACAGGTTTCCTGAACACTCCATTTAGTTCAAAATTGGCAAAAAGAAATTTGAGTTAAGCATAGAAATACATGCTCAAATCATTGTTTTGAGGGAAGAAGGTTATTCTTTGCGGCAATTCCACAAACAGTTGAAGGTTTCTGTTGGGCCCGTGCATGTTACAAGAAAATGAACTGGTCGTCCAAAAACAACAACTGTTCATAAGGACAACTTCATTGTGACTACTAGCAAGCGTAACAGATGTTTAAACACTCCGCAAATAGGAAGGGAGTTGCAGAAAAGTCATTCCCAGCCTGTGTCCGATAGGATGATGGCCAGACGCTTGCAGGAATATGGCCTTAGTGGTAGGGTTGCTGTAAGAAAACCACTTTTACATGCTACAAACATGGCAAAAAGGTACGCATGGGCTAAGAAGCATAAGGATTGGACTGAGGAACAGTGAAAGAGGGTTCTTTGGACCGACAAATCTAAATTTTTACTTTTTGGCTCGTATCACCGGGCTTTTGTGCATCGCCATCCAGGTGAACGCTTTATCCCAGACTGTGTAGCTCCAACAGTTAAACATGGAGGAGGCAATTTGATGGCTTGGGGATGTTTTGCGGGCAACCAAGTTGGTGACTTAGTCAGAATCGACGGAATAATGGATCAAAAGGTGTACCATAACATATTAGTGTGTCATGGGCTTCCCTCCAGAAGGCGACTTGTGGGTCAGAACTTCATTTTCCAACCAGATAATGATCCAAAACATACATTCAAGTTGTGTACTAATTATTTGCAAAAGAAGCAAGACGCTCAAGTTATAACAAAAATGAAATGGCCACCTCAATCACCAGATGTTTTGCCTATCGAGCTTTTGTGGGAAGAACTAGACAGGGAAGTCTGAAAACAGATGCCTACCAACACTGAGGGCCTCTGGGAGGCTCTTCAAAGCTGCTGGAGTCAAATGGATTGCCAAAAGCTGGAAAAATTAGTAAATAGGATGCCAAGGATATGCAAAGCACTTATCAAAGTTAAGGGTCGTCACTTCAATGAAAGCAGACTACCTAAAACTACCTAAAATAAACTTGCCTAAAAGTCAAAACAAGTATTTTTTTTGTTTCCTTAGTGTTCAAACAGTTGTTTATTTTGTAAACAAAGCCAATAAAACAGATTTTATTTTGTTACTGTGCAGTTAAATTGAAAACTCCTTAAAATATACTGGTGTGCTCAGACTTTTGACAAGTACTATATATACAGTACATATATATATACTGTATATATATATATATATATATATACATATATATATATACACTGTATATATATATATATATATATATATATACAACCTCGATGGTGCGGTACTCTGGCACATACAGTAGAGTCAGAAAGACACGGTGAACGTATAGCAACATTTCAGTTTATCACCAAACTGTTTTCAAGCAGTACAAAAAACAAGTAAAACATCATACCTTCATATACCTTCACCCCGTACCATGTGAACCTCCCCCTGTTCAGTGTCCTGTATGCAGCGCCCACTGTTGTTATCATTGACGCACATTGATGACATCCTCATCCTCCCCCGGAGCCGCGCACACCATGTGACACAAACAGAAATAGCATCATCTAGCAACACATGGTTCGATTACACTGTAGACATAAAAATAACAATTTTAAGAAAAACATAGCCAAATACCAAATCATCATTAATGCAATGGATCCGCTAGACCCTTATCCGAATAATTGTAAAAGTCACAGATGATAATAACTAGAGTCTGAGTGATTAAAGTTACACTTTCCACTACAATAATAGTTAGTGCAAATAGCATCTGCTTCTTCAACAAGCCTACTAAGCCACTGAGTCATGAACTCATGACCACCCAAAATAGCTATTTAAATGATAACATTATATATATATATATATATATATATATATATACATATATTGTGATAGAAGCACTATAGAAGTCTGGGATAGCTTATATGTGTGTCCCAGATTCCTATCATATGTGTTTTAAAACCCCGGGAAAAGTCTGATGCCAAACAGACCAGAAGTGTTGGCTTTTGGTAAAAGCTGAATAATTGGTCCTAGGGGTGTGGATGTGAGAAGAGAAGGGAGGGCTCCATCCACAGGCCTTTCCAGGTGTTGGGCCTTTCAGTCTGAGAGCAGGCTGATTAGTAGCTGCACCTGGAAGTGGCTCAGATAAGCTGTTAGGTTTTGGTTCAGTGCCTCACATACCCTGGGGGAGAACAGACACTGAGGTTTGTTCAGAGACACTGTGTTATTTGGAAGTGATGTGTTTGTGCTTGCGGTAAGGCAGTAGGCTCTGCCACTTGTAGAGAGGGTATAACCTGTCTAGTTAGTGCCAAGACGGGCTAGGGTTTATTTTCATGTTTTGATTATTTTGTTGTGTATGTTGCACAATAAAACTGGTTCCGACCAGCTTGCACGAAAACCCTGGACTGGGGTGCTGTTTCCTGGCTGCTGTGTGTAAGGAGGTGTCCATCTACCCCAGTACCCCAGGAGAGGGACCCCCTACTCCGACTATATTACAAGATATATATATATATTTATATATACATATTATACTTAGACAAAAACTGTCAGGAGGATGTCAGGTTTTCCTGCCAATGGTGAACTTACACCGAAATAGTTGTCAAGCTGATCCTGTCTCTTTGAGGGAAACATGTTGCTGATAAGCATAATTTTTCTTTCCAACTACAAATGATATGCCTTGATTGAGTTTTGCTGCTTTGTTATAATTGGCCACCCTCACTATTTTGCACTGTAGAATGCACTTTATTAATATATATAAAATTGTCAGATATTGTTAGATATTTAACCTTGGATGTGCTGGCTCCTTTTTACTATATATATATATATATATATATATATATTAGAGTAGTCCGGCACTCAATGGAAAAATTATTGTAATCCACAACCAGCTCCGGTGACTTTCCTTGAAGTAAATATAGCAACGTTTCAGGGGAGTAAGCCCATTTATCAAGACAAATGTCTTGATAAAAGGGCTTACTCCCCTGAAACATTGACTGTACAACAGAGTGTTTCTGTGTATTTCTATCATTGCAGAGACTTTTAGTGCAAATCATTCATTCACTTGCTTTATATATATATATATATATATATATATATTAATATATGTTGTAGACAAAAAACCTTATGGTTTAGCAAGTCCCATTAAGGCTGCTTAGACATGATCTAAAAATTCACAAAACATATTAAATTTCTGCCACTCAAACTCCAAAAAGCAATGAAATTATGATCATTAAGGCTGACGCCTTAATGGACGTGTTCCTTGCGCAATACAGATTATAGAGGTCCCCCTCTCCAGGGCACCCAAGGCTCAGGATGATAGCCTGGGGCTATCCCCAGGGTATACAATCGGGAAGCCAGCTGTCGGATTCCCAACAGCCAGCTTCCCAACTGCTTTATCCCGGCATGGGATAAATGACCAGCATCTATATCTAGATGCCTGTCACTTCCCCGATGCCGGGAGACCGGCGCCCGGCATCCAGATCGAAGGGTTGCCGGGTGCCGTGAGTGGCCAGCTGTGGGGGGGAGGGTTAGGTTTAGGGCACCCAGGGGGGACTTAGCATTAGGCACCCCCGGGAGGTTAGGGTTAGATTCGGGGGAGGGAGGGTTAGGGTTAGGCACCCCCGAGGGGACTTAGGGTTAGGCACCCCCCCGGTGGACTTATGTTTAGGCAGCAGGGAAGGTGGGGTTAGGGTTAGGCACTTAGAGGGGGGATTGGGGTTAGGCACAGGGGGGAGGGTTAGGGTTAGGGGGTTAGGTTAGATTAGTTGATACTTACCTTACCACGATCTGGATTTCCAGCACTGTCGGGCTTCCACTGCTGGGCTCTGCTGTTTTGTCGGGCTGCCGCTACAGGGATTCGAACTCCCGGCCATGCGGCAGCCAGGATATCATACCGATTCCATCCCCTGCACCCCTGATTGGTGGGTGCCAGGTTGATTCATGTTAGTTATGCATATGAATCTATAAATATTGTCATTTGTAGTGGTACTACAGGTTCCAGCAGGCTTCCCCCGCATACTGGCACTTGGAGTACCACAAGTACCAGCAGGCAGGGCACTAAGGGCCTGCTGGTACCAATAGTACCCTTGCAAAAGAAATATTAAAATAAAACACACAGACACCATTTTTTTAAATATTGTATTTAGTGGGACCTTCACCTGGGGGGTAGCAGCCTTAAACTCTTTAACATGGCTGCCGCTTCCCCAGAAATTCTATGGCATCTTCACCTGGAGGGCAACGGTCTTTAAGCTCTTTTTCCTGGCCGTCACCGATCCAGGGCTTCAACGGGGTCTTCTGTCTTCAACAGCTCTTCTCTGCTGCCTCCCCACTGCCAACTGAGTGCACGGCAACTCGCACTGGCAGTATTTAAGCCAACCAAGGGGGCGGGGCGATGACATTGCGAGCTGATTGGCTCATGGTGGTCATCTTTGAATTTCAAAAATGGTGCTTAGGCACCACTTTTAAAAAGGGCACGCTCAGTTCTCACCATTTAATTCAATGGTGAGAACTGCACATTGGCTGAGAGGCGGAAGGCTTACCTGTCTCAGCCAATGAGCGCTCCGCACTGGGATTTCTGGACTTAAATCCCACAGTGGAGCTATCTTTCGGGTAGCAGTGTTCTTAGAAAATACTACTAATGTTCGTTGGCTCTGGTAACTCATTTTTTTTTTTTGCCAAGACCCAGGATTTGCCTACTTTGGAACGAAGAGGACAGATCCACGCATAGGAGAAGGTGAGTATGACATTTTTTATTACAGGTAATAAATTGTATTGTCTACTGGAGCAGAGGACAGATTTGCTTCAGGGATATTAGGTGAGTATGTGAGATAGTGTATGCATGTGTGAGTACGTGTGTGTGTGTGTGTGTGTGTGTGTGTGTGTGTGTGTGTGTGTGTGTGTGTGTGTGTGTGTGTGTGTGCATGTATGTTTTAATAAAATTATCCTTTTCTATGGTGTGTGTGTTTTTTTAATATTGCTTTTGTTGTGGAACTACAGCTACAAGCATGCCCGTAATGCCCCGCATGCTGATACTTGTGGTTCTCCAAGTACTAGCATGCAGGGAGACTTGCTGTAAACTGTAGTTCCACAGCAAAAGACAATATTTTAAATTTAACTGCACCACACTTTACATAATCAACCCAGCACCCACCACCCAGGGGTGATGGGGATAGCCCTGGGCTATCAGCCTGGCCCTGGGGTGCCCTGGAGAGTATGACCCCTTTTTTGAAGGGTCCCCAACTCCCCAGGGATCCCCATCCTGGGCTGACTAGCATTCAGGGGTGATGCTGTGGCTGTGGGGCCCGGTGAAAGGGCTCCCCTGTCTATGGCATCACCCCCCCACCGATAGAAAGGGTCTGGTGCTGGTTATGGGAAATAAAGGGGGCCCTATGCATTTTTCCTCCTGTATTTCCAGATCCAGAACCGGCTCAGAGCTCAGTGTTGGTTGTGCTAATTACGGGGGACCTCTATGTCATTTGTCCCCCATATTTTGGCAACCAGGACTGGTTCGGAAATGCCTGGTGCTTCATAAGGGGACCCCTATGTTGTTTGTCCCCTGTATTTAGCACAACCAGTACTAGGGCTCCGTAACCCAGGGCTGGTTGGCTTTTTGGGATGGGGAACACGCTATTTTTTTTTACACTGTTTTTATTTTTAAACACAGAAGCACAGATGGGTCTCACTGACCCGTCTGTGCTTCTGTGTTTGTTTGTTTTTAAACACAGATGCAGGTATCACGGAATTTTCATATCCGAGCGTGCATCTGTGTGCTGCTACCTCCCGCGGGTCCTAATGCCTGTACCACCACTGCCTGCAACACCACCGCCCCGCCACCACTAATGTCCACTACCGTTACCGGTTCCCGGCCGCAGCTAATGCCCACTAAACCCTATCCCCTCTCCCCCAGCCCCTGCTACCACCCGCAAATGATGGCCATCTTGCTACACCTACATGAAGCCACTATGACTACACATTCTGTAGGCTCCTACTCAGGCTGCGCAACAAGTTGAAAAGTCATATCTCTACATTCTTGAGGTAATAGTTTAAAAACTGTAACTTTCTAATTTACCCAAACCCCAAAATCACGTACCCTGGCAGAAAAGCTACCTAATAAAACAAACCCCAAGTCTAAATTCCACCCCTACCCTGAGTTATGCCTTCCCAAATAAAACATAGACTACAGCAGTAAAGTGGTCCTAATTGAGAATGTCAGAAAAATGTGACAGTTTGAGTTTCAGATTACTCCCAAATCCTAATTTTTTATGTTTATGCCCTGAAATTTGGCAAGCAGCGCGTGACAGTTCTACCCACCCCTACCAAATTCCAACTCGGTACCTACTATAGCTTTCAAGGTGTAGCCCCTTAAACACCCTGCCCCCCCCTTTGGAATTCTCTATGGAGAAATCTGTTTTTTTAGATGCAGCCTTAATATAAGGACAAGACTGTGCCCTTATATATTATATTATATTATATATAAATGCAGACGTAATCATTTCCCGTTGACTGCGTCATCTGCATATTTTTCCATATCTTCAGAGTACACACACACAGCAGCGGTGGCAGCATTAGCTGAAAACTCTGAATCAGAGCCACTGTGTGTTATTCTGCTGCTTGTTGTTCATTTATTTATTACCAGTTATTTATATAACCAGCACTGAATAAAAAAATCCAATAGATAACTGTTTCTTACACTCTTTTTATCTGAGATCCCATCATGAAGGCCAAACTGTTATTTAAACATTTACCCTTCCTCTTCTTCCTAACAGGGCTAGGCTGCCCTGTTACATACATTACACCTTATTCTTGTATTCCCTTCATTCTTCTGCAATTTCTTTTAAAACCCAACTGTTAATACATTATATGTTTTGAAAAGAATAGTTTAACCTGGTTACATTGTTTCACATACAATTTAATATTGTGATTTTTCTTTTGTTATAAAAATTCTGTTTATCGCATACCTAATTATTACTGTACTATGCAGTATGCTGAATTGGGCAATTTTAATTAACAAAAGGTAGTCAAAGCTACGTGAACAAAATCACATGCATTTTCATTTGGGTATTTTAAAAGAGGCGGGAAGAGTGTTAGTTGTAATGCAAAAAAGGTTAATCATATTAAAGACGTCCTGAGAGGACATAATGCTTGAATTATTGTATTAAATGAATGCACTTCACTGAATTTCAATAGCAGTGAGCTATATTTGGGAACAATGGGACTGCATAGATTAGACTCGTTCTCTCTCTCTTTCTCCCTGTCTCGGACACTGAATGGAAAACTTGGCTGACTTATAACAAGATAAAGAACAGCCCTGATTAGAAATTCACTATACCTACTCAACATCTTGAAAAGAAGGAAATTATTTTATTTTTGTAATTTCATTAAAAAAATACAATATTTCAGAACTGATCATTTTTGTTGTCTTTCTTTTTTTTACCTGTTCTTGCTTTGCATGCTGTGTAACAAACAATGGCAAATTCTGGTATAATTTATTGTATAGTAATTGTAAAGCACCTTTTTTTGTGCATGAACATGTTTCTATGATTTTATGTTTAAACAACCTCTCATGTATGAACAGGGCCGGTTATAGACATTGCGGAACTCAGGACAAAAGTTCTCAGTTGTGCACACCCCCCCTCCCAAAAAAAAGCTTCTACAGTATGCGTTCAGCATGCGCGCTTCCAGAAAGGAGGAGTGACCGATCGGGGAGGGAGCGTGTTCTTGCGGAACACCCAAAATTCATCACACTTAGGTACACAAATCACTAGATACAAAAACAAGATACACATACTGTACATACTGTTGGTACTTATATACAGAGACACATACACTCATATACAGATACCAAATACATACACAGTATACATAGCTAAATATATACACACATACACTCATATCCATAGGCATACATATATTCATATACAGATACACATTTGCATAACAATACATACCAGTCTCACAATGCCCAGCAGCTGGCTCCTAATGGAGGGGAGGCCAGGTAAGTATTAGGGATAGGAGGATGGTTAGGTTTGGGTTAGGGGCTAGGGTTAGGCACTAGGGGAGGGATAGGGTTAGGCTGCAGAGGGAGAGTTATGGTTAAGCTGTGTTAAATCGTAATTAAACCTTCTATATAACCTTTAAGACAATCCTGCCTAAAACCTCTAAGACAATCCTGCCTAAAACCTCTAAGACAATCCTGCCTAAAACCTCTAAACCACAAGGTGGCACTAATTAGCGCTGTGATCAATTGCACACCATAATAAATGCTCTCAGGCTTAGGAACTGTGGTCCAAAACACAAAAGTTATTATTCAAGGTAAAAGTACAGATAGTTACATGCTATGATCTAATATAATAAGCGCAAATAAATCATACAGTCACAAGGTACAGTTGATATACATATGCATGATTAAACTTCAAAATACAATGAGAGACAGAGAGAGAGAGACACACACAGAGACACAGAGACACAGAGAGAGAGAGAGAGAGAGAGAGTCAGAGAGAGAGAGATACAGAGAGAGAGTCACAGATCAAAATACAATGAGAGAGATATTAATGTCAGCTGAGAGAAATTTCCAAGATGGCTGGTGATGATGTGTGTGTGGGGGGGTTTGGGAATGATACATGCCCTATTGTCCAAACCGCATGGTCTCTAGACAAACTCCATTTTGAAAGTAAGAAAACCCACATTAAGATGTATCTGTTGAATCGTATATCCATTAATGATCACAAGCAGAGAATATCCCTTGAAGAAGTCCAGGATACGGACGAAACGCGTTGGAGGCTCCTATTCTCTTTCCATTCATGAACTTGCCATTTTTATCAGATAAGCTACAATTTTTTATTCCTATTTATTCTGATAAATTTATAGTCCTTTTTTATATATACACATTTTTGTCCATGGTTTTATGTGTTTTATGTCATTTATCCTTCATGTAGGAGGATATCTCTTGTTGTGTCTGATTAAAATTATTTTATGTTATTTTAAATTATTTTTTGCACTCTTATTGATTTACACCTTAAATTATTTATGCATTTTTGCACATTTTTATGGAATGTTATGATTATTAATTCAGTCAATGATCTTTGAAGGATCTCTGCAGTAGCACTTTAGTCATACAGACCGTTGTTATTTTATAAGTTATACACTGTATATAAAAAATTCCATAGATATTTGAGGATATTGGTAATTTGATATTACTATCCTTGCATTAGCACTTTAATTGCACGGAATCACTTTATATTGCTAGCACTTTATAATAAGTTATATAAGCACAGTAGGCGCTCTATACCAGCTCCTTGTATTTTCTATTTGTTTGTATATGTAACAGATCACCACTGGTATATTATTTTGCTGGTTGAGCTGACACATATATATTTTTGGGGGTGCAATATAATTCTTAGTGTGAGATAAATTACACACAACTGATAAAATTTTACATTGAGGGATTTGTACCCAACTGGCGCTGTGATCTTCTGCTGCAGAAGATTATTTATATATCAAAATAATCTATCTATATATCATGGGAGCAATTCATTCTTGCCACAGCCTCCTGCATCTCATAACAAGCTGCACCATATCACCATAGTCCTCTGCATCTCACCACAGTCCACTGAATCTTACAACAGACTTCTTCTCCTCACTACTGCCCCTTGAATTTCACCACATCATTCTATATTTCACCACAGCCCCTTGCATCTCACCACTTACCTCTTCTCACTCCTGTCACTGGTTATTACCACAGCCCCCTGCATCTCACTACAACCCCCTATTTCTCACTCCTGCCCCAGTCATCTCACCAGTGTTACCAGAACCCCCTGCTGCTACCCTGCAGCTGGCTGGGGCCTAGCTACTGGGATGTGCTATGAAGGGCCGGAGGATCATGGATGAGAGATTGCATTGCAGCTACCGTAAGCATTATCAGCAGCATATCCCTGGGGCTGGGGCTCTTGTGCATATTTCTGAAGCCTTGATGCACACCCCTCCCCAGTTGCCGAACATGGCAATGAGCAATGTCCCCTTTGCACAATGTAACCTGTATTTCCAGGGCTTTCTGTCAACCTTACTTGCCATGGTGCCCCTGTCTGAGAACAGCACTGACTTCCATGGGAGTTGTCTGCTGTTCAAAGAGGGCATGTGGCTGAGCAGGAACGTCACGCTGGAGATGGATCACTAAAGTTCACCCGCAGGTTCAGTGTAGGGATGGACATCGGAATCCGATGGTTACTAACCATCAATGTTTTTATCGATGGTTGTGTTTTTACCATTTGATAGTGGAAGTCCGATGTTTGTCACCATCAAATGGATATAATTTAATGGTGTCCGATGGTTGGTTTTTTTTTCATTCCTGATAGCAGTGCATCCCCTGGCTTCTTCCTGGCTACTGTGTCTGCATATGGGCATCTTCATAGGTTAGTTGGAGGCTGTCTCTCACTCTCTGCCTCAGAAATGACCCGGCTCAGTCTCTGACTCTCTCCCCTCTCTTGGCTACTGCTATGCCACAGGGCACATTTCTAGCTCTGATTGTCTCTCACTGTCTCCGAGAGCCAATCAGAGCACAGCCCTTGCCCCTGCAGCAGCAGTCACACAGCAGAACAGTTTTTTTCTGTAACGTGCTTTAGTACAATCCTCACTGCTAGGCTCCCTTTTGTCACAAATGAATGGATCATACATGTAAACCTTCCTTGTATAAAATAATGAAAACACCATCAAATACATCCAGTGGCTCCACATGTTAGCCCAAATGAAAAGACAGATCCCTAAACCAAGGACTTTATTTTATATACAGATAGATATTATAGTAATAGCTATTACAGTAGTATGCTAATACAACGTTTAAGACAGGGACTGGTTTATCAAAGGACAAAAAAATGCCTTTTTACTAGAGAAAACTGATGTTTTTGCCAGAAGAAGTTCTAGTTTTCACTTCGCCCTATATATTAATAGGGTTACAACCAGCTATAGTATATAAATTATCAAGGTGGTATATTCTGTTCTGATAACACCATTTTATTACCAGAACAGTAATTTAAAAAAATCTCTATATGCTTGGAAGTATAAGCATTTAATGCAGTACTATAAAGGACTATTAAGAATGAGGCTCCAATTTAAAAATATTAAAATGATTAGGGCCTTTGATGTGGGGTACTGACCAATGATGGAGTTTACATTATTGGTTCTATAGGGCTCCCATATGTCATGAGCAGGGCCGGACTGGCCATCGGGCACTTCTTGCAAATGCCAGAAGGGCTGATGGCCAAATGGGCCACTTTGGCTGAGCCAGGCTAACCCGGCAGTACACCCACCGGGCGGCGCCTTGCTCAGCAAGCAGACGTCACAAATATGCAGCCGCGTTGTGACGCAGCGCATCATGACGCGCCCGCGACCAAGCACCACGGCAATGGGGGCAGTGGGAATCTGGGCCCCCACTATGGAGACAGTCTGCTGCACGGGAGGCAGAGCTGCAAGAGGAGCTGAGGCACAGTACACGGCATTCAGAGGAGGCACACTTCTAGATTCCATGCTGCTAATGAAACACGGGCATCAGCTACACAGTGCAGCAGGACGCTGCATCACAGGGGACTGCATATGGTGACTCTGCACACTCCAGAGGTTTCTCTCTCTGCAATCTGCGCCATTAATTTCCTTCTGTCTCTGATCTCACCTTATTCCTCCTCTTACTCTCTTTTCAATCTCCCCTGATTTTTTTCTCTCTTTTCTGTTTCCCCCTATTCCTTTCTTATCTCCCCCTATTCCTTAACTCTGCTGCCTGCCCTTATTCCTCCTGTCTCCATTCTCCCCCTATTGCTACCGTCTATCTCCCATCGGAATCAGTATGATTTACCACCGGCCACATGGCCAGTGGTTCAAATCCCAACATCGTCTGCCCGGCAAGGGTGAAAATGCCGATCGTCAAAAGGTAAGTGTTTACTAACCCTCTCCCCCCCATCCCTCCCTTAGGGGTGCCTAACCCTAATCCCCCCTCTAAGTGCCTAAACCTAACCCCCACCGCCTAAATCTAACCCTCCCGGAGGGGGTGCCTAACCCTAACCTCCCCCAGGGGGTGCCTAACCCTAGCCCCCCCGTGAGCCCTAAACCTTGACCACCACCAGCTGTCCGTGCCTGGCATCCCTTCGACTGGGATGCTGGGCGCGGGTCTCCCGGCGTAGATAGACTGAAAGGCATCGAAATCTCGACGCCTGTCATTTAACCCTTCCCGGGATTAAGCAGTCGGGAGGCCGGCGGTCGGCATTCCCGACTGCTTCCCCTCCCATCTCCCCCTATTCCTCCATGCTCTCCCAGCTCCCCCTCTCTCTCCTATTGGCTCGATTCAATGCAACGCATATTGAATAGCACTGGGAATGAGCTCCCAGAGCTATTAAATTCTGCGCGTTGTTAGGTCGGAGAATGCCCTTCTCTCACCCCTTGCACCTTAAACAGGGTGTTTAGTCGTGAGAACGGGCATTCTCCAAATAAACTTCCCGGCGCAATGCTTTTTTCACCGTGCTAAGGGCAGAAAACAGCATTGCACCTGGACTTTTGTCGGATTTTTGCTTGCATTCCAGGAGAGAAGCAAGAAGAAATCCTTAGTCGGCTTAGCAGCGTTCTGAATTGAATAGCTCGGGAGCTCATTACTGGCGCTATTCAATTTGCATTGAATTGAATCGAGCCCAATGTTTCTCGGCTGTCCCTATTCCTTCTCTCTCTCCCAGCTTCCCCTCTTTCTCCTATGACTCTCCTGTCTCCCCCTCTCTCTCCCAGCTTCCCCTCTTTCTCCTATGTCTTTCCCATCTCCCCCTATTTCTCCTCTCTCTCCCATCTCCCCCTATTCCTTCTCTCTTTCCCAGGTTCCCCTCTTTCTCCTATGACTCTCCCATCTCCCCCTATTCCTCCTCTCTCTCCCAGCTTCCCCTCTTTCTCCTATAACTTTCCCATCTCCCCCTATTCCACCTCTCTCTCCCAGCTTCCCCTCTTTCTCCTATGTCTCTCCCGTCTCCCCCTATTCCTATCCTCTATCTCCCAGCTTCCCCTCTTTCTCATATGTCTCTCCTGGCTTACACTCTTGCTTCTCTCTCTCTCCCAGCTTCCCCTCTTTCTCCAAAGTCTCTCCCAGCTTCCCCTATTCCTCCTCTCTCACAGCTTCCCCTCTTTCCCCTATGTCTCTCCCATCTCCCCCTATTCCTCCTCTCTCTCCCAGCTTCCCCTCTTTCCCCTATGTCTCTCCCACATCCCCCTATTCCTCCTTTCTCTCCTAGCTTCCCCTCTTTCTCTTATGTCTCTCTCATCTCCCCCTATTCCTCCTCTCTCTCCCAGATTCCCCTCTTTCTCCTTTGTCTCTCCAATCTCCCCCTATTGCTCCTCTCTCTCTCCCAGCTTCCCCTCTTTCTCCTATGTCTCTCCCGTCTTTCCCTATTCCTCCTCTCTCTCCCAGCTTCCCCTCTTTCTCCTATGTCTTTCCCGGCTTCCCGCTATTCCTCTTCTTTCTCCCAGCTTCCCTTCTTTTTCCAATGTCTCTCCCATCTCCCCCTATTCCTCCTCTCTCTCCCAGCTTCCCCTCTTTCTCCTATGTCTCTCCCATCTCCCCCTATTCCTCCTCTCTCTCCCAGCTTCCCTTCTTTCTCCTATGCCTCTCCCATCTCCCCCTATTCCTCCTCTCTCTCCCAGCTTCTCCTCTTTTAACTATGTCTCTCCCATCTCCCCCTATTCCTCCTCTCTCTCCCAGCTTCCCCTCTTTCTCCTATGTCTCTCCCGGCTTCCCGCTATACCTCTTCTCTCTCCCAGCTTCCCCTCTTTCTCCTATGTCTCTCCCATCTCCCCCTATTCCTCCTCTCTCTCCCAGCTTCCCCTCTTTCTCCTATGTCTCTCCAATCTCCCCCTATTCCTCCTCTCGCTCCCATCTTACCCTAATCCTTCTCTCTCTTTCCCAGATTTCTCTCTTTTTCCTATGTCTCTCTTAGCTTCCACTATTCCTCCTCTCTCTATTCTTTCCCTATTCCTTCCCACTCTCTCCCTGTTCCCTTCTACTATGTCTTTCCCGGCCTCCCCAATTCCTTCTCTCTCTCCCATCTTACCCTATTCCTTCTCTCTCTCCCAGCTCACCCTATTTCTCCTATGTCTCTCTAGCTACCACAATTCCTCCTCTCTTTCTCTCAGCTCAACCTGTTCCTTCACTCTCTCGTGACTCTCCCTATTTCTACTCTCTCCCAGTTCAACCTATACCTTCTCTTTCTCTCCTGGCTCTCCCTATTTCTTCTCTCTCTCTTCCCACTCCCCATATTTCTCATATGTCTCTCCTGGCTCCCCAAATTCTTTCTCTACCCCTGTTCCTCCTATTCCTCCCGTCTCTCTACTGGCTCTCCCTAAATCTCCTATGTTGGGTCCCCTCTTTCCTTCTCTCTCCCCAACTGCCCAAATTTCTCCTCTTTTTTTTCCTGGCTCCCCCCTTTCCTCCTCTTTCCTGTCTCCTTGAATTCATTTTTAGTATGTTACTAGTTCAAACCTGCAGATCCATGTAGTATTAATATTGTATATAATATATTGTTTATAATATTTCTTTTTTATAATATTTGTTATGGGCAAATATTCATGTTTATGCATGTAAATAATGGACACTATTGTGTGACATAATGTGAAAAAGGGACACAGATTTAATGTGAAAAAGGGAAACTGCTGTGTGTCATAACATGAAAAAGGGACACTACTGTCTGATGAAAGGTGAGAAAGGGCACTACTGTGTGATGTAACATGAATAAGGAACACTATTGTGCAGTGTAGTATGAAGAGGGGAGTACTACCATGTGGTGTAATGTGACTAAGGGACACTACTGTTTGACGTAACGTGACTATGGGGCACTACCGTGTGACGTAATGTGAAAAAGGAACACTACTGTGCGACGGAATGTGAAAGAGACACTACTGTGTGGCGTACCGTGAAAAATTAGGTGGCTACGCCCCTTTCTACCAAGACCACACCTGAATTTTTTCCCGCGTGCCGGAGGCACACGCTCTCCATGTTACCCCTATGGATGTTGGCACACATGCTCTTTTGTCAAAATGTGTAGTTGTGGCTCTGCTTTGGTGTGCACAGATGTGTCCACTGTGTTCAGCACCCCTTCCCTAAAAAGTCATTCAGTGAACACTATCTAATTTTCTACAGCTGCTAAACTAAGGCTTGGGGAAATGTCTTCCCCTTTCTTTGTGTATGACCTGCACCAGTGAAGTGCCAGCTTTACCTATAGATATCTGTCCAATCTGTCTGGTGGGAAAGAAAATCTGGTGCATTTTCCAGCATCTGGGAGCAAATTTCTATTGTTATTTGCTCCCATACATTCCCAGATTTTCTGTTTCACCACATGAATTGGACAGATATATCTATAGGTGTCTACACAACTTAACAGAACCAACACAATACCAAATGTTTGACTCCCCTGCGGGATGTGCTCTGTTGTATGTATTTTAATAGAGAATGATATGTACTTGTCTTTTGTTCTGATATTAATTATATATGTAAGAGCATAGACTAAGAAGTGGGAGGGGTCAGGAATAGTAAGGGGAGGAGTCTATGCCAGGAGCCAGATGCTGATGCAGAGTGGGCCTGTGTGCTCTTTAAATGCCAGGGCCTATTTTTAGTCCCAGTCTGGCCCTGGTCATGAGTACCTAATTGGAGTAATGCAACATATGTGAATGATGTGACTATAAAGTTTATAATATAATATTATATTTCTGGAACTCTCAAAGGTTACATGCCCTGATTCAGTGATTGATGTAATACCAAAATATACATAGATTGAGTGATCGTTTGCCATTGCGCATGCGTGTGAGCCACACAGGGCATGTGCAGTGATAGATTTGTGATTACGCTAGCACAGAGGATTCACTCACAAGGTACATAACAGGTAGTCAGTCTTTGGGGAGGTAATGGGGGTAGTTAGAAAAACACAGGCATGTCGGACCGTTTAAACTCCATTTTAAGAGCATGAATAAATTAGCCGCTGTGCCCGTGCTCACAGCAGGAGAGCCTTCTGCGTGTCTGGAGATGCACTGTTTCTGCTGCATGTTAAGCTTCCTCAGAAGGATGTTGGCCCCCCGATCTGCATTCAATGTTTCCGATGTTTTCAGTTTTGTGCATGAGCAGCAGATGTAAGATGCTTTCAGTGGGTACCAAGTGAGTCAATGTTTTTTCGCAATTGCGATCCATGAGAGATCGTAGTTGCAATTGCATTAGCATACATCTCTGAGTCAGGCTCTCTGTCTTATCAGGATATATAACTAGTGTCATGCAAAATAATAACATAAGCAAAAGCAACAGTTCTTTTCATTATTTTCTGCCTATCAGACCTCAATGAGCTTGCAAATTCTGTAGCAGGATGTGATACCTATCACTAATAACAAAATGTAACCAATTCATGGATCTTAATTATAAGAATAACATCACTTATAGACACTTATGGACATGAGGTCAAATGTTCCTAATCCAATTTAAATGTCTATGCAAAATTATTCAGTATATGATAAGACTCTCAAATTTATAACAAACTCATTAACTTGTCTATACAAGCAGAAACAAGAACTGTTCATGAAAGAGGAATGATTGACATCTAAAAAGAATAGAAAGAAACGTCTTCATGCTAACAACACTATACAGACAAAGGATCCATCAAAAGCCAACTGTTTAGTGTTAAAATAAGATAATAGTTACAATCAAGTGACAAGAAATGTATTGAACTTGCCGTTCATTTCACAGGCTGTGAAGCTTTGATATATTATATGAACATTTTTTTTTCTTTAGAGAATAACATTACAGTTCATATTTTAAATTATTTTATACAGCACAACTTTATGATTAACAGTAAAAAGTTGGCAAAATTTGTGGACATACTGGCTTCAGAATTAGGATTTTTGTGATGCTAGGCTTCCAATACAGTTAGCTCTCATGTCTATGCACATGATCAGTGTCAGGATCAGAGCCTTGTGCAAGAGCTCATCACAGAAAGAAACAGCAGAAGACGTGGGTAACTTCCAGAGTATATTAGGTTAACAGATACTATTTCGAGAACATGCTCAGAAGGATTGTGTAGTCCACTTCCCATTTGCTCTTAATTACCTAATCACTTCCCTTGAAATAGTATGCCTTTGCAGATTCACCAAAGTTCCATTACCAGGCTTCTGTGTCCAGTTCTTGTTGGGTGCTTCTGCCATCTTGGACTACTCTGTTACCAGCTGTGTGTGAAACTCACTGTTAAGATCCCTAAAATAACTGTTCAAGACTTATTTGGACTTCACTGCTTCAAAAAGCTTACCACTTCTGCTTGTTTACTGCACTGTTACCTATGTAATTATCTGCATTACTATATATTAGACTGATTCACACATCTTATTATCTACCATATCTCTTCATACTTCCCAACTTTTATTTCTACCCTCTAGGAGAAGCCAGGAGGGGAGATGCAGTTGACTGCTGATAGGGGCTCGGGCAGGTGGTTTATTTAATTTGAACCTGGCACTCATGGCATTATGGTGTAATCGACAATAAAAAAGGTTGACAGTTAATATGCCTACACCAAATGGTCAACCTACAATATGTTGACAGTGACAAAAGGTTGACAGTTGCAAAAGGTCAACTGACAAAAGGTCGACCGGGTTAAATGGTTGTCAGGTTCAATGGTTGACACAAAAAAATGTTCAACACTTTTTTTATGTTTTTTTCAACATTTTTAAGGTCAGGGTTAGGGTAAGGGTGAGGGTTAGGCACTTAGGGGAGAGTTAAGATTTGACTTTCAGAGGTGATGGTTAGAGTTAGGCACCATGGGGTGAATTAGGTTTAGGCTAGGGTTAGGTTTAGGCTCTATGGGAAGGGTTATGGTAAGGCACCAGGTGGAGGGTTAGTGTTAGGGACAAAAGGGAGGGTTATTGTTAGGGTGAAGATTAGGGTTACACTGCAAAAAAAGTGTAGATAGTTTGTGTCGATAATCTGAACCTGTTGACCATTTAAACCTGTCAACAGTTTAACCATGTCAACCTTTTGCACTGACGACCTTTTCTCAGTCGAACTTTGTACCTGTCAACCTTTTTTCCCTGTTGACCTATTACAGTCGACCATTTGGTATCGACCTATTGACTGTCAACCTTTTTTATTGTTGATCTTTTATACACATCTGAGCAGGCAGAGCCAAAATGATGGCATGTTGCCATTAATCAAATAAAGCCATTCTAGAACAATGTAGTAAAGTAATCAAATGCATCAGTTACAAATTGAAAACATTTGAGACTCTGGAAAATTAAAAAAAAAAAAAATATATATATATATATATATATATCAACTCTGCAAATAGGCGGCACTCGGAGACTTATAATCCAGTGGACACAATGGTGTTTATTTCAACGTTTCGGGGAACGTAACCCTGTCTTCAGGATACACATAAGTGCACAATCATCAAATAACAACTTAAATAAACTTACCTCCCTCACTCCCCCTGGACACCACAGTCACCGCATGCAGGAAACCATGATCTCCACTTCCGGAGCAGCACCTCTGCTCCAACCGGAAGTGATGTCACAGGAAACACACAGCGGTAACCATGGCGACCCTGTGAAGAAAAACATAAACCACAGTGAAGTGATAAACCAGCTATTAGTGCAGCAGGCTTGCTATGAAATACATGAAACTAACACCCAATAAACCCACCAAAATCCCCCTTATTAGATCAATAAGAATATTAATGTGAAATTTTTTTCGATAATAAACCCTTAAATACAATGCCAACGGGCTCTCTCATATAAGTGAACAGTAACATTGCCATTGGGTGATACTGAGACCTATACTCTTTTGGATAATGATCCCACGGAGTGTTATAAGCTTGAATTAGATTCTATATTGATGATTGTGCACTTATGTGTATCCTGAAGACGGGGATACGTTCCCCGAAATGTTGAAATAAACAGCATTGTGTTCACTGGATTATAAGTCTCCGAGTGCCACCTATTTGCAGAGTTGATCTATGGTGGGGGTGCTGTCCTCCTTGGGAAGGTACCGGAGCAAGTTACCCCGTGGTGGGTCCAGAGTGCTGGGTTTCACAGACTATATATATATATATATATATATATATATAGTTCGGGTTGGTCCACACTCACGTCCTCATAGTTAAATTGCTGGGGTAGCTTACCCAAAAGGAAGTCCAAAAACCACCCATAAAGAACAAAAATATGCAAAAAATGGGGTGCACTCACCAGTCTTCCAATAAAATCCTTTATTTAAATGTTACATAGCAGCAGGTATCACAGTATGTCGACATTTCGGTCCCAAGTGTGGACCTTTGTCAAGATGTATTACAAAGTACTGACAACCCATTTATACCTTCACAGTACACAGAAACACCACCCACTCTAATTACTAAACCCACCCCTAATTAACAAGTATAACATAGAAACAGACTATAAGCATAAAAACAATACCTGATCTGATGGGTACACACCTTATATATCACATATTAATCTAGCATAAGTATATCCAAGGCATATATACACTTTAGAGTCAATGACAATAACCTGATGCCGCTGTAGAGCGTGGTTAAGCTGTCCAGCCGCGTGCGTTCCACCTAGGAAACACTTCCGGTCGGTGGAGCGCATATCCGGCTGAGGTGTAGTCATAGAAACACAGCATACAAAATAATGCAGGAAGTCACCTGACCACCGCGGCATGTTACATCCACACAACATTAAAGTATAGGGGATGACAATGTGCGTTCCACCAAAGGAAAACTTCCTATCGGTGAGACACAATGCCCATCCCATTATCACCAAGGCAACGATATAAACAATCAAGATAGTGATCCATAGTGCTTTCAGGTATCAAACAACTGTGCAAACATCCTATATTAAAAAATATTATACAAACAACACATCAAAGTAAAACTTAATATCACAGGCTAAATATAGCACTATAGGCAAAAGTTGATAAATAACATGCCCTATTCATTATAAGCCACATAGAAAAAAGACCGCAAAAAATAATGAAAAAAATGAAAAAAATACAAAATGTTAATGAAAAATATTTAAAATAAAGAAAAACGTATATCCATTGAAAAATATATTAGCAACAATCCAAGGTGGTGCACCCCAAAGAGAACCAAATTTATTATAAAGAAATACCATAATGTATTGCCTCATTGAGGCCCCGAGGTCAAATGGTGTCCAGTTTGTTAATCCAAATGGCTTCTCTCTTTAAGAGCATTTTCGCTCGATCGCCCCCTCTTCGGGGTGGTGGCACCCAATCGATGATCATACATTTGAGCGATGCTAACAAATGATGGGCTTCAAGAAAGTGCCTGGCTACTGGTTTATCGGAATCCATATTCACTAATGCATTGCGAATAGAAGACCTGTGATTCGCCATGCGTTCTCGAAAAGGGCGAATAGTCTTCCCAACATACACCTTTGAGCATGGACAAGTCAAGATATATATCACATGGTCTGTAGTACATGTAACCCGATGTTGAATCTTGATTCTTCGCCCTGTGTGGGGGTGATGGAATCCTTCCCCTACAGACATGCTCCTGCATGTGGTACAGTTGGCGCATCTGAAGCATCCGGTTTTATATATATATAAAAATTATATTTCAGAGGTGGAAGATAAAAAGTAATTAAAAAATGATCAGACATAGCCTTTTGTAAAATATTCCATCCATCAGTTATTTATCTACAACGGTTGATAACAGTTGTGAGCAGACCCTGCTCCTGACACGTTCTATCAGTGCGGCCGCACAAGGGCACCGGGTCCGGCTGATGAAAAGCTCACCCACTGCCCACCTGCTTCCGGGTAAAAATATTATGGTTATGGGGAGGAGGCAGGGAAGGAGTGGGCAGAGGGGAAGCACGGGATGGCGCTGAGTGCAGAGACACCTAGCACTGACCCTGGTTGTGAGTTTGCTAATAAAGAACATGCTCTCCTGTTATTGCTCTAGAGAATATATTGATACAGGAAAAATATTTTTTAAACATGGCATATAACTTATGTGAAATACACAAATCATATAATATGAGTTTTATTGAAACAGCATAGAAAATAAAGTGCATCCAAATTAAGAAGTTAATGACAATAAAGAGAAAATGTTAAATGAATCTAGAATTAAAATGTTTAATAGAAGGTGTGTATAATACTGTTCAGACCTATAGCTTGAAGTTACTTTTGAAGGGATATAGTGAATCCAATGAATTATGGTAGGCAATTTGCAACATTACAAAGTTTTGATACATTGCTCTGTAAAAGTTGCAAAGTGCAGCAAACCTTGTGGGATGTAACTAGAATAAACAATCAATAAGTATACTATAATGCATAACAGAACACATATATATCTCTGCACATACACCAAACAAATATAACTGGTCAACCTTTTCTTTTGTCTATGAGGCAGTCCCTGACACTTATTATACATACTTTAATATTTTCTTTTTTCTTTATAATTTTAATATTTCACTGTTTTTATGGGTAATGTGTGTCCAAATCATATGTCATAAGTTTACATGAAATCTAAATAAAAGTTATATTTTATCTATATGTGTGGCCAGTGCACCATACTCTACCACTGTCTTTGTTATGTATTACTTGGTATTCATCCATAGTGGATAGTACCTCTTTAATACAAAAGTGACTGAGTAAAAAATTTATATTTGAAGAGAGGGTCATTAAGTGGTGCGGTTGTTTCCTTTTTTGATGTGCATGACCTTTTAACCCTGCCAACCTTGTGCATTGAGGACCTTTTGTTCCTGTTGACCATTTGTATCTGTCAACCTTTTGTCCCTGTCAACCTATTGCATTTTGACCATTTGGTGTTGACTTATTGACTGTCGGTCTTTTATACTACACTCAAGGTGACAGTGCCAAAATAATAGAATTCTTGTTGAATCTCTTTAAAAGGCTCTGACCCATGCCCATGGACTTGGCATTTGCAGCATTGTGCTCCAAATCAAACCCATTTCACTTGGAAGAGAGTAGGGTACATGAGGGACATGTACTCTTTCAAAAAATTAAGGAGCCTCCCAGGAATTCTCAGAGAGTAGAAAGAATATATCACCCACAGACTGGACTGTAATCTGCATATGTGTTCTATAAACCCAATTTCATGCATTCTAGACTGCAACCTGCATGTGTGTTGCAACAGAAGTATTTCCAGCAGGGTCATAGTGGCCATCTGGAACTTCTGGTAAATGGTAGAAGGGCCGATATCTAGTGGAACTGCAGTGGCAGACAGATTTGCAGTTTAATAAACTATATGATACTATAGAATGTTTTCATTAATCAAGAACAAAATCAGAGGCCTAAGATCAGCACAGGTAAATGGAGGTGGAGTAGTTAGTGGAAGGCAGGTAAAGCATTGATTGATTGATTACAGTACTGTATTAATATAATATAAAGAGAAACAAATCAGAGACATGGACAACACTATATAAAAGCAAGCTTCCAAAATCCCAAAGAGATTATTAAAGTGTAAACTGAATCCAAACAGAAAATCACAGGTTTTAGGACAATACATTAGATTAAAGATATAGTAACCACCTAGTTAATTATTAATTAAATGATTATATGATTTGATGATACTACTCTATATCTGTGGAGAAGCTGCAGGTAAGTGGGCCTATATGCCTGGATAAGAAGCTGGTGATGGATGGCATTGCAAGATAAAAAAGAACATGAATACCCCAGTAAAGTACAGTAATATAGACAGCCTGCCAAACATACATAATCTTAGCAAAGCCCATAATAAAAACAGATGCACAATGCAATTGTCCTTGGGCTTTCCCATCCACCCTTATGCTATATATTAAAAAAGGGCATGCACAGTTTAACAAACCAAGCACTGTAGCAACAAGGACTGCCACTTTTGTGGCTTAAGTACTTGGTTTGTTTGGGCCCCCACAAACCAAGCTACCAATGGGTTTAAGGTGGATAATATTTTTGTTAATCATCAGCATTATGATCAATATTATCATCCTCATCAGTGTTAATATAATGATCACACAATAATATGTTATCCCCACTGAAATCCACCATTACAGAAGTCTCTGTACTTTGTTGTAATTAGTGACAAAGGTCTTAATTTTATTAACAGAAATTTTTCCACATTTGTTGGAAGTAGCCTCCTATGCTGATTATTCACAAGGTTCCCGACTGTGCTAAACACTATTTACGAGTACACACTGGAGGGTGGGTAGCTAAAGTTAGGGACTACAAATACCCATTTTTCCTCCCAGTATTCAAAGAAACTATGTGACATGCTAATTTCTACATTGTCATTAAAATAAACATTCACCATTCTATTGATACTTACTGTTTTATATTGAGTCATGATAGAGTTATCTAAAATTGTGGGCAATAAGCCTCACCATTTGTCAAAATATTGTTTTACTCTGGTGAGCTAAGTTGACTCAGTATATTGGACAATGGCAGTTTTTCCTTGCAGCAGCATTTGAAGGAGAAAGTGAAGTAGGAGACTTTGTGTTATGTGCCATGTGAGCTAACAACTTGCTCACAAGGAGCTCTTTGCATTTTTAAGATCTGTGTTTAAGCAGAATCGCTACATTTCATCTCCTCCTCAAGATTCTCTAGTTGCTTATCTAGTAGTTTAATTAAGGATATGACCTGACTCAGACTCGGGATATATCCATGCTGCTGGTACTGTAGATGATGTTGGACTGCTTGTTATTATTTTACAGGATTTTCCAGATTTTGCTAAATAATTTGTAAGTGAATGGTTGAATGGTTAACATCCCTACTGTTAATTTCTTCGGCCTCACAAATGGTACAAATGCCTTGACAAATGTTTTCAGGATTTTGGTAAAAATATGTCAAAATTGAAGAGCTGCCTATTTTGGTCTTATCCCCAGGCATGAAAATGTCTTTATTCATATCATTGGCAAAACCTGCTGCCACTGCTGGCTGATTTAATTTGATACAAATTACATTATCATCTTGATTTTTATCAATTAATTATCAACATCCTCATTAGTGTCAGATACAGTATCCTCCTTATCCTGTTGCACTTCCACAGTAGCATCCTCACTTTATTAAATATTACTTTTACTACTACCCATTCTCACATTTGCAGATGGTTCAGAAATAGTGGAAAAAGGCTTCTCTAGGATTATAATGTTAGAACTATGGGCCTGATTCAGACCCGCTCGCGAGTGCTGAGCGCTCACAAGCATGTCAATGTTTCCCAAGTGTGCAAGCTGTCGTTATGGGTCTCGCACCAAAGGGGGCATGCTGTCGATGGTGATTGATAGCACGACCCCTTTGGTGGGCGTGCCGGGGGTGCAGCTGCCCAGAAGGAGGCGTTCCCATGGGAACGCCTACCATCTGGGGCCGGCCCCACTGACATCACTAGTGATGTCAGTGGGAGTGCGTTTGGCTCTGATAGAGCCAAAAGCACTCCAGGGCTTGCGGCAGCGAGACCCTACCGCAAGGGTCTCGTCGCAAACCCGATGGACACGATGGTCTTGACCATCACAACCATCATTTTGGCCGCTCGCTATAGCTGTGAGTGGTCACCCACAGCTATGTGAGTGGCCAGGAGACCTGCTTCCAAAAAGGAGGAGGGACGGCCCTGATTCAGAGCGAGCGCTCTGTCAGAGCGTCTGGCTCTGAATCAGGGCCTTTGTTTTTAACACTTGCAAAAAGTGTTGTTTACACTTTTTTATTTTTGGGGTGCCGGTCAGAGACACATCTATGCATTCACTAAACACTGTAATATACAATGATTTTAGTATACACATACACTTAAAAAAAATTAAATCAGTTATAAAAAAAGCAGGAAAGCAATTGCCTTGTATTCCAATTATATTTTTTTGGGGGGTGCAGCTGTCAGGGACCAATCTACATACCCAGTAAGTACAGTAATAAAAGCTGCTTTTAGGAAACACACATTCATGAAAAAATACAATTATATAATAAAAGCATTCACATTTTTTTAAAACTGGTAAAAATGCATTGTATCAACATATTTATTTTTATGGTGCAGCTGTCAGGGATGCGTCTACTCTACACACTAAGCACAGTAATATATGCTGCCTTTAGGAAACAAACAAATACAATTTTAATTGAATTATAATAAGATACTTGAAATATTATTTTATAACACCAACAACAATTACTTTTTTTTGCATTTATTATTTATTAATAATAGGAAAAGAGGTCTTTCTTTGGAGTGCAGCTCACTCAGTGTGACACAGCAAAGTGATTTTTGGACAAACAAGCTTGAAGTTGAAATCACACTGTATTTGCCATCATAGACAATTGACTAAAACAATATGTAAATAATATACTGCAGTGTTGATAAAAGTGCTAGATCGCTTTAACAAACATGTACTGTACTAAACAAACACAACAACCTGTTTGCTTTGCAGCACTAGAATGCAGGTGCTACTATGTCTGACAAACCTACAGTAGCCTGTTTGCATTGCACTGCAGTGCATATAGTTGAAGGTGTTGCTAGCTAGTGTGTTTGACAAACAAACATAAACTCTCATAGTGAGAAAGATGCCTAGAGCCAGTCACCCTTCTCATCTACTCCTCATCTACCTACTACTAACTCTGGGCCTGATTCAGCAGATTCCCAAGGCGTGCACAAAGGGGGGGTTACCAAGTACATAGAAACCCCCCTCTCTGCTGATCCATCCATGGTCCTGCAGACCATTTTTTTTAAAAGGAGGAGTGCTCAGGGACTTGTCACTGCCTCATGTAGGGGGAGCCGCAGTGGTAGCGTGCAGCTCCTCTGAGTATTTTCTCCCAGGTTTTGAGACAGAGCTGGCTGGGTGAGCCAGTGACTGTCTCCACTGACTCTGCAGCGGTGGTGTCTTGCATGCAGGAGGGGCTTGGTGCTAGGGTGCTGCCGGGGGCCAGATTCCTGTTTTCAGGTGAGGCTCAGAGCAGTGTGTTTGTGTGTCAGTGTGTGTGTTTGTGTGCCAGTGTATGTGTTAGGAGGATTAGCGTACTGAGAGCCTCGGCTTGGTGGATGGCTGCCTCCTTCAGTACTGCTGCACAATGGGAACAAGCAGATCCGAATTATTATTATAATTATTATTATTATTATTATTATCATTTATTTATATGGTGCCACAATTGTTCTGCAGTGCCTTATATACAGTAGTACATAGAACTAATAAGTGACCAAGAAACAAGTAACTTACAGTACATTACAGTGCAGGACAAGGACATGATTTATATACATTGCTGCAATAGCGATGAAACACTCACAATAAGCAGCAGGGAGTTGGCAGTCACGTGTTAGGTGCCCATATGGGGAGTAAAGAGTCGAAGAAAATGTTAAGAGAAGCACATGATGGAAGAGGTCCCTGCTCATGAGAGCTTACATTCTATATATTGCAGATGCTCAGCATGTGGCCCAGGGCTCAGTGGTGAAACCTGACTCCCAGTGTGGGACCTTTACTCCAGCCAGCCAGGATAATCATTGGTGGACAGACACTGCCTTGTATTCTCATTATTATCTCACACACAGATTATTATATCACACAGATGATTATATCAGAAGATACATATTACAGTGTTATCTTACAGTACAGACTCAGATAAGAAGTAAAGCTTACCAAGAGGCTCACATGCTCACTACACGGTTATTATGTTGTCACAGCTCATTTGCTCATACTGTAGTGCATTACCTAGCCACATGCTATAATGAATGTTCTGTAGGAAACAAACAAGTACACTCACATTTATGTCTAGAAAACTGTATGGAATGAATATTACAAAATTTAATACTTACTAGTGCTAAACTGTTGATGTCATGTAGCTTACAAGCATGCTCATTACACTTACACACCAGAAACAGCTATTTGTGACCATAGAAACACTTGAAGTACACAATAAAGTGTATGTTGCAGGCTTACTCTGGTTAGACTTCTTTGTCATTGGTAATCAATTATTTGGAAACCCCCCTTTCAAAAGCCTGCATTTGCCACTGTATTTGCGATTGTGCAGAATGGGTCCTGTTAAGATGCACGAAAGCCCTTGAATACCTTTGCCTTATAGACAGGCAGAAGCATTTAAGGTGTGGTCTGGGGGGGCGGGGTCGGCCAGAGTTTCTGGAAATGGGGTGTCCACCCAGTGAAGCTTACTCAGCTGGCCAGCTGCCAAGCACTGTCCACCATCATGACCATCGGCCACTGATGGTCGCGATGGTGATCCTAGCCTGCGACCTCCATTGCAGTGCTGGGATCACAAATGCAGCAGCGGGTGTCATGCACCTCCTTCTGCATTTGCATTATTGCAAGGAGTGCAATTGCAAAGCTGCCTGTGTGCAGCTTTGCAATAGCGATTCTTGCTGAATCAGGCCCTTTATCTGTCCTCCCAAGATCTGACATTTCTGGGAACATGCCATTTGCTTTGTTCTGAGATCCAAACTTGGCTGGAAGACCTGAACTGGGGCTCTGATAAACTTGGAAACTCCAAGTACAGGATCACCAGCCATTTGCTGGTTTATTGAATCTTCTCTAGTCCATCATTCCTGAACCTACTCATCTTCTGCTATTTAAATGTGTTTAACCCTTGGCTCTCAACAACCACATATTTATGTCTGGATATTGATCTCTAGTTTGGGATGAATACTTCTCTGCATCTTTTCCTAGGCTTTGTACAACTATCTCTTTGGATCTTGACCCCAGACTATCCTTTGTACTATTCTATTGTCTAAAAATTGCTAGAATCACTCTAATATTTAAAGGTACAGTACTTTTTTGGATATTTTTTATTTAAGAGAACTGTTGTACTTCAATAGACAAATATTTTGCTATCATAAAACATCTGGGTTATAAACACCATGCTATATCATTTGATGAAAACTAGGATTCTAAAACTTAACTCTGAATTGTATACTGTGACAGTGCGGTTATGTGTTTTATATTAGTCACTAGCCTCTGACTTCTATATTGGCTTATAGGCAATGGGCTTTGCATCATAAATGAGTTAACAGGCCATGGACTCTGCATTGTACTGTATATTAGTGACCAGGCTTTTGACTATTTATTATAGTATACAAAGGTCAAAATGCGTTGTATTGTATGATAGCCAATAGATAATGGGTTCTGTATTGCACACTGGCCAGGATTGTATTCTATTCACAAAGAAATTTGTTATGTTTTCAATGTACTGGTTTATTGTTTGGGATCACTGTCCTGGTATAACGTGTGGCATCACTGCTGTATCTATATAATAAAGTATGTGAAGGCACATTGTGAAATATGTAATAGTAATGGTAAATGTGGGGCACTTTATACCAACTTCTCCTTGAGTTAATCATAAGAGGTGAAATTCAAAGAAAAATGTTTCCTGTCAAATAATATGATTTTAGTTCTTATTTACTTGTATTCAATTGGATTGAATTATGTAAATATTAGGTTCAAATTAATACAGCAAAAAGGCTAATGGTGAGCTCCATTGGTCCCAAAATAGAAGATAAATTGTGGATTATAATTAGACATGTGCGGTTCGATTTCCATGTACAATGAATACACCTGAACTTATGGGTTCTTACATGAACCAAGCCCCAGTTCGGGTCTTCTCACCAAGCTTGGATCCCAACATGAGGTAAAATATATTCACATCATTGGATCAAGCTTGTATATATATATATATATATATATATATATATATATATATATATGAAGAATAAACAAACAGAGTGCAGATCAGCAAATTCAGATTAATCCCAGGTGTTTGAGAATCTTAGACGTGGGTCTGTACGCACTGCCTTATATATTGGGCCGGCATTCTTTGTTCTTTTCAATGATCCCCATATCCACAACTCCACAACACAGATAATAAATCACTATAAAAAAAATAAGAAGAAACATAATTCCATCAAACATATGTCATGAATGACATACCGGAAAAAGCGGTCAGACCACCGCAGGTATACAGCACACAGAATCTAGTCTCTGGGAACAAGCAGGTTGTCTCATCAGAGAACTCGTATTGCATAGTAACGCTAGGCTACGCCCCTATGCATTTCGTCACTTGGACTTCATCAGAGGGCTGGCCTAGCATATCCAGGACTCCCCATTTAAACACAATATAACCAATCACTTTGCTACACATCAATCAGCTTTGCTAATCAAACAGGTGCACGAAGCAACACTTACACTGAGTTTGAACATACACATGTATTACCATTCTTACTGCAAAACATCTTAAAAATAACAAGGCTAGTTTGCTGCTTATAAATGACTAATTAGCAGTTGGTGTTACCATTCCCAACGAATAGAAACATACACATTTATCAATAATATAGCTGCAATAAAATAAAACATATAACATGTAAAACAATTACTTAAATATAAAATGGCAATTAATATAAGCACAAGAATAAGAATAAAAATAAGATTGAGAATATATTTAACACACATGTACACAAATATTATACCAACAAATCACTTTGTAGAGCATATTTAAAATTCAGATATTAGATAAAAGAGTGTATATACTACAACATAATCATATAAATGAATGCCTATTTGAAAGGAACGACTCCAAAGGGATTTATTACAGTAATTCAAAAGCACTTTTCAGAACAAGAAAAGTGTAATCTCATTAAGACCTATAGAGTGCAGTGTGTTTAAAGTGACAATCCAATATGATTCTCGTTTGGATAAAAGATTGTCTGTCACCACCTCTTTGATCTATTTTAACACATTCTAAACCCAAAAATCCCAGGTTTTGTAATTTACTTGCTTGTCAAGCTTTAAAATGGCATGGGACACTATGATATTCAATTAGATTTTTTATATTCCTAGTATGTTCTAAGAATCTGATCTTCAGGGGATACTTGGTCTTCCCCACATACTTTTTTCCACAGCCGCATATTAACATGTAAATCACATAAGTTGTATTGCAATTAATTACACCCTTAATTTTATATTCTTTTGAGCTGCCGTTGCCAACAAAGCTCTTATGACCTTCCAACCCATACTGGCATACTTTACATGAATTACACATATAAAATCCTTGCGCTTTATTTAAAAATGATGAAGGTTCTATAGGATCCTTTAAAACGGGTAGTAAACTGGGGCACATTAAGTTCTTCAGGGTTTTGGCTCTTCTAAAAACAAGTTCAGCTCTGTCAGGGAAAAATGTAGATAAAACCAGGTCCATTTTGATTAAATGCCAATGTCTGTTTAAAATCTTTCTAACTTCTTCACTTTGACTGGAAAATTTAGTCACAAAGGGGCATTTAAATGTTTTCTCCTTCTCACTATTCTCTCCCTTAGTCTTATATTGCAATAATGTAGATCTTTCGAGATTTTTTGCCTTCGGTACAGCGGCATCGATTAAATCAGATGGATAACCTTCTTCAACAAATCTTCTTACATAGACTTTTCAATATCTCAATAGTTGAGCAATTACGTCTCAATCTCATTTGCTGAGAAAAAGTAAGATTTCTCTTCCATTGATTTAAATGACAGCTTTAAAAATCTACATTGGCCCTCATTCAGAGCCGTACGCTCTGAGCAGAGCGCACGCTCTGAATGAGGGCCGGGCTCCATTTTCATGGAGCGTCCTCCTGGACGCTCGTATAGCTGTGGGTCACCACCCACAGGCTATACGAGCGAGCTTTGTGATGGCCGCGATGGTCGAGACCATCGCGACCATCGAATTTGCGAGCCGGAGCCTGCGGTTGAGGTTTTCAACCGCAAGCTCCGGAGTGATTTTGGCTCTATCAGAGCCAAAATCACTCCCACTGACATCACTAGTGATGTCAGTGGGCCGGCTTCTGACGGGAGGCGTTCCCGTGGGAATGCCCCCATCAGGGAGGCACGCCCCCGGCACGCCCACCAAAGGGGGCGTGCTGTCAATCAACATTGACAGCACGCCCCCTTTGATCGGACACAACGAGCGAAGGACTTTCCTTCGCTCGTCGCGTCTGGCGCATGCGCACGACGGAGCTCCCTCCGTCGTGTGCATGCTCAGTGCATAACATCGACCCACTTGCGAGCGGACAGCCGCTCACGAGTGGGTCTGAATCAGGCCCATAGTTATTACTATCAACACTTTTAAAATAAGTTGTGGTGTTGATTGTTCTGATATCATTATAACAGTTCTTAACACACAATGATAGATCTAAATACGCAATTTTTTCTCGCTGAAAATCAGAAGTAAAACCCAAATAAAACTCGTTCACATTTAGATACTGTACAAAATCGACATATTCCAGTTGTGATCCACACCAGATGACTAACAAATTGTCTGTATAACATTTCAATAGGATTCATTTGTCTGAAAATGGGTTATTAATTTTTCTCCCACTCACCAAGGAACAAATTTGCCACACTAGGAGCGCAAATCGTCCCCATTGCAACTCCGCATGTCTGTTCATAAAACTCACCTAGAAAGGTGAAATAATTATGTTGCAGTACAAAATGGATTGCCTTAATCATAAATTCAGTTTTAAGGGGAGACATGTCAGGATCATTTTCTAACACTGATTTGACACATTCCAAACCCTTTTCATGGAGGATTGAAGTATATAATGATTGAGTGAGGGGCGTGGCCTAGCGTACTATGTGATACGAGTTCTCTGATGAGACAACCTGCTTGTTCCCGGAGACTAGATTCTGTGTGCTGTATACCTGCGGTGGTCTGACCACTTTTTCCGGTACATCATGCATGACATGTGTTTGATGGAAATATGTTTCTTCTAATAAATGTTTGAGATAATGCACTATTGGCGCTCCTTCTATTTTATTTATAGCAATCTATTACCTGTGTTGTGAATACTGGGATCATTGAATATAAAGAAGAACACCGGCCCAATATATAAGGCAGTGCATACAGACCCACGTCTAAGATTCTCAATCACTTGGGACTAATCTGAATTTGCAGCTCTGCACTCCGTTTGTTTGTTCTTCATTGTATCCATTTTTTTTGTTAGCTGCATATTAATATGTCCAGGTTTGCTGGTCTAAGATCTAAAAGATCAGAGGATTGTAAAATAGTGTTTTGTGATGATGTAGTAATTGAAGCACCTGTTTTGAATAGTGAATGTTCAGTAGATTACCTGTTTGGTATCTGGAGGGATATAGTGGGTTTGTAGCGTTAGAAGAAAAATGATTGCAATCTGCTAGTGTGGATGATTTTAAACAGTTCTCAGAGTATATTGAAACCAAAATTAGTAAAGTGGAAAAATAAATTGTGGAGAATAAGGGATAAAGAAGATTATGAAAAAGGTCAAGTGCGGAATTGGCATATCAGTCAGACTGAGTTCAATAAGAATGTTAGGGCCAACTATGATTCCAGATGGTATCAACAGAAGAAATATAGAGAATATGCACCACAGGATAATTCAGGATGGGAAACGCCAAATCACAGGTGGAATCATGGTATTAGAAATGATCCTTCCCCATTTCATTGGCAGACAGTCTCTAAACAGAAAGCATGGAGAAACCCCCATTTTGAAAGATGCGATTTCCCTCTAACACATTCTAATAGATATCAACTTCTTATGAATTTGCAACATGAGGAAAGTTCACCAAACTATTTTTTAGACAAAGGCCAAAAAAATGTGTGTGAAACAAAATGAATATTCCAGTTATAGAGGTAGTAAGAAAAGGATTCAGAGACGAAGAGGAAATAGAGGGGGACAAAACTCCTCAAAAAAGAAGATTAGTATACCAAATGAACCAGAGGAACAAAATAAAATAGGAATCTTTGATCTATCTAAGTTTCCCTTGTCGGCTACTACCAGTAGTTTATTGCAAAAAAGACTTAGCTTTGCCCCGACGACATGTATTAAGAAATTTCAAACGTATATGGATTTAAATTTATACATACGCAAGATAACATTAAATAGACATTTTATACATAATGACAATAAATCCATGGCCCCGTTAAAAATTTGGGATATAAATTCCAGAGGGACTTCTTGCCTTAAGAAACAAAGTACTTTTTACCCCATCGAATCACATGGTTCCTGTCTAGATCTTTTTTCTAAATTAGTTAAAAAGGATTTAGATAAAATTAACAATACCTCTAGGATTAGAGAAAATAATCTCACAAAAGGGGAAATTCATTCATTATAAATGCTAATTGCCAATAAAGAATTGGTTATTAAGCAGGTGGATAAGGGGGGAGTACTGGTATCATGGACAGAGACAAATATGTACAGGAAATTAATAGATTATTATCAGACAATAAATCCTATACTAAGTTATCTTGTGATCCAACTAAAGGATACTTAATAGATCTTAAAAAGTTATTTGACAAGGGGTTATTTGACAAGGTACTGTACTAACACTTGAGGAATATAAATATATTTACAATGAAACCCCAAAAATCGCTACAATATACCATCTACCTAAGATCCATAAGGATCAAATGTCCCCTCCAGGTCATCCAACAATCTCTGGAGTGGATTCCTTAACCTTAAGATTATCATGTCACGCTGGAAGGCGGGTTTTTGAAATCCGAGGTCTGAGGCTGTGGGAGGAGGCGAAGGCGAGGGGCCTGGACGTATGATCTCCACATCCACAAGTCTTGGTCGTTGGCTAGACCTAGTCAATGGTGCGGAGTCTAACTCACAAGGAGATGTTCGCCAGTGACCCCTCCAAGCGGGATATGGGCTTGTGCGGCTCCCTGTAAGCAGGTCGCGGTCCTTTTACTTGGTGACCAAGGCCTGCAGGGAAAAGAGAATCAAAACACCCGTGGCCCAAGGGTAATGCCTGGAATAGGCACGTGGGGAGTGGGATAGAACACCTGGCTGGAGAAAGGCACTTGAGGTGCTGGCTAGAGAGGTGTGGAGATTTATTGGTAGGTTGAGGTAGCAGCTGGATATCCCACAAAGTATATACCGGATTGCCGGCCGGAGATCATGCACTAGGGTTCAATGAGATGAAGGGTTAACCTGCACACAGGCTGTCATGGTGAAAGCACTGTGATGAGATGAAGGGTTAACTTGCAAACAGGCTGTGATGGTAAAAGCTCTACGATGAGATGAAGGGTTAACTTGCACACAGACTGTGATGGTAAAAGCACTGAGGTGAGATGAAGAGTTAACTTGCAAACAGGCTGTGATGGTAAAAGCACTGCGGTGAGATGAAGGGTTAACTTGCACACAGGCTGTGATGGTAAAGCACTGTGGTGAGATGGAGGGTTAACTTGCACACAGGCTGTTGATTAGTAAAGGCACTGTGGAGAGATGGAGGTTGAACTTGCACACAGGCTGTTGCTTAGTAAAGGCACTGTGGAGAGATGGAGGTTAAACTTGCACACAGGCTGTTGATTAGTAAAGGCACTGTGGAGAGAAGGAGGTTAGCTGCCACACAGGCTGTTGATAGTAAAGGCACTGTGGAGAGATGGAGATTAAACTTGCACACAGGCTGTTGATAGTAAAGGCACTGTGGTGAGATAGCTTAGAAGCTCCGGAAGAAACACACTGGAAGCACGGGAACCTGGAACGAGACTCCTCTAGTTACACTAGCGGCGACAATGATTGTTCAGGCAACTACCTGGAGCACAGGAGCCGGATATATACCCCTGGAAGCCTGCTGATAGGCCCACAGCATCAGCTGACCAGCCGGGCCACTCAGGGAAGGAAGTACTGACATAGGGAAAGTGTCATGGCGGCGCCCATAATGGAAACTGCAATCCCCACTCACCGGGTCGCCTGACACGACAGCTACAGGGTGAATGCTCAGCTCCTTCCACGTCGCCACGCCAGCCGCCCGACTGCCCTGGAAGTCAGAGGAAGCCGGCGGGACGGTAAGGGACGGCAGATCCCCGGCTGAACTCTGACATATCAGAGTACATTAATGTATTTTTGAAAAAATATGTTCCTCTCTTAGATTCTTATATCAAACATTCCACGCATGTACTGCAGATAGTAAATAACTTTAAATGAAGAGATTATAACAAATGGGGCACAATTGACGTTCAATCATTATATACTTCAATGCCCCATGAAAAGGGTATGGAATGTGTGAAATCAGTGTTAGAAAATGATCCTGACATATCTCCCCTTAAAATTGAATTTATAATTAATGCAATCCGTTTTGTAATTTCTCCTTATTTATGAACAGACATGTGGAGTTGCAATGGGGACGATTTGCGCTCCTAGTGTGGCAAATTTGTTCCTTGGTGAGTGGGAGAAAAATTATATTTATTCTAATAACCCATTTTCAGACAAATTAATCCTATTTAAATGTTATATAGATGATTACTACGTTACTTCTGATTTTCAACCAGAAAAAATAGCATATTTAGATCTATCATTGTGTGTTAAGAACTGTTATCATGATAACGGAACAATCAACACCTCAACCCATTTTAAAAGTGTTGATAGTATAACTATCTAGATTTTAAAAGCTGTCATTTAAATCAATGGAAGATAAATCTTTCTTTTTCTCAGCTATTGAGATTGAGACGTAATTGTTCAACTATTGAAATGTTTGAAGATCAATCTAAAGTCTATGTAACAAGATTTGTTGAAAAAGGTTATCCATCTGATTTAATCGATGCCGCTGTACTGAGGGCAAAAATCTCGAAAGATCTACATTCACACATCTACATGTGTATGTTTATTTTTGTTGGGAATGGTAACACCAACTGCTAATTAATCATTTATAAGCAGCAAACTAGCCTTGTTATTTTTAAGATGTTTTGCAGTAGGAACGGTAATACATGTGTACGTTCAAACTCAGTGTAAGTGTTGCTTCGTGCACCTGTTTGATTAGCAAAGCTGATAGTGTAACCAATCACTTTGCTACACATCTGTGTTTAAATGGGGAATATTGGATACGCTAGGCCAGCCCTCTGACGAAGTCCAAGTGACGAAATGCATAGGGGCGTGGCCTAGCGTTACTATGTGATACGAGTTCTCTGATGAGACAACCTGGTTGTTCCCAGAGACTAGATTCTGTGTGCTGTATACCTGCGGTGGTCTGACCACTTTTTCTGGTATGTCATTCGTGACGTATGTTTGATGGAAATATGTTTCTTCTAATAAATGTTTGAGTTAATGCATTATCGGTGCTACTCCTATGTTATTTATAGCGATATATATATATATATATATATATGGCAGCACAGATGGTGTAATGGTTAGCATTACTGCCTCACAGCCCTAACTGTGTGGAGTTTGTATATTCTCCCTGTGCTTGCATGGGTTTCCTTCGGGTGCTCCGGTTTCCTCCCACACTCCAAAAATATACTGGTAGGTTAATTGGCTCCTAACAAAAAAATTACCCCTAGTGTGTGTGCATGTGGTAGGGAATATAGATTGTAAGCTCCACTGGGGCAGGGATGGATGTGAATATCCGAATATTCTCTGGAAAACCGCTGTGGAATATGTGTGCGCTATATAAATAACTGGTAATAAATAAATAATAAATAAATATATATATTTATAATATATAATAAAAAAGTGAAGATTATTTATATATATATATATATATATATATATATATATATATGTGTGTGTGTGTGTGTGTGTGTGTGTGTGTGGTGACCCCGCTATATCTGGAACTGCTATATCAATTCAGATAAGCTTTAAAAATCACCTTTAAATTGTAATTATGTATTTTTTATGTTATGTGTTTGTAATTAAAATTTTTAAATATATTACACTATGCAAGCACTTTTTTTCTCCCCATGTATCATCCTACCTGGAGTGAAGTGATTGTCCTACACTATAAAGAAACGCAAGGTTGTTGACCGAGGACATATCATTATATGCCTAATTATTAGACACACACGGTATGCTTTGTAATTTTATATAAGTGTGCATCTGATTCTATAACATACTATACTATAAGGCGCTCGCTCTCTCCTTTTGTATTTTCATATTTATATATATATATATAATTATATATACATGTATATATCAATAAAAAAGTGAAGAAAAGCATACAGGTGATCCTTAAAAACACTTGTGAATTTTTTGTGAATAATTGAGAGTACAAAATATAAAAATACAGATGAAAACACTCCCCGTTTACACTGCACTATTACCCGGGTCCATCCTGGGTCCAACCCTGGTAGCTAGCTAGATTGGATTCCTGGGTCACTTGACCCGGGTTCTTTTTCAGGGACCCTTTTACACTGAGCTGCAACCCTGATAAACCTGGCAATAACCCGGGTTTTAGCTCTTGTGTTAAAGGTGTAATAGTGTGTACTGCTTAGAACCATATGTAACATAATAAACAGTGAAAATTAGGGAACAGTCTAGTCCAACACAAGAATCATTCAAAGCAGGTTTCTTCAGGCAAAAAACACAGTTTTTTAATTCAAGTAACATAAATCATAGGGCAAGTAACACATGTACAAGAAATAAAAAACAATAAGGCTTATGTGTCCATTTCACCCTCTTATCTGGACATCAACTAGGGAATGTGTATAATGGGACAGAATGGGTTTTTATAGCAAAATCAGTTCAGGATAAGGTTCACATGAGGCTTCAGCAGATGACATCATTTTCTGTTCACAATACTAATAGGCTCAAACCTAAATACAGTACTTAAAGATAAAATCTAAACACTGGAAAACAAGTATACAATTTTAAAAGTCATAGAAAAAGAACAGACCTAAGGTGAAAATGGAGTACAACAGGGTATAATGGAGAATTCTGGTGGTGGAATGCAAGTGGAGTGCACCCATCGGGGATTGTGGGAGACTTGTGTCACTTCCACCCCCAGGTTCTTTTCCACAGCTTGAAAAAAATCAAGCATCTTCTTAATGTGTTCTGCTGTTTAGGGTAGGATACATAGAAACCATTCTTAGAGAGCAATAACGCAGCTAAGGGGTATATATAAGAGTGTTTAGTTCTAGAATAAAGTTGCGCTCGGCAACTTCCTGCCATTGGAACACATGTTGGCCATTTTAGGGGTCTTTGAGATCTGGTGACCAGTGGGACCCTGAAGTAAATGTGTAGGAAAAATAAGATACCTGAGATGGTGCTAAAACACCATGACACCATAATTAGATTTTAGCATACAGTGTAATATTGATAAATCAAATTGAATTCAGGCAGAAAAAATATAGAACATTTGAAATAACAATTTGTGGATTATTAAATATTGTATATTACCATACCAGGGGTGTTTCTAGGGGTCTGAGTGCCCCTGGCAAAATAAAGGACTGGTGCCCCTCCCCCCACCTTATATATGATACAAGTCACCGGCATGACTTGTCACTCTCCAATGCTTCAGTGATTGCTTATACCACTTCCACCTGCCATGTGGGAATGGCACCATCTGTTGCTAGGAGATGCGGACACCGGGTCATGCCATGTGTTACTGGGAACATGGGATGACCTTCCATTGCTCTGATTAATGTTTGATCTATTTTTATGCTTGACAGTGTCCTCATGGCCTTGGCTATAGCACTTCTGTACTTGCCATTCCTGCTGAGATTTCCTGTTTCAGCATTACGTTGAATCAAGCTGCACCATGGTCACTCTAGGCCACATCAGTTCCACCGGCTGTACTAGCTGCATCACGGTGATCCAACTGGCAACACGGTCCCTCCAGGCTGCATCAGTTCCTCTAGTTATACTAGCAGCATCACAGAGAGTCTTGCCACACCATGGTCACTCTAGGATGCATTAGTTCCTCCGGCTGTATTAACTGCATCATGGTGAATCAAGCTGCACCACGGTCCACCCAGGCTGCATCAGTTCCTCTGGCTGTACTAGCCACATCACAGCGAACCAAGCCACATCATGGTCACTCCGGGCCACATTCGTACCTCCAGCTACACTAGCTGCATCACGGCGAACTGAGCCACACCATAGTCGTTTCAGCCATATCAATTTTTCCAGCATTATACTGTATGCTGCATCAACATAAATGGCTGAACCAGCCATGTCAATTCCTCCAGCAATATTCGCTGCATCAACATCAACAGCTGAACCAGCCATATCAATTCCTCCAGTGATATTCGCTGAATCAACATCAACAGCTGAACCAGCCATATCAATTCCTCCAGCGATATTTACTGCATCAACATCAATGGCTGATCCAGCCATATCTATTCATCCAGTAATATTCGCTGCATCAACATCACTGTGTTATGCCCTGGGTGTGACTTTTGTGGGTAATGTCCAGCAACAGCCTTTGAGGGCTGGTATTTCTTGGCTAGATGTGGCTGAGAAGCAGCTCTGAGAGCTGTAATGCCTTGGCTGGATGGGTCTATGGGCCATAAGATGAGAAGCAGACTTTGGCCATGCAGCAGCCTTGAGTGCTGGAAAGCCTTGGCTAGCAGTCAGGTAAGCTGCGAGATGAGATGCAGCCTTTGGGCCGTGTAGCAGCCTTGAGGGTTGGAATAACTTGGCTAGCTGAGACCGGTGGGCCATGAGATGAGATGCAGCCTTTGGGCTGTGTAGCAGCCTTAAGACCTGGAATAACTTGGCTAGCAGAGACCAGTGGGCCGTGAGATGAGATGTGGCCTTTGGGCCGTGTACCAGCCTTGAGGGCTGGACGGCCTTGGCTAGCTGAGCCCGGTGGGCCATGAGATGAGATGCGGCTTTTGGGTCATGTAGCAGCCTTGATGGCTGGAAAACTTGGCTAGATGTGATAGACAAGATTAGTGCTACTGGGAAGACACTGACGTTGGTACGCAGGTGCGTACTTTGGATGCTGTAGTGCGGTCTGTTCCGTTGGGTTGATACAAGCAGCTGGCACTGTAGAGTGGCCTTTGCTGCTGGGTTGACACTAGTAGCTGATGCTGCAGAGCAGCCTGTGCCACCTGGTTGACATGAGCAGCTGACACTGTAGTGCAGGCTATGCCGCCGGGGTGGCACAAACAGCAGATGACTGATACGCGGACCGTGCCGCCTAGATGACACAAGCGGCAGGTAGATGATATGCAAACCATGACGCCTGGATGGTTCAAATGGCAGAATAACAATATACAAATAGACAGGAGAACTGGAGCTAACTGGATAACAGAAGACAATGCCAGAACTGTAAACACGAAAACTCTAATACCGGCATCGGAGCAGTGTTAACACCAGCAGGATATAGATGCAGGAGCCAATCTGGGCTGATGCCAGTATGATGGACAGGAGGTAGGTGGAGACTCAGTGAACACTTGCCCAGCGTTAACCTCACACAGCATTCGCAGTGCAGCAGCTTGTGACACACTGGCTATGACTGGTGTCATATTAAACCCTGGTCTTCCTAGGAGACCTGTGTAAACCTCTATTATGCCAAGTTTAAGTCCAGTCGGCTGCCTAAATACCATTGAAAATATTCATTTCTAAGAGAACTGCGGGTGGCTATTATTGGCAGAAGACCTCATCATTTGGGTTTTGGGGGTTTGCACAGTGATTCCTAGGAATTTGTAACATTATAGCCGGCCAAAACATTTGTGACACAAATGGAGCCTTTGCAGGATCCAGCACAGGATCTGGCAGAACAGATTCAAGTACTTACTCAAAAAGTGCTGGAGCTTTCCCTCCAGGTGGAAGATGTTCATTTCACTTTAGTTCAGATGAGTCTCAAGGAGCCTAAAATTAACCTTCCTGATTGGTTTTCAGGTGATCACAAGGAGTCAATTTCCAGAGAGTTGCAAACTGTATTTTAGATTACGCTCAGGTTACCTTCCACCCATAGTGCCTTGCTGTCTGTTGAGGCATTTTTAACAGCATTTTAACCCTTTAGTGGGCGTGCCGGGGGCGTGGCTGCCCAGATGGAGGCATTCCCATGGGAACGCCTTCCATCTGGAGCCGGCCCCACTGAAATCACTAGTGATGTCAGTGGGAGTGATTTTGGCTCTGATAGAGCCAAAAGCACTCCAGGGCTTGCGGCAGCAAGACCCTACCGCAGGGTCTCGTCGCAAGCCCGATGGTCGCGATGGTCTTGACCATCTTGCGTCACTGGGCAACATCCCAGAGATAATTCCTTCTAACCCAACACCAGGGGGTCTGTTACTAAATCTTCAGGTTCCCAGCTGTGCTCTATTTGGAACAAAGTTCACTCGTGTCTCCTTAAGACTTCTATGTGCTCCAAGACCCTTGCAGACAGACATCGCAAGCTGTGTAAGTTTAGGATTGGTGATTGGGTTTGGCTAGCTACAAAGAACATCAAGCTGCAACAACCCACACAGAAACTGGGTCCCAGGTTCAAAGGCCCTTTCCAGATTACTACTCAGGTTAATCCTGCCACTTTCCGATTTAAGCTGCCTAAGTCTCTGCGTATTAACAACACTTTTCATTGCTCTTTATTGAAACTGTTTTTCTTTTCCTTTAAATTCAAGCCCAGGTGTCCAGTTTGACCTTCTCCAGTTGTGGTTCGGGGGCAACAGAAATTCAGATTCTAGATTCCTGCTTCTCTCGAGGATATTTACAATTTCTGATCCATTGCAAATGATATGACCCAAAGGAAAGGTCTTGGGTTCCGAAGAAGTATTTACATGCTCCTAGACTGAAGAAGATGTTTTTTGAGGATTTTCCCTACAAACCCCTCATCAAGGGAGAGTTACTGTTACAAGTCGCCAGCACAAATGATCACTCCTAACACTTCCACTTGCCATGCAGGAACAGCATCTTCTTTTGCCAGGTGATTCACATGCCAGGTCAGGCCACGTGTTACTGGGAACACGGGATGACCTTCCATTACTCTGATTGGTACTTGATCTTTTTATGCTTGACAGCATCCTCACAGTCTTGCCAGCTACAGCATCTCTGTATGTGCCTTTCTGGTTCCTGCTGCGAGCTCCCATCTTAGCATCATGGTGAATCTAGCTGCACCATGGTCCCTCCAGGCTGCATCAGTTCCTCCAGCTGTACTAGCCACATCATGGTGAATCAAGCCACACCACAGTCCTTCCAGGCCACATCAGTTCCTCCGACTGCACTAGCCACATCACGGGGAATCAAGCCACACCACGGTTCCTCCAGGCTGCATCAGTTCCTCTGGCATTGCTAGCCTCATCATGGTCACTCCAGGCCACATTTGTACCTCCGGCTGCACTAGTAACATCACGGCAAACTAATGGTGCATACACACAGTCAGATAAAAGGACAATATAAATGATAACAATATCGTTTATTGTTTGATCATTTATATCATCCTTTTTTTAACCCCTCCAATGACTAAACGATGGTTGATGGGTGGGTGCAGATGGTCAATATCAATATAAACCATAGCCCATGCATGCAGGCCAACGTGGTCAATTCGTTTAGCAATATTCGCTGCATTAACATCAAAGACTGAACCAGTCATATCAATTCCTCCAGTGATATTCGCTGCATCAACATCAATGGCTGAACCAGTCATATCAATTCCTCCAGCGATATTCACTGCATCAACATCAACGGCTGAACCAGCCATATCAATTTCTCCAGCGGTATTCACTGCATCAACATCAATGGCTGAAGCACCATTTCAATTCTCCCAGCTATATTCGCTGCATCAACATCACTGGTTCTGACTGGTGTCACATTAAACCATGGTCTTCCTAGGAAACCTGTGTACAGCTATATTACTCTGAGCTTAAGTCCATGAGGCCACCTAAGTACAGGTGAACATATTTCATTCTAAGGGAACAGTGGTTGGCTGGTATTGGCAGAATGCAATCGGTATGAATTACTGCTGGACCCCTGCCTGGCGGTTCAAATCCCGACAGTGCCTGGCCGACAGAGGAAATCCCGATCATCCCTAGGTAAGTATTCACTAACGTAATCTACCACCTAACCCTAACCCTCCTTTAGGGTGCCTAACTCTAACCTTCCCCCCCTGTGCCTAACACTAATCCCCCCTCTAAGTGCCTAAACTTAACTCCCTCTTCCCCGCCACCTAAACCTAAGTCCCCCGTGGGGGTGCCTAACCCTAACCTCCCCCCGGGGGTGCCTAACCCTAACCCTCCCTCCCCCTAACCTAACCATAACCTCCCAGGGGGTGCCCTAAACCTAACCCTCCCCCTGTGGCTGTCCACTGCGGCACCCAGCATCCACTCAATTGGGATGCTGTGCGCTGGTCTCCCGACATCAGTCAAATGACAGGCATCTAGATTTAGTTGCCTGTCATTCGTCCCTAGTCGGGATAACAATGTCTGGAAGCCGGCAGACAGCATTCCGTCTGCCAGCTTCCTGAACGTATACCAGCAGAAGACCTCATCTTTTGGGTTTTGGGGGTTTACACAGTGAATTCTATCAAATTATAACATTATATATATGTTTTTTTAAACATAGAAGCACAGACGGATCTCACTGATCTCGTCCCTGCTTATGTGTTTGTTTATTTATACAAAGATGCAGGTATCATGGATCTTTCAGATCCAAGCCTGCATCTGTCTGCTGCTACCTCCCCTGGGTCCTGACACCTGCACCACTGCCATCTGCACTGGCATTGCCACTGTACCGTCTCCGCTAATGCCCACTACCATCCCCGGGTCCTGGCCGCAGCTAACACCTACTACCCCCGTCCCCCGGGTACCGGCCATAGCTAACAGGCACTTTCTTCCCCCAAGCCCACCGCCGCTACTGCTCACAGAGGACAGCCATCTTGGTGCACCCAAGTGAAGCCACAGTGAGTACACCTGTTGGAGGCTCCTACTGAGGCTGCACAACAAGTAGGAACTTCCTATCTCTACATGGCGGATTCATAAGGTAATAGTTTAAAAACTGTAATTTTCTCAATTACCTAAACCCCAAAAGCACTTACCCTGGAACAATAGCTACCTAATAAAACAAACCTCAAGTCTAAATTTGCCCCCTACCCTGAGTTATGCCTTCCCAAAATCCCCCATAGAGAACAGCAGAAAAGTGGTCCTAATTTAGTGTCAGCAAAAATGGACAGTTTGCACTTTAGATTAATCCCAAATCCTCATTTTTTATGTTTTTGAAATCTGGCAGGCAGCACCAAGCGACAGTTCTACTCGCCCGTGCCAAATTTCAGCTCAGTACCTCCTATAAACTTTGAGGTGGAGCCCCTTAAACACCATGCCCCCCTCCTTCATTGGTCTCTATGGGAGAATTCTGTTTTTTTAGATTCAGCCTTAATATAATGGCATGACTGTGCCCTTATAATATCTATATAAAACAGGCAGAGTGTTGTTTAACACCCTACACAATTTTTTTTCAGTAAAACTTTCCCAGAGTGCCATCTGTCTGCTTGTGCAGTATCCTGTTGTTGCAGAAGATCAATGTGTATTGGGGGGTCAAGAGGGCTGGCTACACTGTAGCATCTCATACTGTGAGGGGGAGCTGGGACAGTGCAGCAGCATATACTGCTGTGGGGTGGACAGGGCTGGCTCCAACAGCAGCCCACACTGCAGGGGTGTGGCTGGGACAGTGCAGCAGCATACACTGCTGTGGAATACAGGGGGCTAGCTACTGTGGCAGCCCACACTGCGGGGGTGGGGGAGGGAGTTTAGTGGTGGCTGCTATGACAGTTAAGCAGCACACACTGCTATGGAGTGGAAAGGGCTGGCTACAGCAGCAGCGCTAAAGCTGCACAGTGGCAGTGCACACATCAAGGGGGCATGCTTCATAGAGGGGAATAGCTGGAATGGAAATTAAGCCACTCTGCAGTTTTGTCTGGTCTAGTACTACCTAAGTAGAAAAAGGAGGGGGATTTAACCCCCTATTGTACCTCAGCACACTGAATAATACCTGTAACAATATATGAAGACTATATGGTCATAGAAATTCAGAGATATTAGTTGCATGCATTTGCAAATACATGGGAGGCTGCTGGGCCACGTCATGGCTTCTCTGTTACCAGCAGTCCCTAACACTAAGAGGTTCACGTCCGGGGCGCAGTGCACCCCAAAAAACGTCCAGCCCAGGACCCCCCAGGGCATCACACGAAAATGGAAAAAGAGTGACAGTGCAGTGTAAAGTATAGCTGTGTGTGAGTAATCATTAAGTGTGGAATGAGAGGTTAAAATATATGTGAAAAAATACATGAATAATAAACAAACATAGAAGGTGATGTGAAAAGCAACTATGTGTATTAAGTGGTGATGCCCTGAGGAGGCCCAGCCAGACCAGTCCCAGGGGCCCTATGCCCAAACGCTCACCCCAAATGTAAAATATACCAATTATAAGGCCTCATGATAATGGCACATATATAGTTTAGTCAAGTGTAAGGCCTCATGATAAAGGCACATACATAAATACATCCAAATTGAGAGCCAGCTTACCTGGGAGTCACCCCTGGGAACTCCAACTAGCACTACCAGAACCAGCATGCCCTACTAATGCTGGCTCCTTCATGCAACTCATAATAAACAAACAAAAATGGCAGCTGCTCAATCAATCTAGCAGTACTAATCAGGTGCATGAAAGGGAGGGGTCATACTAAGTAGAAAAAGGAGGGGGATTTAACCCCCTATTGTACCTCAGCACACTGAATAATACCTGCAACAATATATGAAGACTATATGGTCATAGAAATTTAGAGATATTAGTTGCATGCATTTGCAAATACATGGGAGGCTGCTGGGCCACGTCACGGCTTCTCTGTCACCAGCAGTCCCTAACACTAAGGGGTTCACGTCCGGGGCGCAGTGCACCCCAAAAAACGTCCAGCCCAGGACCCCCCCCAGGGCATCACACGAAAATGGAAAAAGAGTGACAGTGCAGTGTAAAGTATAGATGTGTGTGAGTAATCATTAAGTGTGGAATGAGAGGTTAAAATATATGTGAAAAAATACATGAATAATAAACAAACATAAAAGGTGATGTGAAAAGCAACTATGTGTATTAAGTGGTGATGCCCTGAGGAGACCCAGCCAGACCAGTCCCGGGGGCCCTATGCCCAAACGCTCACCCCAAATGTAAAATATACCAATTATAAGGCCTCTTGATAAAGGCACATATATAGTTTAGTCAAGTGTAAGGCCTCATGATAAAGGCACATACATAAATGCATCAAAATTGAGAGCCAGCTTACCTGGGAGTCACCCCTGGGAACTCCAACTAGCACTACCAGAACCAGAAATCTTAGATCAGCGGTGGCCAACTTGTGGCTCTTGAGCCACATGTGGCACTTCCATTGTCCTTATGCAGCTCTCCTGACTGTCACTGGCTTCCTCCTCTGGATAGATGTGCTCTGTTCAGTGGAGACTAGTCCTTTGTTGCTGCAGTCTGCTCTGCTCCAGAGGCATATATGGGCTATGTGGTGATGTCACACTGCAAACTGGAGGTGGAGCTCAAGTTGTGAGTGAACCTGCAGCCACAAGGATGTGGTCGCAGGCACCAGAGCTTACCTAAGTGACACAGACAGACTGCAACAAGGTTAGAGCTGTGAGGGTTTTTAATTTGTATTTTTCATTTTATTTGTGACATGTGGGGGGCTGGAGTGGCCCATGAAGTGGGAGGGAGTGACTGGACTGGAGTGGTCTGAAGAGAATGGGGGGGCTGGACTGCCACATTAGGGTCTGCTATTGTGATACATGAGGGGCTGCTCAAGTGACACATGGGGGGTTGCTGAAGTGACACATGGGGGTTGTTGGAGTGACACATGTGGGTTACTGAAGTGACATGGGGTGTTGCTGGAGAGACACATGAGGGGAATTGGAGTGACCCATGGGGGACTGCAGTTTCACAAGAAGAGTCTGGAGTGACACATGGGGGGACTGCAGTTTCACAAGGAGAGTCTGGAGTGACACATGGTGGGGGCTGGATTATATTATATGACTCTGTTGGGGTTTTTTAAGTATTTTTCGTGGATGTGGCTTATTTAGTGTATTTTATGTGGATGTGGCTTTTTCAGTGTATTATTTGTGGATGTGGCTTTTTCAGTGTACTTTATGTGGATCTGTTTATTTAGTTTTTATAAATTGTTCTGGCTTTTCTTTCCCTTTAATAAATAACTCCACAGTGATTGTGTGCATGCGCTTTTACATGCGCCTACAAAAATCATACCAGGGGCGAGATCTTCCTAGCACAATCCCACACCCATTTTTGCATGAGTGCTTCGGCACGCACATGGTCTCGGCTCTTTGACATACCAGCAGATAACTTTGGGTTCTTTGACACTGACTTGTTGGCAATCCCTGTCATAGATGATTTTTATTTAAGATATAAAAAGTATTTTTAAACTTCATAAAATATAGCTTACATTTAAAAGACTGGTAATGCCACATTATAGGTCATCATAATGCACATAAGACACATGCTTCATCCACACAGGACTTCTTCAGGGCACATCAATTAAAAAAGGCAAATAAACCAGTTGTGGTATAAACTTTACATTACAAAAGACCCATATATTCAGCTAAACACAAAATCGCTTATAGGACCTGATCCAGATTTGGGAATAGAGGGCCAAAGTGATTATAGATCACAATTGCAATAGTGTATTCGGTTGGCCAATTGTTGTGTACTATGCATGCATATGCATCGCCGTGCACATGCGTGAAAGCTACAGTGCAATCGCACTGTGATTACGCAGAGCATGGTAAGCCATCTCAGAGTGAGTCACAGATAGTCAGCATTTGGGGTTGGTAATGGGGGAGTGGTTGGAGAAACACAGGTGTGCCCATCCGTTTGAATGCTGTTACATGGGCGTGCATAAAATTAGCCACTGCGACGGCATATGCAGTGTGAATACTTACTGCGTGCAACAAGGTTAGCAATTTCTAAGTAAGGTCAGGGCTACTGTAATTGTGTGTGAGAGGCCGATGGTTCTCAATGTTTCTGATGTGTACGCAGGACTGGAAGGTATTATGGATGTGAGATAGCAGTTGTGGGAAGCAGTGGGTGTCTCTATACTGGCAGTGTGATGGCATTGCGATAGCAATCTTTAACAAATTTTCGCAGCAGACCTGCATGCGATTACAAAGCTGCGATCGCAATAGCGATCCTTAATTAATCAGGCCTAGAGTAAGAAAGAGCAAGTAACTGTGCATCTTGGCAAAACCATGTTGCACTGCAGGTGTGGCAGATGTAAAATGTGTAGAGAGATTTAGATGTGGAAGGGGCAGTTGTCTAAACTGAGTGCATGATTCAGCAGCAGATGCAATGCCAATGTTTATGCAGGTCGAACAATTATTTTCCATGCACATGCGTGTAAGTCTCACTACGCACACACAGTGATTGCATTGTGATTGTGCATTCACAGTGTAACCACCCGCAAAGTGAGTGACAAGTAGTTAGCATTTGGGGGGGTGGTAACAGTGTGGTTAGAAAAACGCAGGCGTGTCTGACCCTTTAAACGCTGTTTCATAGGCATGCATAAATTAAGTATTGCAATCTCTTTAGCAGCACGAGAGCTCAATGCATGTCAGGAGAGTCTGTCACCAGCTAAACCTGCTGCATATGAGGCATGGCTGCCTGCTGTGTGTTGATTATATCGATGTTTACGCTATTATATGTTATTGTACTGATATGAGAAGGCAGCAGTGGGCATCCATATGATCGGATGTGTTTTGGAAAGCATTAGCATATTTTAACAACTGCAATCCATTAGCGATTGCAGTTGAGATTGCGTTTGCATCCACTGCTGAATCAGGTCCTGTAATCTTAATCGCAGCCAGTATTTACCCCACATGCAAAATAAATGTATGTAATTGCACCCCTTGCATTGCAATATGGTTTGTCCAGGTACACAGTTACTTGCTCTATCTTACACTATTCCCTAGTGCAGCAGAGAGCAAACAGTAGGGAAGCCGATGGACGGAATCCCAACTGCCAGCTTCCCGACTGTATAATCCCGGCAAGGGTTAAATGACAAGTGTAAGGTTTAGGGTTCCCGGGGGGGCTTAGGGTTAGGCAACCCCCCACAGGAGGTTAGGTTTAGGCTAGAGGAAGGGGGGCTTAGGGTTAGGCACCCCCGAGGGGGATGTCAGGGTTAGGCAACCCCTGGGGGACTTAGGTTTAGGCGGCGGGAAGGGAGGTTTAGGTTTAGGTATTTAGAGGGGGGATTAGGGTTAGGCACTTAGGGGGGAGGTTAGGGTTAGGCACCCTTAAGGGAGGGTTAGGGTTAGGGGGCAGAATAGGTAAGAGAATACTTACCTGGGGACGGTCAGGATTTTCAGTGCTGCAGAGCTTGGCTAGCATTTCCCCTTTGAGAGAGACAAGTCACTCACTACTTTAGCGGAGGACCAGGTCTTCATCCTAAGGAGGGACCAGCACTGTGCTAGTTAAGGGGAGGTGGTACTATTGAAGATGGTATGCACATGGGGTGGAAACTTCACCCCATTTTGGTAAATAAATATTTATATGGGCTGTGGCTGAGGTAGCACTACTGTTTTGCCACCAGGCTTAGGCCCATATTCAATTTGGAGCGAAAAGCCATTTTCACGTGTTTTTGGGGAAAACTTTTCACCGATGATGTCATTTTCACCTGTTTTGGTTTTAGTTCGTATTCAATTTGGAAAACTTTCCGCCTAGGCGGAAAGTCAATGCAATGTAATAGGCAAAACAATTTCGCGTATGAATAGCAGCCGGAAAAAAGTGCAGAATTGGGGTTTTGGGGTGCAACATTGCGGGAACCCCTGTATAACCTTCAGACAGTCCCCCAAAGGTAAACTGTGTCAAAAAATAAAAAAAACACTTAAGGACACCCCAAAAAATCTTTGAATTTGGGTCTGGAAAAAAAAATGTTGGGGGACAAAGCTAAAATCTAGCGAACTTGACTCTGGGGGGGTCCCCAAGTATGCCCCAAATGTATTTTTGATTGCAGGTGCTTGCAGCAGGTGGATTTTTTTTCAACTTAACTTTAACAACTTTAAAATATGCTGACCCCCATTTTTAAGTAGCCCAAATTTGCTGGGATAAGTTATTTTCAACAACAAAAAACACCTGAATACTACTCTTCACCATTTATACAAAAACGCTATTTAGCAGCTAATGAGCCCGTTCAAAGACATCAAATACCTTCAGCAAGCCAAATCGTCAGAGCATCTTTTGGGGGGTATCAGGCTGATTTCCCCAAATCTGTCAGTACTTTCCGCTTGTTTAACTGTCGCTGGGAGGTGAAAAAGTATCGCGGCTTGGCTCAAATTGAATACGGGCCTTAGTTTGACAATTCTTTTTTTTTTTTTTTTCACATAATTTCATTGCTCAAGAAAAATAAAAGAAATGTTTTTTGTTTTATATAAGCACACATTTCTTTAAAAAAAATTAATATCAGATCACACTGACAGTTTACAGAAGGCAGAAAAAAGAAAATTGCCCCCCAGCACACTGCAGATAAATCAAAAATACTTGAATCCTACATGATTAAAGAAATTCAGAGGTATTGGTTTACATATATTTGCAAATATATGAATAACCGCTGGGCAGACGACAAGGCTCCTCTATACCAGCGTCCCTAACATTAAGGGGTTCACGTCCGAGAAGCAAGGCACCCCAAAAAATTCCAGCCAAGGACCATCCCCAGGGCATCACATGAAAAGGGGGAAAAAGGTGATAGTGAAGTGTAAAAGGATAGATGTGTAAAGATAAATCAATAAGTGTTAATGAAATGTAAAAGAATTAAAATGACATAAATAATATACAAACAGAGAAGTGAAAAAATATTCTATGCGAATTAAGTGGTGATGCCATGAGCAAGGTCCAGCCAGAACAACCCCGGGGGCCCCACCCCAAACGCTCACCCCAAAATAATTATTGCTACATAATAGTAGCACCCACTCTGGGTCATATAATTACAAATTGATGTACTGCATGATAACAGTACATGTTTGAGCTGAGAGCTAACATACCTTGGAGGTACCCCAAAAACCTCCACATGGCCGGTCCCGGCGTGGCCTAATCACGGGAGGCATGACTACGCCCCCTTGAAACCCCCCTAATAATGATCACTTTTTCAGCACCGCGTAGCGGCAATGAGCACCGGGGAGGGGGGTGCTGTAAGCCCCTCACCAAGGTGCTAAGCAGGGGGAGGGGCATGATCAGTGTGATCGCTCTCTCCCACAGCCATAGGAGTCTGCTCCAGCTGCTGTAGCAGCCGTTAGCAGTCTCACACAGCAGCCCAGTACACGTTGTGTGCTGAGCTGCTGTGAGGGGGGGGGGGGACGCTGATTAAATCCATGGGTTGTCAATTTATTAATTTAAAGTGTAAGACAAAACAGACTAGCAACAGCAGATTAATGGACTGCAGACGTCATAATGAAGTATAGCTCAGTTGGGTTTCAGTGCATAAACCACTCATACCCGGCAATGTGAATTTGGTAGCTGAGTGGTTCAGGGGACAGACCAGGCATACTACTGGGAATTGGAGGAATGCTATATGGTCAGATGTATCATTCTTCACCAGGTTCTTGACAAACAGAGAAGTACACATGTGGTGCAAACCTAAGAACTCTACAGTCCCGAGTGCTTGCTTTGGTGGTTCCATAATAGTGTGCAGTGCAGTTTCCTGGTATAGTGTAGGTGCAGTCATTGTTTTCAAAGGCACCATCAACAATTATAGCTACTTATTGGTACTGAGGAATCAAATTCACCCCATATTGAAGAGCTTACTTGCTGAGGGGAGAAGGGTTTTCAAGGGCAACAAGGCCCCAAAAACACAAAACCTGTCCAGTCACCGATTTGATGAGCATGACCTGGGTATTATCTCTATGTCATGGACTGCTCATTCACCAGGTCCAATGTATGGGACATTCTGAAATGACACTTAAGATCACTATAAACCATGTGTCAGTTGGGTGACTTTCTTGTGGAATATTGATGCTGCACCCAGGGGAGGATTTAGGTGTCAGACCCCCATAGGCACAACTTTATTGACCACGCACACATGGCATTGGGATCGAGATAGGCGTCAGTATTTCGACGTCTATCTTAAGTCCCGTGTCTGACTTTGTGTTGGGATTTGACAATTCTAATTCGATCTTAATAAATTTGGCTATGACCTCTTTTTTTCCAATCTATACAGTAGTCGGTGTCTTTATTTATTATTTAGGTTAAGCTTAAGAGTGGTGTGAAAGTAATAAAACTATTGGTGACTTAATGGTTTTTGTTGCAAGGGAATTGGTATAAAGTCATAGAGTAAGCACAATGATGTGTGGTGTGGAGCATGGAGTAGCTAGCTCATATCAGACCTCCATCCTTTGCATTTTTACACAGGTTAGCGTCTGAGTCACACACAGGTGCAGCAGTGTCCATGGCATCTTTTCATTTTGTTACATTAGCTATATGACTAATGGTGCGTACACACATAGCGATTTTAAATAGCGATTTGAATGATAATGATATCATTACCATTATTGTTGAAATCGCTCATTTAAATGGTCCCTACCAACTTACCAGGGACCAGCGATGCACGGCCACATATGGATGATAGCAATATCATCCATCGGCTGTGCATGCCAGTCAACTTGCTCGATATTGAGCGAGTTACTATAAGGACCCGCGATCAATGATCGCGGGTCGCTATAGTCATTGGTAAGTTGGTTGTGTGCTGCATAATTGATGTTGATCAGCCAGCATACCAGGGAGGGTGCATAACGATCTACCAGCGATATCATATTGCTGACAGATCACTACGTGTGTACGCACCATAAGGCCCTGATTCAGAGGTGGATCCAGTTGGATCAATATTGCACGTTAGCGGGTGGTGTTTTCAGTGTGCAAAATTGAATTGCTCCTTTACTGTACTTAAGTATCCAATGCCGCAAATCATTGTGAGTTTGATAATTAATTATCGGTTGCCCTAAGTGGTGCATGCACACAGGACGATTGTCAGTAATAATGATATCGCTGAACGATCACCCAGCACATTCCCGGTGTGCTGGATGATTGATATCGATCATCAAGCACACCACCAACCCGATATTGACCAGGTTGTCCTGCATGCACGGGCCATGGATGATATCGTTATCGTCCATATGTGCTCGCGCATCGCAGGTCACAATATGAATAACGACATGATCGATATCGTTATCGTTCATATTGTGCATTTTTATTATACCGTGTGTACGCACCATTAGACTGATTTAGCTCAGGATGTTCTTTAAGGCATAGAAACATTTTTTATACACAGTTACAGAGTTACTGTATATTTATTCTTGACATAAAAATGGACATTTGAAACAAAAAAGGCAAAATCAGAGATATTTTGAGATGTTTATTCACATCAAATCTGTTTTTCAAATGCTGAATATGTTTTTCCTCTATCATAACCTGAAAATGGCTTTTTGTTTTCTGAAAATCTCATACACTTTTGCATACAGTATACTGTAAAACTTCAACTCTTTGAAAATTAATTAAGTAGTGACTTCCAGATGGTGTTATGACGGAAAATTATTTTTTGTGGGGGTGTTACATAATTTATTGGATCATTAAAGTTACATTGTGCCAATTTTTTTTTTTACAAAAACATATATTCATGTGGCCAAGACTAAATAATTCATAATTTAGGATTGTTTCTATTGCTGATAAACAATAATGGATCTTTCATTGTAAATGTGGCGTCTGTTGGTGGAGTCGCTGGAGCATTATATGCAAATGCTAGTTTCAGCCTCCTCCTTGTGCATCTGAATGTGTAAGCCCTAAGACGCCCACTTTCTCTGCATGCTGTAACACCACCAGTGATTCTTGACACGATACCGACAGCGCAACATCAGTCACTATGCCAGGTACAGTTTCTCCATCTGAACATTGCCTCTGTGTAAGTGGCAGTGAATCTGCGAGTGCAGCCGCTATCACTGACACGCCAGCAACACTTCCATAACAAGCCCACAAACCAGACTTTTTTATGTGCTCTGTGAATGTATTATTTACAGTGGCTTTTGCAAGATATTTATCCACCTAAAAAGTGAACAGATTGTCTCTATTACAAATGACACTTACACAGATTGTTCTGAACAATATTGAATTAATTAGGTTGATGATATAAACAAGCATCTATAGCCGTCATCTTACTGTCACTAGAACAATTCCTCGACTGTGTAGAAAACTGACTGGTACAGATGCGTCCTCATACATCATTGCTACAGCCACGCCAAACAGCCTCTGCCAGTGACTCAGCTAGTGCCAGGCACCTTTTTCACCTGAAAATGCTTCTCAGTTGCAATGTGATGTGAATAGGATGCACCAAATGGAACTTGGCGTGGAAAATGACACGGCCTCTGCATCTTAGCATTTTATATACAGATTTAGACTCAGTCATACACAGATATACAAGTGGTCACATACCAATTTAATCAGCACAGTCTCCTGGTGCATCCTAGTCACATCACATTGTGACTAAGTTGCATTTTCTGTTGAAAAAGACACCTGGCGCTAAATGAATCGCACAGGACCTGGCACGCCGAGAGAGGCTGTTTGCATGACTGCAGCAATGATGTATGAGGACACATCTGTACCTTTCATTTTTCCACACAGTCAAGGCATTATTTTGGTGACAGTAAGATGACGGCTATGGACGCTTGTTTATATCATCAACCTAATTCCTCACTTGGCTGACTGCCTTATTCTAACTGTAATTCCCTTACCAGTGCGTTTTGTAAAGCCTAAACTAGCAGCACCACAAGATTTTTCAGTTACCTTCATTGGCTGGAACAGGACAAGCGCCTTTGCTCAGCACAATCACGTTCCAGCTGCTGAAGCTGCATTGTATTGTTGTCATTCAGCACTGAAAGTGTCTGTGACGACTATAATTTTACTTGCTGCTTCCACTTACAGAAGTCAATCTAAGTGCTAAAGGATTCTTTTCTCCTTTATCTATGTGCAAGTTCTTACTGTACACATGCTCCCAAGTCTCTGTAGTGTCTTCTAACATTGACTCATTCCATACGGATTGTAATTACAGTTTAATACAAAAATCTCAGGTGTAGCTGAACTGCAGGTGATAGGAATCCATACTTGTGAAGTACTCATAATGTTGGGCAGATAACTATTTCAACAAGCACTACCATATAGGGGCTTATGCTGAGCCAGACACCACGTGTGTCTAATCGTTATCATAAAATGTGTTAAAAAATGACTACCATTGAAGGCGTGATACATGCAGCTCAGCATGGCTGGCAAAATTCACTTCCTTGCTTCTGCAGATAACAGGAATGTGACATGTGGTGTCACATAGCAGTGATGGTAGCAATGTGTAATGCATATGCATTTCAGTTTAAAGCTAGATAGTGTCATTTATAGTTAACACAGTTGCAGGAAGCATATAAATTAAAAATCAGACAAGATGCAAAGTCAAAATTCCAAGCTGGTTGTGCTTTTAAAATGATTAACTGATTAATAATACTTGAAGACTCACAGGAATTCCCACAGTGGCTGCAGCTCGCAACCTGCTGTATTAAATAAGCCCCAAACCTCCAAAATCACTTTTTACAATTAGTATGACCGTATTGCCCTCCTCCCCAATTCTACTTCCTGATAGTGTGGTTTAAAAATGTAAAATTCTTCTACCAAGAAACTTATTATCCTACATTTTGCAAGCTTAGGCCCCCATTTAATAACGAGACATAACCCCTACGATTATCGCTGTTTGTCACTGTATTGCTTACACCATCTATAGGTGGTGAGAATTATATGGTCTCCATTGCTGGCAATGAGAACCCACCAACAGCCTCTTTGGCTTCATCAATTCTTTCCATGCTTTGCTGTGTCCCGACCAGGTGACAGTATCATGCGAATGTGCAGATTGGCTGTCACACCTGCACATGACACAGCAGTCCATCGCTGGCAGTGATAGGTTGCCAGCAACAGAGAAGAGGATGTCGCCAAAAAGGAAGTCATCGCTGGACCTTGCCGGTTTGTTAAACACTGCGATACTAAACAAAATATGCCACTGGTATTTAGGTATGTTGTTAAATGGGACCCTTAATATGTCAAGTCAATTCAGTAGATAGTACTCAGCTGCAATAAGTAAAACAAATATTCCTTTTTTCTAGATTGCAACTTTCACATATAATGTTTTTTTTTAGTTGGACAGTAATGTACAGAACTTTTAGTTCCATGTTTCCTTTTATCTATAGCTTGGTCATAAATCAGACAACACAACAACAACAAGAAAAAAGAAAGAGATGATTTAGTCTGCTGTACAACTTAACAATAATGCATAAAGAAAACAACTGCTGCCCCATTCCCACAGGACATGTAAGAAGTAATGAAAAGGCTTTCTGCAACAGAACACAATATATTTACAAAGGAAGATAATTTAACATGATAAGTGGTAATAAATGTTATAAAATATGATCAGCGGCGTTTAATAAATACCGACATTTATTTAATGGATGTTGTGTTCAATAAATTATTTCAAGACATGAAAATCTAATTAAAATTATTTCAAGTCTGTCATGAAGAAAGTTGACCAACACAACTCAAGCGCAAATGATTAATGCTTTTAATTCCCAGGCTAAGCTAGATTGTTACTCAAGCAGCCTATGTACAATACATGTGACCCAATGCAACATTGTATTATATGTGTTCTGAAAGCATATGCTGTGCATTTACATGTGCAGAACTACTGTACAAAGCTATTTAAACTGATTGTGGACAATGGGCTACACTGTAGATACTTTAAAACTTTAATCTATATTTTCACTGCATACTTTATATATGGAAATGTATTATATAGAGATTACCAAAAGTATTTTTCTTCTTTATAGTTGCAAGTATTGTTTGCACATTTCCTTACTATGTTGTTTGTTTTCATATTTGAAACATGCAAAAAAAAGAAAATGTTTAAAATATAGTTGTATTATATTCATCTGTAGCAAATATTAGACACATGTTTCTAAAAAGTACAAAACACAGACAATATAGTAGAGAGTAGTGAACCCTATTCTGTATAAAACAATCTCCACAGAAAATTATATTTTTACATACAGCATACCAATGAGGCAAGTTTACAGTATCTAATATAATGGTATAACAAAAGTGAAACAGCATGTACAGTAAGTATAGCAGATAACCAATAATCCACAACAGAGTTAATTTTTACAAGGATGGGTCCAAAATAAAAAGCCTTTTTTCAATTGTTTTAATTTTAAAGTATAGTTATAAACTAATGTTCTTTTTATCTAAAGTTTTGTTATATTTGAAAGACACGTCTCATTTTTTTAACATGAATTAGTGTTTATTGTAGCAGAAAAAATTGTCAGTTTGTGTATAACTGGTTTTAGCTTCTAGAGCTATCAGTCATTACAAAATGGCACACACATTATGGAGCTCTAACTTATCGGGAGAAGGCAACCTCTGGGTTTGCCTTTGGGCCCAGTAGTCTTTTAAATCCCCTGCAAACAAATTCAAAATAAATTATAGTACTAGCTGGTATTTTTTTCATTTAAGTCCACATACCTGAAAACATCCAGTTATTTATTATTAGAGGTGATCTGTATTTAGTCATTAAGTACAACATGCTGATTTAGTTGATATTCTACAACTAATACTTTATTTCATTTTCATCAGCAAACAGTTCCGTTAGACTTATTTTTACACATTTTTCCCAATACACAGACATCAACTTTGACCTCTTTAGAGGCAAGACAGTTTGCTGTTCACCTCCCAGATTACTTTTCTCCATCCGTCTCTTATAAAATATACGGCTAGGGTTGCTGAGGAGTCCATGCCTAGAGAAGTCCAATTCATCTCTTGAAGAATCATCCTCCAGGGATCAAAATGTTGATACTATGGTTGGATTGATTTTCTCTTATAGAGAACTTGTCAATTATAAAGGGCAATCCAGCCAAGATGAAGCTGAAATGAAGGATCTATCTCACTTTATCTTTAAGAAGGAAGGTCGCCCTTAGGACGCAAATGTTGACACTATGATTTATTATAGATTTTGGCAAAGTGTGGTAGTGGCTGGTGCACAGTAATGAGACTGTTCCTGGATAAAAAGAGTACTTAGAAAATTATTATTATGATTCTATTCAACTTGCAAGATAAATGTTGCTATTAATTCCAATCCTTGTTACACACGTTAAAAAATAATATCACAGTCCAAATATATATTTAAATTAGGGGAGAAGTGAAATGTCTTATATGTGTTGCAGCTTCTCAGAGTGCTATTTAGAACTTCTGGAGGAAATATAAAAATCTTTCTCCAAAGCTTAATGAAGCATTCCCAGCAATAATACTAAATAATAATTTTCTCTCATGTCAGTTCAACCGTAAACTGATTATTAACTTGCCTTCCTTCTGTATTATTAATTATTACATTTGCATGCCCAATTCTGTCTAAACTTGCTGTAAATGAATACCTAGCAACCTAATGCAAAACTTCATTTAGCTAAATTATTGTAATATGTTGACTGCTTCAAAACAAAAGCTCATTTTTATTGTTCTACAAGAAATACAGCATCTAGCTAATATGGTTTAACTCTTTCTATTCTATCTAATCTTTCTATCATACCTAACCCAATTATGTTAAACATTTGTTTAAAAATGTTTTTGCTTAAATAGGCTCAGTGTAAGGCAGGTATAGTGTTATGATATTCCTCTGTGCAGGCTTTGACATAGGGAGTCGTGTCTGCAATCTCTGTCTTCTCTCTGTCCTCTCTGTAGCTGACCACATCCCCAGTTATGTCATATTCCATCCCCAATTATATAACAGAAATATTTTGCCATTAGACCACTCACCAAGCTATTGTATAGTGAGAAAATGAGGAGGAAATAACTAAGAAGAGAGGGAGTAGAGAAGAGAATGCATCATCACTGACTAGTGTGCTCTTGATAGAGATAACCGAACCGCTCATCTCTAGTTCTTAAGTGAACTTGCTAGCACCATGATAGATACAAGGTAGGGTTTAGAAACAGTATCTTTTAAACATTCATCATTTTATATTTACTTTGCACAAATGCAATGCAAAATAATTACAAGAATAATAGAGAACCTTTAAGGTAAAATAAGCCCCATGGTTTAACTTTTGGGTATACTATTCTTCAAAGGTATCCAGACTTGACACACAGGGATCACTAAACCAGGACACACTTCCTAATCCCCACCTGCCTGCAGACATTTATAAAAAAATATGGATCTAGTTTGGCTGGTAAAATAAACCTTTCACGCTGAAAGATATAATGACCACAATAGGATCCTGTACCATTAGCCTCACTGCACCAAGAAGTGGCAGGCCAGAAAAAATCATCCTTCTGCACACTTGGGGGCAGATTCTTAGTCACGCACATAGTGGCTGTACAGTGGTTGCGGGCAGCCATGGAAGCCTGATTTACTACCTTATCCTAATGTAGGACCTTCTGATGAAGACACCGACATCATTGTAGGTGAGGAATCACCAGCCAGAGAGTAACCAGCCGGCAACCTTCTCTTGCTCTGTGATAATCTGCGCTAGTTAAGAACCTCTGGACATAAAGCAGCTGTAAATAGGGAAGCTGCCTGTAGCTGGGAGGACATAAGGTGCTTATTCGATACACACACAGGAAATTACTTACCATTGGAAATTTCTTAGGGATTTTATTCTGCCGGGAATGGAGTATTGAAAGCTGTATGTTCACTGGAACACTCTTTCAATTACAAGCTATGTGTAGAACTGTTTTCATCTTACAAAATATATTTGGCTTGTTTTAAAGTTTGCTACAATCTAACAGATACACACTGCACCGTGCTTGTATAAGCATTTGCTATAATCAACGTTTCCACTGCTATACTAACAGGAATATTGCTGACTTACAGCTATACTAACAAAATTGCTGCTTTAATAATCCTTATTAAGACTGCATATGAGAAACGTGCATGCTGCACCCTGAACAATTAACAACGTTGTTGCTTTAATAACCCTTATTTGTGAAGGACTGCAAAGTGTGTATGTGCTTGCAGCACTTTGAATAATTGCACATCTCTCAGTCTAGTATTGCGAGTGTGATATTCCTGTGCTGAATAAGACATTTTTAATTATACCGATTATTGAGGATTTCATGTTTTAATGTATTTACCGGCCGGTATTTGTATGAATGCTATATACATTTTTTTAATAAACAGAGTCAAATTTTTCTGACAATCAGCGCTTCAACTTGTAGTTTATTGTTGTTTTTTTAAGGGGTTGGTAGTTGCCCCCTTATAGAAGCTGCATTCTGTCAGTGTAATCAGCACTAATAGTTCAGCATCAGCTGCTTTGTGTTTTCAATGTAAGAATCTGTATGGCGAATGCTTCTGCAAGAGAAAACCCATGAAGACCATTGGTTTATGCCAGATGTCACAACTCTCATCATTAGTATTTGCACTTTCACCAGAGCCATGCAAGAGATTCATGAGAAATGGGCTTCCCTCCCCCACACACATGACTCAGAAAACTGTAACCAGAATGAATGGACTACCATAATCTGTGGCACATACAGATGTGTACAACTAGCCTTAATAAGCATACAGTCCGAGACACTGATGCCAGTTAGACACACGAGTGGTGTAGTGTAGCAACTTTCTTTACATTTGCATTATATTTGCACCAGAGATGCTGGGCTGTGACTTCAACTGCACTGGATATTGTTTTAAATATGTACAAAGCAGCATATGGAGCACAAGAGAACTTGCTGTGAAAAAAGCCAAGGCCGCTGCATCATATCACTTAATATCATATCACTAAATTATTATATTAATAAGTTAGACTTATTTGCACACAGATGTACAAGCATCGCCAGGAATTAATCAGTGCAGTCTTGTTAAGCAGTTTTGTTACATCACATTGTGACTAAGATGCATATTTGAATGAAAAGACGCAAAATGGATGCTCAGTACCAGCCTGATCTAGGTGGCAGGCAAGTTTAGACACAGGTGTCTGTCAGAAGCACTACACAGGTGAAATCCTGACAGTAGTCCAAGTTTGTTATGCGGGTGTATGTCAGAAGGGCTAAGCAGATGTAATGGATATAGCAGTCCAAGTTTGGTAAAAAAAATGACTTGTATTGGAGCCAGGGGTGTTTCTATAATGGGTGCAGGGTGTGTGGGGAACACGAGCCCCTGGGTCCAGGGGGGCCCCGCACTGCACACCCTGCACCCATAATATTACTTACCTCTCCAGAGTCCCACGTTGGCACGGGGGTCCGGCACTGTAAAACAACTGGAAAATGGCTGCGGCTGCCATTTTCCCGTCGATTGCGCATGCGCAGTACAGGGAAAATGGCCGCCGTGGCCATTTTCTCGGTGACCTCTGCATTCATTATAGACTCTGGGCACACTCTAGTGCCCAGAGTCTATAACTCTGGGGGTGGCCGCGCACAGCTCAGTGCGCTGCAGTGCCAGCAACCAGGCGGAGCGGAGGGAGCCCATGTCGGAGACTGCACACATGCCCCATCCTCTCTAGAAATGCCCCTGATTGGAGCACAAACCTTTCAGTAGGAGAAAAAGGAATAAGGAGTCGGCTGTCCAGCCTATTCACCTTGCATTAAGTGCTTGTTGTAACCTTCCTCATATGGTACTGGAGACAGGACACGAGTCCGGACAGGATCCACCATGCGCTTGCGCAACTCTCTCCTAGACCTCCTATTGCATTGGCTGTTGTAGCATAATGCTGAGCCAGGAGAGAGAAAAAGAGACCTTAAAGGAGACAAACACCACCAGGACCAATGCATCTGACATCAATACAGACATATGTGTACAGTATGTGATACATTTGGTAAGTCACACCCAAGATTATTTCCGTATGCAGACTGAGAAATTACCTTAGGCTGCCTTATCCAACCACCTCTCATTAGTAATCCTTATACAAATTAAACCACAATAAATAATAAAAAAAATGAATGAGGAATCACAGTCTACGTCACAGTCAATGGACATCCCCTGACTGTGATGTAGACTGGGATTCCTCATCCACTGCAATTCAGCCCCCCATGCTCCCCCACCCGGGATTGAGATAGCCACACCACTGACAACACAGGTACCAGTATATGAAACACAGACGAGACCAGAGGGCAGAAACTTGATTGGAGCCGCCTACACAGATTCAGGTGTGGGATCGGAACAATACACGGTTATTTATGGATACATCACTATTCCTACGTACTAGTCAGCAGAGCCAGATCAACAGAAAGATGGTAGGACAAATATAACTTATTTAAACCGGAGTCAGCTATACGGAGAGATGCTAAAGCAGTGTTTTTATGGATTAGGGGTGTGCACCGGCCACTTTTCGTGTTTTGGTTTTGGATCTGGATCTTTCTTCATGTTTTGGATCTGGATTGGTTTTGCCAAAACCACCCTTCCGTGTTTTGGGTTCTGGGTTTTGTGTTTTGGATCTTTATTTTTTTTTTAAAAACAGCATAAAAACAGCTAAAATCAAAGAATTTGTGGGTTTTTCTGCTACTATGCTATTATTAACCTCAATAACCTTAATTTCCACTCATTTCCAATCTATTCTAAACACCTCACACCTCACAATAGTGTTTTTATGTCCAAAAGGTTGCACCGAGGTAGATGGATGACTATGCTAAGAGATACGAGTGGGCAGCACAAACACGTGGTCCATCTAGGAGTGACACTGCAGTGGCAGACAGGATGGCAGTTTGAAAAACTAGGCCCCAAACAGTACATAATGCAAATAAAATAAAGAGGTGCAAGATGGAATTGTCCTTGGGCCCTCCCACCCACCCTTATGTTGTATAAACAGGACATGCACACTTTAGCAAACCAATCATTTCAGTGGAATCATTTTGTGGAAGCAACCACCTACACCTATCGCTGACAAGGTTCCCGACTGCACTAAACACTCTTTCGGAGTACACACTGGAGGGGGGGCAACTCAAGTATAATAGAGCCAGTTTGTACAGGGGCCTCCAAATTGCCTCTTTTTCCTGCCAGTACAGGTACGGACGGTCTGACATGCCTACTTGGATGCTGTCACTGATGTAATCCTTTAACAGATAGACGCACGCTTGTCGCTGCTGCTTTGAGGATGCAGGTGCGGCTACAGCCCACACAATTCACAAAGACAGAAAAAAAAAGAATTTTTTTATTTTTTGTGGAGCGCACTTTGAGGGTTACACCACCCTTTAACAGACAGATGCATGCTTGTCGCTGCTGCTTTGAGGATGCAGGTGTGGTTACAGCCCACACAATTCACAAAGACAGAAAAAAAAATTTTTTTTTTATTTTTTGTGGAGCGCACTTTGAGGGTTACACCACCCTTTAACAGACAGATGCACGCTTGTCGCTGCTGCTTTGAGGATGCAGGTGTGGTTACAGCCCACACAATTCACAAAGACAGAAAAAAAAAGATTTTTTTATTTTTTGTGGAGCGCACTTTGAGGGTTACACCACCCTTTAACAGATAGACGCACGCTTGTCACTGCTGTTTTGAGGATGCAGGTGCAGCTACAGCCCACACAATTCACAAAGACAGAAAAAATAAGAATGTTTCATTTTTTGTGGAGCGCACTTTGAGGGTTACACCACCCTTTAACAGACAGACGCATGATTTTTGCTGCTGCTTTGAGGATGCAGGTGCAGCTACAGCCCACACAATTCACAAAGACAGAAAAAAAAAGAAGAATTTTTTATTTTTTTGTGGAGCGCACTTTGAGGGTTACACCACCCTTTAACAGACAGACGCACGCTTGTCGCTGCTGCTTTGAGGATGCAGGTGTGGCTATAGCCCACACAATTCTCAAAGATAGAAAAAAAAATAAGAATTTTTTATTTATTGTGGAGAGCACTTTGAGGATTACACCACCCTTTAACAGACAGACGCACGCCTTTTCGCTGCTGCTTTGAGGATGCAGGTGCGGCTACAGCCCACACAATTCACAAAGACAGAAAAAAAAAGAATTTTTTATTTTTTGTGGAGCGCACTTTGAGGGTTACACCACCCTTTAACAGACAGACACACGCTTGTCGCTGCTGCTTTGAGGATGCAGGTGCAGCTACAGCCCACACAATTCACAAAGACAGAAAAAAAAAAAGAAGAATTTTTTATTTTTTGTTGAGTTACACCACCCTTTAACACACAGATGCACGCTTGGCGCTGCTGCTTTGAGGATGCATGTACAGTGCAGACAATTCACAAACACAGAAGAAAGTGTTTTATTTTTGTTGGAGTGCACTTTGGGGGTTACACCACCCTTTAACAGACAGATGCAGGCTTGGCGCTGCTGCTTTGAGGATGCACGTACAGCTCACACAATTCACAAACACAAAAAAATATTTATTTTTTAAATTTTTTTATGGAGTGCACTTTGGGGGTTACAGCACCCTTTAACGGACAAGCCAGCCAGCCCTTTACTTATGGTACACAGGCGCATGCTTGGCGCTGCTCCTTTGTTGATGCACGTGCAGCCACAGTGCACACAATTCACAAACACAGAAATTTTTTTTTTATTTTGTTTGGAGTGCACTTTGGGGGTTACACCACCCTTTAACAGATGAGCCAGCCGGCCCTTTACTTATGACACAGGCGCACGCTTGGCGCTACTTTGTTGATGCATGTGCGGCTACTGCGCACACAATTCACAAACACAGAAAAATTTTTTATTTTGTTTGGAGTGCACTTTGGGGGTTACAGCAACCTTTATTGGTCAAGTCAGCTGGCCCTTCACTTATGACACAGGTGCACGCTTGGTGCTACTTTGTTGATGTACGTGCGGCTACTGTGCACACAATTCACAAACACAAAAAAATATTTATTTTTTTATTTTTTTCGGAGTGCAATTTGGGGGTTACAGCACCCTTTAACGGACAAGCCAGCTGGCCCTTTAATTATGGGACACAGGCGCACGCTTGGCGCTGCTAATTTGTTGATGCACATGCAGCCACAGTGCACACAATTCACAAACACAGAAAATATTTTTTTATTGTTTCGAATGTACTTTGGGGTTACAGCACCTTTTAACGGTCAAGCCAGCCGTCCCTTTACTTATGACACAGTCAGACGCTTGGCGCTACTTTGTTGATGAATGTGTGGCTACTGCGTACACAATTCACAAACACAGAAAAAAATATATATTATAATTATTTGGAGTGCACTTTGGGGGTTACAGCACCCTTTAACGGACGAGCCAGCCCCCCCGATCCGAGGCCGATCCGAGTCAGGCTCGACTTTTCCCGCCTGACTCGGATCTGAAATCGAGGCAAAACGTCATCATCCCGCCTTCCGGGTCTCGCGGGTTATGTATCCCATATAAGGTACCCGCGTCGGTGCCATTTTCTCACTCGGCTGTGGACAGTGAAGAGGGAAGGTGGGAGTTAGGGCTGGCTGGGCTGTGTAGTGTAGTGTAGTGCAGAGTAGTGTTGTGCTGTGCTGTGCTGCGCTGTGCTGCTGTTGTCCATAGGGGCTGTGTCCACTACTTCAAAGTCCATAGGGGCTGGCGGTGTTGTGCTGTGCTGCTGTGGTTAATAGGGGCTGTGTCCACTACTTCAAAGTCCATAGGGGCTGGCTGGACTGTGTTGTGCAGTCAGTTGTCATTAGGGGCTGTGTCCACTCCAAAGTCCTGTGCAGAGTCCCAGTCCTAAAGGGGTGCTGTAGTGTTGTCCAGGGGGTGCTCTGTCCATCAGGGGTGCTCCCCCAAAGTGCTAAAAAAATATATATTTTACTGTGTTTGTGAATTGTGTGCGCAGTAGCCGCACGTGCATCAACAAAGTAGTGCCAAGCGTGTGCCTGTGTCTTAAGTAAAGGGCCGGCTGGCTTGACCGTTAAAGGGTGCTGTAACCCCCAAAGTACACTCCAAACCAAATAAAAAAATAATTTCTGTGTTTGTGAATTGTGTGCGCAGTAGCCGCACGTGCATCAACAAAGTAGTGCCAAGCGTGCGCCTGTGTCATAAGTAAAGGGCCGGCTGGCTTGACCGTTAAAGGGTGCTGTAACCCCCAAAGTACACTCCAAACCAAATAAAAAAATATTTTCTGTGTTTGTGAATTGTGTGCGCAGTAGCCGCACGTGCATCAACAAAGTAGTGCCAAGCGTGCGCCTGTGTCATAAGTAAAGGGCCGGCTGGCTTGACCGTTAAAGGGTGCTGTAACCCCCAAAGTACACTCCAAACCAAGTAAAAATATATTTTCTGTGTTTGTGAATTGTGTGCGCAGTAGCTGCACGTGCATCAACAAAGTAGTGCCAAGCGTGCACCTGTGTCATAAGTAAAGGGCCGGCTGGCTTGACCGTTAAAGGGTGCTGTAACCCCCAAAGTAGACTCCAAACAAAATAAAAAAATATTTTCTGTGTTTGTGAATTGTGTGCACTGTGGCTGCACGTGCATCAACAAAGGAGCAGCGCCAAGCGTGCGCCTGTGTCCCATAAGTAAAGAGCCGGCTGGCTCATTTCTTAAAGGGTGGTGTAACCCACTACTCTCCAGCAAAAATAAAAAAATATTTTCTGTGTTTGTGTGCGCCTTAGCCGCACGTATATATCAATATAGCATAAATGGAGGACCAAACTTTCTCCGATAAAAATAAAATAGGGAAAGATCAAGAACCACTTCCTCCTAGTGCTGAAGCTGCTGCCACTAGTCATGACATAGACGATAACATGCCATCAACGTCGTCTGCCAAGGCCGATGCCCAATGTCATAGTGGAGGGCACATACAATCCCAAATGACAAAGTTCAGGAAAATGACCTTGAAAAAAACATTTAAATCATCTGAAGAGAAACATAAACTTGCCAATATGCCATTTACGACATGGACTGGCAAGGTCTTTCCCTATGTTCATGACTAGTGGTTCAGCTTCACATGATGATGGAAGCCCTCCTCCCGCTAAAAAAATCAAACGAGTTAAGCTGACAAAAGCACAGCGAAGAACTGTGCGTTATAAGAAGATATCACAAACCCCAAAGGAGAGTCCAAGTGTGGTGGCGGTTGCGATGCCTGACCTTCCCAGCACTGGACGGGAAGAGGTGGCTCTTTCCACCATTTGCACACCCCCTACAAGTGCTGAAAGGAGCACCCACAGTCCTCTTGCTGATATGCAAATTGAAGATGTCACTGTTGAAGTACAACAGGATGAGGATACTGGTGTAGCTGGCACTGAGGAGGAAGTTGGCGAGGAGGATTCTGATGGTGATGTGGTTTGTTTAAATCAGGCTCCGGGGGAGACAGTTGTTGTCCGTGGGATGAAAAAGCCCATCACGGTCATGCCTGGGCAGAAGACTAAACATTCCACCTCTTTGGTCTGGCAATATTTCTATCCAAATCCGGACAACAACTGTCTTGCCATATGTACCATATGTAAAGGTGAAATAAGTAGGGGTAGGGACGATAACCACCTAGGAACATCCTCCCTTATACGGCACCTGCAGCGCATTCATAAAAAGTTACTGTCAAGTTCTGAAACTTTGGCTAAGACCGTAAGCAGTCCAGGGACACCTAAATCCCTTTTTCCTGTTTTATCCAAGGAATCGGTGGATGAGGAGGATGAGGACGACATCTTGCCTCCGTAGAGCCAGTTTGTGCAGGGACACATTAATTGCCAGCTTGTTTTGTGGGGGCCCAAACGAACCAATCATTTCAGCCACAGTCATGTGGCAGACCCTGGCGCTGAAATGATTGGTTTGTTAAAGTGTGCATGTCCTATTTATACAACATAAGGGTGGGTGGGAGGGCCCAAGGACAATTCCATCTTGCACCTCTTTTTTTTCTTTGCAGTATGTACTGTTTGGGGCCTAGTTTTTCAAACTGCCATCCTGTCTGCCACTGCAGTGTCACTCCTAGATGGGCCACGTGTTTGTGCCGCCCACTCGTGTCGCTTAGCATAGTCATCCAGCTACCTTGGTGCAATCTTTTGGCCATAAAAACAATATTGTGAGGTGTGAGGTGTTCAGAATAGACAGGAAATCCGTGGAAATGAAGGTTATTGAGGTTAATAATTGCATAGGAGCAGAAAAACCCACAAATTCTGTGATTTAAGCTGTTTTTATGCTTTTTTTCAAAAAAATACAGATCCAAAACACAAAACCCAGAACCCAAAACACGGAAGGGTGGTTTTGGCAAATCCAATCCAGATCCAAAACACGAAGAAAGATCCAGATCCAAAACCAAAACACGAAAAGTGGCCGGTGCACACCCCTAATATATATATATATATATATATATATATATATATACATATATATATATTTGTTCATTGGAAGTTATATACCATTATACCATTGTGCAAAGGTCCATCAAGAGATTCAATCTCATGATTGTGAAACATAATTTTATTAGTGCAACAACAAAGAGAGACACATTTGTTTTTATTTGTTTCAGAGTGAAAGTAAGAGTTTGGGGCCCCATTTCTATGTCTTTCTTCATGCTTACCCAAATTCTTTAATTTTTATTGGTCATATTATTTATTGTATTTTTTATCCTGATGCATATTGGTATTGGTCATCCCATTTTTTAATTTATTTATGTTTATGTTTATTACATTTATATAATTATTATACATTGAATGGTGATTGCATTCCTTAACCTGCATCAGAGCTCCACGTTATTATTATTATTTATTATTATGGTATGCAATTGGGAAGCCGGCGCACTTAAGCACGACAGCTGGCTTCCCGACTGCATTATCCCAGCGAGGGTTAAATGACAGGTGTCTAATTCTAGATGCCTGTCATTTTACCGATGATGATCGAAGTGATGCCAGGAGCCGCTGCGGACAGCCACAGGGGGAGAGGGTTAGGTTTAGGGCTCCCAGGGGGGACTTAGGCATCCCCCTGGGAGGTTAGGGTTAGGCTTGGGGGTGGCAGGGTTAGGGTTAGGCACCCCCGTGGGGGACTTAGCTTTATTCGGTGGGAAAGGGGGGATAAGTTTTAGGCACTTTTAAAGTCGGATTAGGGTTAGGCACTGTGGGAAGGTTAGGGCTAGGCACCCCTAAGGAGGGTTAGGGGGTTCAGGTTAGGTTAGAACATACTTACCTGCGGATGATCGGGATTTTCAGCCATTATTATTATTACCAGTTACATATATAGCGCACACATATTCCGCAGAGCTTTTACAGAGAATATATGACCATTCACATCAGTCCCTGCCCCAGTGGAGCTTACAATCAATATTCCCTACCACATGTACATGCATTTATACACTAGGGTTAATTTGTGTTGGGAGCCAATTAACCTACCAGTATATTTTTGGAGTGTGGGAGGAAACCAGAGTATCTGGAGGAAACCCACGCAAGCACAGGGAGAATATACAAACTCCACACAGTTTAGGGCCATGGTGGAAATTGAACCCACAACCTCAGTGAGGCAGTAATGCTGACCATTACACCATCTGTGCTGCCCTTAGTACTAGTACATCTCTGAACAGGTAATTCTTGATGATATCATCCAAATTTGCCTGCATGTACGGATGTCCAAAGATATCTATAATGTCCAGCCGGAGCACGTATTATTGGTCGTTCATTGCATACACACGGAATGATATGAACGATATATCATTGAACAATATCATTATTGTTCAAAGATATTGTCTCATGTATATGCCCCATAAGAAGTATTTAGCTCAAATACATAGGCTGTTTATAGAATAGATGTTCAGCAGATATTAGCTGCCTGTTGGTATGTCAGCGCCTATGCCTACCAAGCAGAGGCTACCAGTAGAGGATGAATGGATTGCTTCTTATTCAGTCTCCATCTACATCTGCTGATATGCAGAATCCTCCTCTTTATCAATTGCTTTTGGCTGGACTTTACAAAGAAATAGTTTTAGAACCATTGTACTGTATTTTCACACATAGTTTTTGTACAGATATTTTTCCTTAACAAACAATATGCAATAGTCAAATTCCTTTTAAAATGGAATAGTGCAGCCTCTTCCTATGCACAGTGCACATGCACACCCTCTGAACCCGATATAGACATACTAGTCTGCTTTGCCAATTGCATGGTTCCTGAGCAGCTCTGCTCCTCCCACAATTCCGTTGTTGTTTTACAGTGTTTGTCTCTAGCACTACATATCTTTGACTTAACTTTGTGTTCACCTCTCTGTCTTCAACTGTTTATGATTACTGATCTCTCACCACAAGGGTGTGTGTGTCTGTATATGTATCTGTGTGCCCCATTAAAAAACAAATCTTAATACCAGCAGCATTTTTCATTTACTATCACTGTGATACAAATGAAAATGTCACTAATATTCATCAATACTTCTGGCGAGGTCCAGCAAAGTGTACCTTGTTGGCGAGGTCATCGGCTCAGCTGCTGGCAACCTAACACTGCCAGTGACAGGCTCCTGTGTAATGTGCATGCACGATGGTCTGTCTGCACATCTGCATGACACGGACCTGGCAGTGCCTGGAAGGCTTCGTTGAAGCTGGAAGGGCAGCACCGGGTCCCCATTGTCTCACCATCTTTTTACTCTTCTTATATCAATTAATTTACAGTATTTCTATAATTTGCTGCTCCCAACCCACTTTTCCCCTGTGCCCATCACATTTCCTCTTGCCCTGAACTTTCAATAGCCTCTCCTTTTTTTACTACTGCTGCCTTCTTCACTCCTTACCATCCTCCCACTTTTCTGCTGAAGTCAATGGAGTCCTGTACATGTCCATACCTAATGTGGGTCATATATCTATGGCCTGATTTCCCATTCTGCCAAAGCCATTCTGTTCCACCAATCAGTGATCAAAAACACCGATTGGTGAACTTCGATGATCAGAGATCTATTTGGGGAATTGGGGAAATTCAACATGTTAAAAATCCCTGGCTTGCAATTCTGACCATTTCTGGGTCAGAATCAGGTACTCGAGATTGTGCAACATGTTGGATTTTTCTGATCCCCTGACGCCAGAGTAAGCAGAACAGGGATTTTCCCTGATACAGGCTAGATGTGGGCTCCTTATGATTTGCCAGCTTTGATTTTCAAAGGCAATTCCAAGTGAATTGCACAAGCATTACGGTGACACTTTTACTGCTACAATTCTGTTAACAGATATAGGGGGTGATTTAGCTTAGGACAGAATTGCAAAGCTGTTTTGCAATTCCATCCCTGCTAATATGCAAATGCAGCAGAAGGTGTATGACACCCCCCTGTATGACACCCCATGCTGCATTTGTGATCTCAGCACTGCGACCAATAAGCTGTATCCAGTGGAGAGTGATTCTCTTGGATTTCTGGTGATTTTGCTTTTAGTGTCATTCTATTATAAAGTTATATAGCAAATTCCTTGAATCTCCCCCATTTTGAAAAATTTTAGGCAATTATATTTCTCCCTATGGGCAAAATTTAGTAAGTGGCTGGTTCTAAACCCCAGTTTGGTGGCGGTTTGATGGGGGGCTCTAAACCCTGTCGGTTTGGTGGTGGTTTGGTGGTGGTTTCTAAGTGACACTAAAACCGCCACTTAGTAATTTTAGCCTGAGCCCTGTTCTATTGTAAATTGTGTTTTGACATTGATTTTGCAGTGATTTTGGTCTTAGTAAATCTTGCAACACCGCCACCAAACCGCCAGAGTTTGAAATCCGCTGTTTAGTAAATTTTGCCCTATGAGTCTTTGTTTCCAGAACAATGATTAAAAGTTATACTTTTGTTGGTATATGATCCTTTTTAGACTACCTACAATATTACCATGATAGCAATCCTGGAGGAATTCTTGGAGGAAGTATGCATTTACGATGATCCTATCCCAAAATCACTATATTTGTCTTCTGTGTACTTCTAATCCTAGAGATCACTAATATTACAATACCTAATAAACCATATATTTTTCTCCCCATTCAAAACCAGCAACTCAAGAAACTCTGAACAAGCTGGCATGTTGCTATGGCAGCTAATTGCCAAACTACATCTGTATAGAAGTACTCCAACCCTTTATCTCTGTAGTGATCAATACAGTAGGAATGTGTTTACCATAACAAAATAGTGCACAGATCCTATGCATCCTTTTATCTTATGTACTCTGAATCAATACATTGTGCCTTAGAGAATTGATTAAATTACAAAACACACTTTACTTGAGATGACTCAAGCTCAAAGGAGGCTACTGCACTGCTCCTGGGCTTATATGATTGAACAACAGATGGGCATATTTTAGGTAAAGACCTCCAGTCCATACCTCTTTTCCCACCCCATACATCACCAGTGGACAAATTCATTGCTCAGGCATCCATAAATCTTACCTCACCCCTGACATCTCCGTCTGATAGAGTAAGAATGACAGGAAGATCCTAATCTCTGACATAAAATAGCATTTTTGCACACTGTAAACATTGTTTAATTTAAGATATGATGCATACAATATTTTTTTCCCTTTAAACCTGTTAGGATTTGACAGTAAAGTGATTGACCCTGCACTGTCCTTTCTTGTATCTTACCTGTAAAGGTAATAAATAGTTCCAAAAGAAAAAAACATGTTTCTATACATGACTAAACTGAAAGCACCAAAAAAGCTGTCTCTAAGGATGTATTTATTTTCTACAAAATGAATTATATTTTTTGAAAATGTAATCCTTAAATTTCCTTTAATGTTTATTCATTTTAATATTAGCACTGTTAATAGTCATAATGTAAGTGATTATTATGATTCACTTTACATCTGAGAGTAATGATGAATAAGAGGGACAAGGGATATGTTATAAGGATTACTACAGTAGGTCTTGGTGTTTAATATTAGACAGGTGCAAACTATTAATAACTCACAGCGTTATAAAATTTAGAGAAACAAATTATAAATCATTAAGTGCTTCCCAAGAGAACCTTAACATATGTATTTAAATTAATTTTATGTTTAATGGCAGACTTACTTCTCTAAAGCAAATTGTTCTGAGGTAATACTTAATAATACTTGATAAAAAAGTCCCTATGTATGGAAGAAATGCATCAGAAATTCTATTATAAGAGCTTCCACTCCAGCCGAGTGCCAACAAAAAGCATTAGAGCAATATTGGTTAATACAAAGAACACATTTACAGCTTAACAATATTATTAAATATTCCAGAATGAAGACTTTAAGTGTCCACCTTGCCAAGAACAGATTCTGACTACAGTACCGTACTGTAGCTTATCAACAGGGGGCTCCTCTAATAGGATGACAATATTGAACATTCAAGAACCCTGGTGTTAGTAAATATTAACCAGTATCATCTTTGAACTTATACTTCTTTAAGACAGTATCGTTCCTACATTTGACTTGAGGACAGAATAATTAGTTTGTAATGTGCCTTCCCGCATTCTATGGCCCTATCATAACTGCAGGCAAAGTGATACAGTGCTCTGTTTGTGATCTGTCACTGAGGAGTGGGGTGGACTAATAATAGAGATGTGTGTGATTCTGTCCATTGTCAGTAAATATACATCAATGCCATCAGATAGTTATCTATGGAGACATCACAGCTTTGGCTAAGGGATGTCCCCCAGTGCCCTACTTAGTTTAAATGTAGGGGTAAGAGCCCAATATTCATAGAGAAATTAAGTCCCTATACAATATCCACCAGCATCAAGAAAAAGGGGGTTCAATGCTGACAGAAATATACAGTATGTGCTTTGAGGCATCATTTTTCTCAGAAACATTGCATACAGGAATATAGTGTGCTGAGACAGCAGAATAACCCCACATTGAGAGGGGGAGTATATGTGTTCTATGTGTATTGTTTGATAGATCCAATGAAGAAGCACTATAAAGCCTGTAATGAGATGGGTTTCAGATCCCTTGAGTTACACAGTGATTATCACTAGACTATAACCACTAAGAGGCTACATAATTTGCAAAAGGGTACCCTTATGTTTGTCAATTCCAAGATTGGGAAGATAGAGCAATTATTATTCTTTCCCCTATTTCCTTGCTTTTAAAAATGTATGCAGTTGCAGTCTTTTGAATGGAAGAGGTGGTGCTTAATGATGTCATCACATTCACAGAATGTTGGTATGATCAAGCCATGCCCGCTTCTGGGTCTGAGTGAGAGCAACTATAAGTGTGTATTTTTAGATATGTTTAAATCCTTTGAACTTGTTTAGTGTTATCTATATCTATCTATAATACAGTGATGTGCAGTAAGGTCAATGGCATGGGCATGAGTGCTGGGAGCCTATCTCACCACCTACTCCCTGTAACTCTCCCCTCACTACATTAAGCTTCAGTGCCCATTGATTCTTCTACCTGCATCACCGTGTCTTCTCTTCCTGCTGAGCTCCAATCTCTAAACACTGCAGTGCACTTCCTGGTCACAAGACACATCCAAGATGTCCATCAGTGCTCAATGCATGCCCCCCATACTTAGAGGCATGTCTATATTAGCTCTCTTTCTGTGCAGCTTACTGCCCATGGTGTGGCCTTGCACCCAGCTCTGCAAGTAGTGTCTGACTATACAGAAGTGAGGCTGAGCTGTTGCTGCCTCATCTCATCTCTGCAGTTCCAGGGAGCTCCACAAAGCTGGTGAGTGTTAACTATAAAAATGATTACAATAAACAAAAATTATATTTATAAGTTATAAATATCTTCTTTGTATTATTCCTATCATTTTTATATCAAATTTTAGGAGTATGACAGGGGAGGCTTTGCTCCTCTGCCTATCCTGGCTGCACATCCCTGCTATTATGCAGTATATATAAATAGATTTAGTTATTTTTTAGCATTAGTTATTGTTTATACTTTTATTTTCACTGATTCACCATGAGAAAACCAGAGACCATGCTCCAGATGCAGTGTGCATGCTCACAAGGGACTCAGACTGGCCAATGTATATCATCTTGCATTCAATATCAGATACTCATTTTGTTTTAAATCTCTTAGGGGCATATTTATCAACAAATATTTTCCAGTTATCAGGGGTACCCAGATATATCTAAGTTACAACGTAGCAGATATAGGTTTCTATGGGGTTGCTTAATTGGCAATCTTATCAATCCCCAATAGCTAATGCCATTTTCAAATGGTATTAACCATTTTAGCTTATGGGCTTATGGCTACAGGCCGCTCGCACATGTTGTGTACTTGCAATTACTTGATTTCTTACATTTCATAGGTATGGACTCTTACCAGAGCCCCTGTCCCTGCCTGTATTCTTTATTAATAAATGAAGGCAAAACCATCACTATACATTTATTATTTTGCCAGAAAAGCAGCATTTCAATGAAATGTCCCAGCGAGGTTTCCTGGTAAATTGTCCTGAAGCTTTATCTCTTTGATATTTAACTAGAGATTTGCAAAATTCTAAATTGGCTCTACATCATCGTTGTTTTTTGATTTTGGTTTTAGAAAAAACACCCTTCAAGTGTTTTAGTTTGGTTTAATTTTTAGATTTCTTTAAAAATTGATAAAAAAAGGCTAAAACTATGTAACTTAGACCCATTTTTGTTCCTTTAGTATCATTAACATCAACAACATTCAATTCCAGTTCATTTAGATCACCTCACGGTACCCGAATCACGAGGGAGGGAGATCCAGTTTTTAGATCTGAGTTCCAAACTTGGTGAGAAGACCCAAGTTGGGACTCAGTTCTACTCAGAACCCAAGAGTGATCCAAGCTGGGACTTGGTTTGACTCAGAAGCCAAAGTTGGGGTGTGTTCGGTTTTCAGCAAAACCAAACCACTCATCTCTATATTCAACGTGGAAAAATTGTGCAAAGTAATTATTATGCCCTTATAACTGAAACTGCATAGCAGGAGAACACAGATAGGGTTTACCCATTTTATTTTTAATTTGCTGTTAACTGTGCCAGTGCTTTTTGTTTTTCTATCCTTTCAATAAAGTGATATATTGAATAAATATCCTCTTTTCTTCTTTTCCATTGTTACAAATGGGGTATATTTATCAAGTTTGAATTTCATTGATTAAAAATGATTAATATTGATATTGTGTTTGTTGGGATAAATCACATATTTAGTGGGTCTATTCATCAGAACTTAATTTTTACAAAAGCCTTTCACCTGCTTTTGTGTAAAATATGTCTCTTGGCTGTTCATTATAAAGATAACGCAGGAGATATTTGTGATATCTCCTGCTTACATTTCAGTCCCAATGTGGCCTGCTGCCCCATACACTAGTATGGGTATCTAAATTCATCAAATTCATCAGTCAGTGTTTGACTGTAGGAACCTACGTCAACTTCAGATGGTGTTTGTTCCTGGACTGCAGCTCTTCTTATGGGAAAGAGTCCCGGGTTGTGAAGAGGTATCTATTTGGTTCCCTCTATCCCCATCTGGCTCCTTCCACCATAAATTGTGAATGCATGAACCGACGTGAGTTTTGGATCAGTTGTCTCCACACCAATATTAATTGCTTTATGGCTTTGTATCCACCACTGCTGCTTGCAGTTAGTTGGATACCTAATAATACGATAATTAGTATAATGAATGGACCTCTTACTAACAGACACATTTTTTTATTTTTTTAAGTAATAATAAATGTGTAATTTAGCCCCAGAAACACATCAATGTTAATTGATTTTCATCAGTTTTAAATCAATCAAAATTGATTCAAATTGTCCTTTAATATATATATACCCCAGAGAGTTTAATGCTAAACTCTACTATAAAAGCTTCAGATTGTAGTCTTATTATTGTAGTTTAAATCTGTGACTACACTAATCTAAGTGGGATAAAATGCTTTACTCTTGTTATAAAGACAGCATGCATGGGAATAATTTGATCCCAGATTTTTCTCCCACCATCATTCAGTGCTACAGGGAATACATACATTTTGTTGATAGTCAACATGTCGACAGTCAACTTGTGGATTGGAGAGTACAAAAGTCATTATGCTGACATGGTTGTAAAGTTAGTTAAACATTAGAACTGTGTCAGCCTTAACTTTAAAAATGATGCTTTAAAATTATGTTTAATGTTATAACGCCAACACAGTTAAAATTCTTTATCTAACATTACATCTTTGTCGACATAATGCGATCAGCATTCTCCCATTGACATAATGAATATTGACTTTTCACACAATGACTACTTCCTTCGTACTGTAGGTCTTCTGCCATACCTGTGAGTGGGCTAGCTGGAAAAAAAAAACACAATTTAAAAAATGCATAAGGCGGAGTTTAGAATAAAAACTATGTATTATTCCTGGCAACCTGTAAAAAAAATAAATAAAATCATTTGATCATACAAATCAAATGACATACAGCAAATGGAAAATCAATCGAAAAATACATCATGCTTTAAGTGAAATAGATTTGTCAGCAAATAATATATTCTCTTCATTAATTACTTTTATTAATTTTGTAAAGTTAATTGAATTGCTTTTCTTATTCTGTTATTCCTTATTAATTATTATGCCTTACTTATAAAATAAAGCTGATTGAAGAGGTTTACAGTTGAACATACAATAACAGCTTTTGTGGATATTTGTGTTGCATAGATTTTGCAGCTCTGCAAATGCTCAAATATTGTGCTGATACTGTGAAAAGTGCTATATATGCCAGACTATTGTGACCCTTTGTACTTTGGAGGTTGTTAGGGGTGTTCACTTAAGTGTAGTACCATAAGGGCATGCAGATGCATGTTCTGAGCACCCTTCTGAGATGCATTTTACTGTATTTTATGTTCCCTATAGATTATGTCCCTGATCAGGTGTAAAGTTTGCACATACACTAGATATGAGCAGTTTTGAGTTGATGATGATTATTGACACATATTTAATCAGAAAATACATACTGTAACTGCTAGATTAAAGGTTACATGTGTCTTCAAATATGTCAAATATAAACAAGGAAACGTAAGTGCAGACACAATTTTTGTGTATTAGAAAAAGGTCATCTTCCACGTATAACTGTAAATCACCACTATGTGTCAATATTTTTTATCAATAATACATGAAATTCTCTTATGGTCCAGAAAGAGGGGCTTAGTTTCTGGAAGCCTCTGAGAAGCCATATGAAATGCTTCATTAGAAACTATATAGATTTGTATTTTCACCAAATGTGATTGTCTAATGTGAGGCTACCAGCTCATTAATCCAGAGGTCCACAAAGTGACAGCCCAAATTAACACCCATATATCAAGGTATGCAAGCTGCCATTAATACAGCTGGGTCAACAGTAGGAAAAGAATTGTCTGTTCCTAGTGGCAGTTTAATGTGTCCCACAGCACTAATGAATAGAACTGGTGTTTAATGAGTGTCTATATAGGTCAGTGAGGATCTAAAAAATTCCACCTTACTGACTGAAATGTATTTATTCTTAGTGGAAATTGCTTTCACTTTCTCTTTTTCATCATTAGGTTGAAACAGTAACCTGTGCTAGCTGGATGCTATAATGTGTGATATTTTTTTAAATACAATAGCAAATGTTTCTCTGAATCTCTCATTATTTTGCAGCTCATTTAAAACAAACAGCTATAAAAATAACTGTTATGTAATATTATATGGCTCATACTTACTATACATACTTTTTATGGTGTAGTTCTGTTTTTGGAGATGTTCCATGGAGAAAAATACCCACTTTAAAATAAACAACTCTTAGACCATGCACCATTTTTATGGCCAATACACATCTCTTGCAGAGCCATAAAATGGAAACTGAATGGTGACATTAGATGTGATGACTGCACTGGCTGTCACCTCTGATATCACTACTGTAGAACTTGGCATTCTTCATCGCTAAGAGTTGCAAGCAGATTTGGACTGGCCATGTAGCACTTTTGGCTGTCCAGGTCAGACTGACCAGGAAGTAGGATGAGTAAAATCTTGAGAGTTCTGTCCCATACTGTGAGGCGACTTGGCCCAACTATTCACAAATTATTGAAATGCCAATACACAACAGGCACTGTCATTATTCTGCACCATTGTGGAAATCAAGTGGGAGGTGGAGTCTGATGTGCACCAGCCATCATGGACAACATCCAGATAGAAGGAATAGGGTGGAAGGAGGCAGAAGGAGAAACTGAATGAAAGAAGAATAAAAAATATATGGAACACCAGCGCTGGATAATGTTTTTCCTCTGATACTTCTTTTCTCCTTCCTCTCAGTTGGAAACCCACTTACATTTATATTCTGACCGGTGTGTATAAAAAGGTATCTTTATACAGAACCACAACGTATGATGAAAAAATCCCCCATTGCGACAACACTTACATTCTATTTCTATCCCGCTTGTCCCCAAAGGTTTCTTTTATATTTAAAGCTGGATACAATGTAGTATGGAAAATAGATACTTTTCTATCAGACAGAAACTCTTTCTAACTCTGTCTCGAGTTCACATCAGGTTTTATTTGAATTTCGGAATGTAGCAATCATTAAATCCGTCAGAATCCCAGACTTAAATGGTATCAACACCAGGTGTATAAATCAACACACTACTTTATTCAAAATACATCTGTAAAAATGGATATAGTCCACACAAAATACAAAAACACGAAAAAGCACAAGAAGAATCCAGATACCTCCGCTATTGGGCAGAGATATATGTTAAAAGTCAGTGGATAGTCACCGCTCCAGTAAAAAGGTAAAGCCGCACCTATTAACATCCACGCTGCAGGCTAGGGATGTGATGGAAGATATAAGGCGGCTGAATGAAAGAAGAGCCTGAAGCAAGATGTTAGTAGTAAGTGACTATCTGATAGTATATATATATATATATATATATATATATATATATATACTGGAGCTAGTGCTGGAATTTCAGAGGTTACTGGGCTACACAGGATTAATTCACTGCTGCACTGGACAGTGGAGACTGAAAAAGGGAGATTATCACCTCCACCATGCAGGTTCTGGCACATGAAGAAATTTGAAATGTGTTCACACTGGGAAGTCTTCTATAGAGCCCGCCCTGCTGCTGCCCTGGCTGTCACTACATGGACTATACTGCCATTGGAAGCCATAACATAAGTGAACTGGATGGCATAAGTAAGGATCTGTGTTCCCAGTGAGATGTGTATGACATACAATATCACATTAGTAGAGTAATCACATACAGCACAATGTTATGAAATGAATAAGCAAACATATTAAAAATAAACTAAGATAAAGATATATACTAAAAAGATATACTTAAGGTTAACTTCAATGCAGTGCATAAACATCAGATTTTTCATTGCTGAGGAGCCCCTTCTGCCTAAATCAACACCCAGTTTGAAGAACATAAATACAGTACTTAATGCCATCCTTGGCTTCAGTCACAAGGGCTAGCATCTTATCTTGCTAACTACCTTTTGTCTTCCAGATGGGCAGTAGATAGGGGTGGTGTCTGAGGTGGTAATTTGCCAGTTAACATACAAGCTTATAGAATACATGCATTATTGTTCTACTTTTATTAGCAGCAAGGAAAGTATTGCTTCAATTATGGTGATTAACAAATAGTGATACATTTGCTCTATGATTTCTTCGTGTAACTGAAATGCTAATGCCTGGCAAGATAACATTATTATTCCGCATATTTAGCATTTAAGCCCCAATAACAACTTATTTGCATATGTCAAAGCGTGGGCTAGCAATTATTAACAGAGCTCTGTGTTCTAGTGTTGACACAATATGTTATGTCAATTCCTATATATGCTATATATTTTTTTAAACTATCATGTGTTTGTGCTGCTGCTCTGTTGCTTAGTTTAGCCAGTCAGCTCCTCTGCAGCATTTGACCAATATGGGTGAAAACTGAAATCAATATTGTGAGGTGGTCAAAATTGACTGTAAATTACTGTAAATTAATTTTATTGAGGCTAATAATATGGTAGGAACAAAAACAGACCCAAATTACATGATTTTAGCTGTTTTGTTTAATAATTTAAAAAAAAAATCCAGTTCCCAGATCAAAACACTTAAGGGTGGTTTTGGAAAAACCAAAACCTGTAATGGTGATTTTGGCAAAAACAAAACATGGGGTTCTGTGCACATATCTAGCCAAAATAGAAGTTTTAAATAGATTACATCATCAGCAGCATGTTCAACAGATGCACAGCACAGACTGGTGAGTTCACACTTCATTCCATCCACCTTGTTTCTTGTCTGAAAAATAAGAAGTATATAGAAGATAGTATTGAGCTAAAGTTTGATAGCACCTGCTTCAATGACAGAGGAACTCTTGCAGTTTAAATTTGGAATGTAATACCTAGGTACAAGTGATAGAGAAATATTTATATATTCACTAAAATAATGGGGAGAGGGCTTATGAAAGGAGTTGATTATCATATTTGCCTCAAAGATGAGAGGCCATTCAGAGAGAGATGTCATGATGGGTCACACCAGTTGACATGACAAATGTAATTTGTCATTTGGTATGCCTTCTAGATTTGGTCATAGTACAGATACTCCATCCATACATTTATTTTATAGTTGTGGCCATAAAGAAAAATAAGGATATTCTGATGTGTGTTGACAGTGATATACACTAAATGCAATCACAGCTGCAATCTCGTATTGCAGCAGATGCTTGAAAATATTGATATGCTGGGACATTGTACTGAATGCCCACCTTTGCCATCGCAAACCCATGCCCAAATAAACACCTGCCATTGCAGATCATTCAACAATCGGCCATCTGAGTAGCACTATAATTGCACAGAATAGCTGCTTGAATGTCAGAACCACCTTATCTGCTAACAGGATTGCTTATGCAGTATATGACATACCCCCAAAAATGGCACGGATACAGCTGCATTTTTTACCGCCACTGCCCATTAACTTCTCCAAATTGCCTCTAACTGTCAATAACTTTTAAAATGAAAAGTCACTGCGAGTGACTATGGTAATATATCTTGACATGTATGCAGTGTGACTCAGATGCATGCACAGAGGGCCGATAATCCCTCAACTGTGTGAACATCAGAATAGTGTGCATTTTTGAATCAGGCCCACAGTCCATTAACATAATGAAGCTCTGGACTGTCTACAGGGAAGCAATTTGTTTTTAATACTGGATTTGAGAAGCAGCTGCTACTAAATCCTGAATAGTAATGTGGACAAGAGATAACAGCAGTCCTAAATCTCATGATCCCTTATACTTTCCAAAGGCTCATGAATAAGGTAGAAGAAAATATACATTTCCAAGAAGTACTGGTGTATCTCAATGAAATTAATTGAATAGAACCAGCAAACAGAAGCTACTTCAAAGTAAATTAAACATTTTTGGATAGATGGACCTCAGAGTGCAAGGCAGCAAATTTGAATGAAATGCCTGCAGAGGCTTCAGTGTAGGCATATCCAGTACCAAATGAAAACTAAATGCTGCATGAAGATACCTCATTGAAATGATTAAGGACAGTCCAATAGCAGGATTGTCAGTGTACTATGTTAGTAACCAACATATGTAAAAACTTGGCACTGAAGTGGACTGTACTTAGGGTTAGGCACTAGAGCAGGGGTGGGCAATCATTTTAGATAAAGGTCCATCTAACAAGTTGAAGTTAACGGTCAAGGGCAGCACACAAAATATACCCCCACATGTCATTTTTATGACATCAGACCTCCCCATTTACCACTTTTACAGTATGTCATCATATTCCTCCATATAAATAAATGCTAACCATAGTCATAAAATGTGCATTGGTCGTTGCTGTGGTCATTGCTTCACAGAAAACTGTATATCTGGTAACTCAGGAAAAGATTGGACAGATTGGAATTAGAATTTGCAGAAAGAGCAACACAGAGGGAGCCCCCCAATGTCACCTTCACAGAAACACCCCTCACCTAACAAGGGACATCCATTTGGACTACTGTTTATATGCATCATAATGAAGCTTGGATGGATAGGAACGCTTTTCACATACTGTACATACCCACCACTAATGCAGTCTATTTTTTTTGCTATTTAGGTGTGATTTTCCAGTTGGTGCAATCGCTTTTACAAACACTACATTATGTTTAGAAAATCTGGAATTTATATTGATGTCTATATAAAAAAATGATGGTTGTTCTAATGATTTAATGTGCTCTATTGATGTGTTAAGTCAGTTTTGCCTTTTGTAATTCTCTGGATTGAAAATCGACAGAAGATCACAGAAAAAACAAAAATCAATGCTTAGTAAATGTATGCCCTAGGCCTGCAAATGCCACAGTATTGTGTGTAAAACCTGGGATTCATTTTATCTTCTGTAAGGTATACCAAAAACTTCACTTAAAAAAAACAAAAAAAGTAGTAATAGTATATTATTGTAAAACATATAGCTGTAGTCACTCACTAGTTGCTCCTTGTTTAGCTATTTAGCTTTTAGATCATTGCTGTGTTTTGGTCCACCCAGGACCTTCTCAAGCATTACAGCATGTACAAATAACACAGATAAAATGCTCAAACAATGCAATTTCAGGTCAGAAGTGCTACCTTACATTCCCCAGGTGGCTCCTTAAATTCCCATAGCAGACAACAATTAAGCGTGCTCAAACTGGTGTGTGTTCCACTCCATGGAGTGCATACTGTATACCGGATTTTATATCACTTACTTGGCAGCACTTCCTAATGGTTAAATCTTTAAACAGAGGGCAATTATACCCAGAAAGCTAATTTACCACTGCTACAACATCAAAGGAGCGCACATTACAAAGTGTATGTCCTGGGTAGCACAGCATAAGTTACGCGCACCCAGCCGGGTAAAGATGATACACTTTGCCCCCTTATGTAAATTTGCATTCCACTGCAGTTTGTACGCATTCCAAATCAACAGGACAAACCTGTAAATACACCAGGGCATGATAAGGGCAACCAAGGCAAAAAAGATAATACACAATACAGCTAATATATGTATATGTGGTATATAAGGAGCCACTAGAGTCACAAAGTTATACATATAAGTAAGCCTAACACAACAATGGACAGATTAATCCATATTCACCATATTTTTGACATACATATTATTTAAAAAAAAAACATTTTTAGGAAAGAATATACTAGAAAAAAAAGGTTATACATTTTTTTTTTTTTTGGGATATTTTTCCTTATATTAATATGGTGGAAAATGCATATGTTATAAATATAAGTGCTCAGATAGAACATTTGTAGAAAAATAAGGTTAAAAGGAAATCACATCTCAATATACCAAATACAGTCATTTCATATTATAAACACCAGCAGCACATTGTGCTCATTCAACTATTTGGGGGAGATGGTATCAAGCTTAAATATCCAATGCACTTTCAATTTCTGTAAAGAGAGCTCATGGTCACCACCCCTAATTGATGGTGGAACCCAATCGATGAGTCTGCATTAAAGTGAGGAAATCTTAAGTCCATGTTTGAACTAGTGCCTCACCATGGCTTATCTGAAGTCCCCGTATTTATGCCAATGTGATAAAACTTCTGTGGTTCGCCATATGGTCCCTAAAATTATGTGTAGTAACACTAACATCAGTGAGTCTGCATCGGCATGTGATCAAATAAATAAGATCCACTGTACAGTAGAAACAGTGCTTAATAGATTCAGCAACCCCACTATGTGTGTGGGGAAACATGGCACCCAATATCATTGACCTACAAGTCGTGCAATTTGTACATTTAAAGCATCCTGTTTACAATGGTTTGAGCCACATATCTTGTGGTTAATTCATTGGTTTGTTCATTAGCCACATTAATAGTTGTCTCCGATTAGGCTAGCGCCGATATGTCATAATAGGCAAGCGTTATGTATCCTTCTTCAATGCAGAGTCAGTCACAATGATTGTGTTTAAAAGCCTTGTACACATCCTGTGATCTATTATCATAGCAACTCATGAAGATGATCCTCTTGTTACAGGCTGCATCTTTCTTGGGAGGCTTTTCTTTAGCCTTCAAAATGCATCTTTCTATGATGATATTAGCATACTCCCGTCATTTAAAACATTCCTTCATATCCAATATTTGACTCTCTGCAATCTCAGGGTGCATGTTCTATAGGACACGTATAAATTGGGAGATTGGAAGACTCTTTTTTAACTTTAGTGGATGGTGACTTGTTTCAAACAGAAGGGTGTTACAGTCTGTTTCCTTCCAAAATAGGGTGGTAAAGAGTCTGGAGTTAATTTTATATACAGTTACATCCAAAAATCTTAGCAGTGAATCTAACAGGACTAGGCAGTTAATTAAGGTGTTTCACCATACTACAAAAACTGTCATTCCAGATTAAAAACATATCATTGATAAAATGATTATATTGCATCATTTTATTACCAAACAATGGCATGTGTGATACTTGGGGTTAATTAGCTCGGTAGACTGGGGTCATCGGTGCAGTGAGTAGGTGCAGAATTAGAGTCCACACGTAGCATTCCAGTTAAATAAACATAAGTGATGCTTTACTTCCAGCATGTGAAATCAGAAAACAGAAAAATAATAAACAAACCTAGCCCTTGTTTAGGGCACTAGCTCACTTCTTGAAACTCTCTACAGAAGCAGCTAATCAGCATGAAAGTCTCTCACAGTTTCTGAGATTTGTGGTCCTTCCTGCCACATGCAGGACTGGACCCTGGCCTCCTGGCCTGGTATAGCTTTCTCAGCTTGTTGGCTGCCGCCTCTCACAAGGACAGTGTCAGAGGTATATGGATCTGCTTGCCTCCTTGCAGGTATGATCCTGACCACCTGTTCTGCTTCACTAACACTGCAGCCCCACCTGGACTGTCTGGCTGTGTCCACCAGCAGCCTCACCTGGGCTCTGGTCATACGGCAGCCATTATACATCTTCACACAATGCTTTTCTAGTCTGTGTGGGTGGATCTCCCCTGCCCCACACAGAATCTGCTGCTCACCAGTGCCATCTCTGGTGATACTGCCATACATGATATATGTATATGTTCATGTATGTTGGTGTGAGGTTCGACCACATGGCCATACCGGATTGCTGCTTATAGAATCTATCACCATATAGAAAATTATTTTCTTTATGTACAATTTCAAGGAGCTCAAGTAGAAAACCAGTGGGGGATCTATATGTTCAAATGTACTGCACAAAAAGCCTTATGAGTAGCTGCAAGCCCTGCTTCGTGGGGAATTATAATATATAACAAGTTCACATCTAGAGTAGCTACAAAGACCTCATTATCAATTACCAAGTTGTTTTGTATTTTCTCCAAAAAGCCATGTGTATCTCTTAGATCACTAGATATTTTACATATGATAGATTGCAAAAAACTGTTGAAAAATTGTGCTATCGTTTGTAGCAACGACCTCGGTGTCAAAATGATAAGATGGTCCTGTGGATCTATTGGGGTCTTTTGGACCATGGGGAGGGTGTACAATATTGGATATCTGGTTTAGATTGGGAGGCACTGGTTTAAATCAGATCCAGATTTACACACAAATATATGAACCTGTCCTACTTACACAGATCTCTCCCCTCACACAGATCACACTCACACACAGATTTCCCTCACACACATCTCCCACTAGCACAGAAGATTCCCCCTAGCACAAAAAATGTCCCCAGACACACACATATATTCCCTTAGTAGTGGACCCTCCTCACCTTTGTCTCCTTCGTGGGTTTTCTCTGTCTGCATATTCCAATTTCCATCCCTCCTCAGTACTGCTGCTGAGCTACAATGCATTAGTACTTCCTGGACTGGTAGCCTGATCATCAGATGTGTACATCAGAGCTCAAAAAATGCCTCCTCACAGTGAGGCATGCATCCATTAGCTCTTTTTCTCTATGTTTTATTGGCTGTTTTGTGGCCTATCCACCAGCTCCAGGCAGTGTCTGAGCTATCAGAGGTGAGGCTGAACTATTACTGCCTCATCTTTCATCTCTCCCTGCATTTCCTGGGAGGTGTGCAATTTTGGTGAGTTTTGCCTATAAAAACAATAAGAATAATACAAAGAAGATATTTATGAGTTATAAATATCTTATTTGTATTATTCTAATAATTTTTATAGTCAAAATTCTGGAATCTGACAGGGAGTATGACCTGGGAGGCTCTGCCTCTGCTGCCTACCCTGACTGCACATTCTTGCTATAGGTATCTGTATCAGCTAATTGGTGATTGACCTCTATATTACATTAGCTCAAATTTAACAAGATGACAGCACCACCCTTGTCCGCAGGGTGGATTACCACATTTTGATTATCCATTAATGATCTCAAGGCTCCCCTCTGTTCACTATTTAGATCATCATAGAGTATGGGTTCTGATTTAGACTGAACCTCAAGCTCTTTGCAGATATAGACCATGCTATTTACTGACAAACCACCAGTTATATAATATACTGTACTTGAATGATCACAATCAGGTTTCTCTGTATCATATAACAAATTTATTGCACAAACATTGAAAAATTGTAGGTAAAATGTATCCAGTACTGTTAGTAACAATAAAACTTACATGTTGCTATCTATGAATATTTCCACATACAGCATATAATAACCATAGTTTCTATCCAAGATACCATTCTTTTCAGTGAATCTTAAATTGATATTCACCACAATCCTAATAACTTGTCAGGAATATTCTTATCCCAATCTCCACTTAAATAAAGAGAATTGGTGAAGTATCCAGCAATAAATGATTTGAATAGTACCTATGGTCTCTCAATTAAATCAAGAGAAAATCTTTCCATAGTGTGTCCAACTCACTAGTTGTATTACTTGTTAATGGCTGGATGGTATCTGTAGTGGTCAAGTTTAGCCCCTTTGCCATAAATTCCCTCTGATTGTGAGTTAAAGCCACATATATGGAAAATAGCAAAGTCAGTAGTCAATTCCCCAGAGAACAATTGTGGCACTGTGAGAGACCAATTTAATATTATATCAGTCCAAGTTGGCTGTATCTCCTGGCTGACATAGGCCCGCTTCACACTGAACCCTATAGCATAGTTATATTGTGAGTATAATAGCGCTGAGTCCATGCTCCCTGTGTCCTGGCTTACTGTGTTATATGAAGGCTGTGGTCAGCTGCCCGGCATATGTTCAGTCCCGGCTATGACAAATCTGCAGCTGCCGCTTCCACCTTCTTCTCAAACCACCATGGTGCCCATGTAATTCTAGCCTATAATTTCCTTTAGGACTGCCACTGAGGAAAGTTTATAGGTCACCGATTACAATTGGTGGCTAAATGAATTTCAAGGTAGCAGAGGCAGTAGGATATCCCAATCAACGCATTTAGCTCACACCTTGGGGCATTTTCAAAATAGGTTAGCCTATCTTGAAAAAGCTCCAAGGTGTGAAGAAAACGCGTATATTGGGTTATCCTATTTGTCAGCAAATAGTGCTGTCTATATCTGTGCAAAGTGGTGTTTACTTTTTTATGAATCAAAAATGCTACTGACACTTGCTGCCAGGAGGTACAGCCAACTGGGACTGATATAATATTAAATTGGTCTTTCACAGTGCCGCAATCATTCTCTGGGGAATTTACTACTGACTTTGATATTTTCCATATATGTGGCTATACTGTAACTCACAATTAGAGGGATTTTATGGTAAAGGGGCTAAACTGGCACACTACAGATACCATCCTGCCATTGACAATTAATACAACTAGTGAGTTGGACACACTTTGGAAATATTTTATCTGGATTTAATTGAGAGACCATGGGTACTTTTCAAATCATTTATTGCTGGACACTACACAAATTCTCTTTATTTAAGTGGAGATCGGGATAAGAATATTCCTGAGAAGTTATTAGGGTTGTGGTGAATATCAATTTAAGATTCACTGATAAGAATGGTATATTGGATAGAAACTATGGTTATTATATGCTGTATGTGAAAATATTAATTGGTAGCTACATATTAGTTTTATTGTTACTAACAGAACTGGATCTCAATACCGACATTTAAATTCCGAGAAGGGTTTTAAGATAGGTGTCGAAATACCACCGCCTATCTCAATCCCAACACTGGAATGCCAAAGGATGCCAGCCCGAATGAGGTAAGTCCAGGGCGCCCTTTGCATTAGCCGTAGAGGGGGAGGATTAGGTTTAGGGAGCATAATGGGGTTAGGGTTAGACTTTGGGGGGGAGTTTAGGTTTAGGCACCCCTAGGGGGAAGGGTTAGGCACCCCCAGGGAGAGGTTAGGATTAGGCACCATTAAGGGATGGTTAGGATTAGGGGGGAGAGAGGGGTAGGGAAAGGGTACTTACCTATCCCTTCTCCCTTCCGGCTGCCGGCGTCGGTATATTCAACCGCCGGGACTTCATATCCATTCCGATACATTTTATGTACAGTTTTAGAATGTGCGCATTAAATTTGGTATATGATACAGAGAAACCTGTTTGTGGTCATTCAGGAATATTATATAACTGGTGGGTTGTCAGCAAATAGTGTGGTCTTAACTGCAAAGTGGTATTTTCTTTAATATGTGTCAAAATTGCAACTGACACTTAGTCAAGCTGTATTGCTGAAAGTAAATACACGCCTATTTTTAAATATACTGATTTAATTATCATTATTTCACCTATACATTTGTTGTAAATTTTATAAATTGATATACTTCTCTATAAGCGCTGGGACAGATATAGCTTCCAGACGAATGGGTAGCTACAGTATTTATTGAACCTCAAGCTTTGTCATAAATAGAAAGGTCTTTATATTAGGATAATTAGACTGGGGATCAAAATGTCCTGGTTTATTAAACATACGGTAGTGCTATTTGTGATGTCATATGTATTAGATCAAGAAGAATTCTCTCAGGCGAAGTTTACAAACAAATTTAAAGTGACCTACAGGAAATTCAAATGGGTAATGTCTCAGAGTCAGTACAAAACTCATCCCAAGGGACAAAAATTATGTTTCTGCTGGTGTCAGTTGGTGGTCAGACAAGTTGAAAATTAAATTTAAATCCGCCTCCTGCAGCCTCTTCTCCTTGAAGCTGCCATGCGGTGGGTGCAGTCTGTGTCTTTTTGGAGCAGGATTCCACCCTTGGCTCTTCCTGTGTAGCCTGAAAAATCACTTGATGGTAGGGTCTCAGACTGCTCACTATCTGAGGCAGTTGCAGATGAGGCAGAGTCGACAGTTTCAAAAACTCTCATATGTGTAAACCTCAGCGATCTAGAATACTGTTTCTTGCTTACATCACCAGTCAGCCATCTGCAAACTTGATGATTTTTATAGTCATTGTTTACAGTGCTAAGTTTCTTTCTCTAAAAAGCAATAAGTTCACCCTTATATGTGTCAGTTTGGGTTTCCAGTATTAGCTCTACCCTGACCTCTTCAACTACATGGAATGTTAGATTGAAGGCAGATTTTTTAAATACCCCACACCATTTCATACAAAGCTTTGGACAATTACGTCCCATAGTGGGAAAATTATTCACCCTGAAGCCCCCCCAAGGGTTTTCTTTTATGTGTGTATATATATATATATATATATTGTGATAGGATCACTGGTAAAGTGGTCTGTGGCAGGGACATTTATCCCAGATTCCTGTCCTATGTGTTTAAAATCCCCAAGAGAAAGTCTGCAGTGTAGCAGGCTTGAGTTTCAGCTTTTTGAAAAGCCAGTTTGGGACCTGGGGGTTGTGGGTGAGATGAGAGGGAGGGCTCCACCCATGGCCACTCCAGGTTTTGGTTCTCGCAGCCTGGTAACAGGCTTGTTAGGGTTTCCACCTGAGAGTGGTCAATATAAGCCTAGTGTGTTGAGGGCTGATTGTCTCACCTGGGAGAGCAGACAGGGAGTTTGCTCAGAGACACTTGAAAACCTAATTGTAAGTGTTGTGCTGTGCCCTTGTTGCTGGTGAGGGCATTAGGCCCTGCCAGGTTCTGGTAGTGAGGGAACTACCTGTGAAGTTAGTGCCCCGACAGGGCTAGGATTTATGTTTATGTTTTCTTTATGTTTGTTTCTGACATTGTACAATAAAGACTGGCGCCGACCAGCTTGTACTTGCATCCAGTCTGGCGTATTGTTTCCCAGCTGCTGTGTGTGAAAGGAAGGAGTCCTCTACCCAGGAGAGGGACCCCCTAACCTAACTGTGTCACAATATGGTGGAGAATGCGGGCAACCACACACACTGAAGTTGCAGCAAGAGGAAAACTTTCCATTTCAAAATTAAAGGGACAGACACCCAATTTGTGAGTGTGGAAATAACACTGTGTCCTTGGAGTCCCATAGAGGAGGCGTCAGCCAATGCTCAGAGAAGCAAGGTTCAGCTTCCAACCTACACCCAAGGACAAAATGGAGGACATGATTAAGGCCTTGCTCCAAGCTACAGCAGCTCAGCAGGAATCTACCAGAGCTCAGCAGGAGACGAACAAACTTCAGCAGGAATCTACCTGGGCTCAGCAGGAATCCACCAGTGTGCAACTGTTGGCCTTGGAGACAGCCCAGAGGCAACAACAGGTCGCCATCGAGGAAACCTGCCAGGCCTTAAAAGAGGTGCTACAGCACCTGGTCGCCCGGCCCAGAGATGTTGCTACTGGTCCTCCCACCCCCTCTCACTCCGTACGAGCCAGTCACTTCCTTCAAAAGATGACTTCGGGCGATTATGTGGAGGCCTATCTCGCTGCATTTGAAAGAACGGCCGAAAGGGAGAGTTGGCCCAAGGAGCAGTGGGCAAGTCTGGTGGCACCTTTTTTGTCTGGGATGCCACAAAAAGCATATTTCGACTTATGCCTGGCTGATGCCAAGGACTATAAAAAACTAAAACAGGAGATCCTAACTCGCTTGGGAGTCACCACCTTTGTTCGTGCCCAACGGGTCCACCGCTGGGATTTCCATAGGGACAAGCCTCCACGTTCACAGATGCATGACCTCGTCCATCTGTCCTCAAAATGGCTACAGCCCGAGATGCTGACAGGACCACAGATCGTGGAAAGGGTCGTGATGGACCGGTACCTGCGATCATTACCTGTGACTAGGCGCAAGTGGGTGAGCCATGCAGACCCTAAGTCCACGGACCAGTTGGTCGAGCTGGTGGAGAGGTACGTGGCGGCTGAGGAGCTGATGAGTATGCCCCACCGAGCCCCGATGGCGCACCGGCGAACTCCCACAGACACTGGTAAGACTGTTCCAGGGGAGAAGGGTGCTGGGCGGTGGAATGTACCTAAGACTGAGGGTGTAGAACCTGGAGACAGGCCTGCCAGGCCAGGAAGGTTCTTGCCCCGTAAACGACTAGACATTAATATGACTCAGTGTTTCCGATGTGGTGGCTTCGGCCATATTGCCACTAATTGTTCACTTACAACTGAACCTATGCAATGTGATACTGCTCATGTCTACCGCAGGGGGTCTTTCTTTGCACAGACAGCCTGTACGGCTGACCGGCAGGCTGAAATTGATAAGCACATGTGTGTACTCACTGTAGATGGCAACCAAGTAGAGGCACTGTTAGACTCTGGTAGCTTGGTGACACTTATAAAAGCTGAGCTGGTGAACTCCTTGAGGCATACAGGGAAAACTGTTGGTGTGGCCTGCATACATGGGGATACTCGATATTATGTTACGGCCGAGGTGAACATTGAGACACCATGTGGCTCTGCTATAGTTTCTGTGGGTTTGGTGCATGGTCTGGTGTACGATGCAATATTGGGGAGAGACTTTTCTCACTTCTGGAAGTTGTGGGAAAGCCGTTTTGTTCCAGAGGTGAACAACCCCGCCAACTGATGTGCCTCCCATTGAGGTGGGAAGTGTTGTTGGGCCAGGTGATCGTCTGCCTGATTTAGAGGTCAGAAGAGAGGTCTTTGCCGTGGAGCAGTTGAAAGACCCTACTTTGGTAAAAGCCAGGAAGAATGCAAAGGTAGTTGATGGTAAACCCGTAGACCCTGATAGTCCTTTGTCCTATCCCCACATGGCAATGTGTCAGGATTTATCCTGCCCTGAGTGTCAGTATCATGCTCCCAGACCATGTTTTAAGGGTCCACTAGTTCCATTGCCTATTGTAGAGGTGCCAATAGTGAGAGAGCACCTGAAACAGGCTCAACAGGCACAGCAGAGGGTATACAACCGCAATGCTCGGTTATGCAGCTTTGCTCCTGGGGACAGAGTGTTAGTGTTGGTTCCCACTGTGGAAAATAAACTTTTGTCTAAATGGCAAGGGCCCTTTGAAATCTTAGAAAGAGTGGGACAGGTCAATTACAAAGTTTACCAGCTGGGGAAAAGAAAGCCGGAACAGATATACCATATAAATCTGTTAAAGCCCTGGAAAGATAGAATGGTACTGTCGGCCGTCCGAGCCCCTCCAGTAAATCCAGGGCCCTTAGTTCCCGAAGTGACAGTGGCAAAAACCCTGTCGGCAATTCAACAACAAGAGGTCAAGGAGTTTCTGGTTAGAAATAGGGTGCTGTTCTCGGACGTACCTGGGAAAACCTCGGTCGTTAAACATGACATCATCACTGACCCAGGGGTTAATCTAAAGCCCTATAGGTTACCAGAAGCACCAAGAGCATTGGTGTCGAAAGAAATTAAAAATATGGTAGAGTTAGGGGTTATTGAAGTAACACATAGAGAATGGTCAAGTCCCATTGTGTTGATTCCAAAGCCCGACGGGAGTGTGCGTTTCTGCAATGACTTCCGAAAGTTGAACAGTGTTTCAAAATTCGATGCCTACCCGGTGCCACAGTGGAGAAGGAGGCGTTGGCCATAAAGTGGGCGTTACAAACTTTTAAATTTTCGGTGGAACACAGGCCAGGGGGCCTGTTGTTTAAAGCAGATGCGTTGTCACGCGTTCATTGTTTGGGGGCTTCAGTTGTTCCGCCCCATAGGTCGAAACAAAGGGGGGGATATGTGATAGGATCACTGGTAAAGTGGTCTGTGGCAGGGACATTTATCCCAGATTCCTGTCCTATGTGTTTAAAATCCCCAGGAGAAAATCTGCAGTGTAGCAGGCTTGAGTTTCGGCTTTTTGAAAAGCCGGTTTGGGACCTGGGGGTTGTGGGTGAGAGGAGAGGGAGGGCTCCACCCACAGCCACTCCAGGTTTTGGTTCTCGCAGCCTGGTAACTGGCTTGTTAGGGTTTCCACCTGAGAGTTGCCAATCTAAGCCTAGTGTGTTGAGGGCTGATTGTCTCACCTGGGAGAGCAGACAGGGAGTTTGCTCAGAGACACTTGAAAACCTAACTGTAAGTGTTGTGCTGTGCCCTTGTTGCTGGTGAGGGCATTAGGCCCTGACAGGTTCTGGTAGTGAGGGAACTACCTGTGAAGTTAGTGCCCCGACAGGGCTAGGATTTATGTTTATGTTTTCTTTATGTTTGTTTCTGACATTGTACAATAAAGACTGGTGCCGACCAGCTTGTACTTGCATCCAGTCTGGCGTACTGTTTCCCAGCTGCTGTGTGTGAAAGGAAGGAGTCCTCTACCCAGGAGAGGTACCCCCTAACCTAACTGTGTCACAATATATATATATATATATATATATGTATATATATATATAGGAGTGTGGCATAACGAGAATTATTGAGGGCACTACAATGTGTCAGAGAGCAACCTACTAGGGGCACTAAGGTGTAGCATACTTTGCATTACTGGGGAAACCACTTTGTGGCATAATGTAAACTACAGTGTGCAATACAGTGTAGCATTTTGAGAATTACAGAGTGGCATATATTAACCCGCTACAGTCTATCATAATAACAATTACTGGGGCACCGCAGTGTGGCATAAGTTAAATTATTAAGGGTACTATCATGTGGCCAGGACCGGCTCTATGTGTGTTCGACCAGTGTGGTCAAACAGGGGCGGTACCCATAGAGGGCGCACCCCTCCCCAACATCCTGATTTCAGCGAGACAGTACTGTCTCGCTGTTCCACCGGTGGGTCGAGTAGGCCCATGGGTGGTCAAATCGGGAGGTTGGGGACCCCCCACCACCGCAGTTGTGCAGTGGTGCCAGACCCCAGAGTCTGAATGGATGCTGCGTGCATGCGCGCGGCATCCGTTCAGTGACAGGAAAGGGGCTGGGAGAAGCTCATCTAGTGAGGCTCCTCCTAGTCAGCCTGACATTATTTGGAGGCATGCCATGCGGGCACGCCTCCAAATAATGTCACACAGGGGTCATGGCTTATGGTAAGTAGGCCACACATCGGCACAGGGTGCTTTTAAAGAGCCGGCACAGGGTGCTTTGACTCCTGGAGCAGGCCCTGATGTGGCATAATGTGAACTACTGGAGGGACTACAGGGCTGATTTTGAATTGTGAGCAAATTACTTTGCAGCTAGGAAAAATCATGTTGCACTGCAGGTGGAGAAGATTTAAAATGTTCAGAGAAATTCAGATGTGAGAGAGGCATGTCCAAAATATAATCTAAATTGCAATGTAAACATAAAGCTGTCCAGCATTTGGGGACTACAATACATGCAAAAGTAGCCAGTATTTACCCTGCATGCAAGAAAAAAACTTATTTGCATCCCTTGCATTGAAACATCTTTTTTTACAGATATAAAGTTACTTGTTTTATGTTTTTCTTTGCTCTCTCTTCAGAATCCACTTTATAATATGTATGGGGGTCATAGAAATGATAACATTCTTCCTAAAACAAATGTGCCATGACAATTTTAACATCGGGTTTAAAAGCAAAGACAAATAAAAACAGCGGCTCTTACCAATTAGCAGCTATTTAAAAGGAGTGTATGAATCACCGAGAGAGAAAATACATAAAAATAAAGAAAAGAAAACTGCACTTAGTAGGTATATATAAATAGATGAATATAGTCTAAAAATTCTCCACACTTGCTCCTGATGAAGGTGTGGGCTTATAACACACAGAAATTTGTTGAGCTGAGAAGTGCTACCTAGGATCCCCCTACCTGCCTGCATATTGTGACTTCTATTTCCAGACCAGTTCCTTTTGGTGATGACTATCTGGATCTTTAAAAGCCTTTATATTGGACTTTCTGCAAGGAAACCTGGCTAATTAAGGATCCACAAGGGGTAAAATAGAACTCTCATCTTTACTGGATAATAAACCGGATCAGACACTCCAGACACACCAGTGTACTTGAATATGGTGTGAGTGCCTCAAAGCCGGTTTTCAGGATTTGTTGTATGTACAGATCCAGTGTGCACACTGTTTAACTTTATAGATAAGTACTTCTTTATATGGCCATATATATGTACTGTTTTGTAATGATGTACATTGTTATTCCATATTATAGATATCATATTTATTAAATATATTCATTATTAACCAAGTTGCATATAGATAATTTTTATAATATATTTATCTATTTATATATACCTACTAAGTGCTGTTTTCTTTTCTTTATTTGTAACATCGGGATTAGGGCCTAATTCAGACCCGCTCGCGAGCGCTGAGCGCTTGAAAGCGGGTCGATGGTGCCCTAATGCGCATGCGCATGACGGAGGGAGCTCTGTGGTGGGCATGCGTGAGACCTGCATAGCGACAGCAAAGCTGTCGCTATGGGTCTCGCACCAAAGGGGGCGTGCTGTCGATGGTGACTGACAGCACGCCCCCTTTGGTGGGCATGCCGGGGGCGTTGCTGCCCTGACAGAGGCGTTCCCATGGGAACGCCTTGCATCTGGAGCCAGCCCCACTGACATCACTAGTGATGTCAGTGGGAATGCTTTTGGCTCTGATAGAGCCAAAAGCACTCCTGGGCTTGCTGCAGCAAGACCCTACCGCAGGGTCTCGTCGCAAGCCCGATGGTTGCGATGGTCATGACCATCGCGACCATCTTTTTGGCCGCTCGCATAAGCTGTGGGTGGTCACCCACAGCTATGCGAGTGGCCAGGAGGCCGCTCCATTTTTAGGTAGGAGGGCCCTGATTCAGAGCGAGCACTCTGGTCAGAGCGTCCGTCTCTGAATCAGGCCCTTAGTGTGCTATGAGTTTAAGAAGGTGGAAAATCTCTTGTGTAGCCGTTATTGCCACAGGGAGGTAGATTAGCCAAAGTGAGCTACTGGGGCACTACAGTATGACATAATATGAATTAATGGGGCACTATGGTTTGACATAATGTGAATAACTTGGTGCACTACAGTGCGGCATAATGCAAACAAACTAGGGGTACTACAATGTGCCATAATGTAATTTACTGTGGGTACTACAAAGTATTATTTTATTTTTACTTAGTTACTTATATAGCGCCAGCATATTCTGTTGTGCTTTACTATTGGTAACAAAATAGTGATTAAACAAGACTGATACCATGTGGCATAATGTAAAATATTGAGGGCCCTACAATGTGGCATAAAGTGTACAGAAATAACTATTATAATAATAATTCTTTAAAACACTGTATCTGTGTCTTTACAATTTTAGCATCTTTTTCAGTGTGCTGTAATTTGAAGAAGGTTGAAAATCTCTAGTGTAAGGGAAGAGGAAAAATAGGGGAAGTACGATTGTTAATTTTGATGCCTTTTCCTAAGGGAAAATTATGTACAAATCCTGCCTACTTTTGTGTTGGCTCTGCCTACTTTTGATTTGGTCCAGCCCATGTGATACCAATTTCAGATTTTTTTCCAGGGCCTCTTTAGTTTCCAATAATTTAGCAATCCGCCCTCAACCCCCATGACCTGGATGTTATCTCATGGCATCTTGACCTTGGCTTTGTTCAGGATTAATTTCTGCCTATGACTTATCTAATGACTCCAAGTTAACCGACTACAGTAGAGCTTCTCAATTCTCAGACGTCACGTGTACCAGACCACAGTTTAATGACAACTCTAGTGATTGATACCTCTAATTTATCATGCCAGAAACCAGAGCAGGGGATCACAATTTGAGTTCCTGACATAGTCCAAACCTCTTGTGAGGTCACTGGTGGAAACCATAGGTTCGTTAGAATCTGCAACCTTGTCTCTGGTTTTGCTAATACTGGTTGATATCACAGAATCCATTAATACTTGCAGCTGTATGACAGATACAAATACTTATTTAACAGCAATTTAAACCTATGATGGAGTGTGAGAGCTCTAATTTAGAAAGTAACTTTCAGGATGAGTGCAGAGTACATTAGCAGGACATGTTGCTGAGGGGCTGATTTATTAATATATATTAAAATTTCTCCTGTTACTTATAATTTCTAATCACTGCATAAAGCTGAACTAAGAAATAAATTTTTCGTGGCATTTATCAAGTGTTTCTTTGCAGGACATGGGCTTCAATAAGAGCTCATTCCAGCAAAGAGTAAGAAGTAAAGTGACAGCGTACACTATAAATTTACTTCTATGTATGGATCCTGCATGTCTAATGTGCTAATGTGCCCAGTATGGTCTGATGGGGAGGGATCTGAATGTGGAATGCTCAACTATAGCCCATTGGTTACAACAGACTTTAATACGGATTAATGCTTTCTAAAGACGGCATCAGCTACCAGGTTTTAAGCTCTGAAAACTACAATTCTAAACAGGTTGGTAAATTGCCCATTATTGCAGTCCACCTAGCCAGCTACGGGGACTGCATTTCTGATCAATAGAAGAAAGATCTCAGCAGATATCAGATATATCTGGATTGGTATGAATGACCGCCGGATGAGAGCAGTCAAAATCCCAACGCCGGCACGCCTAACAGGAGATCCTGACAGAGGTGAGTAAACTCCCTAACCCTCCTCTCTCCCCCCCATAACCCTCCTTTAGGGGTGCCTAACCCTAAACTCCCCCCTTAGTGCCTAACCCTAACCTCCCCCTGGGGTGTCTAAACATAAACCCCTTGCCCGCACCCTAAGCCTAACCCTCCCAGGGGTTGCTTAACCCTATCCTTTCCCTGGGGGTGCCTAGCCCTAGCCCCCCCTTCCCCTAGCCTGACCCTAACCCTCCCATGGGGGGTGCCTAACCCTAAATCCCCCCGAGGAGCCCTAAACCTAACCCTCCCCCCCGCGGCTATGAGGATGCACTGACTGTACTTACCTCATTCAGTCCCACATCATTCTGTATTCCAGTATTGGGATTATGATAGGCGTTGGTATTTTGACACCTATCAATAATCCATAGCCAGCATTCTAACTGTGACCCGGCGGCCGCAAATGCATCCCGGTTCCTTCGTAATAAATGGGCACAATACTTAAACAATGTGGCCATTTGAGGTTTGACCCCATTTTTAATTTACTAAATAGACCCCTGAGTACTGAGGTAGACACACATGCCTGGCATCTTCTATAAGCCCACATAAATGCAAAGCCTGACAAGCAATATGTGTAATAGCCAAAAATATACTTGTGTACCAAAATTGTTATAGAGGATGAAACCTCTCACTTATTGCATATGCTAAAATGCAATAACATTAAATACATTGAGGTTAGAAATCCTTTAAGGATCCTAATGCATTGATTACAGTACATTTATGTTATGCATCAGCAATCTTGTTGCAACCAGAGATAAGCAAACTTGTACAGAAAAAACATCCAATATACTCTGCTTGACTTAACATACAAATATGCTACAATGATTTATAACATGATTCATAATTACTGCTGAACCATTTCACAATGAGTGAATCAGTAAAGTTCAGTACTTCTATGGATTTTGACCAGCACATTATTCATGGGACAATGGAGATCAGTTTACATTTTGTTCCAATTTAACCAATAAGAAGAATGAACCAAGAAAAAAAATGTAAATATTACTTCTTGATCAAAAAAACTAAAACAAATTCTTTAACTGTAACTCAATTATTCACATGTGTAACATATACTGAAAATAAACCTAGATTTTTTGTTACTTTATTCTTAAAACAGCACCATACTTAAGCAAAACCATTTCCTTTCTAAAATTTGATTGGTGTGGAGGTAATCATTGCATATATTTGGTTATATAACTCCATAACATACACATATAGGAGCTGATTCTGATGCATCCACAACAGCTTTTCTGTCTGGTCATGTGTGAGATTTGTTGTGGAAGTCTGCTGCCATGTAGACAGGCACTTACATTACCCCACTCACTCTCACCTTTAGGTCACCGATGAAGTGACAGTCTGGAATGCAAATTAGACAAGGGTGATGCAGGAGAAAAGTCCTGATCATGAACCCTGCAAAGAAGTTAGATGCATTAAGTCTGAATGGCCTCCACTGGGTTCAGTGGAAGGTCTTCACTGTCACAGTTGGCTTCATACATAGTACCACCCCAGTGCCGAACACCAGAGTGTGACAGATGGAATCATCTTTCAGTGAAAGGGGGGTAGAGATAACAAATAAATGGATTACACTTACATACGTAGGGTACTCTTTTTACCTTGGTGGATGAATGGTCATGACTTTAATACTTGAAAACAAGCACAAAAAAGCAGACCATCCTCACAGTGGTACTATACTGACCTGTTCCCTAAGAGTGTGCCACCCATACAACCTGACTACAGAACATGTTTACCAATTCTAACTGACTTGGTGAAACAATAAGATCTTCACTGGCATTCACCCAGAACCAGAGACTCTCTCTCCGATCATTGACTAGCTTGAAAACACCCATACTGGTCTGGTACTTCCAAGGGGTCAGCCCCACAACACTCTTTACACTGTCTATTTACATCACATCTCTAATAGCAACCCGCTCTCCTTTCACATCAAAGATTAGCTGCCCTACCTATCAGCTACACAGAGGTCATATTTAGGCAGTCTTGATCCGAGTCAGCTTCCTGGCTCCCTCTCCTCTCATATAGGAACCATGTATGGTGCCACATCAGCCCATTTTAATAGCTCAGCTCCACTGTTTCCCACGGGCCCAGCTATTTGCTCCACCCCACTTCATGTCAAACATGCCTTAAGATCTCCCAGATAGGGATAATGATCCTCTTGTGGACCAGTGGCAGCCATCTTTGCATAGCCCATGCATTAAGTCTTCATCTTGGGTGGACCCCTGTGTAAGTAGCTCCTGAGATCTCTAGGATACCACTGGCCCAGAGAGTAAGTGGGCTAAACTATAGATATGAACTACAAATGATTCTCCACTTGTGGCTGAAAGGGTGTAAATGATCTGCAACTAAGCAATCACACACACTCATGGGTACTGTATATTTACTAAAGTGTGGGTTTTAGAAATGGAGATCTTGCCCATAGCAACAAATTAAGATTCTACTTACCATTTATCTAGAACCTTCTAGAAGATAACAGCTAGAATCTGATTGATTGCTATGGGCAACATCTCCACTTCTAAAAACCTGCACATTAGTAAATATACCACTGACACTGGGCACTGACACTACTGGGGGCTCTGCATTACGGGCACTACCACTACTGGGGGCATTCAATAAGGGACACTACCACTACTGGAGGCACTCCCAAGAGACACTCAGAGTGTTCATGTAGGCATTAAGGAAAATTATCAGGCTATGCAGGACTAAGTGTACACATAGATTTATTTATTACCAGTTATTTATATAGTGCAGCACTTTACAAAGAATATTTGGCCATTCACATCAGTCCCTGCCCCAGTGGAGCATACAATCTATATTCCATACCACATGCTCATACACATACAGACTAGGGTTAATTTTTTTTGTGAGTCAATTAACCTGCCAGTATATTTTTGTAGTGTGGGAGGAAACTGGAGTACCCAGAGAAAACCCACGCAAGTACAGGAAGACCAGGGCTGGATTAATGGGTGGCAACAGGGGCAGTTGTCCCGGAGACCCCACACATAAATACTGCCAGGGTTAAAGTTGGGTGGAACAGGAGACGGGCGCCGCTGGGAGGCTCCACTTGCTGGGTGCCTACTGAGATTTTGTTACCAGTGGGCAACCGGCTCCCTCCCGACAGGGCCACTCCTGAGCTCCGGCTTACATTCCCACAGTGTACAGTGCACTATGGCAGAGATGTTATGATGTCTCTCCCATAGTTCCGAGGAGCAGGCTGTCGGATGGCCGTAGACGCAGGAGCGGGGTGTAAAGTAAATATTGTGGATTTTTTGTGTAAGCAGCTTTACTACAGTGGGCATTAATATTGGGGGCACTACTACAGGGAGCATTATTATTGGGGGCACTACTACTGGGGGCAATACTATTGGGGCACTACTACAGGGGGCACTACTACTGGGACCACTACTACAGGGAGCTTTACTATTGGGTGCACTATTACAGGGGGTATTTCTACAGAGGGCATTATTGCAGGGGGAACTACTACATGGGGCATTACTACTGGGGCATTACAATGGGGGCACTACTACAAGGGGCATTACTACAGGGTACTCTACCACAGGGGGAATTACTACTCAGGGCACTACTACTGGGGGGAATTACTACTGGGGGCACTACTAATAGGGGAACTGCATAAGGGGCACCACTCCTGGGGCACTACTACTGGGGAACCTGCATATAGGGCACCACTACTGTGGGCTCTGAATAAGGGGCACTACCACTTTGGGCACTGACACTACTGGGGGCTCTGCATTACAGGCACTACCACTATTGAGGGCATTGCATAAGGGGCGCTACCACTACTGGGGGCATACAATAAGGGACACTACCACTACTGGAGGCACTGCATAAGGGGCACCACTACTGGGGGCATAGTATAATGGGCAGTACTTCTGTGGGCATTGTTTAAGAGACACTACTACTGTGGGCATTATGTGTATTGGGGGCACTACAACTGTGGGCATTGTGCATAAGGGACACTACTGTGGCCATTGTGTATAAGGGGCACTACTGTGGGCATTGTGTAAAAGGGGCACTACTGTGTGTCATAACATGAATAAGGGACACTACTATGTGGTGTAATGTGACTCAGGGGCAGTATGTATTGTGTAATGTGGATAATATTGTGCATAGATTGGTGAGTAATATTTCATGAGGGTGCCTATATGTGTGGGATTTTCATGTGGAGCCCATGGGCCCCATTTCACAATGAGACATAATGCCTTTAACACTCTCTAAAAAGGTTATATCCTTTCAGTATTTAACAGACAGCGCTACCATGTATGAGCAATACGAGCAGAGCCGGTGCAAGGTTTCAGGGTACCTAGGCAAAGGTTCACAATGCCGCCCCTGTTTTCCCCCAAACCCTTTGCCCAGCTCACAGACACATACACAGTGCCCTAATAATATTAACATGACCCAAATTTAAGGGATGATTCCATCTGCAGTGCCCCAGTAGTAAGGGCCCCTGTAGTGCCCCCAGTTGTATAGCCCTTGTAGTGCCCCCAGTAGTAATGCTCCCTGAAGTGCCCCAGAAGTAATGCTCCCTGCAGTGCCCCCAGTAGTAATGCCGTTGTAGTGCCCCCAGTAGTAATGCCATTGTAGTGCCTCCAGTAGTAATGCTCCCTGCAGTGCCCCAGTAGTAATGCCCCTTGAAATGCCCCAGTAGTAAGGGCCCCTGTATTGCCCTCAGTTGTAGTGCTCCCAATAGTGCCCCCATATGATTGCCCCTGTAGTGCACCCAATAGTAAGGCCCCTGTAGTGCCCCCATATAATGCCCCCAGTAGTAAGGCTGCTGTTGTGCCCCCATATGATGCCCCCAGTAGTAAGGCCCCTGTAGTTTCCCCTGTAGTAAGCCCCCCCACGTTCACACATATAACTCCCACACATATAAAAAAAAAATACTTACATTAAACCCCGCTCCCATCTGTCCCTGGCACCCGCTCCTCAGAACTATGGGAGTAACTTCATGACATCACTCCCATAGTGCACTGTGGGACCCAGAAGCTGGAGATCAGGATTGAGCTCCGTTCTCCGGCTGCCGCTGGTGCCGGGGGGGAGAGAGGAGAAAAAGAGCCGGGTGCCTGATAGTAACATAATCTCAGGGGGCACCTGGCAAATTGAGGGTGCAGGGGGTGCGATCGCTTGGCCAGCGGGCCCCTTAAGCTGCTGGGCCCCATAGCAACTGCACTTCCTGCACCCTCCATAGTTTGGCAGACTCCAAAGCGCCCTCCAGTGGCTGGTGCCATTAAGTAACTGCCTAAGCTTGCCTAGTGGTAGCGCCGGCCCTGGATATGGGGTCCCCAATGCGCATACTCCCATTTTGTCCAATGTATATATATAAATATATATATATATATAAATATATATATATATATACTGTATATATATTTTTTAATAGGGGCCCCCACATGTTTGTTGCCCAGGGGTTCCCACAGACCTTATTCCGGCCCTGAGGAAGACTATAGAAACTCCACACAGTTTGGGCTGTAGTGGAAATCAAACCCATGACCTCAGTGCTGTGAGGCAATAATGCTAACTAGTACGCCATCTGTGCTGCCCAACCATCTGATTTCAGCTGACATGTGCAACTCTGCTTTAGATCAGAATCAGACAAAACAATCCCAATATAGGCATCAATAAACATATTTCCCAACTAATAAATATTAATAAAAGGTGTATTGACACACATCAGAACACCAAAATAAATTGAAACATGCTATTCTGTCTTCTTTATTTAACAACTTTATGACTGACTATTCAGTAATTATTTGCCGCTAAAATAAAAAAATAGCAAATCCTTGGGTGGTCATTAGCTGAGCACGCCAATGACTATAATATTTTTAGCACTGTCAGACAGTGTTAGACGGCTTAAAGTGTAATTTTCTGTACAAGTCCATATGTTTTGGTTGGTCTTTCTTGTCCCTGTACTCTTTATGCTTAAATCTAAGGGATGCTCTTACTAACAAACAATATGCTTCACTACCCAATATAACCTCTCATTGCACTTCATTCCAGGAGGTACTTTAATAAACAGCTGGGTAAAACACATAAATAACATGTCTGCAAGAGTTTCTATGTGGTGCAATGAACTGTGATGAGCAGTATTACTATGGGTTTAAAGCTAACATATTGTTTATGCTTCTAAAATATGCTGGTCCCACTGTGATAACAGAAAAACATCAATTTTAAATAGTATAGGTGATATTAGTAACACCCTGAGAAAATATGATGCAGTATAGTAAGAAGATACCTAAAGTGAAATACACTAAAGTGTAATTTTGCAGAAGTATTTGAGTTATTTTATATGCGCTGTTATGCAGATTACCAACTAACAAAATTGCACATAAAATACTGTAGCATGTTTTTACCTGAATGGACTGAAACCACTACCTCAATTTTTAAAATGTGAATGATATATAATTAAAAACAAACAAAAGAGGTGAAGAGAGTCGTTCTACTCACAGAATGAATTAATTCCTTGCAGTTATTAAAGATAGTATGTGTTTTTGGACTCAACTGGTTAGGTCTAGACATATACTGTAGGGCTAAATGTAATAGCCTGTGAGCTTCCAACACTGTAGGGAATTATGCGAGTCTCCCCACTTTTTTTCAAAGTGACAATCATTTTAAAGGCTAAACTAAGCTGCTTTAACCTTTAAAATTATTGGCACTTTAAAAAACAGGGTGTCTCGTATCTGCAGTGTCTGAAGCTTATAAGGTATTACATTTAGTCCATAGTGACTGAATATGCTACTGGCTTTGAAAAATATTAATCTGTAGCTCATTTTTGTTAGAGTAAATGGGGGTATACACTTAGCGATTTTTATGAACGATTGAACAATAACAATCGTTTGATCGTTCAATCGTTTGCAAATCGTTTGCAAAAATGTCTAAAACGACCTGCATATGCGTGTGCCCGCTGGTAGTTTAGACATCTATGATCTATCCAACATGCTGGTCAACCTGACGATATCATCAGGTTCAGCATGTTTCCAGATGATTGATCACCCTGCACTGAACGTCTGCTCGTTCAGTGCAGGCTCATCACACAACTGACAAATGACTGCACGATTACAATGTTGTAATCGTGCAGTCATTTTCAGATCTGGTAGTGGATACACCCCTTTAATATTCACTTTTTTTAATTGTATATGCCCTGTAACCAGTAGGAACATAAAAGGTATAGATTGCAGTCAATAAATAGGGACTAAGGTGCAATAAATAATAATTTTATTTAAATGTATACTTAGTTTTAAGCATTAAGACAGATAAATCCCATGTTACAATCCAGGGAGCCCTGCAGTCATACAACGCCCATAGTCAACTATCAAGATGGAATCAAGATTGGCATTTGTGATTCCAGAAGAGCTAACTGATTCTTAGTTATTAATATATCACAATTAAGGTGTTGGCTGACAAGAACTGAGCATGCGTTAGTATCTAACAGAAGCAAGCTAGTGCACTTGACAACCTGTAGTCAGAGAATGGACACAACATGAAATCAGCCACATACACCAATATCAAATTTCACCCCTTTCTATCATTGAGCATGACAATGTCCTTGGGTACTTAACTTCAAAGATAAGGCCTCTTGTGATTTATCCAATTAAAGGATGACCTTTATCACCAAATAAATAATAACTAGTGCATTTGAAAAAAGGGATTGTCATAAGGTACAGTTTGTTTATGTAAGTCTCTCTTTGATCATTCCAGGGTCTATGCATGTCATCACACCATTTTTCACGCTAGTATTCCCATGACTTTCAACACCAGTGTTCAAGCCTGTTGTTTTTATTTTTGAATCAATGTCCAATGCATTTTTTAATAATTTATTCCATAAATTGGGTGCTTTCCTCTATATGGAAGATGATTTAGATGGAAATCTGAACTTGAGATTGGGGATTCTGAATAACAGGTCCTAATGGTTTTTTTTACTATATTTTCTAATTTACTGAAGTGTGATCCATATCCCAAGATAACTGGTCCCTATATTTATATTTATTTTCCTTTTTTTGCTGTTGGTTTTCAGAATCAGTAAATCTTTTCTCTTAATTTTTTTCACTTCCTCCATTGCAGTGTCAATTCTGGCTTTGTCATACCATTTTGAGAGGACTTGGTGACTCATTTACTCAGCTTGTTTCTGAAAGGTGGGATGTTTTTAGCAATTTCTTCTTAGATGCATGAATTGGCCTTTGCAGACTCCATATAGCCAATTTCTGTGATGCTCACTAGTTATATCAATGTAGCTATTGGGATCTGTCTCTTTGTTACAGTTTTTAGTTTGTATGGTTTGTATTTTGGATATAGATAGTGAGATCTAAGAATTCAGCACTAATGTTAAAAATGAAGGTGATGTTAAAAACATTGTTAATTAAATATGTACACATTTTTTCTAAAACATTCCTGTCACCATGCCATATAAAAACAACATCATCAATAAATGGTATCCGGCTAACAATTTTGTTCCATAGTTGTTTTTGTTCCATTTGGTAGTTTCTTCTCAAAATGCCATGAATAAATTGGCATATCATGGAGCAAACTTGGTGCCTATTGCCATACCAACTTTTTCTAAAAGTATTCTCCATTGTAATAAAATAATTGTTGTTTAAAATAAAAGTAATACCTGCTTTCAAAAATTCTGATTGGTCTTCTGTGTATTCAGATTTTTCTAAAAACCAACTGATCACCTCTGTATTTTTTAGTTTCAGATGTCTCTTTCAAATATGGTTTGTTTCTGACTACTACAGTATATTTTGCAGGTGGAAGTCGATGTATAAACAAAATTTCATAGGACTTACTGTATACAAAAGATGGCTTAGATGACATTCTGAGCTTGAGAATAGGGTTTTTGAGTAACAGGTACTAAATGACACTTTCCAATCTTAAAACAGTGTGCAATATGAGATAAGATCTGATAAAGAGCTTTATACCAACAGATCAAAACAAGTAAGCAACTTTGCTTAAGGAAAACACCCCAGGTTTTTACAGATGTCAGAGATGCAATGCCTATAAAACCACTATAATAAAGGACAAAAAACCTATCAAATTTATTTAAAATGCTACTAAGGAAGAATTCACAACAAAGGAGAAACTTACTTGTGATACAAAAGGAGTAAAATACCTCCTCACATATCCATGTGCTCTGCAATATGTAAGCCAAACTTTTTGGAAACTCAGCACAAGAATTGTTGAACATATGAGAAAAATATAGTATGAGAAATATAGAAAAAACAACTCACAGTCAATCACAACCATGATCCCAAATTTGTAACATTTCTAGCCATCAAAACAATCAGACCTTGGTGACGAGGGAATTATGTGGACATGATTAGCCACAAAGAATGCAGTTGGATTAAGAGCACTAATACCCAAAGGCTTAAGTATATATTTTTGAACTGGGAAGTGTCCTAAGATAATGATGTGTCTATGATATATTCTTTATTTTGCTATAACAATAAGAAACAGACTGGGATGAGTCCCTCTATTGGGATTTTATTACTATTATCTTTCTGGGAACATTTGCATATCAATTTATTGGATTTGATGGGGACCAATTATTCTAAAGTTTTAGTAACATCATTATCAAACAAAGGGTAACCCTTAATATAATATACAATATATGCATATTAATAAAAACCATCACAACCACATACCATATTTAACTACATGTGTAGCACTGAAGTATTATCTTGTTATTAACATATTAAGTGTGCTTACATTTTTTAATCAGTTGCACACCTCTTCTTGAACTGGTTCTAAAATCTGAGTTTGTCCCCAAACATTAGTTTGATTGGTGGTGTTGTGCAATTCTCCACCATGTCCAACACCAGTTCCTCAAATTCAGCATAGATGAAGCAGACTGCACTTCTTCAGAGGAAGACTGCTGGGACAGGGCAATCATGGGTATTTTGGACATGGTATAGTTTAAAAATTACAAATAATAATAATGACAGGCATGAGCTGAATAGGCTTGAGAATAAATAAGAGTCCTTGGTTTTTTGCTAATTAGCTGGCTCGACAGCCTTGTTTTTTGGTCAGGTGATAGATTGTCTGATCAATGAGTGTATTGCAGGAGTTTTTAAAGTTGATGTATAAAAGTGATGGATTTGATTGTGTACAGCTTATTTTCATTTCTGGATTTCCAGTGGATGAGTATCATGCCCTGTTGAACTTATTTTACTTGCATCATTCTCAACTCTCTTTTTTTTCCACCTTTAATTGATAAGCCTCATCTTAGGAGGTCCATCCCCCCAGCCACCTAGCTGAATTCTCTTTGGCGCTTAAGGCATGGCTGCCTGTGCATCTGAGCGCTGGCACTCCCCCCCTCCCTGTCCACTCCTGTCTCTTCCTCTCCCCCTGTTCAGGGCTTGGTGTCTCTGCCTAGCCCTGTGGCCTCCCTTGCTTCCACTGCTCCATCATGTGTGGCAATGTCCATGGCTGGGGCTAGACACTCTGCATTGGTCACTGCCATTGCTACATTTAGCCCTGCACCTCTCATGCTCCATGATGCTGCTATATGGTCCCCTGGCTCTGCAAGAGTGGCAGGCTCAGTGGCCATTTGCAATTTTAGTGGCCATTTTGGATACCACTTCTTCAGTGAGATCCATCCCCAGTGTACAGGCCTCTAATGTTTTTTCATATTCCCATGCAGCTGGGACACTGCTGATTCCTTCCACACTGGTCCCTGGTAGTGGATTTGTCCCTTTTTCTTCACACTCTGTACCTTTGCTGCCTGCTTCACTGCCTCACAGTGATTTTTTCAATGCTCACCAGGTATCCTCTGTTTCTTTACTCCCCTGGCCTCAGGCATCTTTGACTTTTGGTGCCACTTCCCATTTTTCCCTTTGTTTCTGCTGCTCCCCCTTCCTCAGTTTATCTTTCCTTTTCTCCCCCTTCCCTGTCTCCTTATGATTTCCCTTTATGGCCACCTGCACCTTATTCTATCTCTCTTCCCCCTGGCAGTTTTGTCCCTCCCTCTCTCTCTTTCAAGCAGCGACCTACCACGTCTCTTTTGGTGGCCCCTGCACCACCAGTTCCTGTCCTTCCTGTGCACCCTCCTCTCCCTTCTTTGGGTTCCAGTCTGTCTGCCTCTGCACCATTCCTACATCTTCTTTTCCCAACTCCCATGCCCCCTCCTCCCCAATTCTTCCCTGGTTTCTGTTATGGCATCTCATATTTCTACTCCACTTTCAGATTTGTCATCTGCTCTGGTTCATCAGGATCCCATTGTGGCTAATGCAGCTGCTGTTCCTGTGCATGTAGAGGTGACCACTGATGTCAGTCCAGCGGACCCTCAACATGAAGCTGCCAGAAAAGTGGTGCCCTGACTGTCTGGTAGTGGTGAATATGATTTGTCTGATTCTTCCTCCTTGTCTGATTCTTGTTCTACCTCTCATTCCTCTGGTTCCTCTGGGCACCCACATAAAATTGCAAAGTTGGTTGTGCAGGGATTGGCTGAAAAGTCTGGGTCGAGGGGTAAGAAAAGTGATGCTTCCAGGCCTATAGAGGATACCCTATAGCCAATTCCTGAGAGTGAAAAGAAACTGTTTGGAGAAACAGGTATGTGACTCCCAAATAACTGAGATCACTGGATGGTTTTTAGATCAAGGTTACAGTGAGAAAACTTTATAAATAGAGCTCAAGAAGAGATGGACCATATAGATTAAGGGGATCATATAAAAACTATAATTAAAAAAATGGAGAGAAAAATAACCATTTTGAATGGTCCTTTATTAGCAACTTTAATTCACAATTGAAATAAATTGAAGCTGTATTTAAGAAGCACTGGAAAATTCTAAGACAGGACCCAGTAATAGGAGATAAATTACATAGTAACCTGTCATTTATTTATAAGAAAGCCCCATCAATGAAAGACAAATTAGTAAGGAGCACTATAGAAACAAATAAAAGAGCCAGTATTAGCAGTAAAGGGTTTCATCGATGTGGCATGTGCTTGATATGCAAAACTGTTAAAGGTCCTTTGAAGATGAAATATTTTTTATCCAATGGTATAAATTATTCTATAAATGATTTCATCACTTGTAATTCCAAAAACTTTATTTAATCCAATGTTCCTGTGGGCTAACATATGTTGGCAAAACCAGCATAAATCTGAAAGTAAGGCTGGTGGAACATGTGTACAACATAAGAAAGAAATTGGAGACACATACGATCACCTCCCATTTTAAATAGGTATACGGGTCTAATCCTTGTCATCTTAAAACTTTTTGTGGGATTCAAGCAATTGTTCCAACTTAGAGGTCTAATGATGTTGAAATAAGATTATCAAAATCGGAGATGTATTGGATCCATAGGCTTAATACATTAGTGCCTAATGGATGAAATGGCAATTTTGAGTTAACATGGTTTTTATGAATTCTAAATATTTTTAAATATATTGAATAGGTTTTATGTCAAGCTATGTTTAATACCTATTTTTATACCTATTTTTATTTTGATTGACTTTCATTTTAATGTATTTTTTTACATTGATTGCCTGTTATTCTAATGTATTTCTATTCTGTCTACTTATATGTTTGGACTTATGGGCACTGCACTTTAAAAACATGGATTTTGGGGACTTCATGTGATCATTTCCACCAGAATGGAGACTGAAAGAGGGCAATTCTGTAGAACAGAGAGCCGTGGTGAATGTTTCTGGCTCTTGGAACGCATAATGAGAACAGCAATGACCACTTCCGGTCTTTGGAACACAAGCAGTGACCACTTTCATCTATTTGGAATGCAAGGTAGCCAGAAAGTGTCAACAGGAAGTGGTTTGATGTAACTTATTGCACCCATAATCATTGGAATTGGCACAAATTGATAACGATGTTGTGGGAGGGAATTGTATTAGTTATGGGTATTTAAAGCCTGCAGAACCACTATTCACCTTGCTTCTGATGAAGGGCAGAGACATCCAAAATGCGTTAAGCTGGTGAAACATTGGACATTGTGATCGAGTTAATCATGAATCAAGTGAGGTACTGTTTGGTGTCCAGGACCACAGTTCCCCACTAATCTATGTCCAGAAAAACATCACTGGTACCCCTATCCCATTGTATTGACTCATTTTGGCAATGCTATATGCATATGTGTTTAATTGAGAATGTGAGTGTATCTTATAAATACATTTTTATATTTTTAAGACATCACTGCACTATCTTTCGCAAATTTCTTTCTTTTGAGATCACTGATCATGACAAGGGAATTAAACTGGAAGAAGCAAAAGAAAACTTCAATTGGAGGTTCTCCTCTGTGGACTATAATTTAAGAAGTTCATCCTACATATGGACTTTATTGATTAGAGTAAGAGACTTTTGTATGTAACTATATGTATGATTGCGCTAAGGTGGTAACTCTATTGGTGTATTATTAGTGTTTCATAGGAATCTTTTTAGTTTCCACTAGCTGCAGTCATTTGCACACACCTGGAACAATTTTTGTATATTAATGAATTATGTTCCTTACTAGTTCTAGAGTGCAGCAACAATGTGTTCCTTTAGGGAAAGTAGAAAGGATTTATTGGTTGACTTTTTTGGTCAAAATAATGAAAAAGACAATGAGAATGTCCGTGACGAGGATCTTTCAGTTGTCCTTCATAAACTAGAAAATGCTGTTTTGATGGAAAACTGGATGTGGTGGGAGGTGGTAACACGGGAGTGCTACCAGGCAGACCACCTTATACCTAAAGGTCTCAAAATTATTAAACCACCATCCTTCATAACATCAAATGAAAGTTTTAAAACTGACTGGGAAATGATCTTAAACAATTATTCATTTCAGTCAATAGATTTAATCCTAAAAGAAAGGAGGAGGGGTCTAGAAGTATTAAATGTAGAAATAAATTCCTTGCAAAAAATGAAAGAGCCCTTTAGAGATTTTGAGAATTTCAAAGAAGCTGAGATTGAAATAATTATGGAGATTAAATAAGGAAACCCGTGAGTTTAAGGAGAAAAGGCAGAATAAATATTATAGAGATTTAAAGGAAAATCATATTAAATCATCAACCAATAAGCAGGTTGATGATGTAGTAGGAAGACAGATTACCCCGAGAAAAACTAATCAAGAAAGAAAGGAGAGGAAAATCTTTAAAACTCAAAAGGTTCCATAGAGATTCTAAAAGGAGAATAATTGGGAATACCCAAAGTGGAGAAATGGATATAGGAATAGAGGCCCACAATATCAGAGTAATAGAAATTCAGGATATTGGAGGAATAGGCATATTCCTGAATATAGAGAAAGTCTAGTAAGACTAAAAAACAGATATCAGGCTTTGGAAGAAAGGCAAGAATCCTCATTACCTTTTATAGACTGGGATCGAGGAAAGAAATGGAGAAATTAAAACCTTCTAATAAAATAAATGGAAAGGCTAGGAGAGGCAAAAGAGGGGGAAAGAATAAGAAATTTAATAAAAATGGAAAGAATGAATATAAAGGATCTGTCAGTAGGGAAGAAGCAAAAATCTTTAATTTGAGTAAGAGGATTCTGAATGGGGAAGAAGAAAGTGTTCTTAAAAAAGGACTAAAGTTTGCCCCAACTAGTCAGATCAATCCGTTTGATCTTTTTATTGAAGTGCAAAGATTTACACAGAAATTAACTTTTAAAAAATTATTTCTGAACAAGGATGGTGGGGACGCACTGGAAGAGGGGCTAGAGGTCCCTTTGGATCTTCATTTAAACCTAAATCTTCCTTTTACTCTGCCAAAGAAAAGGGAAGCTTTATAAATTGCTTCATTAAAATGGTAATTGCCAATACAGAGAGTAGTAAATAAAAAGAAGACCAACAGGAAGTGTAATCTGACTTAAAAGGAATTTATTGGCCTCCAATCGATGAAGAAAGACAGTGAACTTATTATAAAACCTGCTGATAAGGCAGTCATCCTTATGAATAAAGAGGGTTATGTGGCAGAGATTAATAGCCAAATTGAATAAAGGAAATACTTATAAAAGATTAAGGAGTGATCCAACAGTAAGGATCACTAAATAATTATTATCAATGACTGGAGAAGCACTGGAAAAAGGTGAATTAAGTAAGTCAGAATATGATTTTATTAATTTGAAATACCCCTCAGTTCCTACAATTTCCATTCTTCCAAAAAGCCATAAGGATCCCATGCACCCACATGGGAGACCAATCATCTTAGGCACAAACAGCATTGCTTCAAACCTTTTGGCAGTAGTAGACTCCTACCTCCAACCATTAGTGAGGAGCACAAAAGCCTCAGAGATATGAGTGATGTATTTAAAAAAATAAATGAGATTAATTGAGAGGAACACTACATTATGACATGCGCCAATGTATCTACTTTGTATACTATCATAGAAATTGATAAAGGATTGAATGCTGTATCATATTTTTTAGATGCATCAGATCTTAGTATGGAAGTGAAAGATTTTATTTTAAAGAGTTTTAAATTAATTTTAATTAATAATTATTTTTATTTCAATGGGTCATTTTATCTTCATCATGTTGGAACAGCCATGGGCATCAGGTTTGCCCCCAGCTATGCAAACCTTTTTATGGCTTATTGGGAGGACAAGAAGATTTGAGTAGGCCTGGTGTCCATTTTATTGATGATATTTTATTTATATGAAATGGCACTAAGGATGACCTCTCTATATTTTGCAAACCCCTTTTAATATCCATTTGACCTTTTCAATTAGTAACACAGAGATTATATTTTTAGATTTAGTTCTCTATGTCAAAGATGGGCCTTACAAACAAAAACCCACAGGAAAAAAACTGACTCAATCAGTTACATCACCCGAGATAGCCAACATCCCAGGAATTGGCTTGAGGGTATCCCCTATAGCCAAATCCTCAGAGTGAAAAGAAACTGTTCAGAGAAATAAGAGATGACTGGATGGTTTTTAGATAAAGGTTACAGTAAGAAAACATTATAAATAGAGCTAAAAAAAAAGATGGACCATATAGATCAAGGGGATCTTATAAAAACTATAATAAAAAAAGATGGAGAGAAAAATAACCATTTTCAATGGTTCTTTATTAGCAACTTTAATTCACAATTGAAAGAAACTGAAGCTGTATTTAAGAAGCATTGGAAAATTCTAAGACAGGACCCAGTAATAAGAGATAAAATACATATTAACCTGTCATTTATTTAAAAGAAAGCTCCATCAATGAAAGACAAATTAGTAAGGAGCACTATAGAAACAAATAAAAGAGACAGTATGAGAAGTATAGGGTTTCATCGATGTGGCATGTGCTTGATATGCAAAACTGTTAAAGGTTCTTTGAAGATGAAAGATTTTTTTCCAATGGTATAAGTTACTCTTTAAATGATTTCATCACTTGTAAATGCAAAATCTTTATTTATTTAATCCAATGTTCCTGTGGGCTGACATATGTTGCCAAACCAGCAGAAATCTGAAAGTAAGGCTGGCGCAACATGTGTACAACATAAGAAAGGGATTGGAGACACATATGGTCTCCTCCAATTTTAAATAGGTACACGGGTCTAATCCTTGTCATCTTAAAACTTTTTTGTGGGATTCAAGCAATTGTTCCAACTTGGAGGTCTAATGATGTTGAAATAAGATTATCAAAATCAGAGATGCGTTGGATCCATAGGCTTAATATCTTAGTGCCTAATGGATTAAATGGTGAATTTGCATTGAAATGGTTTTTATGAATTCTAAATATTTAAAAATATATTGAATAGGTTTTATATCAAGCTATGTTTTATACCTATTTTTATACCTATTTTTTATCTTGATTGCCTCTCATTTTAATGTATTTTTTTAAATTGATTGCCTGTTATTCTAATGTATTTCTATTCTGTCTACTTATATGTATGGACTTTTGGGCACTGCACTTTAAAAACATGGATTCTGGGGACTTTATGTGATCATCACTTCCGGCACCTGTGATCATTTGAATTGGTGGGAATTGATGACAATGTTGTGGGAGGGAATTGTATTAGTTAGGGGTATTTAAAGCATGCACTATTCACCATGCTTCTGATGAAGGGCGGAGACATCCAAAAAGCATTAAGCTGGTGAAACATTGGACATTGTGTTGTGCGGTCTACTGTGCCAATTTTGAGAAAATCAGTTCTTTTTTACACTGGTGCATTTCCACAGCCAGTGTTGGGCATTATTTGGACAATTTTCTCTTTATGGGCCCAGAAGGGAGTGATTTCTGTGCAGACCGCATTTTTTCTGCAACAGCTTTGTTTTGGGGGTTCCTGTTGTGCATAATAAGATTGAAAGGCCCTCTTCCTGCTTGTCTTATTTAGGCATTGAGATCGACACAGTGGCAGGTTGCTGTCATTTGCCGCGAGAGAAGGTACTTAAGTTGCTGAATCAAATCGCAGTTTGTTTGTAGGCAAATATCGTTAAGCTGTGCATGGTTTAGTTCTTGCTAGGTGTGTTTAATTTTGCTTGCCATATTATTTCTTTGAGGCAGGTGTTTTGTATGATGTTGGAGAGGGCTACAGACGGGGCGAGCCAGCCATGGTCACTCAAAAGCTTTTATGGCCTTTCCCCAGTGGGAATTTACTTATTAAGTAAGTTGAAGGGGTTTCCAGACCATTCCAGGTCGTTTCTTCTCTCCAAAGCCCTTAAAGGCTGGGCAAAGGAGTTTGCCACTAGGGCTGACTCCCGCAGGCCATTGATTTGCAGCTTCTTGGCAGGTTGCTTGGGATCATGGACACGGTGGCTTCTGATGCTTTGGAAGCTTATCTGTTCTGCTTAGTTTTTGCAGTTGCATTTTTGGGGCATTCAGAGTCATTGAGATTGTGGCATCTAGCAAGGCTTTGTTTTCTACGGGTTTATTGTTAGAGGACATTGTGTTCCAGGAGTCATCCATCTGTGCAGGCTTTGCTTTTCTAAGACCGATCATTTAGGACAAGGCAGATTGGTTACCCTGCCAAAGCAGTGTGACCCCTCTGTTTGCCCAGTGTGTCTTGCAGCCATATATATGGGTTGTTGTCCATCATAAGGGGCTCAGTGGTTGATGCATGCCAATTTGTCCCCTCTTTCTAAGTTTCAGTTTGCTGCTGTTCTTAACTGGAGTTTAACTGATTTGGGGTTAGATAGTGCTTGTTACGGGACCCATTCCTTTCGGATTAAGGCCACAACTAGTGCAAATGCATCAGGGCTGTCTATGAGTGACATTCAGTGGATTGATATGTGGAAGTTATCCGCTTACAAATCTTACATGCACAGTGATAAGTTATAGTAGTGCTCCCTGTGTTTACCCACCAGCTATCAAATGTCTAACATTTGATAAGTGGGGGTATGATGGTATTTTTAATATTTCCTCCCAGGGACCTTGATCTGGCACACTTTGTGTTCACGGGAAGGATTTTAGTTTTTCTTCTTCTTCATTCGGGTTACATTTTTCCCCTTTGGCATCCCTGCTAGTTAGTTGCTATGTATTTCAAGTTTATTTTGTTGTGGCTTGGTTTTGGTGTGGTGGCTCAGAGTTTTTCTTACCTTACAGTGGAATATTCTGAAGATGAACAGGTTTGGCTAGTTGGCCATAACTACTTGTTTTTGATCTGAAAAACATGGTTTGGCAAGGCGTACCAGTTTGTTGCCTGGTGGTCGGCATGTTTGGTGGATTGGTGTGCGTGGGTTTCAATGTGCATCTGCGAAAGATTTGTTGCTTGAGTCGGCGGTTCACTGGAGAGTGCCTGACTGGTTGGACCGGCATGTTGGTGGGAATGATGAAGGGTTTGGAACTGATTGTTAGAATGTGGGTGCTTTTGGATGAGGTGCCGAATGTGTGCATTGTCTGGTCATATATAGTTGCTCGTCTGGTGTGGCATGGTGCATGAGATCATAAGGCCTTGGACAAGGCAAGGAAAAAGGTTAATAGGGTTTTAAATAAGAATGTTTTTGTTTTTTGGAGGCTTGGCAATTAGGCATAGCTTTTGGGGCTCTGACATGGCCAGATTATTTTGTCCTGATGGCGTGCATCTTTATGCACTGGGTTTAGTTTTGTTTCTTAAGGAACTGCTGTCTTTTCTGGATTAGTTAGTTTTTTATTTTGGTGGTGGGCCAGTCTTCTTTTGAGGCTTGCTTTGGTGGGAGAACATTGTATCTCAGTCGCTTTATTGTGGAGCAAGAGAGTGTTGTGAGGGTGCTGGCCCTTAATGTATATGGCAAGTTTTTCCTTCTGTGTGCGGGGGGACCTGGACACTTTTATATGGAAGTGTTAAGACTAGGCCCAGGAGGGAGATGAGTCCTTGGCAGTGTAAGTGCATCTTTAGGGGGGATGTTTCAGTCATCCCCCTGAGTATGTCTCAATCTAGAAAGCTGGAATTGAGTATACAGCATCTCCTGGCCACTTCGGTTAGATGAATTAATTTAATTGATAAATAAAAGCTGTGACACAGTATACACACACTAATACATATATACAAATTAACACATACATACACATATATACATACTAAAAAATCCACAGTATGCACACAAAAACACATACACATACAGTATATACACATAAACATGTACATACACATATATACAAATAAACCAGTACACATAAACTTACATTTTTATGCAGCAGCTGCAGGTTGGTAATGGGGCGGGTACCTCACATCATTAGGCCAAACCCCCTTGTGCCATAATGCTGTGATTTGTGGGTAATATGGGGGAGGGGATTTTCACTTTGGCTCCACCCCCACTTTGCCCACTGTATTGGGGGATTTGTGTATCAGGGGGGTTTCTAAGTACTCAGAAACCCTTCTGCTTACACTAGTTGTGGTGGGCACTCTGCATGTGGGGCCCTCGTGATAACCACCCTTGTTGGCCCCGTTAATCCGACACTGTTCATTCAGTTGCAAGCATGTGAGAAACAATATTCAAGTGAGCTGCTGCTAAATGAAACCATGAATAGGTGCCTAGGCACTGAGGTACTGGTCACTAATAATGCAGTGGAAAACAGGGCCTGAATAACTGATAAACATTATATATGCCAGAAGTTAGCCACAGAGTGCCATGTTACCAAATTGCACAGCAGAGTTAGAGACTTAAGTAAGAAGCAGCTGAAAAGTTGTAATGTTGTTATTATCATCTATGGGCTTCAAGAGAACAATCTCTTCATGTGATGCCCAAGTCCCCTCATGAAGTAGGTACACAAAACAGCTGTTAGGACTTGCTGGGTTCCTGAGCATGGCTCCCCAGTTTTTTCCTTATTGGATGTTACTCGCACTGGATGCTATGTGCTCATTATTATGTTCATGTGACCTGTTAAGATTAAAATGGCATGTTTTACCCTGACTGGTCTTGATTATTAAATATAAGGCTATTTCTTCAAATGGTGTACTGGTCTGGTCCCTGCTAAATTTGAACTTGTGTATATATACAGTGGGTAAAATAAGTATTGAACACATCAACATTTTTATCAGTAAATATATTTGTAATGGCGCTATTGTAACAACCCATGCAATCCACACATGCAAAGAAATCAAACCATAGATGTCCAAAAATTAAGTTATGTGTAATAATGTGAAAAGACACAGGCAAAAAGTATTGAACACAAAAAAGTGGGGTGCAAAATGGCATGTAAAGCCAAGACACCAGCTGAAATCTATCAGTAATTAAAAAGCAATCCTGCCTCTTGTCAGTGCAAATTAATATAAACTTGTTCAATATCAACTGATGGCCTAAAAAATGTGTCTCTTTATCAAGGTGTTACACAAGAAACATCTGATGTGTACCATTTTGACCAAGTCAGGGTAAAAAAAGAGACCTTGAATGTGGGAAGAAATCAGGTAGAAGAGCAAACAAAGCAAGCAAAACAGCAAAATACCAGGATAAATAAGAGGGGACGGTTGGGAGGAAGGAAGGAAGAAAAGAAGGGGAGGAGAAAGAAATGTGAGAAGGGAATAGGATATTAAGAAAAGAAGTAGAAGCCCCAGAGGGAGAAATAGATGGAGAATACAGGTGCTGATAAACTGAATTTTGTATTTTGGAAAATGTAATATCGGATGATGTAACGTGTTGTATGTATATGTTGTTGCAAAATAAAATATATAAAAAAGAAAAAAAAAGAAACATCTCATGATGGCTAATAGCAAAGATCTCTCTCAAGACCTTCAAAAAAACATACAGATGGCATTGGTTACAGAAGGATTTCTAAACTTCTAAATGTTCCAGTGAGCACTGTTGGGGCCATAATCTGGAAGTGGAATGAACATTATTTCACCATAAACCGGCCATGACTAGGTGCTCCTTGCAAGATTTCTGACAGAGGAATTAAAAGAATTATCAGAAAAGTTGTCTAAGAGCCAAGTACCACTTGTGGAGAGCTTCAAAAAGACCTGGAATTAGCAGGTACAATTGTTTAAAAAAAAAAAAAGTAATGCACTCAAATGCCATAGCCTGTGTGTACGCTCACAACGCAAGACTCCATTGCTGAAGAAAAACCATGTTGAAACACATTTAAAGTTTGCTGCACAACATTTGGACAAGCCTGTGAAATACTGGGAGAATATATTCTGGTCAGATGAGACCAAAATGTAACTCTTTGGATGCTATAATACACATCATGTTTGTACGAGAAATGGTACTGCACTTCACCCCAAAAACACCGTACCAACAGTGAAGTTTGGAGGTGGGAACATCATGGTGTGGAGCTGTTTTTCAGCATACGGTACTGGCATACTTCATGTGATTGAAGGAAGGATGAATGGAAAAATGTACCAAGACATTCTTGATAAAAATTAGCTGCCATCTACCAGGATGCTGAAGATGAAATGAGGGTGGAGATTTCAGCAAAACAATGATCACAAACACATAGCCAAGGACACTCTAAATTAGTTTCAGAGAAAGAAAATAAAGCTGCTAGAATGGCCGAGCCAATCACCTGACTTGAATCCAATTAAAAATCTTTGAAAATAACTAAAGATCAGAGTTCATAGAAGAGGCCAACGAAACCTTAAAGATTTGAAGACTGTTTGTGTGGAAGAATGGACCAAGATCACACCTGAGCAATGTATGCGACTAGTTTCACCTTACAGGAGGAATCTTGAAGCTGTCATTACCAACAAAGGCTTTTGTACGAAGTATTAAATACATTTCAGTAAGCATGTTCAATACTTTTTCCCTGTCTCATTTCACACTATTACATATAACTTAATTTATGGACATCTATGGTTTGATTTCTTTGCCTTTGTGGATTGCATGGGTTGTTGCTGACATTTGGTGAAAATTTCATTACAATAGCCGCATTACAAATATATTTACTGAGAAAAATATTGATGTGCTCAATACTTATTTTACCCGCTGTGTGTATATATATATATATATATATATATATATATGTAAAGATAAAAAGTGGAGAAGAGAGCGCCTCCTAATGCAGTATTTTCAAAATAATTTATATCCACCACCAGGTGCAATCACCTCTATATAGATGGAGGTGTACCTTCATAAGTGGAAACACCACTTATAATCCAGCACAATTGAATAATCCACAATTTCAAGATCCTATGTATGCCCCGGTCTCACAAATCCATCATGATAAGGGGTAAAAGAAAAAGGAGAGAACCATAGTGTAATTCTATACACAAAATATATTAATCCAAAAAGTAAGACACATAACAAATTGCCCATACATCAAATAAGAAATAAAAGGCTTATCTGTCCATCAGCAGTATCACAATGTTGTCATCAAGAGATATCACCTGTCAGAATGCCTGTACCTCAACGTGTTTCGTCCATTAGCATTAACCAGAACTTCATCAGGAGGATATTAAATGATCATAATGCCCCGTTTATATACACAGACAATATCCTTAATTATTGGGCATGTGTACCACCCAAACTGCTGTCTCTGCGGCTTGCCTTCCACACTTCCGGAAGTTAGGTAGTCTATTATGCTGAATGTATACATTCCCTCTAATCACTACTTTTATACATCAACGAGGTTAAAAGGACTGTATCTCATTAGTCCTGTTATTAAGAGATAGTAATACATAAAACTATTAAAAGTGGCCCAATAAAAAATGACAATATATAGTATACACCACATCAGGAATAACAATGAATACAATAAATATCACAAAATTTCATAGGACATATCATGAATGTCATATTTCACATATGTTCAAAACCATCAATAATTATGTTAAAAAATGGGGAGCAATATCATACTGAACATTTATTCCATAAGGAATTTATAAATAAATCATAACCTCTAGTTTTGAATTTAAAAACAACAATCCAAAATAATACACAAAATTTTAGTAAAAAATAGACCGTTAGGGATACCAATAAATGGGTAAAAACTACATCGGCGATACCAATAAATACTAATCATAAACAATGTAGAAAAAAAATATAAAAATATATAAAAAAATATATATAAACTTCCTATAGTTGACACATATTAAAAGAGCCATATATGAATAAATTAAGTTAAAAAAGGAGCAATCTCATAATTATCATTCATTCCATGGGGAACTAGGGTGTTGAGTGTATAAATCCAGAACATTTCCCTCTTTGATAATTTGTTCTCCAGATCACCTCCCCATTCACCCATTGTTACATGCTCAGTTGCTTTAAATTTAAAACCTTCTACATCAGAATTATGAATTAGTATAAATGTCTAGGAACACTGTGATTATCCTGTTTATTTTTAATGCTCCGTACATGTTCCTGTAATCTCATTTTAAAAGGCCTTTTAGTTTTGCCAACATACTTCAACTTACAGGGGCATTCCAATACATAAATGACCCATGTCGTTGTGCAGTTCATAAATTCTTTGATTGGAAAGTTTTTAGAGTGATTAAAATTTGAAAATTGCTTTCAAGTGGGATGTGCAAATCTACAAATATTGCAGTGGCCACACTTGTGAAAGCCTACACATTGACTCTCCAACATATTTGGTGGCGGCTTCACTTTCAACTGACTGGGTGCTAATATACTCTTCAGATTTCTTGCTTTTTTAGAAACCACCTTTGGTTTGTCTGGTAAAATATTAGCTAATACCCCATCTGTTTTAAGAATCCCCCAATGTTTCGTTAAAATTCTACGTATTCTATTCTCATCTTTATTATAAGGAGTAATAAATAGGATTTCATTATCTTTTTTACATGTTTTTCCTTTATATTTCAAAAGATCAGACCTATTCGTACTTCTAGTTCTATTGATGGATTCCTTCAGGAGTTCCTCAGGATACCCCCTACTTTTGAACCTCTCAGCATACTCCATAAGTTGTTCCTCACAGTGATCTTGTGTGCTGCAATTCCGTTTCACTCTACAGAACTGTGAGAATAGTATATTTGTTTTTTATTTCTTAGTGTGACCATTATTAAAATGTACATACGAATTGGTATCAACTGATTTCACAAAACTTTTGGTCTTTATTCTAGTTTCAGTATTCATCAATATTAAATCCAAATATTCTATTTGGTGATCTTCAAATTTATAGGTGAATGATAAATTATAGGTATTAGTCCCAATAAAACTCATGAACTCCTCAAATTTATTCCTACTCCCTTTCCATACAATTAAAATGTCATCTATATAACACTGATATTAAATAATGTTATTATTAAAATTGGTGTCTTCATAATAAAAGTGTTCTCCCAACTTCCCATGTGTAAATTAGCAAAACTGGGTGCAAAAACAGTCCCGATCATGGTACCACAAATCTGCAAGTAAAATGCATTAAAAAATGTAAAATAATTATGCTTCAATATAAAATCTATTAAAATGCATATAAAATCCTTATGTGGTCTGCTCAACTCTAAGTCCATGGATAAAAACTCTTTGCATGATTCAATCCCTTTTGTATGGTCAATAGATGTATATAAGGATTGGACATCAATAGTCACCCAGTGATAATCCTCACACCACTCAAAATGCTCAACTATTTGCAATATATTGGTGGTATCCTTAGTGTATGATTTTAATTTGTACACATATTTCCTTAGGAAAACTTCTACATATTCAGATGCATGTGCTGTTAGGGAGTCGATTCCTGCCACTATGGGTCTCCCTGGAGGATTTTTCAAGCTTATGTGTATTTTAGGGAGAAAATAAAATATAGGTATGACAGGTGTATTTCTTATTAGATATTGGAATTCATCTTTAGTGATGATTTCCCTCCTCAAAGCATTGATTAAAATTACTCTCAATTCCTCTACATAACCCAATGTAGGATCCTTATCCAACTTCACATAGGATGATGCATCATTCAAGAACCTCAGACCCTCAAGCTCATAATCTATTCTGTTCATAACAACCAATCCCCCACCTTTATCTGCCTGTTTCAAGACAATTTCCTTATTGTCTCTTAGTTTCTTTAGAGCATTCTTTTCAAAATTAGTCAAATTCCCTTTTATCTTTAATCCTTGTTGGATATTTGATTCAATACATAAATATTTTTTTACCAGTTGGTAGAACGTCTCAATTTGATTACTCTTTGACTCTAATGGATATTACTTCGATGGTAATTTAAGGCCTGATTTAGAGCCCTTATTAATATCGTTCATTATTGGTTCTTTTTTAGAGAAATGTCTTTTCAGCATTAATTTCCTAATGAATTTGTTTAAATCAATGAACAATTGAAACTCATTACACTGTGTGGTAGGAGAGAAGGAGAGGCCCTTATTGAGTAATGAAATTTCAGCTTCAGTAAGCTCATGTGATGAGAGATTAAATATCCCTTTACTTCTAAGGCCTATTTCTCCTATTCATTTTGTAGATTTCTTCTTCTTTTGTATTCTGTTAACGCCCCCCTCCTTCCCCATCATCTGCATACCTTATTTTTAGAGGTGATGACCGCTTTACTTCCTCTTGACACCCCATGCCTCCCAAGGCTCTTACATCTGAGGCCATTGGGGATAAAAAATCAACCTTGGATTCTGATCCACTAAGAGCAGAATATTTATTCTTGTGCTCAAATTTCATTCTTCGAGGTGTTAAATTTGGCATGGGGTGTCAAGAGGAAGTAAAGCGGTCATCACCTCTAAAAAGAAGGTATGCAGATGACGGGGAAGGAAGGGGGGCATTAACACTGTGATTATCCTGTTTATTTTTAATGCTCCGTACATGTTCCTGTATTCTCATTTTAAAAAGCCTTTTAGTTTTGCCCACATACTTCAACTTACAGGGGCATTCCAATACATAAATGACCCATGTCGTTGTGCAGTTCATAAATTCTTTGATTGGAAAGTTTTTAGAGTCATTAAAATTTGAAAATTGCTTTGAAGTGGGATTAAAGATAAAAGGGAATTTGACTAATTTTGAAAATAATGCTATAAAGAAACTAAGAGATAATAAGGAAATTGTCTTGAAACAGGCAGATAAAGGTGGGGGTTTGGTTGTTATGAACAGAATAGATTATGAGATTGAGAGACTGAGGCTCTTGAATGATGCATCATCCTATGTGAAGTTCTGTAGAGTGAAACGGAATTGCAGCACACAAGATCACTGTGAGGAACAACTTATGGAGTATGCTGAGAGGTTCAAAAGTAGGGGTACCCTGAGGAACTCCTGAAGGAATCCATCAATAGAACTAGAAGTACGAATTGGTCTGATCTTTTGAAATATAAAGAAAAAACATGTAAAAAAGATAATGAAATCCTATTTATTACTCCTTATAATAAAGATGAGAATAGAATACGTAAAATTTTAACGAAACATTGGGGGATTCTTAAAACAGATGGGGTATTAGCTAATATTTTACCAGACAAACCAAAGGTGGTTTTTAAAAAAGCAAGAAATCTGAAGAGTATATTAGCACCCAGTCAGTTGAAAGTGAAAGTGAAGCCGCCACCAAATATGTTGGAGAGTCAATGTGTAGGCTTTCACAAGTGTGGCCACTGCAATATTTGCAGATTTACACATCCCACTTCAAAGCAATTTTAAAATTTTAATGACTCTAAAAACTTTCCAATCAAAGAATTTATGAACTGCACAACGACATGGGTCATTTATGTATTGGAATGCCCCTGTAAGTTGAAGTATGTGGGCAAAACTAAAAGGCCTTTTAAAATGAGATTACAGGAACATGTACGGAGCATTAAAAATAAACAGGATAATCACAGTGTTCCTAGACATTTATATTAATTCATAATTCTGATGTAGAAGGTTTTAAATTTAAAGCAACTGAGCATGTAACAATGGGTGAATGGGGAGGTGATCTGGAGAACAAATTATCAGAGAGGGAAATGATCTGGATTTAAACACTCAACACCCTAGTTCCCCATGGATTGAATGATAATTATGTGATTGCTCCTTTTTTAACTTAATTTATTCATATATGGCTCTTTTAATATGTGTCAACTATAGGAAGTTTATATATATTTTTTTATATATTTTTATATTTTTTTTCTACATTGTTTATGATTAGTATTTATTGGTGTCTCCGATGTAGTTTTTACCCATTTATTGGTATCCCTAAGGGTCTATTTTTTACTAAAATTTTGTGTATTATTTTGGATTGTTGTTTTTAAATTCAAAACTAGAGGTTATGATTTATTTATAAATTCCTTATGGAATAAATGTTCAGTATGATATTGCTCCCCATTTTTTAACATAATTATTGATGGTTTTGAACATATGTGAAATATGACATTCATGATATGTCCTATGAAATTTTGTGATATTTATTGTATTCATTGTTATTCCTGATGTGGTGTATACTATATATTTTCATTTTTTATTGGGCCACTTTTAATAGTTTTATGTATTATTATCTCTTAATAACAGGACTATGAGATAAAGTCCTTTTAACCTCGTTGATGTATAAAAGTAGTGATTCGAGCAAAGGTATACATTCAGCATAATAGACTACCAGACAATTGTATTATCAGTACTCCTTGAGGTCTGATATCTATGGCAATATGGCCGCTGAGAAACACTAGTAGAAAAACTACAGCAAAATGGCTAGAGATCTCTTCCGGAGGTTGATGCGGCACCAGGGTTTGACGGCGCTGTGACCGTATTTAATACCCGGGTTCCTGGGTCACTTCAGGGAGGGGAGCGCTCATTTAGGGGCTTCTAGAAATAGCCGGAGTATGTTATTCCGCAATGATTACAATATGACTTCTGTTTTTTTTAACGCATTTCCGGCTAACTTCCGGAAGTGTGGAACGCAAGCCGCAGAGACGGCAGTTTGGGCAGTACACACGCCCATTAATTAAGGATATGTATCTGTGTATATAAACGAGGCATTATGATCATTTAATATCCTCCTGATGAAGTCCTGGTTAATGCTAATGGACGAAACACGTTGAGGTACAGGCATTCTGACAGGTGATATCGCTTGATGACAACATTGTGATACTGCTGATGGACAGATAAGCCTTTTATTTCTTATTTGATGTACGGGCAATTTGTTATGTGTCTTACTTTTTGGATTAAAATATTTTGTGTATAGAATTACACTATGGTTCTCTCCTTTTTCTTCTACCCCTTACATTGATGGATTTGTGAGACCGGGGCATACATAGGATCCTGAAATTGTGGATTATTCAATTGTGCTGGATTATAAGTGGTGTTTCAACTTATGAAGGTACACCTCCATCTATATAGAGGTGATTGCACCTGGTGGTGGATATAAATTATTTTGAAAATACTGCACTAGGAGGCACTCTCTTCTCCACTTTTTATCTTTATAGGATTACATACTGTCGGAACAACAGTTCTTGGGAGATAAAGCAGCCACCGGTGGAAAGTTGGGAGTGCAAATTTCAAGGATTACTGAAACATTAATCTCACTGATTTTGGACTCAGCGCCATTACCAACATTTGCATAATATATACATATATATATATATATATATATATATATATATATATAGCCCATATCCAACTATTTGGATTCTATTTTACAAATATGTGTGCAGAAAAAACCCATGTACCTTAAGAGTACTAACAGATTTATTGTTTCATTACAAGTGTTATCAGAGATCCCTGAAAATTGTCTCCTATGTATGATAGATGTTTGCAATTTATACTCCTGTATTCCTCATTAAGTAGGCTCATTGGCAACTAATGTGTTACTCATTAATAATCCATAGTACACAGGTCCTGATCTAGAGTTTTTTCTAACGTTGTTAGAATTAGTACTAGCCCATAATTACTTTATTTCGATGATGAACATTATTTGCAGGTGTCAGGTTGTGCGATGAGGTCCAATGTGGCTCCATCGTATGCCGACACCTACTGTATAAGTTCACAATTGAACAGGAAATATTTTTTACTGATCCAAGTATTGCTAAAAATATTCTGCTTTTTTCAGATATTATGCATTACTACCAACCAGGAGAAAGCGATCAGAAAAATTGACTCTATGGTAATATCATAAAATTCAAACAAAGAGGTTATTCTAGTGATATGCTCACCAAACAAAAGGCATTAACCATTCCTGCTGAAGGTCTACATAGATTTAAATCTAAAAAAGAATGTACTAAAGCAAATATATGGGTTAGTAAATATAATCACATGAGCCTCCATGTTTGCACCTGGAAATGGCTGATATAAGCTGGGTTTAGTTGTGTCTAAGTGTCTCACAACTGGGAGAGCAGGCACGCAGGCTAACTTGCTCTGAGACACTGTTTGATACAAACCTGTAAGTACTGTGGACGTGAACTTGTTTAGTGTTCTGATAGTGAGGGAACCTACTGTCTAGTTAGAGCCCAGATGGGCTAGGATTTTGTTTATGTTTTATTTTTGTTTATGTGTCTGGGACAATAAAGACTGGCTCCGACCAGCTTGCACGAGAACCCCAGAACTGTGTCCTGTTTCTCCGGCTGCTGTGTGTGTAAAGAGGGAGTAAATCCACCCCAGGAGAGGGACCCCTATCCTGACTGTGTCACAATTGGTGGAAAGTGTGGCCAGTCACACACTGAAATTGCAGCAAGGAAAAATGATCCTTTAAAATTTAAAAGGACAGACACGAGATTGTTAAATCCATGAAGGTGGCATCAGTAGGTGCTCAGAGAGGCCAGGTTCTGCTTTCAGCCTACCCCTAAAGACAACATGGTGGATGTTATAAAAGTCTTGCTTCAGGCTACGTCCGCTCAGCAAGAAGCTACCAGGGCTCAGCAGGAAGTTACCAGACCTCAGCAAGAATCCACCCAGGTGCAACTATTGGCCTTGGAGGCAGCCCAGAGGCAACAACAAGTCACCATTGAGGAAACCCACCAGGCCATAGTGAAAAACAGCGAGGCCATAAAAGAGGTGGTACAACACCTAGTAGCCTGGTCTGGAGATGCTTCCACTGACCCTCCAACCCACACTCACTCCATGCAAGCCAGTCATTTTTTATAGAAGATGACTCCAATTGATGATGTTGAGGTGTATCTCACGGCCTTTGAGAGAACCACAGAAAGGGAGAGTTGGCACAAGGAACAGTGGGCAAGTCTTGTGGCACCCTTCCTGTCTGGAGAACCACAAAAGGCCTACTATGATTTGTGCCTGACTGATGCAAAGGACTATGTAAAGCTAAAATGGGAGATCCTAACTCACTTGGGAGTCACCACATTTGTTCGTGCCCAATGAGTCCACCGCTCGGAGATCCAAATGGAAAAGCCTCCATGCTCACAGATGTGTGACCTTGTCCATCTAACCACAAAATGGCTACAGCCCGAGACGCTGACAGGACCACAGATTGTGGAAAGAGTCATGATGGACTGGTATCTGCGATCGCTACCTGCAACTCTGCGCAAGTGGGTGAGCCATGCAGACCCTAAGTCCACAGACCAGTTAGTTGAACTGGTGGAGAGGTACATGGTGGCTGAGAAGCTGTTGAGTCTGCTCCCATGAGCCCCGATGGCGCATCGGCGAACTCCCATCGACACTGGTAAGACTGTTCCAGTGGAGAAGATTGCTGGGCAATAGAATGTACTTATGACTGAGGGTGTAGAGCCTGGAGACAGGCCAGCCGGGCCAGGAAGGTTCCTACCCCGTAAAAGACTAGATAATAATGTGATTCAGTGTTTCAGATGTGGTGGCTTTGGCCATATTGCGGCTAATTGTTCACTTACCTCTGAACCTATGCAATGTGATACTGCTCATGTCAACCACAGGGGGTCTTTCTTTGCACAGTCAGCCTATACTGCTGACCAGCAGGCTGAGACAGATAAGCACAGTGTGTACTCACTGTAGAAGGCAACCGAGTAGAGGCTCTGTTAGATTCTGGCAGCCTGGTAACACTTATGAAAGCTGAACTGGTGAACCCCTTGAAGTGTAAGGGGAAAACTGTTGGTGTGACCTGCATACATGGGGACACTCGCTATTATGTTACTGCAGAAGTGAACATAGAAACACCATGTGGTACTGCGATAGTCTCTGTGGGTTTGGTACATGGTTTAATGTATGATGCAATATTTGGAAGAGACTTTGCTCATGTCTGGAAGTTGTAGGAAAGCCAATTTGTTACAGAGGTAAATCACCCTGACCCATTTGAGAAGGTTACTGATGTAGTAGCAGAGGAAGTTTCTTCAGGGTCAGAGATGCTCCCTTTTTCTAGTATGATTGTCGAACTAGAGAATGCGGAGCATGATGGTGGCTCACCAAGTGATGTGCCTCCCATAGAGGTGGGAAGTGTTATTGAGCCAGTTGATCATCTGCCTGATTTAGAGGTCAGAAGAGAAGTCTTTGTCGTGGAGCAGTTAAATGACCCTACTCTGGTAAAAGCCAGGGAGAATGTCAAAGTGATCGATTGTAAACCCATAGACACCGATAGTCCTTTGTCATATCCTCACATGGCAGTATGTCGGGATTTTTTGTATCAGGTGACTAAGAAAGGGGAATATATTGTGGAAAAATTAATAGTTCCTAAAGCATACAGAAGAACAGTGTTAGATCTGGCTCATGGTCATATAAAGGCAGGCCCCCTGGGTGTAGAGAAAACCACAGAGTGAATTTTGCAGAGGTTTTTCTGGCCCAGGGTCCATAAAGAGGTATCTGACTTTTGTGCATCCTGCCCTGAATGTCAGTGTCATGCTCCCAGACCACATTTTAAAAGTCCACTAGTCCCATTACCTATTATAAAGGTGCAATTTGAAAGATTAGCTATGGATTTGGTTGGACCCTTGAAGAGGTCTGCCCAGGGCCATCAATATATTCTGGTGATAATGGATTACGCTACCAGGTACCCGGAAGCGACACCATTGCGCAATACGTCAACCAAGTCCATTGCTAGAGAGTTAGGACCTCATTCAGAGTCAGTCGAAGCGGCCGCTCAGTCGTACAGGAAAAGGGGCAGTATATGCAAATGATTCCCTCGCAAGTTGCGTCCCCAAGTTCGGATCAGTAGCTGGCCGACCAAGGGGAGGAAGCGGACGGAAGACAAAAAAATATGCCCCCTTCTTGTACGCATTACACATCATCTCCGGGCATATAAGGATTAACTGAGACCATCGGGAACCATCGGAGCTGGTTGTAGAGCTTACGGTTGACCATACCCTCTATTAAGCTCTACGATCATGTCAGTGTAAAAACCTCCCATGTCACATGTGCCATGACGCTAATTTGTTAATTATGCACTCCCATAAACCGTATGCACTCCCATAAAACGCCATTCGCATAATTAGGCACGCCTGCGTTCGGATCTCCACTCCCCCATTTTCAAGCACCTTCCCCTGTTACCACCCACAAACGCCTCAATATTTCACTCAAACTACCGACCTGGCTGTGTTCAAGGAGAGAGAAATTTCTGATCATAGCGGCTAGTTTGTGCACGTGCATTGCGAACTTTACACATGCGCAGTATAGTGAACATCGGTGGCATACGACCATGTGGCAGCTTCGACCGATTCTGAATGAGGTCCTTAGTCCATGTCTTTAGCAGGTTGGGAATACCTAAGGAAATACTGACTGACCAGGGTACCCCATTTATGTCAAAAGTCATGAAAGAGTTATGCCGCCTGTTCAAAATTGATCAGTTAAGAACTTTGGTCTATCACCTCCAAACCGATGGGTTGGTGGAGAGGTTTAACAAGACATTAAAACATATGCTAAGAAAAGTAGTCTACAAGCATGGTAGAGATTGGGATTACTTGTTGCCTTATTTGTTGTTGACCATAAGAGAGGTTCCTCAATCCTCCACCGGGTTTTCACCTTTCGATTTGTTATATGGGAGACACCCAAGGGAGTTACTAGACATTGCCAAAGAGACATGGGAGGGGCAGTCCAGTCCATATAAAACAGTTATTGAGCATGTTTCCCAAATGCAAGAAATAATTGCTACTGTGATGCCGATAGTGAGAGAGCACTTGGAACAGGCCCAACAGGCAAAGCAGAGGGTTTACAACTGCAATGCTCAGTTACGCATCTTTGCTTCTGGTAACAGAGTGTTGGTGTTGGTTCCCACAGTAGAAACTAAATTTTTGGCTAAATGGCAAGGACCCTTTGAAATTTTAGAAAAAGTGGGGCAGGTGAATTATAAAGGTTACCAGCCGGGGAAAAGAAAGCAAGAACATATATACCATGTAATTCTTATAAAACCCTGGAAGGATAGAGCAGCACTGTCAGCCGTCCGAGCCCCTCCAGTAAACCCAGGGTCTTTGGTTCCTGAACTGACAGTGGCAAAAACCCTATCAGCAGTTCAAAAGCAGGAAGTGAAGGAATTTCTGATCAGAGATAGGGTGCTGTTTTCTGAAATACCAGGAAAAACCATGGTCATTAAACATGACATAATCACTGACCCAGGGGTTAAGGTTAACCTAAAGCCCTATAGGTTACCAGAAGTAGGATCAGTATCGGAAGAAATTAAAAAATTTTTAGAGTTGGATGTAATTGAAGAATCGCATAGTGAGTGGTCAAGTCCCATTGTGCTTATTCCAAAGCCCGATAGGAGTGTGCATTTCTGCAATGACTTCCGGTAATTGAAAAGTGTGTCAAAGTTCGATGCCTACCCAATGACTAGGGTGGATAAAATAATTGAAAGGCTAGGGACAGCCAGATATTTAGCCACTCTTGACTTAACCAAAAGGTATTGGCAACTGCCGTTAACTGAGAATGCCAAAGAAAAGACAGCTTTTTCTGCACCGGAGGGGTTGTTTCAATACAAGATGTTGCCCTTTGGGCTACATGGGGCACCTGCTACCTTTCAAAGAATGATGGATAGGATTCTAAGGACCCACAAACATTATGCTGCTGCTTAACTGAATGATGTGGTCAGTCATAGTCCTGATTGGCAGTCTCACTTGCACAGAGTACAAGCAGTGTTGGACTCCATCTATAAGGCAGGTTTGATAGCCAACACAAAAAGGTGTTGTCTAGGGATGGAAGAAGTAAAGTATCTTGGATACACCATTGGCAGAGGTTTGATAAAGCCACAGCTTAATAAGATTGAGGCAATACAAAACTGGCCACGACCCCTGAATAAGAAGCAGGTGAGAGCCTTATTATGGATTATTATAGGAGGTTTATACCCAATTTGCCACTATTGCAGTCCACCTGACTGACCTTACCAAAGGCAAACAGAAAGTCATGGTGGAATGGAGTCCTTGAAGCAGAAAAGGCTTTTCAGGAGTTGAAAATAGCATTGTGTTCCCAACCAGTTATGATGACTCCTGATTTTGACAGGGAGTTTGTTGTGCAAACTGATGCAACAGAAGTAGGTATAGGAGCGGTCCTGTCCCAGAGCAAGGAAGGTGAGGAACACCCTATTTTTTACCTAAGCAGGAAATTAAATGTACATGAGAGAAACTATGCTACGGTCGAGAAGGAAGCATTGGCCATAAAATGGGCATTGGAACTCAGGTACTACCTGGTGGGAAGGAAATTCAGGCTGATCACTGACCATGCCCCATTGAAGTGGATGTCAGAGAACAAAGAGAGCAATGGGAGAACAAGGTAGTTCTTGGCATTGCAAAACTTCACATTTTCAGTAGAACACAGGCTAGGAAGCCAGCTGGCCAATGCAGACACTTTGTCATGCATTCATTGTTTGGGGGCTGCAGCTGTTCCGCTCCACAGGTTGAAACAAAGGGGAGGATATGTGATTGAAACACTGGAAAAGTTTGGAATGGCTTCTATGTGTGTCCCAGATTCCTGTCCTATGTATTTTGAAACCCCCAGTAGAAGTCTATTTGACAAAATAGACTAGAAATGCAGGCTTTGATGAAAAGCCGGAATGTGTCCTGGGGGTATGGATGTGAGGAGAGGGAGGGCTCCATCCACAGGCCACTCCAGGTGTTGGGCCTTTCAGCCTGATAGCAGGCTCATTAGGGCTTGCACCTGGAAATGGCTGATATAAGCTGGATTTAGTTGTGGCTGAGTGTCTCACACCTGGGAGAGCAGGCACGCAGGCTAGCTTGCTCTGAGACACTGTTTGATACAAACCTGTAAGTACTGTGGATGTGAACTTGTTTAGTGTGCTGATAGTGAGGGAACCTACTGTCTAGTTAGAGCCCAGAGGCTAGGATTTTGTTTATGTTTTATTTTGTTTATGTGTCTGGTACAATAAAGACTGGCTCCGACCAACTTGCACGAGAACCCCAGAACTGTGTCCTGTTTCTCTGGCTGCTGTGTGTGTGTAAAGAGGGAGTCCATCTACCCCAGGAGAGGGACCTCTATCCCGACTGTGTCACAATATATATATATATATATATATATACACATATATAATGTAGTTAGTATCCCGGAATCCTGGTGCAAGAAACCTGACTGCCGGCATCCCGATGGTAAGTATTAGGGTTAGGGGAAGGGTTTTGTTTAGGGTCAGGGTTAGGCACTAGGATGGTTAAGGTTAGGCTGTGGGAGAGAGGGTTAGGCTGTGCGGGGGAGGGTTTTTGTTAGTATGTGGTGGGGAGGGTTAGGGTTAGCCTGTGGGGAAGGTAGGTTAGGGTTAGGGGGATGTTTAGAGGATAAGTTTAGGACATTTACCTAATTGGGTTGGGATTCTGACTGTCAGGATGGCGGTGTCAGTATTCTGACCGCCGGGATCCCATATCTAACCCATTTATATTCTTGGTGTGTTCATAATTTTGCCCTAACCCAATTTTCTTACATACCACAAACTTTATCACTTGTAATCTTTGAATTATCTTCAGCCAGCAGACAGGGCTGATATATGATTACTGGGAAAATTACCCTCATTCTAAAATTAATGTTTACTGCATGTATGTTTGTTGTTTTGATGGTACAAAATATATTTTAATTAATTGATTACTAATGGTTGTGTTTGTTTTTTTCACCTTCTGTACAACCAATTCGTCAATCCTTGATGGGATAATACAGTTGTGTGCTCTTTACAGCTGTGTTTCTGTTTCAGTGTGACACTGTATTTAATTTAATGTTTTTTTAGGCAAGTGGAGGCAGAACAATGTCTTAAACACAATGATTAGAAAAGTTAGGCAATATTGTACTGTTTATATGAACCATGACATATTGGTTACTCTGAATGTATACACAAGGTATAGAATGGTGCACTTACAGCTACATATACTCAACTTAAGCCTATTAAATAGATTATCATTTTCACTGTATTAAGCAATGCAGATCACTTAATGCATAATATAAAACAAAAATCTTAATAAATGTAGGAGACAGTACTCTGACATACAAATCCTACATTTGTCTTGGTCCAATAAAAATAATACATTTGCAAACAAAGTGCTGGGACATAGCACAACACAATATACAGAAGAGGCAGCTTATCACTTTTCCTTACAAAAAATGCCCTGATATGTTACTTTAATGCAATAACTTATGTCAAGCAGAATAAAAAAAGCCAATGAAACAGAGAATGCAAAAGGCAGCTTTGGCTGATAGTGTTTTCCGCTCCTGCCATTTAAGTCTAAGCATTGATAAATGTGTATTATTCGTGGTGAAAGGAATCATGAAACCTAACACCCACAGGGGAAACATTGTACAATTTCAGCAATACTTTTCAATGATTTCTTTGCTTGAACTGCTTTTCATGATCTAATATTGTAGGTAATTTCTCGTTTTCAAGTTTGGGTACAATTAAAGGGTTTTTTTTTCATACAGGCAACATATTGATATAATTTGCTTCGAAAGTTACACAGTTTATTTTCTGATTTACTTTAAATGGCTAAAAAGGCCTCTAGAATGGTCCTGCTATAAAAGTAAGAAAGGAAATGAGGTTTTGTACTACAGTATACATTATTTGTAGGATTAGATATACTTTAAGAAGATCTGATATTCTGGAAACACAGTGCCTGATTCACTATTGATCGCAACTGCGATTACATGCACAACTGTCTGATTGTTACATTCTGCGCATGAGAATGCATTGCTGTGCGTGTGCACGAAGACTCCGCTGCGAACTGGACTGTGCCATTTGGGTGTTGTGATGAGGAGGTGGTCATCAAAACACAGGCGTGCCAGTGCGTTTGAACGCTGTTACAGGGGCGTGCATAAATTAGCCCAGGCTTGCATACGCTCCCGATATGGTTGGGAGCCTCTCGAATATCGGGTGCCACTCCCGACCCCTGGAAAGGCAGGCAAGCCTCCCGGCTGTGTCTGCACCCCTGACTACCTACTAGAAACCCCCACAACAGGGGGCCCGATGACGCGATTAGCGCTGAATCGCGTCATCGTGGCTCTGCCCCCTGCTTCACAGTGCCTTTATTTTCAGCATTGTGAGGAGGGGGTGGGGCCATGATGACGTGATTGTGCGGCCACGACCATGGCCCCACCCCCAAAACTGTCCCATTGTCCAGCCACATCCCCCGCTGTATGCAGGTATTCAGTTCCCTCCCTGAAGGAGGAAGCTGAATGTCGGCAAGTATGAATTAGCCACTGCATGCTTAATCGCTATTGCGATCCTTGCTGAATCAGGCCCACAGTGCATAAACAAATATTCCATGCTACTCATAGATGCAATATAAAATATATTTGGAAAATACACATTAAGGGGCAGATTTTTAGTAAAATTCAAAAGTGAATGTATTTATCCCCTTATGTTAATGTAAGTTTCCATAGAATGAATGCAAGGAACCATCAGGCTGCTAGAGTGAAGCCACTCCTCATGCTGTTTTTGCATCCATAGCAGCAAACAGAATTATTAATATGGGCACTTGCACCAGCCGCATTATAGATGCAAGATATCCATCTTAAACAGGCTTTCCTTCTCCATACGCATGACTTAGAATTATAGAAGAGCAGTTTGGTTTTACCTCAGATCTTCCCGCCAAGTTCGTATCGCAGAACAAGACAAAACTTCACTGTGACGAGATGTCCATGAAAGATGATGTTTTATCTCATTATGAGATCTGAACTTGGTGGGAAGATCTGAGTTAAAATCGAGCCACTCATCTCTATTTACAATTTTAGGAAAGGCACATACAGATGTGTCCACATATATCTATACTCCCTCCATGCGTTCCAAGTCGCGCCACACATTACGCGGGAGCTCCATGTGACTCGGTAGTGCTGAGCATCTTTTCATGCAACTTTTTACCTTCAAATGTGTCTTATTTGCATGACGGTGCAAATACTTAGCACAAGCAGCTTCTGCTGATTAAAATGATATGCAGCATGCCTATATTCTCTGTGCGTCTGTATCTGCTTGCGATATGCTACATTACAGTGTTACAGCTGCTGACATTGTAAAGTAGTGTTTCACATGCAGTTACACCCGCAGTCGCTCACAGAATATAGGCATGCTGTTTATCATTTTAATCAGCAGAAGCTGCTTGTGTCAACTATTAAGCTAAAAAGTCATACAAAAAGACACGGCGCTACAGAGTCACACCATGGCATGGTGCAACTAGAAGGGCTGTTTAGTGCGCAAGGAGGCTAGATGTATGTGGACAGATCTGTAGCTTCTGATAATGAATTAAACATTTTTGTATTTTTATGACATCATGTTATTATTCAGTGTTTTTGCTTAATTATATTGTTTTTGGAGCTTTTTTAAAATATCAGATTTTAGGGCATTTTAATTTGTCAGACTTTTGGATGGGGAACCACTATAGTTGGGCATGGAGCAGCGGGGCTTTTTATTCTTGTCAGGATCACCTTAAGATATATTCTCTGAATGCAGTAGCTAAAACAAGGAAGTAAAGAACACAATACATCTTTCAAATGTTATTATTGCCACTATCTATCATTGATTCAGAGCATACTGTAATTAAGGCATCTGAATTCCCTAGGCTAATACACTTGTAGTGCCCCCTATAATGCTGCTAAACACTAGCACAGTGAGTATGCATGCTCAGGAAATCACCATTCATATTTTGCATGTGCAGGTAATGAAGATAATATAACTGACATGCTTTATATTGTCATCTAATGATGTATGTGGACTGTACAGTAGACTTTTCCTTCTGGGGAATGATAGGAAGACTTGCATACAGCTCTTCAGGCTACCCAGATGGCAATGTAGCATATTGTACATAAAGTAAAGGTTTTAACAGTAAGTTACATAGGACCCTATTTACTACAATCTGCATTAAAATGCAGATTGTAGCATGATATTACCGACTGAATTTGCATTGCGAATTCAGGCAATATCACAGGGATAAAATAAAAAATCCCTTGCAGGGACAGAGCTTGCAATAAAGCTCTGTCCCTTCAAATCCCCTCCGCAGAGTTATCACTGTATTTTTCGGAAAAAATACAGTGATGAGGTGCCCGCACATACACCGACTGGCCCCTACCCCCCCATCGCATCCCTCCCCTGTACCCCCCACTTGCGCCCCCCCTTAATTTTACCTACCTCCGGGTATCGGTGCTCTGGTGATATCCTCTGTGGCTCCGGTCAGCTGGTCTCCCATCCTGCACTGTGACCCAGTCAGCTGACCAGGTCACAGTGCAGGATGGGAAACCAGCTGACCAGAGCCACGGAGGACATCACCGGAGCCCCAATCTCCAGTCCCTGGACTCAGGTAAGTTTTATATATATATATATATATATATATATATATTTTTTTTTAGCAGTGATCAGCTTGTGGTCTGTTTAGACCACACAGCTGATCACTGGCGCCGGCTCTGGGCTCTGCTTTGCCTGTTAGAGCAGAGCAGGTGTTTGGTAACCAGGGGAAACCCTGGATAACACCACCTCCAGGTGGCGTTATTATCACAGGGCTTTCCCCAGTATTTTTTCACATTTTATTTTTAGTAAATCCCAGGTAGATCGCATTTCCCATTACAATTATGGGAAATGTGATCTGTTTACTAAAAATATGTGATAATCAGAGCTTGGAGTAGAATTTTATGAATTCTGCTCCAATTGCCCATTAGTAAATATAGATGATACTAAAATAATGTGAAAAGGGTGTGAAAACATCCTTTTTCACTTTATTTTAGTTAAAAATTATGTTAATAAATAGAGCCCATAGTCATATTGGGACAGCCATCTGGTAGTCACTTTAAGAACTTCCATTAACACTGCCTCCAGGATGGCTGGATGATTAATAACCTTCTTTAGATAAGCCGTGCTGCCACCACCAACATGCGATGAATTAGGTCTTTATTTTATTTCACAGCTGCCAATTGTGTTTTATAGTCACAGGAACACACTATATCATAATTGGGAGGGCAAATATAAAGGCAGTTGTGATGTATCACCAAATATTTTGAGCAGCTGATTGGTACAGTAAGAGTGTATAGTCACCAAGTCGGCGGGCCGGCCGGTCAGTTGCTGGGTCAGCCATGTGTGTACTATGCATAAGTGCAGTTCAGACTCTCAAATATAAGAAGAAGCCTGTGCAGATTGCTAGCTATAGTGTCTATCATTTTATTTCTCCTTCACAAATGCGCAGTAGACTCCAGGCACACTCTAGTGCCCAGAGTCTACTAATGCTCCAGTGGCTGGCCAGCTGCATCAGTCAGCTGCCGGCCTCCAGGAAGAGAGGAGGGAGCCCTGGATGGGTAATGCACACAGGCGCCCTCCTCTCTAAAGATGCCCCTGCCAACAACTATCTCCATGCATTTTCCTGTGTAAAATGGTGGCATAAATCAAAATCCAAAACACGCGAGATCCAAGACTTCCAAGAAAATGACATTATGCCTTGTTTTGAGATGCATCTTTGGAAGGAGGACCCAAGCTGGGACTCTGTTCTACTAGGAAACCCCAAATTCAGTTCTGTGTGATCTCTCAGAATCCAAATGGCTCATCTCTAATTATCACATGTGATCACCAGACAATAACCCCCAACACAATAGATGTAGTAAGGATTCTAATGCCCAGGGGTTGGCTGGCAACTTTTAGCCTGTGGGGCAAGTCCAGGACACTGGCCCATAAACAACGGCTTATCCTGAAATAGAGATTGTGAGGTCTCGCGCGCAGACTGACCGCGAGAGTGTGTCCTAATCAATGGCTCAAATAGGGGTTTTAGTTTCAATACATACACTAAATATAACATTATAAAAGAAAAATAAAATCGTGGATATTTCTCAGAAATAGAGACAACATGGGGACCTGTCAGGGCCGATGCATGGCGACCCCCTGCAAACTATAAATTTGCGCCCTCCTACAAATGCGACAGACAGTGGATGACGCTAGGGAGAGGCAGTGGGTGAGACTCAATAGGTGACAGGCAGTGGGTGATACTGGGGAGAGACAGTGGGTAACACTGGGAAGAGGCAGTGGGTGACACTGTGAAAAGGTGGTGGGTGACACTGGAAAGAGGCAGTGGGTGACACTGGGAAGAGGCAGTGGGTGACAATGGGAAGAGGCAGTGGGTGACACTGGGGAGGGATTAGAGGGTGACAGAGAGGGAAACAGGGAAAGGGAGTGGGTGATGAGAAGCAAACAGGCAGTCTTCACACCACACCGCTTCACACCACAGCCCCCATCAGCATAGCCCCCCTCAGCACAGCCCCTCACATCACAGGCCCCCTTCAGCAGAGCCCCTTACTTCACGGCTCTCCTCAACACAGCCCCTCTCATTTCCCCGCCAGTAGTCAACTTTGTTACATACCTGTCGTGTCCTGCACAGCAGGGGACTGGCAGGGACATTGTGGGACTAGCGGCGGTAGCAGGTGAATCGGCGGTGACATCGCGGGACTGGCGGTGGCAGCAGGTGAATCGGTGGTGACAACGCGGGACTGTCGTGTCCTGCACAGCAAGGGACTGGCGGTGACATCGCGGGACTGGCGGCGGCAGCAGGTGAATCGGCGGTGACAACGCGGGACTGGTGGCAGCAGCAGCAGGGCTTTGGCGGTGACAGCGCCGCCGCATATCTAAACGGACAGGCCGGCAAAGTATGTGCTCCAGTGATGTCTGACTCCGAGGAGAGGGGAGCGGAGGGACCCGGTCAGGGAGCAGAGAGGCAGTCGGCAACATAAACACTAAACTAAGTTGCAGCAAGCAAGGAGAGCACCTCTCTGGCATGGCGCCTCCCTGCAATGCATGCTTTGGCTTTGCTGAGTGTGTTTGCACCGGCCCTGGGACCAATCCAGCGTGGAAAGGCCCGGGGGACAGATGGCATCCTGCCCCCCGGCCCAGCCCGCCACTGCTAATGCCCATATGTCCCTACCTTGTGTCAAATAAAAACCTTATTTGTATTTTTTGTTGGGTATTTAAGGCCTGATTCAGACCCGTTCATGAGCGCTGAGTGCTCGGAAGCGGGTCGATGTTGGCCCAGTGCGTGCACGACGGAGCCGGCTCCGTCGTGCGCATGCATGAGACCCGGATAGCGATGGGCAAGCCGTCACTCCAGGTCTCGTACCAAAGGGGGCGTGCTGTTGATGTTGAGTGACAGCACGCCCCCTCTGGTGGCGGCCCGGGGAACACCTTTGGTCTGGGGCCGGCCCCACTTACATCACTAGTGATGTCAGTGGGAGTGCTTTCGGCTCTGATAGAGCCGAAAGCACTCCAGGGCTTGCGGCAACGAGACCCTACCACAAGGGTCTCGTCGCAAGCCCGATGGTCACGATGGTCTTGACCATCGTGACCATCTTCCTGGCCGCTCGCTATAGTGTGGGTGGTTACTCACAGCTATGCGAGCGGCCAGGAGGCCGCTCTAAAAATCAAGAACAACGGCCCTGATTCAGAGCGAGCGCTCTGTCAGAGCGTCCAGGTCTGAATCAGGGCCTTAGTTCAAGACAGAGGACAAAAGAGCAGATTTTAGTATGAAAACTATGGGGGTCATTCAGACCCACTCGCGAGCGGCAGTACACTCGCAAGTGGGTCGATTGTCCCCACTGCGCAAGTGGGTCGATGGTCCCCAGTGATGTCAGTGGGAGTGATTTTTGCTCTGAAAGAGCCAAAATCACTCCTGGCCTTGCGGCTGGGAAACCTGACCGCAGGGTTTCCCTCGCAAGTCCGATGGTCGCGATGGTCAAGACCATCGCGACCATCTTTTTGCACGCTCGTATATGCTGTGGGTGGTGACCCACAGCTATATGAGCGTCCAGGAGGACGCTCCATATTAATGGAGGAGGGCCCTGATTCAGAGCGAGCACTCTGGTCAGAGCGTCCGGCTCTGAATCAGGGCCTATGTTTGTAATCCAGTTTTTTGTTGTTATTGAAATGTGGATTAATGATGAAGCAAAAATCATACAGTATTAAGGCATTCACCTTTAGTTCATTTTCTTGCAATTTAAATGCAAAACACTATTTTGGCCATTTTTGCTAGATTATATTTGCCATGTTTGAAAGCTGACTGACATATTTTTCACTGCAATTGCAAAGTCTGAAAATACAAGGTAACAATTCTGGCCCTGATTCAGAGCCGTTCGTTAACAGCAGTACGCTCGTTGCGTTCCGATGTTGACTAACCGCGCATGCGTCGGTGTTACACTGCGCATGTGCGTACGGCAGATTGCGAGTTTTTTTTGTCTCGTTCGTCAAATAGCGTACAGGAAGTGACATGTCAAATGTGATTGACAGAACAGGGCGTTTTTGGGTGTTGACGGGGGTGGAGATGGAAAAACGCAGGCGTGGCGAGGCATTTTTGGGGCGTACATACATTATCAAATGCGAACGTTAAATGTGTTCGTACCAACTCATACGTCACTGGATGATCCTCTTTCCATTCAAAATGCTCGCACAGCTTAGGGTCTGGATTACTCGACCACATTGGCGATGGCCTTCTCCTCCATCCCGGCACTCCACGATGTAGCATCGATTAATCACGGCTTGTCAGAAAATCAATTAGTGTTGGATTGCAAACCGGCTTGGTATGTGTTTGGAAATCAGTTTTTTGGGTTAGCACAAAACCGTACGCAGGTGGAAATCATAGCTGCTAATGTCAGGATTACACAATCAATTTGCGTACATTTGTGGGGGTTTATTTTGGCCTCAATTTTTTGTTTTTGGACTATTGTAACAATAATGTCATCATGTTTGTGTTTTTTAGGCCATTTTGTTTTTGCCAGGTGAATTTGCATCCTTATGTACATTTTTAAACGTTCCTTAAAGAGCCCTTTTTTTTTTCATGTAAAATGTTGTTGTTGAACATTGTTGCCTTGTGGGCCCGGATTAAATGTAACCCATTTTGACAATAATGTCAGAATACAATGTCGTACATTTTAGGTAAATTTATTGCTATCAAAAAACAATTTCATGCACATATTTTACACAAACATTTTTTGCAGTGTTCATTCCAAAATATTTAATAATTGTGCAAACATAAAAGTTTTGGGAAACGTAAAGCAAAAAATTAAAAACAATTCACAAGAAAGGAGAGGGAAGTTTTGGCCATAAAGGAATATGAGGCAAGCACAGAAGGAGTGTGGGAAAAGTAGCCAATGCTGTCAACGTTTTTTCCCCCGTTTGGCTGGGTGTGGGAGGGCGCCAGACCGGGTCCGGGATGTCATCGGGCTGGCCTGTCCAGAGGCAGATGTTGTGGCCTCTGGACTAGGCACAGGGCTAGGCACATTTGGAGGATTGGCTGATGTTGTGCAGAGGTGGAGGATCCTGATGTTTCGGCAGGAAGGGAGGTCGGCTCCACCATGTGCTGGCGAACGAGCTGCTCCAGGGCATTGGCGATGCGGATGTTGGCCCTGGTATTTTCCGCCAGGGCCTGACCAATGGTCACGTTGGCAGCAGCATTTTGCTCCAGGACCTCAGCCACCCGTACCAGACTGGCGTCCATCCTCTGCAGAATCTCCGTATGGAAATCAGATTTAAAATTGAGTTCTGTGAGGAGGGACACTGCCTGCGAGGGGGATTGCCCTGGACTGGCTTCTGCAGGGTCCTCAGCCGGATGTACTGGTTCCTCCCCTGCAGAGCCAGCAGAAATTCTGCGGCCAAGGCTCCCCTCTGGAGCAGACTCATCCGCCTGTGTCTCTGTTGGAAAAATGAGAAAAGACTCACATTAGAATCTACAAATTGGCACAATAACATTTCAGAGTTGGTGACATCACAATATTTACCTTGGACAACATGAGGAGCCGCAAAGTCTGGCATGTCCATATCCATGTTGGACACGCCAAACACCTCCACAGCCTGCACACACCCCTGTGACACAGGGGTGGGACCCCCACCTGTCCCCCTTGCATGCCTAGCCCTGTCCGCCAGTTTTTGCTTCAGGCGATATTATAAGTCGGCCCATCTGTGGGTGAAATTGGAACCATTATCCTTTTGTTTTAAATGGCTTTTGGTTTTAGGGGGGGTCAAGTGTATACTTACCGCCGTTTGACATCCCAGGCTAGACGGACATAATCACCCACCCTATTGACAGCAACGGCTACCTCCTCCAACATTCTCCACTTCTGGCTTGCACTCATATTCCTGTCTGCCTGTGGCAGGATGTCCACACACTTCTGAACCAAAACCTCCATCTCCTTTCTTGTGAATTGTGGCTGCCTTTTCTTTTTGCCAGCTTTGGCCAGAATACTGGGCCCAGCAGCCTCTTCCATGTCATCCTCCTCACCTATTTGTTTAAATGTTGAGAATTGTAAACTTCACAATTTGCACTATATTATGTTGCAAATTAATCATTGTTTCCAAATGCCTGAAATACTTACCGCAAGACTGTTGCCCATTGTTTCCCTGGTCTGTAGCTATGTCTGAGCTCAAAACAAGAAATACACCAGAATGTTTGGTTTGGCTCGTGACGTATTTATACATGCGTCCTTATTTTTCGGCCGCATCATTGATTGTGCGTTCCTATGATCCCTCCTTAATTTGTGCGGGAAACTAAACACTATTTATGGCTTGGGGCGTCTCGAGTCGAGGTGGCGTTTTTGGATTGTTGGAGGTTACGTTGGTCGGAGTTGATTGTTGGCGGGTTTTGGAGTTGGCGTTGGTGGGAGTAGTTTTTCTTTGCTATATTTGCTGTTTGATTTTCCGTTCGCATTTTTTCTGTTGGATTTCTTTTTGGCGTTTCTTGATTTGGTAAGTTTTTGGCAGTCTAACTTTGGTTCAATTTGTGTCTCCTTCTTTTTCGGAATTTTCTAATGTTTTTTTTGCGTTATTTCATCTCTGTTAGGTTTTTTTTGGGCTCTGCCCCAAAGATCTTTTGATCCGGAATCTTATATATTATCTCTTGGCAAGTTAATTTTTTCACTTGTTTTGTAAATGTTCATGTTTGTCTTTACGCAACTTTGTGTGACCTTACACTTGTAACCTTTGTTTTTTTGAGTCATAAATGTTTATAAAATGTTGTTTTTTTCTAGCTGCGTATTTTTTAACTTGTATTTGCGAACTAATTAGCGCATTTTTATCAGTTTCTATTGTGACTTGTATTTGCGAACTAATTAGCGCATTTTTATCAGTTTCTATTGGGACTTGTATTTGCGAACTAATTTGCGCATTTTTATCAGTTTCTATTGTGACTTGTATTTGCGTACTAATTAGCGCATTTTTATCAGTTTCTATTGTGACTTGTATTTGAGAACTAATTAGCGCTTTTTTAAATGCTTATTCATCCCTTTAAATTGTTTGTGTTTTCCCTTTAGCATTTGTTGCTTACATTTGGCCCCAATGTGACGTAGTGTGTGCAATGTCGTTTTGCTCTTTGGGCAAATGTGTGTTTCTCCCCTTTTATGTTTTGTCTTGCACAAAATTTAGAAACAGAAATGCCCAGCATAAAATTATGTATTTTTAAATTGTGATTATTTACAGTTTGCACGTATCATGACAATACCCCGGCATGTAAGCATCAATGGATGGTATCATCAAGCTAAGTTATTTTTTTATTTTTGGGGGGATTAAAAAGCCTTACGTTCAAATCTTGCCATTTCAGGTTCATCTGGGTCGGATTGTTCTGGCCATTCTCCCAGAAGCCGACCAACCTCAATCTCATCCCAGGCGTAGGCATCGTAGGCGTGCAAGGCCCCAGATATTTTGAACACGTGTCACCCTTTTTGGAATGCCCAATGATGAGGTTTTAAGACGCTACTGTCTTCCTCCCAAAATCATCATAGACACTCTCTCATTAAAAGAGAGTGATCTTGAGCGGCAAATTGACAGTCCTACAGCAATACCACCACTTACGCAATTTATGGCGGTGTTACATTTCTGTGCCTCAGGATCGTTTCAAACAATGGTGGGAATAGTGGCGGGCATCTCACAATCCTCCTTTTCCCAGATCCTGAGGGCAGTGATGGAGGCACTTTTCAAGCACCTCCATCATTTTATTCAAATGCCTTTGGATATGGGTGCCCTTAGTGTGGCCAAGGCCAATTTTTACCAAATAGCTGGCTTCCCACACATCATAGTGGTTGTGGATGGTACTCACATACCACTTCAGCCTCCAGCACGGCTGGAGGCCATATTTCGCAACCGGAAACACTATCACTCCCTGAATGTAATGGTGGTATGTGATGCCTCCCTCAAGATCCTGTCCCTGAATGCAAAATTACCAGGAAGTGCACATGACTCCTTCGTCATCCGGCAATCAGGGATATGGCACAAATGAACCAACCTACAAGCTGGTGATGCGTGGCTTCTGGGTAAGTGGAGACCTTTAGTACATAACAATGTTAAGCTTCATACACAGTGATCCTGATGTTGTCTATTCTTTTTCACAGGAGACAGTGGCTACTCTTGCACGCCCTGGCTGCTCACTCCTTATTTGGCTCCCACACCAGGGCCACAAAGTGAGTTTAATGCTGTATCAGCCTTTTAAACGGCTGATTCAGATGCCTCCACCGCTCTGGTGGTGAGCTCATGTATTTGCCGGATATGGTTTCGAAAATTGTGGTCCTGTGTGGGATATTTCACAACATCGCCATAAGGAGTGGTGTCCCAATGCAGCCAGAGGATGCCTTACCTGAGGATGGCCCCCCCGAGGTTGGTCAGTGGTCAGTATGTGGGGGGGCCATACGCGATGATGTGGTGGCCAGATATTTTAGGTAATTATTGTCAAAACAACAGTGTTTATACCCATTGTGATACGGTTTGTTTGAGAACATCTAATTAATTGTTTCTATTTTCTCCATCTTCTGTTTTTTTGCATAATCTTTGGCACTCCAACGACGACTACTTCCTGCTACCCTTAAAAAACCTTTATGTGGAAACTTTGGGAATATATTATGGAACCCATATTGCAACGCCATATTTGTGGAATCATGTTGGCATGGTCCTTCGTCAACCAGTTCTTGATTTGTTGTGTGTTTTTTTATAGTTTTTGGTATGTGTTGTATTTATGATTATCACTGTGTGTTTTGTTTGTGAGTGACCACTTTGTTTTTTGAGTTATGTTGTGAATAAATGTCTTCAGAGTGTAATTTTGTCCCTTTTTTTGCACGTTACAAGCAAGTGTAACCAGGTTCACACACGTTACAATTGCCTAAGGGGTAATCCAGTAATGGCGCAAGTTGAGCTAAAATGTAATATGTTTTCTGTGTCCAAACCAACACCCAAAGGAATCCTGTACAATCGGTTGGCTTCGTAATATCGGCCTAAGCAGCTTGCCCCCCAAATAGGAACATGTAAAATGTAGTAATATATAATTTTGACAACACCAAAAAAGGGAAATGAGATTGTTACTGTTAGGTGTTTCTTGTGCCTGTTTTCCTTAAAAATACAACACAAAATCTTAGTGACAAAAATTGCAAATCCTTGCTGGAAGAGTCTACTTATGTCAGTGTAAACAATCTCTGATTTTGAAACAACGAATGAGACAGAACGTTAAGTTGATATTAATTTATTTACATTTTGAAAAAAAAAAACTAGTTCCTAAGGAGGACCGACATATGGTCAAGGACCACCAGCAGACCGATGATGTGTTCCCACATACGGCCCACACAGCCGGCTAATTCAGCCCTATGCCTCTGTTCCTCTGTGGGTTAGAAAAGTGTGGGGATTAATACATCAATAATGAAACCACATTAAAAAACAAGCCAAAACAAGCAAACCAAAAAAGAAAATATTTGTCAACAAAGCATAATTACACCGTTGAAACCCAGCCCCCCAAAATGGTCTAGGCCAAAAATACAAGTCCAAAAAACAGATTCCGACAGGTGTGATATGTGTATGGTGAAATCAGCAGTAACAGGTAAAGGCAACCTGAAAAATCCACAAAAGTCTGGGAACGACACATGATTACATACAAACAGTTTGTGGCGCAAAAAAAAACAAAATCAAAAACATACCATTCGAAAAAACGGCAGCTCCAGAAGGCACTCCCTCGTCCTCCTCGGAGGTGCCACCATTCCCCAAAGATCGTGGCGGGGTGCTTTCTGATTCCGGGGAGGGGGTAGTTCGAAGAGGGGTGGTTGGAGGAGAGGGGGAATTGGGATGGAGGGGAAGGAGCCCCGAAATATCCGCCACAGGGTCTTGGCAGGCTGGGGAGGAGGGGGAAATAGGGGAATTTGGGGTTGTGGAGGGTTGGCTGGGGGTTGGGGAGAGTGGGCGTGAGCGCCGTCTTGGATGACGATAACGCCGTAGTCTTCGCTGTGCCCCTAAAAGATGTGAAACAAATTGTGGTTAGATTCAACCAAAATCCGAGAAAAACACTATTTTATGACAAACAAAATCTGAAAACATGGCCATGCAGATATGAGTACAAATAATAAATAGGACATACATGAAAACATGGCCATGCAGATATGAGTACAATGAATAAATAGGACATACATGAAAACATGGCCATGCAGATATGAGTACAATGAATAAATAGGACATACATGAAAACATGGCCATGCAGATATGAGTACAATGAATAAATAGGACATACATGAAAACATGGCCATGAAGATATGAGTACAATGAATAAATAGGACATACATGAAAACATGGCCATGCAGATATGAGTACAATGAATAAATAGGACATACATGAAAACATGGCCATGCAGATATGAGTACAATGAATAAATAGGACATACATGAAAACATGCACATGCAGATATAAGTACAATGAATAAATAGGACATACATGAAAACATGGCCATGCAGATATGAGTACAATGAATAAATAGGACATACATGAAAACATGGCCATGCAGATATGAGTACAATGAATAAATAGGACATACATGAAAACATGGCCATGCAGATATGAGTACAATGAATAAATAGGACATACATGAAAACATGCACACGCAGATATGAGTACAATGAATAAATAGGACATACATGAAAACATGGCCATGCAGATATGAGTACAATGAATAAATAGGACATACATGAAAACATGCACACACAGATATGAGTACAATGAATAAATAGGACATACATGAAAACATGCACACGCAGTTAGGGCCACAAAAATAAACATGAAAACCACAGTCCCTAAAACTTACTTTCAGCGATCTGCATGCGAAAGCATGCCAGCAAGCGGGGCGTCCGCCGTTGCAGGTCCGACCACCTGCGCTCCAGCTGGCCGATCTGGCGGCGTGAGCCGAAGGAGCGCAGGCGGCCACGTACCTCCGCATATGCGGAACACTTTTCGCGATTGGTGATGGGTGGAGGCTGGCTGGTGATCCGCCTATCCATCACCTCCGTTAGCACCAGCAGCTCGCGCCTGGTGAATGCCGAGGCTCTCATGATGGCAATGGTGTATTTGTTAAAAATCATTTTTAATAAAGACCCGGAAATAATTTTGATTGGCTAATGTATTTGGGTAATTAACAGGACCAATTCTATTGGTTAGTGTATGAGTCATGTGTTCGACAGGGCCACAAATCTCTTGAGAGTTATGATAGGCTTGATGCAGTGACATGCGTAAGCAAATTTAAATAAAGAAATGAACCCCGGGAAATATGCGGGGATAAAAACAAATAGAACAATTGTTTAATTGGGGCTAACATGTATTTTGACAAATAAAAGCGAATGTTTAAGCCGTACGTATTCTGCGGGTAAACACAAACACGGACAAGATTAAAGTTTATTGCATTGTGTTAAAAAAAAAAAAACAATTAAGGTAATTGATATATTGATTGGCATGATACGATTGAGTGAGGTAGGCAGAATAAACGAGCAGTTAATTGAAATCTGACAGTCCCACTTCCGGTTTGTACTTGTGCGTGCGTTCCCTTCAAGCCATTTCGGGGATGTACGCTCGCTATTTGGCACGCTCGTTAGTTAGAGGAGGGGTCGGTTGAGTTTGTGGAGGATGTTTGTCTGCGTTCGAAAATACGAGCGAGTGCTTGAATTTACATATTTTTTTACGTACGCCGAACGTACGAACGGCCACTTGCGTCCGGGTCTGAATGAGGGCCTCTGTTCCTACCTCATACAAAAAATGCTTCTGATCACCATCAAGACCAGTTTTTATTTTAAACCAGAGTCAAACATCTGCTAGTTATCTGCTTTTAAAGATGCACATACTTTACTGTATGCCTGTATCCGATGGTCAGCTTAGGTCGGATGTATTTTGTGTGAGCACACCCTTACCATTATTTAGCTGTGCTTACACTTCTCTTCCAACATCTTTATCTCCCTTTTAGCTTAAGGCACATCTATTAATGCTTAAACATTTTCTGTGCATATGTGCAGCAAACAAAATTAAAAAAGGAGCAAATTGCATTTGCATTTGAATCAAATCCTCCATCCTACCACAACTTTTAACCTATAACCCAATAACTAACCTTTTCCTTGCACAATTTAAGACATGTATGGCTTCAGGGATCCACAATAATTTTCTAATTTACTATTATAAACCAAAAATGCCAACAATTCAGATTTTCATTATGATCCCATTCAATCTAATATCTTTCACTGGAAGAGCAGTTGAAAATAAAGATTACTTCTTTAGAAATACTATATGTATGTAGCATAGTTGTCAGGGGCAGCTCAAAGCATGGGCTGACCGGGCCGTCACCCGGAGCATCAGAGTCTTGAAGTTCGCAGCCCTGCACCCCTAACAGAAGCTCTGCTGCTCTGTCTGGCCCAGCTGAGGCACTGTGCTGGTGACATCACTGCCATTGTATCACCGGCCGCCATCTCTGCAACTCCCAGCATGACCCGTATCCTCCTGTGGAATTCATTCATTGAGGGCTGTGGCTGCAGGCAGGCTCCTCCTGGCTCCATTCATCACACAGAAGGGTGCAGAGAGCAGACTCAGAGCTGGTACAGATTCTGGAGCAGCTTAAGGAGGAGGTACATAAGCCTTCTGCCCAGGTCCATGGGGGCAATGAGTGAGTGACACATTTTATAGACTTTTGCAGTATATCTGGCTATGGGGGCAGCCTATGGGGCAGTGTGTGTGGCTAATGGGGCAGGTTATGGGGATAGGCTGTGGAGCAGTGTGTGTGGCTATAGGGCAGTGTGTGTGGCTATAAGGGTAGGTTATGGAGCAGTATATGTGGCTATGGAGCAGTGTGTGTGGCTATGGAGGTGGGCTATGGGGCAGTGTGTGTGGCTATTGGGGCAGGCTATGGGGCAGTGTGTGTGGCTATGAGGGAAGGCTATGAGGCAGCATGTATGAGACACTATTGGGCAGTGAGTATGTGCATGTGGGGTCGCCAAAATAAATTCTTGCCCTGGGATCCACTTGATTTAGAACGAACCCTGATTATTGTCTAAAGCATTCATCATGCTACTGACTTTCTGAACTGTAGACCAATTGAATATATTGATTTATGATATAACTATGGAATAATTTATTATTTAACATCATGGAGAAAATACTTTGTAAATACTTAATAAAGAAATTATTTTGTAGTGTGAAAAAATACACATACAGCCTTTAGGATTATTGTAGCCCTTCTAAAATTAAAGCAATGTCTTAAAAATAAATGCTAATTTGTAATGTACTGTATGCTGCCATAATATTCATGTACTACTGTTTTTACAAAGGGTGCAAATAATTGATTTTTTTGCCTAATGTGCTATTTTTAAGATACATTTCTATCCATACTATACACCTTGTTCAGCCTTGCCTTCCCAATCTATAGTGAAAAAGATTGGGAAGGCATAGGCAGCTCAATTAATAATATGAGTTCAACATACAGTTTGTGCAGCATACGTTCTGTAAGTATGCACTGTGCATGCTCTAGAAATGAGGGCATGCAAGACTGCACCTACATTTATTACTGTAGAGGTGGGACTTGGTTATGGCAATGGCATTCTCATGTTTTGCACCCTGAATAGAGTAGTTACAAGTGCGCACTGACGATGATGACTAGTAGTAAACCAGGGCACAGACAGAGGCAGATGCATTGCATGATGTGACTTAAGTTGGCAACACATCTAAAGATTATCTGTCCAACCAGCCAACTAGTAGATTGGTTGAAGTGAAAATCTGGTTTTGTATGGGAGTAACTGATGATCAGCAATTTGCTCCTAAATGCCAGAAAACAGATGGCAATGGATGTTCAGACAAGTTTGTTAAATGGTTAATCTAAACAACTTGTTCAAACAACAGTTTTTGTCCATTTTCCATCATTTGGGAGCAAAATGCTGATTGTCATTTACTTTCATACTTTACCAGATTTTCATTCCAACCAATCAACTAGTTGGCTGGTTGGACAGATAATCTTTAGATGTGTGGCCAGCTTAACTATGCACAGCATATTTCTTGATGGCAAATATACAGATTTACTATTGTTCAATTTACTATCACTCTGCATTCGCTCCTTCATTACCATTTTAATTGGTTTTACTGGGTGTGTCACGACACCGCAACCCAGACTGCACTCAGATACGCCAACCTAACGCAGATGGGCAGTTGTGACATGGGTTTTACTAAAGCTGCCACCACGAAGAGTATTAGATTAGCTATCTTGCATTTGACAGACACTTAAATCACATTTAAATTCACAATCATTACACAAGTGTAGCATGGGCCTCTCCAGGCATGTGAATTCATTAGAGCACAGAGATAATGCTGATTAGTATGAGGATTTATTGAGAAAATATCTCCAGGGTTAAATTACAAAGAAAAACAGGTGAATAAACAAGACAAACAGACATAAATGCACAGAATGATTTCAAAGAAAAAGGAAATGATAAAGAGTCAGAATACTAAATTATCTTATGCTGAGATCTTAGGGGATCTGTGTGGAGGGAGACCACCATAGGCCGAGATGGGGAGCACTTCTTGCTCTCAGCTACTCTCTTCAAGAGTGAAAACAGTGAAACAGGGGTGACTTTTTCTTATAGTTCCACATCAACCCCTCTCCCCCCAGCAGCCCCCACCTTTTTTGGGGCCAAAAAGGCACTGTCCTTTGTTCTACACAGATCTGTGTAGATGTCAACCAGGACTTGTGTCATATATCTCCATGACTTGGAAAGGTTTTTATGACAGGAAAACAGATAAACTACAAACTGAGCCGGACTGTCTGTGCACAGGCCTGCAACAAGGGCCCCCGAGGGTGAAGAGCAAAACACTCCTTTCATGAACCTTTTTCTTCAAAGGCTAGGTAGCACTTGGCCATTTGGTTGAGTTTTGACATACTGTCCCAATTCATAGCAAGCAGACATTCCTGAAATATATTCTTTAGGGGAATTATAATAATACACATCATTCTCACTGTAAGGTTCTGGCTCATAGACCATGAACACACTTTACCCGGTGCACACAAAATACATACAGTCATGACACATGGCTTTGATGAATCACAGTAATCCATGGCGATGGTCACAGGGTGCAAGAATTCAGAGGAATAATATATATGGGTTGCCTAATGCTAGATGTATCTATATGTCAACTGTATCTGATGGCTGCTGCAAGATGTTATTTACTGGCATTATATCCAATATGATGTATTCCAAATATAATGTATATAACAGAAAATTGCAGACATTGGTTATGATGTAACTATCATATCTTTCTGTTGTGTCCACTTTTGCAATGCTAATTAATTTGTGAATTTTGTTCATACCTACCCAATTATTAGCCAAATGTTCCTTTTCTTTGACAGATCCTATATCTAGACACATGTGTGCATCACAAAGGACAAACATCTTTTTAAGTATTGTATTAAAGTCCATGTTTGGCATCACTAATTGGGCAAGTATAGGTTTCTTATGGGATAGATAATATGGGTCATAATTTATGAATGTCTGATTTAAGATTGTTTTTTCCTTTCCTACATTCCAACATTTGCATATTCTTTCTTATTGTCTGTTGTGCTGATACTTTACTTGTCCTCTGAAAATTGAACTCTAGTAAATTAGTATTTTTTTCTTACATTTCTGTACTGTATTCTGTATTCTGGCCCTCATTCAGACCCACTCGTGAGCGGCTGTCCACTCGCAAATGGGTCGATGGTCCCCACTGCGCATGCGCATGACGGAGGGAGCTCCGTCATGCGCATGCGCGAGACCCGACGAGCGAAGGACTTTCCTTCGCTCGGAGTGTCTCATCAAAGGGGGCGTGCTGTCAATGGTGACTGACAGCACGCCCCCTTTGGTGGGCGTGCCAGGGGCGTGCCTGCCAGATGGAGGCATTCCCAAGGGAATGCCTACCGTCTGAAGCTGGCCCCACTGACATCACTAGTGATGTCAGTGGGAGTGATTTTGGCTCTGATAGAGCCAAAATCACTCCTGGCCTTGCGGTTGAAAAACCCAACCGCAGGCTTTTGCTCGCAGTTTCGATGGTCGCGATGGTCAAGACCATCGCGACCATCATCCTGCACGCTCGTATATGCTGTGGGTGGTGACCCACAGCTATACGAGCGTCCAGGAGGACGCTCCATATTAATGGAGGTGGGCCCTGATTCAGAGCGAGCGCTCTGGTCAGAGCGTCCGGCTCTGAATCAGGGCCTCTGTTTGTTATTGTTTAGCCTTTCTATAGTTATATCTGTCTCCATTATTTGGCTGTTCTGCTGAATCAGAGAGATTTTGTGCCTGAATTTATGATTGCACATGAGTTCCAAAGAACCTCTCAAATTAAAGCATAATGGATCAGTTAGATGCAGGCAGAACTAGACTAGGTCCCCAGTGATCTGCTAGTTACTGTAGGATCTAATTCTTTGCACAATAAAAGCTCCATAATTCAGTTTTTAATTTACTGCATGCTGTGATATGGGACATTGCAATAATCAGAATTCCTGATTACAAACTAATTTTCTTAAACTAAAAGCATTTCACATGTTTGTTATGATTCTAGTTTCATCCTCAATAAAGCAAAAGCTACAATTTAGTGTAGACCTCTATTCACTGTCAATGTGGTGTCGGAAGAGTCTGACTGGCAAATTTTGACCTGGTGATGCAATCATTTGCCTAAGAGCAGAGGTCCATCTGTGGTACCTTAGGTGTTGTAGTTGGTAGTTGGATGGTAACTTCCATCAGATCTTCCTTTTAGTTTGGCAATGAACACACAAGATTTATCCACCTCAGAGAGGATAGCCTCATACACACAGCAAAATGACAGAGCATGATGTCCTTGGAAAATAGAATAATCAAGTAAATTTAGTATAGGGTGGTAGAAGTAAGTAGATCCAGGGCAGGTCACTATATGAAAATTAGGATCACCATACATATAACAAGAGATTGCAGCACAAAATGGAATATAGCAATTTCAACGCAATAGTTAGCAATACAGTAGTGAATAGGCAATAGGCAATAACTCCAATAGTTAAACAGGCTTCCTTATCTTTGCTGTTTCAGCAGCTCTTATAACTAGGAAAAGGGCAATTTCTTGGTTGTCTCAAAATACTATACTTTTAAATATACATTATTCTTTGCAAAGCATGGATAGAAAGTAGTAACAACATAGATTGTGTCGAAGTCGAATAATTGCATGTGACCGCAATTCAACTGTTATCGGACGATTTGGTCATCCGCTGTCCAATTTTTGTTGGCACAATCCATGATGCACCATTGCGTGCGCACGCACCCAATGTGCGCACGTATCCCCACAGTCACACAACACTAAATAGCGAATAATATACAACACTCTCACACTGACAAACACAATATTCATGCAGGGTTTAGTTAGCAATGAGAAACAGCTTCTGTATACATGTCTGAGAAAAGTATACTGTGAGTGTTTTACATATAAATTGAGAAGCCGCGCATACAGACAAGTATGGCTGTGGCAATTGAAATATAACCCAGACACTGATATGCACAATTGAATTTGTCTGAATGAGAAGTTAGAAAACAATGGTCGGAGGTTTGCTTAAGAAGTACTGACAAGTGTATTCTAAATAGGCAGAGGAAAGCCTTTGAATTAGCTATTAGACGAAGTGGCAATGGCAGTCAGCTGGAGGTCTCCACCCTGCTTGAAAGTGAACCTAGATGCTTGTAACACCTTGCACTGTAGTTTTAAAATATGTTAGAAAGGGATAAAATACATATATGTATATATATATATATATATATATATATTAAATCTATCATGAATACACTGACTTGCATAACACACACACATAGACTTACATGCATAACACACACATAGAGTTACATGCATACACACATTAAATAAAACATATAAATATTATCAAAGCACAAAACACATAAACGCACAACACATATTAGCGAAACTACGTAATATTCCTACACTTACACATTGCACACTTGCATAAAAAGGTTTCCTAGCATTAAGGTTAATATTCAAGGTTTTATTCATTATTAAATATGTAATAAAGTGACTGTATTTTAAGATCCCAAGTTTAGTATATGATAAGCAGACTGTGTTTGGTGCTATTCTAAACTACTGTTTATTTGCAGACTTCTGGTTCCATTGGTGGGGAAATCGCAACATGCATCTGCAAATTATGGATCATAGAGAGATAGGCATTAAAATATACTCTGTAATGCACCAGTTTAGACTTGTTATTCAGCGGGAAAATGGACACAAAGAGCTGTTGGAGGCTGGACTGTAATCTTGTAACAGAAGAACCAGGAAGAAGAACCAATGGGATTATCTTGATCTATTGTATTGCCTATCTCTGCAAGGGTTTATATGCAAGCTCCCCGAACCTGCTAGTCAGGCATCATATTCTTTCTGTTGACGGAAGCTTCACCTTTGATCCCGGAAATCTGGATCCAGAGTACCTGCTTAATGTATTGACTGTACCTTGTGATTGTATAATTTGTTTGCACTAATTGTATTTATACTATCTGCTTTTGGTGAATAATATCTTTTTGTGCTTTGGAAACACAATCAAAGTCTGAAAAGTAATTATTTCTTGTGCGACTTACAAAGTTAAATAGCGACATTTTAAAGGGTATAGATAGGTAGGAATCAATAATTCCTCAAAACTGTTCAGAATTTTACTCTACACAGTTGGTAATAGCAATACATCTTGCATTTAATCCTGTTCTTTCCTGATTCTAGAAAGCAATAGCTTTGGTTTCCAATGATAAGGCACAACAAACACAGTTCCACTTACAATATATCCTAATGATCTTCAGTATTGCACAGTAGCAATAACTCAGTTCCAAAGTGCTCTTTAACTCAGCTCAGTATTCATACATAATGGCTGCTGCTCTTTAAACTGAGAAATACAGGCACTGTTTCTCTAGTAGCTCAAACAAGATGATTATCACACTGCTTATTCAAACTCAGTCTCTTTCACAAGTCAGGATTACACAGTACTTTAAATATAGAAAATCTTAGTAGTATTTCTCAGTAACTGTTGTTAATTACCAGCATTTCTCACGCACTCTCATAATAGCTCTATAACAGTTCTCAGTAGCTCTCACATAGTAGAAATGACTCCCTTTTACAGTTCTATTACTCAATCACAGCCTCCATGGGTCTCAGCTGCAGCTTCCAGCGCTGCCATAATGTCTATGGCTCTCAGTCTCACCTGGTGCTTCTGCAAAGGTCACTCAGTGCATCATCATCAGTGTGTATTCAATGGCTTCTGTCACCTCCCCACTTCAGCGATAATGCTTTGCCTAGTCTCTTGTTCCTCACAGCAGACCTGCGGCAGCTCACCCCAAGCTGCTCTCTGCTCCTTGGCATCTCCCAGTCTCAACTGCGTATGTGCAACCACAAACATGCTGTCCTATTGCTGTCTAAGTTTTGGCATGTAACAGCTCCAACTGATGGCAGACTCCTATATTACATTGTCTATTGGCACATGTCAGAACAGGGGTATTATACATCCTTAAACAGTGGTTATTGGTATAGAACACAATAACTGATTTACCAAATAATTTTTTATAAGAGAAGATTAATGTTTTTGCATGTAAAACAAGTTTGTTTATACTTAGCTCTATATACTATATCAATGTGGTAGTGCCAGCAAAAAGTCCTGCTGTTATTCACTATTTATTAAATATCAAGGTGGTATTGCAGGTATCTGATCTAATAACATCATCCTCAGATTTCTTTACCAGAATAGAAGAATTTATAAAAATGCATAATTCTTGTAAGTATACTATTTAATGTACTACTATTTAACATATTTTTATTTTTATAAAAACGAAAGGTACTTGTTGATTATGCAGGCACCCCTGCAGTTCACCAGCACCATGCTGCTTCTTCCACAAACCACTGTTTTAAAATCTCCAGCTCCCTGAGCTGAAGTAAGTGAATAAATCATCAAGTCATCCAGGCAGCAGCAGATTTTAAAACAGAGATTCCAATGGAAGAAGCACTGGTGAGCTACAGCAACATCCATATAGAGTAATTAAGAACCAAAAGGGAAAATCTAATTTTATGATTTTTAAATAAGGTTAATTTAACTGTAAATACTTTTATTGAAGTTACATACAGTATGTTGTCATTGGTGAAGACTGGGCTCAAACCATCTCTCAAGATTAAATAAATGCAAAGCTTTATTATATTTTTTCTTTCTCACAGTTTTTTATTATTTATTTATTATTGTTATAACACCACTGTTAGAAAGAAGTATTACCTAGTCTCCTGTCCTATGTGAAGCTGGTCAGCCACCTTTACCAAGATGGCCACTTGACCATTTACTGCACATGCGTGACCCCACAAACCTTGGATGAGTGTGATGTACTGCACAGACATGCAGCACATGTTCCTCTGGGTTCTGAGTATTTGTGTACCTCATTACATTACCGTTGTTACCACCGCGGTCTCTGGTTACGCAGCCACTTACACTGTGCTATCGTTTACATCCGCTAATATATATTTTACCACTGTTAACCTTATAAAACTGCAAGTTTGATTAAGGATAAACTGTGTGGCATAAACTCCATTTTGCAATTCCGTTGGTGTCTATTGTTCTACTCCATTAGGACATATCAACAACCACCATACAAAGCAACATTGTACATAATAATTAACATCAGTCTCTGCTGCTGCTAATATTCTAAGGGGCATATACAATTGGACGCGAGGTTTAGCGAGTTAAAAACTTCACGCACCTCGCGCCCAATTCCGGAATACTGTAGGTATGTGAGCTCCCACTACCTGTGGTATTCAATTAAAAAAATAGTGGTCGAGGGGTTTTCAGCTCTGAAAACCCAGTACAGTGTAAAATCAAGAATAAAAAAAATCCCACCTACATGGAAGGGGGTCTCCATGACTCCCAGTGGCTTCCCCTCTCTCTTCTTACTGAAGAGGGGTCTGCTGGGAGTCCCAGGGGCTGATGGGAAGAGCAAGGGCAGCTGGGAGATGTAGTTCTCCCAGCTCCCATTCCGGGGGGGCCACACACACTTTACTGGGGATCACACACACACTCATGCACACACACACTCACTCATACACACTTACATACAGCACACATACTCACCCTGCTACAGAAGAGCAGGCTCCCGACCCTGGTTGCAGAAGAAGATGCAGAAGACAGCGCTGAGGAAGGTGAGTAATACCTCTTTTCCACCAAAAACCCAGGTCCAACCTGGGTTTTTGGACATGGTTCAAACCCAGGTCAGACCCAGGTCAGACCCATTTACACTGCACCTTCGATCTGGGTTACTCCCAGGTCAGCCCTGTTCACACTGAACTCAGGTCTGCCCTGCTAAACCTGTGAGGTCATAAAAAATGGGAGGTGAATGCTCCACAACCACCAATCAGCTCATTTTAGACATGACCCAAGTCAGATAACCCTGGTTGCACCGTTTACACTGCACCATTACCCGGGTCCATCCTGGGTCCAACCCTGGTAGCTACCTGGGTTGGATTGCTGGGTCACTTGACCTGGGTTATTTTTCAGGGACCATTTTACACTGAGCTGCGACCCGGTAGACCCAGCAAAAACCCAGGTTTTTGCTCTGGTGTAAAAGGGGTATTATTAAGGACTAATTAAGCTAATTGTAGACTTCCAATTGCTTAATTAGTCCTCAGGTAGGGTGCAGCGGGGTGTCAGAGCAAGTCCCAGTGATTTTTCCTAAAATCATCAATTTTAGGAAAAAACACACTTGCTCAGTAGGTGCGTGAAAAAAAACCACCCGGTACATATTTTTTTAAAAACCACGCACTTAATATAATATCAAAAAACCCGCACCTGTAGGAAAAACCTCGCAGGTGCGGGTTTTTTGCTATTCTTGCACACAATTGAATATGCCTCTAAGAGGGAGATTTATCAAATATTGGAGAGATAAAGTAGAGAAGTTGCTCATAGCAACCAATAAATTTCTAGCTGAAATTTTTCTAGCACAACCTGTGCAATAAAGTTAGAAGCTGATAGGTTGTTATGGGCAATGTCTCCACTTTATCGGTTTCCAAGATTTAATATATCTCACTCTAAATTCTCTACTAAACACATCCTTCTAAAGAAATTCTCAATGAGAAAGAAATGCTTAAAGGGTGTCCCTGTTCCAGACTGCAAATCCTTCATTACTGGAGTGTGGGACAGTGTGCCAAGCACCGATATAGATTATCCTTGCATATGAAATTGAACTTCACTTGGGAGCTGCTACCTGGCCCCAACTAATCTGTGCCTAATACCAATGCCGGCTCTCATGGTAGGATCCTGCTTGCATCAGTGGCCAGTTTTAATTGCGGGATCCTGTGAACAGCTTCTGATGAGATTCAGCACTCACTACAGACTGTGCTTGCTGGGTGGATAGACTACCAGTGTGTGGAAAAACTTTTCCTGGTACAGCTATGAATCCTAGAATTGCCGGGGTCACTTACCAGGTGAGCAGACTACCAATCTCTGGGAAGCTTCCTCCCTGGTATAGCAACGTGTCTCAATACTGCTGTGGAGAACAGTGAGTTACCTATCTCGTAACATTGACTGTACTGAGACATCAGAAATATCTCCACATTTACTAGCTTCTTGCATGCACATATATCCATTGGAACTCTTAATTACAGAGCGGCAGTGTATAAGGAGTATGAACTTACCAGAGCCTCAACAAGGTTAAGTAATTGCTGAAACCACCTGGTAAGGGTTGCTGTATGCATTTGTATTCTTATAACTCATACAATTTCTCTGAGACAATATCTACTTGTACTGCACTACCTATTGTCCCTCACACAGGACTGGATAATTGCAGCTGTTGCAGAGTAACTTTTTATAAACCTGGACAAGTACAGATGTGTCCTCTTACATCCTTGCCAATCATACTACAAACGTGCATACATATTGCGCCATGCGGTTACCCACAGCAGTGTAAGCTACAGTATGCTATGGAGTGCTCTGCGATTGCACCATGCAATCCTTTGGACATGTGGGTGTGAATGCAGTGCACATTTCCGCTCACGGTGCACACTTCACGCCATACTTGGCGCAATTTGATGCGTGCGCAGCAAAGATGTAGCAGGACACAACTTTGTTTCACATTTTTTAAACAGTGAGTTCTTGAAGGATATACTACCTTAAGCATTTGCCACTTATGTATCTATTTAAATATAGTGAGATATTCAGTTCAGACTTTAGAAGTATGTTTTTGGTTCATGATTTTATTTAGAAGCAATAATACATTGAATACCTTGCAATTTTAATCAATACTATTAATAAAATAATTATGTTTCCCCTTCAACCATTGGTTTGTGTGTCTCCTATGTCTGGTATAGGCATTTTGGCTCTACCAATTTTTCTAGTGTTTGAGTTTTAGGGTGTTGGTGGACCCCTAGGAGAGCTTCCAGTTTGTATATTCAGCGTTAAGAAGTGGGTACCTTCAAATTATGCTATAAATACATATGGGCTAAATTTGTCAGCAGCTTATTAAACAGGGAAAACTAAATATGGGGAGAACATATCAACTTTCCACAGGAACTCTGCATGAATCAAATCCATAGCCCACATACAGTGAAGCTGCAATGCTAGCCTATGTGCCTCTGAGTTGCCCTTCAACTACAAAACAAACAAATTGGGTGACTAACACAGTTTGTTTCAAGAGCTGACACTCTATATTCTTTAGGAATTTCACTCAGCATCATGGCCTCTTATCTCTTACACTGCCAGCCTCTGTATAATGCCCTTGTTGTCACTTTGGGTATCACATGGTAGGTTTTGTACAGGAGATTCTCCAGTAGGACTACCCAGCACTTTCTACATGATTCCTCAATGAGTCAGGCTTGCCATATTATACTCCCATCTCTTGCATCAAGTTATTATGCAATCAGCATCTCTCAGACTCCTAAAGAGTTTCTTCTTTGGAATGTGGACTTGTTCTACACTCAACTGCTTATCTTATGCAGTCTGCATTTGCAGTGTTCCATCACAGAACCAAGGCTTTCTTCAAACATGATTGTCAACTCACTGGTAATACTTCTGTCAGGACTGGGGGTTCTGGACTTCCTGGGAGAGACCTTGATGCCTGCTTACTGATAGATCAGGAGGTTTGGAGTAGGGAAGGGCATATGTAGCTCTTCCTCATAGATGAAGGATGTATATGATGTTATGCGGCAGAACAGTACTGGGAGAGAGGTGCACTGGAAATAGACAGTGAGATCGAAACTGGAATGTAGCACAAACTGGGACCTGATTGGGACCAAACTGTAGCACAAACTGGAGTTGGATTGGGACCAGACTATAGTATAATTTGAGCCAGATTGGGGCCAGACTGTACCACAAACTGGAGCTGGATTGGGACCAGATTGTAGCAGAAACTGGAGCTGGATTGGGACCAGATTATAGCACAAACTGGAGCTGGATTATGAACAGACTGTAGTACAAAATGGAGCTGTATTGTGTCCAGACTATAGCACAAACTGGAGTCGGATTGGGACCAGACAATAGTACAAACTGGAGCCCTATTGGAACCATACAATAGCACAACCTGGAGCTGGATTAGGACTGGACTATAGCACACACTGGAGCCAGATTTGAGCCACAACAGAAATCAACAGGTGAATCATAGACAGCCTGGAGCCTTGGATGTTTATTAGCAATGAAGCTCTGTAACAGAATGCTGCCAGAGAAGGATATTTATACCCTGGGTTACACGGTCATTTTCCAAAGCAGTCAGGTGGACATTAGCCTGGATGCCATTGGGGAATAGTGGTCAACTGACTGGGATATGGTGGCTCCCAGTTTCCAGAGCTGGCAGGAATGCTGCCAGAGCTATGGGCCCCTGAAACCACCACCATGCTGGGAGCCCACCAACAGTGCACTCTCCTGAGCTCCTCCAAGTCGGGGCCCCCGCCAGGACAGAACAGCATGGCACCGGCACCGATGGTGATGATGATTCTTGACAGTACCCCCTCTCCTGAGGGTATCCTCTGGACAGCCTTTGGACTTAATTTTTTTTCCTGTGAAAAGCTTTTATAAATTTTGGAGCATGACCATCTGTAGAATCAATACAGGCTCTTTCTTCTTGGTCATAGCCCTTCCAGTCAGTGAGATATTGAAGTTGACCAAAATGATGATGGGAGTCCAAGATTTGACCAATTTTAAACTCCATTCCTCTGCGAGTGTTGATTTTAGGTATCTTAGGTGCCAAAGACAGGAATCAATTTAATATTATTGGTCGAAGAAGAGATATATGGAATGAATTAGGTATCCGCAAATGGGGTTCCAGCTTGTAGGCTACAGGATTTAATACACAAAAAAATGGAAAGGGTCCAATGTAAAAAGGAGCAATTTCATACTGGGAACTCTCAGTCGAATATTCCGAGTTGACAGCCAAATGTATTCTCAAGGCTTTACAGAAGGTACAGCTTGACGTTTCTGATCTGCAAATTTCTTGTAACTGGAGGAGGCTTTCTTAAAGGAAGACTGTAAACGATTCCAAATTTTGGTGAAAGACTGAAGAATATTAGCAGCTGTGGGAACATCCACAGAGGGTAACAATTTTAAGTCTGGAACACGAGAAGACAAATACTGTGAAAAACTGAGTTACTAGTAGTGGTCTGGTATCGGGAGTTCAGGGCAAACTCTGCTCAAGGCAGTAGGTTTACATAATTGTCCTGAGAGGAAGATAAATACAAGCGGATAAATGTCTCTAGGTCTTGATTTACCCTCTCCATTTGCCTGTTAGTTTGGGGATCATATACTGAAGATAATTTTAAGTTGACTTGTATAGTAGAACACAATGTTCTCCAGAACCTGGCCACAAACTGTCCACCTCTGTCTGAGATGATTTCCTTTGGGAGACCATGGATGTGAAAAATCGTGTGTATGAAGATGTGTGCTAACTGGGATGCTGATGGGAGACCGGACAAAGGAATAAAAAGGAATAAAATAGGCCATTTTATAAAAATGATCCACCACCACCCAGGCAGTATTACATCCCCTTGAGACAGGCAGATCTGTAATAAAGTCCATTAATAAATGGGTCCATTGCTGCTTTGGTATTGATAGTGGTTGGAGAGGGCCAACTGGCTTTTGATGATAGTTTTTATGCTGGGCACATTTGATACATGAGGCAATGAACTCCTGAACTTCTCATTTCATGGAAAGCCACCAATAGGAGCATTATAGGATTTCAAAAGTTTTTAGGATACCGGCATGACCAGCAAATAAGGATGCATGAGCCCATGTTAACAATTTTTGGTCAAGTTCTGTATGTACTGTATGAACATCTTACCTGGTGGTGGTACAGGGGCTACCTTGGTGTTGGCAAGTGGATTGAGAATAGGATGAGATTCCTTATGGATAGCAACCTCTTCAGTGAACCAAACATGTGATAGAGCATCTGCCTTATGATTTTGGGCTCCAGGACGAAAGGTGATTTTCTAGTTTAATCTTGAGAAAAATAAGACTGATCAGGGTTGAAACACTGGGCAGACTTTAGATAGATTCTTATGGTCCAAGAAAATAGCTACAGGATATTTAGCCCCCTCTAAAAGATATTTACACTCCTCTAAGGCTAATTTGTTGGCTAAGAGCTCTTGATAGCCAATTAAATAAGTTTTCTCAGCAGGAAATCATTAGGAGAAAAACCCGTGAGGATGAAGCTTCCCATCTTCCATGTTCTATGATAAGACAGCACCTATTCCTACAGACAAAGCATCAACTTCAATGAAGTTAGGTTTCTCCAAATCAGGCTGATGGAGGATTGGTGCCCAGGAAAAAGCTTGTTTTAAAGCATGAAAAGCAGAGGTGGCTTCAGGAGACCATCTTGAAGGATTAGCTGCATTCTTTTCTAAGGCTGTTATTGGGGCTACCAAAGAAGAAAAACATTTTATGAACTTCCTGTAATAGTTAGCAATTCCTATAAATTGCTGGACTGCTTTCAAGGTTTAGAGCTGTGGCCAGTCTCGAATGGCACTTAACTTTTCAGGATCAATTTGAAGATTATTCCCGTAAATAATGTAGCCTAGAAATGGAACTTTGGACAGTTTACCGTAGAGATGATTGACATGAAGACACTGCAGAACTTCTTTCACTTGCTGCTGATGGGACTCCAGGTTTCGGGAGAATATTGGAATGTTGTCTAAGTATACAACTACATAGAAATATAAGCTGTCTTGGAAAATCTCATTTACAAAAAGCTGCAATACAATGGAGGATATTGCAAAGACCAAATGGCATGACTAAATATTTGTAATGGCCATGTCATGTATTAAAGACTGTCCTCCACTCATCACCTTCCCTTCTAGATTGTAGGCGCCTCTTAAGTCAATCTTGGTGAAAACAGTTGCTCCTCTTACCCTATCAAAAAGCTCCATAATAATAGGCAATGGATATCAATTTTTTGATGGTTATGTCATTGAGGCCCCAGTAGCCTATGCAGTGTTGAAGACCACCGTCCTTTTTCTTAACAAATAAAAACCCATCTTGCAGGCAATTAGAAAGGTCCGATGAACCCCATTTGTGGCCGAAGTCGCAGGCACAGATAATGGATCTTTGACACCTATGTGGAAATGTTCCTAGGATTAAATCAGTAGCACAGTCCCATTCTCGATGAGGTGGTAAGGTATCAGCAGCACGTTCACTGAACACATCAAGGTAATCATTATAGGCCTCCAAAAGTACTACAGACCTACCAGACTGGATTAAACACACAAGACAAGCAAGACTGAAAAGAAGAGGCACTGCATGACTTAAACTGTGATGTAGGCCAATCAAATTGAGGATTATGAAGTTGTAACCATGGAAGACCAAGGATAAGATGATTAGTAGCTTTGGGAATAACTAATAGCTCTATTTGCTCATAATACAGTGCTCCAACTTGCAGAGTAAGCGGAGTAGTGGAATGAGTAATGAGACCTCCATGAATGCGGCTCCCATCAATCACTGTGAGATAGATGGGATTAGGCAGAAGTTTCTTTAATCAATGGTGATGTAATGAAGTTCCTGTCAGCTCCAGAGTCACCCAGAGCATCAAAAGATTTGGTACCTTTAGGGGAGGTCAAAGTCACATTCAACACACAGTCAGACTTTGGGGAAGATTTTGCTGAAAACCCCAATCTGAGTTCCTCAGAACAGGTCAGTGTTTGGAGTTTCCTGGATGCACAGGACAAGATCCAATAAAGTGGTTTGGACTGGCACAATACAGACATAAATTTGCTTACTGATGCCTAAAGTGTTCCTCTGGAGATAGGCATGAGTGATTACCTTGCATGGGCTTGTCCACACTAGGCAAAGAAGACTGTGGACTACTGAGCGTGTGAGACCTAAAGCATTCACTTCTGAATCTGCAGGCTGCTCTGTCTCTGAGGCATAGATCTATCTTGGAGCAGAGAGAGATTTATTCTTGCAAGGTCCCAGGAGGATCATGGGAGGCCAGCTCATCTTTGAGCTTTTTAGAGAGGCCACTCCAGAAAGCAGTCAGGATCAGGCAAACAAATCGTTATGAGGAAAATGCTAGTTACCTATTAGAGTGTATATATTCCCCTGGTGTTATCTAATTTTTCCTACTCTTTTTAAAATAAAAGTTTTGTTTCCTAGGTATTTGCCTAGGTGACTTATTTAACCTGCATGGGTTGCTGTCCTATGGGTAGACCATTCAAGATACAAAGCAAAGAGTGCCAGCTATTACCCTGGAACCCTGACATGGAAGTCTTCTGATCAAATCCTATCCAGTTTTATTATGCACTTCATGGGCATCCTAGTTTCACACTCGGCCAGCCTAGGCACTCATTTAATAACACAAAGTTTAAACATAAAGCAATAAGAAGCTAGGAGCCAAAAGTGAAGTCTAAGTGGACCATAGGTGGCATCAATGCTACCTGTTTCCTATCACTGTCTAAAGAACAGTTGCAAATTAATGAAAACATAGTCCTATGTGTCTACAGAGAAAATAGATTAAGGCGGTCATTATTTATGCTTGATAATTTGATATCAAATCTAATATGAAATATAAGGTTCTTAGAAGTTACTAGGTTCTCATTGTTCATAAAAAAGCACAAGGTCACAGGTCCTTTCTTATATAGTAAAGTATTACGATATTTCTTTAAATATACAAGTTTCAAATTGAAACAAAAACAGTTACTTGTATGACGTAATACTCATATCAAGATATATTTTGTTCAATGACAGTTATGCATTCAATCACAGAACACTTTATAAATTACATTACTTTCCATAGTTAACATAGATTATGCAGGAGTTTCCTGACTACTCTACAAACTTGAGTATATATATTTTACAGCATAATTTACAAAAATATATTATTGTTATGTGTGTAATACAGTATAATAGGAAACATGTACCTCTTATTTTAGTGATGAACAACCAGATAAACTGCTTGCGCGGCCCTCTAACCCTCAAAAAATCAACACATCAATCTTAATCTCAATAATAACTTAAAACTATTTAACCACACAAACCACACTTACCGTCTTTCCTGCCCACCTCCTCCGAGAGGGGGCAGCCAGGTCAGCAGAGAGGGGGCATGGTGGCTGGGAAAGTAGGTGTTGCAGGGGTTGTGGTGGCACGATTGCATCATTGTGACCCCGCCCCCTGCTATATAGTGCAGAGAAAACAGGCATTGTATAGTGGGGGGGTGGGGCTGCTATGACATGATTCACGGTGCTCTGTAAGTGGGCATCCGCAGGGGAATGCAAGCGGGTAGGGAGGGGCCTAGGGGAGTGCGGGTGGTTGAGGAGGATGCAGGAGACTTGCCTACTTTTCTGGGTAGCCGGGAGCTCCACCTGATTTTTGAGAGCCTCCTGGCCATTCCGGGAGAGTAGGCAGGTATGACACAAACACCTACACTCTCTTACACTAGTCTCTGTGGTGAATTCTAATTTTGTGTATTATAAACGTAGGCATTTGAACTGGCTGAAACCCAGTTTATCGAATCAGTACAAATATGTTAAAATTAGAAAGAAACCAGGTACATTTTTGACAAGTCAAACAGGTCTGATCATGTGACAACATGTTCAAGCTAATTCACTAATAAATGCATCAGTTTGCACATGTTTATTATCATCTCTTATTTATATAAGGTCATCTGGGTTTAGTACCAGACAACACATTGCCAAAAGTATGTTAGTAAAGTACAAGTTTAAACATTTACAAGTATAAATAATTATAAATCACAAGATATACAGTGTATTTACATGGTGGAGAGAATTGGCCTGATTGAGAGTTGGGCGCAATGCCGATGTTTGCAGAGTTGAGTGATTATTTTTGTACTGTGCATGCATCTGAGTTGCCCTGCACAATCATAACCAATGGATTACCGACTCAGGTCACAGTGATGATTTGGACACAGAGAGATTGACAGTCAGTGTGCATTTATGGGAGGTAATATTTATAATACTTAATATTAATACCATAAAGTTATATTTCACTTGCTTGCCTTTATCTCCTCCATTCTCCATACTCTTTTCATCCCTCTTTGCCCCACTCTCAAATCTTAAATGCTACTAACCAGTTTGGCTCTTTAAATAACCCCAAAGATGTACCAATTCAATTGATAGGAAATCGTGAGAACATGATTAGCAGTTCTTTAGCTCCTGGGTAACAACTATGAGAGCTGGACCTGTTAGTAACATTAAATAAGATTGGAAGTGGGAGCAAGATGGAAAAGCTCATTCTGTGTCTGTGCCAATGTTAATGTCAATCTATGTCTGCGTTAATGTCAATGTCAGTCACTTAAAATCAATGTAAGTGGCACTTTGTTTCCAGGGTTGAAAAAATAGGTTCTATGCTTTATGTGTGTTTTTTATTTAAAATCAACAGGTCACGTTATAATGAATACTGCATATAAAAGAAAATAATTATATCCATCCATACAGATAGTAAACTCTTATAAATCTAATGTCTTTGTATATTGTCCAATAATTAGTACTATAAAAGTATTAGTGGTGATGCTACCTAGGAGTCTAAAAACAATCACAATATCTCACACAACAAGAAAGAAGTAGAGACGTTTATATTTGGCACACTAATATAACAGTTTGTTTAATTTGTTAAAACATAACATTTATTACATCAATTAAATATTTACTGCAAAAAATAGTCTTGTGCCAGCAAAATAATAGAAAATTTACAATAACTGTAAATAGATATCAAGGATTTATACAGTCTTGTGGTGCTTGCTTTATTCAGTTCCTAACTCTATGAATCTTCCTGGCAATGGTATGTTCCTTAAGGACTGAGGGTTTATAACTGGTGCTTCTGCAAGATAAACTGCGTCTCCTCATTGACATGGGGGAGTCAGTACTGGTCATTATTATTGAGGTGACATTCTGTTCCCAGCGCCACTCTCTCAATTGAGATAATGATAGGTTCATATAAACATTATTCTCCACATAATCAATGTATTCAATGTTACTGGTCCCCTTAAGATTCTTATCTCATTTAATAGTGATCATTAATACAGTACTGTTCCTCATATTACTGTCATTGTGATGGAGGCTAATGGTAAAATATTCAAATAATAACATTGACAATAACACTTAGTAGACTAATAGTTACTAGATTACCCGAGCAACATTTTTCTTATTAATGTAGCTGTAGACCATACAGCTCTTATAGCACTAAAGTGAGAAATCCTCAAAAAGATTTATTGATATCAAGATTATAGTTAGATCAACGGAGCTGTATGTAAACTTGAGATACCTAATCTCAAATGCTGGTACGCCTAATATAATCATGTTATTGCTATGCATCCTCATCAAAAGTTCTTAATATTTGTTACAATATAATTCATCAAGTAAATTAACAGAAACTCTATTATGTATAAAAGTGATCATCCAACAGTGGGGCACAACCAATGCGCATTTTGCAGATTGACAGTATAAACTGCTTTATCACACAAAGTCCATCACTGAGTCACCCCTACTCTTTTTCTCTGGCCTAAATTGTATGAAGCATTTTTTCCACTCACTGAGAGAGAATAAAAGAGTATACCCCAGGGGGCAGTGCAGGGTATGGAGGGAGAGGTACGCAGGAGCAAAGAGAATGAGAGGAAGAGAGGGAAGGGAAGGAGAGAATAGTGAGAAGATGGACATTGAGTTATGTACTGTCAGTAATTCGTTCCTGGAGAATAAGATGAATACTGAACATCAGTATATATTAATATTAGTTTCTTACATGTCTTCTTTTGACAAACACACTTTGAAGTGTCCATTTTATAATAAACAGAGCACTTATATTGGTCATGTGGTCCCATCAACTGATATTGGGATTATTATCAAACTGAGTACAGTGCATATTGGGATTATTATCAAACTGAGTACAGTGAGTGTCACTTCTCAGCATTTTACGGTCTCAAACACCCCTGTAGCACGCACTTTACAGAATACCATGGTCAGTTTTTTTCTGCCACTTGAGTTTACAACTTACTTGCAAGGAGCTCTTTGAATCGCTTAAGATCTGTGTTACTTGGAAAGAAAGTTATTGCATATAATGTAAACCTAGGTTCAGGCATGGTTGCCAAAATGTACTTTATCCAATGGCAAGATAAAAACCCTGGCTAAGTGAAAATAGAACTTTATCTACAAGTCCAACATACTTAGCAGAATTGCATCATTTAATCTCTTTTTCCAGTAGTTTACCTAAGGATATGACCTGAATCTGGCTGTCTATGTCTGAGCTCACTTCATTGGTTACAATTTCAAAAGTTTTCAGTAACTTGCACAAAACCAATAGTATTCTCCACTGTGCTGGACTAAGGTAACATGCCTCCCTCTCCCTATGCCATGGTTTGATATGTATGCTTGGATGTCTTGTTGCTGTTTCTCCCGTCACTGAGGCATATAAAGGATGTAATTCCACCTGGTTACTACCTATTGATTCAGTTGTTAGCATGGCAAATTATACTTGTTTTTAAGCCACTACAATCTTCTCATGTACTATGGAGGGAAAAACTGCGCACACAAGCAGCAGCAGTGGGGAGTACCTTACGAGGAGGTCATCCACCTCCGGAATATAGAATACCACATAAAAGATTTAAGGTGCTCCCGTGACTGCGCACAGCTGAAAAACTAATTAATAAAGGTACAGTTATTACCACAATACAGCACACAATCTCATATCCCCCAAACAGTAAAGAAGTCACTTATTAAGTTAATTAGTTCAATCCAAGTGTTATTTCTCCAAAAACAGAGCCTTGGTCCTGTAGGTGGTCCTGATTTTCAAATGTCGGCTTCCATATGGAGTAATCATCAAGAGAAGGGAAACAAAAACAAAGGAAGGACCAATAGTGTAGTAGGTCTAGGTAATCTTCTGAACAAAATCTTCCCCTTTCAATCCTCAATACACAGAAAACATACCGTACTCACATATAAAACGGAGTCTGTAACACCAAAAAAGGTTTCTTTATCCTCTATATAACCAGTTACAGGAATATAATTCTTAATATACCCTGGAAAAAATAATAATATTGAAAAAGATGATGGACGTACCCAAACTCACAATCAACCAAGTTGAGATGGACGTATTGAGGTTTCTTTATATACTCGACATAGTCCCTCCTCCTTCGCCAATCCTCTTTTTCATCTCATATCCATAAAGCGTGTTATGATTTTATATATATGAGATTAAGTATTAGGGTTTATTCCAACACTTTTATTTAACATATAAAATCCAGTAACAATCAAAAAAAATGGAGCAGATAGAAAAAATGCAATCACCTGGAAACGTGAATGTGAGTCCGGACTACCATGCTAGCAGGGAAGCAAAGCTCCAAATGAAAGATGTGTCCTAGCCCATCCACCAACGCGTTTCGACCTTAGTCTTTGTCACCTTGACACAGGAGCACCTTAAATCTTTTTTGTGGTAATCTTCTCATGTAGTTCCTGAATAACAAAAATGGCCAAAATTTTTTTGGGCCACATTCAGCATGACCTGCTTGCACCTGTCAGTTTTAAGAAATTCTGAACCACCTAGAGTATTGTGTGTGCAAAACATGGTACACCCAGTTGTAATGCTCGAACAATGTTACTTGCATTAGCAGATACAATATGACAAATCCTAATGAGAATCTTAGCACTATTAAGCTGGCCATGCACGCTACAATTATCAGGGTGATCCGCCCGATATCCGCGGGTTGCCCTGATAATTGTAGCCTTTGTGTGGGTGTCCGAGAGTGAAATATTGCTCGGTCGGGCATGCTGGATTGTCCAGCATGCCCGTCCGATGCAATATTTAAGGGTAAACTGTCAGCCGCATTGGGCAGTGTATGCCCAGCTGCAGCTGACAGACAGACATTTTCTGTGTTCCTTCCCATGGAAGGAACAGGGAAATGTCTCCTCCCCCGGGGAGGAGCGCAGATGTCAGGCTAATACACTGTGAGTAATCTCACAGTGTATGCCGTGGACATCTGTGGCTGGCATGCTGCCAGATAAAATGTCTGTCGGTCTGACAGGCATTTTATCTGGCCGTGTATGCCCAGCTTAAGCCATTTTGCTATCACATTCCAAAGTTATTCTTCTTAGTGAACTCAGTGATACAGAGAGTAATCTGCCTGTGAATGAGCTGGCTTTGTGCATTAGGTACTACTGCCGCTGAAGGTGATACACCTACCCAGAGGGCTGTCACAGTCATGAAATCTTTAGTTTGACCAGTACCGTTTGTCCAAATAATTGTAGTTAAGTGGATAGTTGGTACAGTGGCATTTTCTAGGCAAGAATAACTTTTTGTTTAATGTCCTGGTTCAGGTGAGGAATTGCTGTTCTGGTAAATTGGCTTTGAAAAGGAATTTGGTAGTGTGGACCCATGACATCAGCTAATTGTCTAAGGGCCTGATTAAGCATGGATCGCAATTACAGCTGCATATGCAGATTGGCCGATGGTGTGTACTGCACATGCATATGCACCGCAGTACATGTGTGCAGGATAGCATTGCTAGCAACCTGCGATCACGCATGAAGATAGAAAGCCATGGCAAGGTGAATGATGGGACGTCAGAGTTTAGGGGTGGTGACAGGGGAGTGGTCAGAGAAACACGGGCGTGTCTGTCCATTTGAATGCCGTTACATGGGTGTGCATAAATTAGCCACTGCGACGGCATACGCAATTTGAGTACTCATTACATGAGACGAGACTTGCAATTTCTGTCATTTTCCCGACGCCGGGAGACCGGCTCCCAGCATCCCGATCGAAGGGATGCCGGATGCCGCGAGCGGACAGCCGCAGGGGGGGGGGGGGTTAGGTTTAGGGCACCCGGGGGGGACTTAGGGTTAGGCTAGGGGGAGGATGTTAGGGTTAGGCACCCCCGGTGGTTAGGCTAGGGGGAGGGGTTAGGGTTAGGCACCCCCGGGGGGGATGTAGGGTTAGGCAGCCCCCCGGGGGACTTGGGTTTAGGCAGCGGGGAAGTGGAGGTTAGGGTTAGGCACTTAGAGGGGGGGTTAGGGTTAGGCACTTGGGGGGGAAGTTAGGGTTAGGCACCCTAAAGGAGGGTTAGGATTAGGGGGTTAGATTAGTATAGTACATACTTACCTTACAGACGATCGGGATATCAAGCGCTGTCGGGCTTCCGCTGCCGTGCTCTGCTGTTTTGTCGGGCTGCCGGGAATCGAACTCCCGGCCATACGGCACCGGGATTTCATACCGATTCCCTTTTACCCATCCTCCTGGATCCCAGTTCCAGCCCATCACTAGAACTTTTGTTACCTTGACAGTTTGCCACCCTGTCTCATGACCATTACATAGGTAGGGTGACCGAGGGTAAAATATCGACTGGTCGGGCATGCCGGATCGTACTGCCTGTCTGATACGATATTCTGTCATTTTTTTATTGCATTATATCACATAGAGAATAATCAGAGACTTTGTGTCAACATTTCAGTCCGGTAAACAGACCTTTGTCAAGATAACAACATAAGTGGACCAAACACACTATATACCCCCATATAGTGTGTTTGGTCCACTTATGTGGTTATATTGACAAAGGTCATGTATCAGACCGAAACGTTGATATGAAGTCTCTGATTATTCTCGCACACATACTCACCCAGCATGTGAATGTGTGTGCGTCCCGAGCCAGCTCAGAAGGGTGGAGACGCACAGAGATGATGTCAGCAGCGCATCAGCGGTGTGCACGTCAGTGAAAGACAAAACATTACCATGGGAACATGATACAACAAATACAGCACTGTAAAAAATGGACACATATAGTTTAAACCTAGCAAAGCATTTGTGATCTACCAGATTTTGTGCTGATGCGTTGCTGACTTCATCTCTGTGCGTTTCCACCCTGGCACGGGACGCACACACATTCACATGCTGGGTGAGAAGGTATAAGGTAAGGTGAATTTGATTATTTGCATATTTCCCGATGACAATCATAAATGATTGAAACGTTGAAACCACTTTATTTTGTGTTGGAGTTCCTCTGTGGACAGGCCCTGAGTGCCGCACCTTTGGTACTGCTATATATATATATATATATATATATATATATATATATATATATATATATGGGAATTTTGAAGTGGAGGTATGGAAAATTTAGAAGTGGAGGCAGCGGTGCAAGTAGTAAGAACACGAAAGTGGTAACATCAGTGCGGGCAAGAAAAATAGTTGTGGTCATGCATCAAAAAAGGGGCATGTCAGCATGACACACAGCCCATTTCTTGTCACTCTGGAAGCATTCCTCTCCATTCAATTACAAGTACACCTTACACCTGTACAGATAGTGTTTTCAGCCGGTATTCAATATTCATGTAGATGATCACATGGTCTGGAAGATGCCTATATTTGTGTAGAAATATATCCAATGTCATCATCGTACAACAGAAGTTGAACCAGACTCATGATTCCTGTGTCACCTCCTGCCCCCTGAGGCTCTCCAGCCTCCATTGCCATCATCCTGCCCTGTGTCCCTCCACTGCCACCATCCTACCCTGTCTCCCTCAGGCGCCACCCTCCTGCCCCATCTTCCAGCAGTGCCACCATCCTGCCCTGTCTCCTTCCAATTCCACCATCCTGCCCTCATGCCCTGTCTCCCTATAGTACATCCATGTCTCACTCCAGCACCTCCATCCTGCCATAACTCCCTCAAATGCCACGATCCTGCCCTCATGCCCTGTCTAACCTCAAGCATCACAATCCTGCCCTCAAGCCCTGTCTCCCTCCAGCACATGCATCCTGCCCTATCTCCCTCAAATGCCACCATACTGCCCTCATGTCCTGTCTAACCTCAAGCATCTCCATCCTGCCCTTGTGCCCTGTCTCACTCCAGCACTACCCCCACTCCTTACGTTCTCTCTTCGGGGCTCTCAGGTTGCTTCGTATGGCTCTTTATCTGTTCGCATTCTTTCTTGGCACAAGAGGAGAATGGGAAGGCAGGCTGCATATGGCTTTTTCTAGCGGTGTGTCAGGACACTACAACAGCAGCTGCTGGACTGCCGATACTGACTTAACTGAGTTTCTTTCCAGGTCATGCGGGATCGGGGCCACTTTAACTCGCAACCAATCAGCGGTTGCAGACGGGTCCCCGGGCAGGTTTTCTCTTTTCCCCCCAGTCCCTGCGCAGCAATTTCAATACCCCCCCCCCTGAATATGCCTATCGCTCTGTATGTGAGCATTGCCGGGGATGGGCAGGCGGCACAGCAGGGCTCCGGAGCAACAGCATTGCTGGCCCCCAGGCCCGGGCAGGCAGCACAGCAGGGCTTCGCAAGGTAGTGTTGCCTGGGGCAAGCAGGTGGAACAGTGGGGCTCCAGATCATCGGCATTGATGGGGCGGGCGGCACAGCAGGTCTCTGCAAGTCACCATTGCCGGGGGTGGGCCAGCAGAGCTCCAGTGCGACAGCACAGCAGGGCTCCGCATGTTAACAACACCTGGGGCAGGCATGCGGGCAACACAGCAGGAAAATTAGTGCTTGAACGAAGTGCCGGTATGTCATACTGCTGCATACCGGCACACTTCGAGCACTGTATGGATAGATATATATATATACTGTATATAAACACCATACCGGTGGCACTCTGTTGCATAAAAAAACCACACGGATAGCAGGCTGCTTCAACGTTTCGATGTATTGTTACATCATCATCAGGATTAATAAATGTAATAAAAAAGTACACTTACTTTATACCTTCACCACCCCTTGTGCACAGCTGCGGCTTCTGGGTCCCGTCCGTAACCAATGACAACAAACACATACAGGAAGGCTAAGTCGGAGGTTCTTTCACAATACATAGTGTATCATACATATGACTTACAACAATAAATATTTGCATTTCAGCAAAAGAAGCATAGACATAAACATAACAATGTATACAATAATAACAAATATATATATATATATATATATATATATATATATTTGTATGTATGTATATATGTGTGTGTGTGTGTGCTTATATATATATATATATATATATATATGGATATATATGTATGTTTATGGATATATGCTGTATGTGTATGTATATATACGTGCATGTGTGTGTGTGTGTGTGTATATATATATATATATATATATATAAATATACACACACACACATGCACGTATATATACACACACACATATATATATATCCATAAACATACATATATATATATATACATATATATATATATATACACATATATATATATATATATATATATATATATATATATACACACATATATATATACATATATACATATATATATATATATATATATATATATATATATATATATATATACATTCACACACCCATATACACAAATATACATATACTGTACAATCAACTAAGCACTGCAAGGGGATTCTAACATCAGCACCCACCTGCAGGTTGGTGCTGCTGTGGTCATCGGGTGGGGTGCTTCTGTGATCTCGTGGGGGGGCGCTCTTGCGATCGTGGAGGGAGAACACCCGTGGGGGGGTGAGTGTGGGGCTGTTGTGATCACGTGGATGGGGGGCTGTTGTGATCGCACGGGGGGGGAATAACCACAAGGGGGGCTGCTGTGATCACAGGGGGTGGGGGCTGTTGTGATCACATTGGCGGGCACCCACCGGGGAGCTGTTGTGATCGCGGGGGGTGGGGGCTGTTGTGTTCGCGGAGGGTGGGGGCTGTTGTGATCGCGGGGGATGTACCCATGGCTGAAGCTGTTGTGATTGCACAGGCATGGCTGTTGTGACTGCGGGGACAGGCACCCGCGGGGCAGCTGCTGTTTGTGATCACGAGGGGGGGCTGTTATGATCATGGGGGAAAGTCGGCGCTCTTGTGACTGAGGTGGGTGCACCCGTGATGTGCAGTACCCAGTAATAGCTCCACCTCCAGCAATAGCTTCGCCTCCCTCATGGACATTAGAGCCCACCTCTCCCTCCGGCCATTATATTGCCGCCATTTTGGGAGGGATTTTTGTGTGGTGTGGAGACATGCTTGCCGGGCATCTCAGTAGCCAGACCAGCCCATCATGGCATTGGCCCTTCTGGCACTTGCCAGAACTGCCTGATGGCCAGTCCGGCCCTGAGTATGACCCCTCCCTTTCATGTATCTGAAGAGTAGTGCCAAATTTATTTCAGCAGCTTCCACTTTGTTATGTGTTTTGACACATCCTCAGGGATTTATTTATGAAGCCCGATGGGTAGCAATCAAAATTTGAAAATGGCATCCGCAGTCAGTGTAAAGCACATTGGGCTTTACACTGACTGCAGCTGCCATTTGAAATTATCACCTGCAACCTGCCAGGACGCAGTGGCTTACAAAACCACTGCTTCATAAATAAAGCCCTATGAGTTTAAAAGCCTGCCTGTCATGTTAAATGTCTTCTTCTACTCTTAAAGGGACATTTATTTTTATGTTGATTCTACATAATCCAGTGGCAAATGCAGGATTTCGAGATGGGGTTTCCAAATGCTTGATTTTAGTGTGGCCAGTCTATGAAGAGGACATAATTAGCACTTAACCAGCTATAATATGCATCATGCAAAGTGTATTTTGTGTCATAATTCCAGCAAACACAGGACCGCCAATCACAGTAAGACATTAAATATAACAGTAGGGCCATTCGGCCTGAGCTGAGTGTTTTAATTTTTGATGTGAGCACCATTACAGAGCATTGGAGCAAGTCCAGGAGTCTGGGGGAGCAGCGGAAGTAAACATAAAATGGAAGCTGCTCAAATCAATTTGGCAATACTCTTCTGGTGCATGAAAGGAAAGGGTTTATACTAAACAGAAAAACAGAAAGAGGAGTATCCCCTAGATATCCCCCAGCACACTAAATTGTACCTGCAACAATACTTGAAAATGATATGGTAATAGAGATTCAGAGATATTTGTTGCATGCACTTGCAAGTACATGGTAAGCTCCCAGGCCACTTCACAGCTTCTCTGATTCTGGCAGTCCCTACACTGCATGACAACAGAACCCACTCTGGGCCATGTAATTGTCTGTTGTAAGGCCTCATGATAAAGGCACATACAGAAATACATCCAAATTGAGAGCAAGCTTACCTGGGAGTCACCCCTGGGAACTCCAACTAGCACTACAAGAGTCAGCATACCCTCCAAATGCTGGGTCATTCATGCCTCTCAAAACAACAAACATAAAATGGAAGCTGCTCAAATCAATTTGGCAATACTCTTCTGGTGCATGAAGAGGAGGGGTCATACTAAAAAGAAAAACAGAAAGGGGAGTATCCCCTAGATATCCCCCAGCACAATAAATTGGACCTGCAACAATACTTGAAAACTATATGGTAATAGAGATTTTGTAGCATGCATTTGCAAGTACATGGTAAGCTGCCAGGCCACTTCACGGTGATCACAGTAAGACATTAAATATAACAGTAGGGCCATACGGCCAGAGCTGAATGTTTTTATTTTAGATGTGAGCACCATTCCAGAGCATCGGAGCAAGTCCGGGAGTCTGGGGGAGCAGCAGAAGTACCATGCACTGCCCTGAACATATATGTATATATTGGTTTGGTAAGTGGCAGCTGATTGGCTGTGAACCACGTATAAGCGGCCATTGATTGGCTGTGAGCCACATGACAGTCAATCAACAGCCATGCGTTTCATAGGCAATCAGCGGCCGCTTACTCTAGAGTGGCCTCTGATTGGCTGGTGGCCCAGCAACTGACATAAACCACAAAGTCTCCGTAATTTGCAGAGGAAGAGATGTATGTGGAAACACATACATCATTTCAATGTCCATGAGTCGCATTATTCGTTTATTTTGTTTTGCCGGGTCGGGAATCTACTGGAGAAGAGGACCGGCCTACACCAGGAGGTAGGTGAGTATTTATTTTTTTAGAGATAACCTTGGATTACTACTGGACTAGGGGACCGATCACAGAGGAGAAGGTAAGTATGTACGTATGTGTGTGATTAGTGTCTAAAAAAAATTGTACTTTCTACGGTGTGTTTCTAACATTTATTTTACAAAAAATGCACACATGCAGCCTGCACGTATCTCACTGAAATGTGCAGACTGCATGTTCGGGTGTGTTTGGCTGCGATCAGACACAGAGGACTCATCACAGATAACTCGATCTCATTCACCATCGAAAAACTAATTTCAGCCAAACTCGATTCTAAGTAAATTTGAGAAATTTATTTTACAAAACTTTCCAGAGTCCTGGCAAAGCTCAGAATGTTTGTTCTCAACCAAACTTGGGCAAAACTCGATTCTTAGTACTAAATTTACCCCTCAGTCTTTCTGGATCTGTAGACAACTCACTACAGTGATGTATTCACTAGGGATCGGCCAAGCAGCTAATACTTTAAAACCCTCTTTCAGTGAATGGAAAAGTGGAATACTTCCTTCAAGGGACATGATTAAGGGCCTGATTCAGACCCACTCGCAAGTGGCTGTCCGCTCGCAAGTGGGTCGATGTTGTGCTCTGCGCATGCGCACGACGGCGGGAGCTCCGTCGTGCGCATGCGCCAGACGCGACGAGCGAAGGACTTTCCTTAGCTCGTTGTGTCTGATCAAAGGGGGCGTGCTGTCGATGTTGATTGACAGCACGCCCCCTTTGGTGGGCGTGCCGGGGGCGTGCCTCCCTGACGGGGGCGTTCCCACGGGAACGCCTCTTGTCAGAAGCCGGCCCACTGACATCACTAGTGATGTCAGTGGGAGTGATTTTGGCTCTGATAGAGTCAAAATCACTCCGGGGCTTGCGGTTGAAAAACTCAACCGCAGGCTCCGGCTCGCAGGTTCGATGGTCGCGATGGTCACAACCATCGCGGCCATCAAACTGCACGCTTGTATAGGCTGTGGGTGGTGACCCACAGCTATACGAGCGTCCAGGAGGACGCTCCATTTCTATGGAGGGCGGCCCTCATTCAGAGCGTGCGCTCTGCTCAGAGCGTACGGCTCTGAATGAGGGCCTAAGTCATAAGGATATATTTACTAAAGTGCGGATTTTTAGAAATGGAGATGTTGCCCATAGCAAATAATCAGATTCTGCTTATCATTTATCTAGCAACTTCTAGAAGATAAAAGCTAGAATCTATTTGGTTGCTATGGGCAATATCTCCACTTCTAAAAACCTGCATTTTAGTAAATATACCCCATAGTGAGTTGATAAAATGAACATTGCTGAGAGAGCGTTGCTGGCAACAATTCTCCATACAGTTGTATATCCTAATGGACAGTGGGCCTGATTCCAAGATCTATACTAATGCAATCGCAGCTGCATTGTCTTACAGGCCGCAATAGCAAAAAGATGCTTATGTCTCCACAAGCTTTCCTGAACATAGGGACGCTGCTGCTTTTTCATATCTGTCTGACAACGTGCAACAGTGTAAAAATCAGTAACATCAATGCAGATCAGGCAGTCACGCAGCTTGTAAGTAAAGTCTGACCTGCCTCATACACTGCAGTTTTCCTGACATGCTGAGAGCTCTCATGCTGCGAAGGACATCGCAATGGCTAATGTATGCAAGCCCATAAAATGGCATTTAAACTGTCAAACATGCCTGTGTTTTTCTGACCACACCCTTGTTATCTCACCCAAACACAGACTACCTGCCACTTACTATGCGAATTAATCCTGTGTGAGCGTAGTCACAATACAATCGCTGTCCGCGTGCAGTGCTAAATTTGCACATGCGCAATTGCTAACAATCATTCGATCTATGTAAATCTCGGCATTGCATACATCTCAGAATTAGGCCCAGAGTTTGAAGTTTGAGATGTATGAAAACCCATTAGGAGAATTTATTTGCTGTGAAAATAATACATCCTCATAACTACAGTATGTCCCTTTTTCTCTGCTGTATTTCTAGACTTGGAGAGACGTGGACCCGATCCACAAGAAATACTACGATTTGTCATTGCCATTGTTTACAACAATCCAACATCAATGCACCATCAACAATTGCACCTACACAAAATAACCCAGATGCCCCTCTTACCACCATATACCTCCCACATGCCACAAAATGCTCTCACAAACCCTAAAATTATCCTCCACTTGCCCTCAAATCCCACATGTACTTCAAAAAGCAATTCACAATTCACTCACTGGGAGTTTAGTTGACAGCAACATAACAATAAGAAATATATACTATAGATAAATAAATAAATAAATATTGTAACTATGTTGTTGCCTACAATCAGTAGAGGCAGCCATTTGTGTGCTTAGCCAATGTTTCTACAAATGCTGCCTATTAGTTGTATAAGTTCGTATGTGTCACGTATGTGATGTACAGTATCTCATCAGAATTGAGCTTCTATGAGTAATAATTTGTGGCCTGTCATTTGCGTCCCAACTACTGGCAGCTCAATACTGAATTATCTGTGAGGGCTTTAGTACTGTATTATGAGCGGGAAAAAGAAGTCAGAAGAGGTGAAATTGTAAAGAAGAGGAAAGAAAAGAGAAAACAAGAATGAAAAAAAGATGGAAAGAAGATCTCTAAGGAATAATCACAATGAGTATCTGAGTGACTATTTCATTTAGAGGAGCTACAGTATGGATATTTTGCAACTTGTAGTCCTACAAGCATATACACCTAGTTAACGGATGCTAGGATGTGCTGGGATTTGTAGTGCCGTATACTAAACTAATATTTTCTACTATTTGACATGTATTTTTAACACCCTGTGTGTGCGTGCATGTGCGTGTGCGCTGTACTTCACTAATAGTATAATTTGTTGCATCTACAAATATGTGATCAAATGGCCCAAAGTAAAAAGAAATACATTCTAATTAGTTGCAAATAAGTCAATTCAAGAATCACATTTTCCAGCATCTGCCAGTGTATTACTACATGAATGTAATAATATATTATACATTACAGTAATGGTATATTTTACACGCTTATTACACTCGGTAAAATTGAAGCACAATAATATTGCAGAAAATAGTGTATGCAGAAAGCATAACATGCAAACAAGTAATGGCTGTTCAAATTTAAAATGACTGGAATGACTGATTCCACACTTGTGTGTGGATAATATGTATACACGAAACATGTCAACAAACGCTACCCTTTGAACCTGATTCTTAAATCCAGTCTCTGCCTATTTGATGCTATAAATTCACAAAGTGAGCTATTGCTAGAATGTGTTTATACATTCTTTGTCTGGATTAAGGACTATCTGACTTTACTGAGGACGTACACAATGGCTGTGATATCTTTTATAGGTGACAGATTTACTGGAACATGCAGGCTGGGACTGTCGTGGCAGATGATTCATAACACTGCATGACCTCACTTAAATAGTCACATTTCTATTCCAGAGAGCTGGAGAGTTTGGCTGTTATCTGTGAGCTCAGTGAAAAACATAGTTACCAGTTGCTTTTGATAGAAGGCTACAAGTTAAAAGAAAAAGAAGCAGCTACAAATACAATGCAAACCCATGCAATTTTACAGGGATTGGGTCATACCTTCCAATATTCACACACAGAAATATTACATTACATTGCAGGTGTACATGGGAGTAGCTAGAGATATTTTTGGGAACAAATAGAGGAATTATTCAATTCCAAATCAACTCATAGGAGGTCGCAGCATAGTACATTAGGGTGTGGATACTGTGGAATATCCCCAGTGTAAAGGCCCCCATACACGCTGCGGTAAAGCAGCCGATCCGACTGATTGGTACGATTTGGCTGCTATATCGCACCGTGTATGGGCCTGATGTCGGACCATGCGCGCACCCGTGGGGTCGTACATCTCACCCCCTGATCTTACTACCGGTTCAGTTGATCAGGGGATGCAATGTGCGATCCCATGCAGTGCTATGTGGGAGGAGGAGGGGGGAGCCAGCATATCGGGTGGGCGGCCACCTGATTACACCATGCCTGGGGACCACCCAATATGTCAATCGCCCGATCCCCCGTCGCATCACACGGTTCCTATCACACTGTGTATGGCCGCCATAAGAGGGCTCAGAGCTGTGGATATGGTTACAGTATTGCCCCATCTTTGGCAACAATAGAGTTCCAGTTTTAAATGTTTTTACACTGACTGCCTAGGTTTCATTTCATACCACAATGATGTTTTACATAATGGTACAGGTTTCAGAAAGGCATCTAAAATATTTGGTAACTGCAATATGTTTAGTGAAATCACATTATTGTTACTAATTTGTATTTTTAAGGTGCCACATGTTTTCTGCAGTGTGATCAGGGGTGCAAAAAGGGGGGGAGTGGGTAATAATTACCTGGCCCCAGGCTTGCTGGAGGGGTCCGGCAGGATCCCGGGTCTGACGTTGCCCCCCTCCTCCCTGTCAGCTGAGCAGCCCAGCACACAATGCTGTGTGCTGGACTGCAAAAGGAGAATGCTTGCTGCTGCAGAGCAGCAGTCTCCTCTGCCTGTGGGGGGAGAGCATTCATCCTGATCATGCCCCCCCTGGATATGCACTGTGCTGAAAGGCTCACAGCGCCCCCTTCCCAGCAAGTAGCACCACAAAGCGGCGCTGCAACAATGTTTTTTTTAAGGGGGCGTGGCCATGCATCCCACAATTAGGCCACACCCCCTTCACCCAGGCCCAGAGTGGCTCTTGACAGCCCTGAGTGTGATACAATGAATATACAGTAGTAGCAGTTAACTTGACATATCATATGTACAATATAGTGTTAACTGACATATCTAGGAATAATATACAGCAATAAAATGACTTGCTAGGACGGGGAATCAGGGCAAGGGTAGGTCAACTCAATAACTTGTAGGGCAAGCAGTAGTAAGTTGCTTGAAAGGGAGTTAGTTCAGCCCTCGTTGTGCCTGTATACAGGTTGAGTCTCCCATATCCAAATATTCCAAAATACGGAATATTCCGAAATACGGAATATTTTTAGCATGACTGAGATAGTGAAAACTTAGATTTTTGATGGTTTAATGTACACAAACTTTGTTTAAAGGCACAAAATTATTAAAAACAAAGTATAAAATTACCTATAGGCTGTGTGTATAAGGTGTATATGGCACATAAATTAATTTCGTGCATGTACACAAACTTTGTTTGAGCCACAAACTAATTGAAAATATTGTTTAAAATTACCTTCAGGCTGTGTGTATAAGATGTATATAAATCATAAATGCAATCTGTGTTTAGATTTGGGCCCTACTCCTAAGTCATTTCAATATGGTATGCAATTATTTCAAAATACAGAATATTCCGATATCCAAAATACCCCTGGTCCCAAGCATTTTGGATATGGGAGACTCAACCTGTACCAGGTAAGGACAGGCATACAGTATCTGAGTTAATGGACAGACTTTGAGACAAAAGACAAGTGGCCATGAAACATGTATAGTTCTAAAGGAGGAACAGGAGGAAAGCAGGCCATGCCCGGGGAAACTTTTAAACTAACAGGAAGAGTAAACAGTTTGGGGGTGAGCTTGGAGGAAGGGCAGAGGTGTAAGTATGGATTTAGGAGAAGGGCTAATAGGCTTTGATGAAAAGTGCACTTAAATCTAGCGACACTGGCAGAAGGTCTGATTTGGTGAAAGGGTGAATTCCAGAGGAGGGGAACAAAGCACATAGAGAAGTGATGTTATCCATCTGCTTGTAGATTATTCTGAAGTTTCTATACAAAATAAAGTTACATGCTTATGCGGCTTGCAGAGCTGGGTGTGAGCCCCCACCATGGGTAGTTAGCCTCATAGAGAGAGCTAATAGAGGCATGCCTCAGAGTATGGGGGGTGTGCCTTGAACAGTGCAGTGTTTAGAGTATGGAACTCAGTCAGCAGCAGCAAGAGAAGACAGTGATGCAGGTAGGAGGATCAATGGACACTGAAGATTAGGGCCTGATTCAGACCAATTCGCAAGCGCATAGCGCTCGCAAGCAGGTTGATGGCATGGCATGGCAGGTCGATGGCACGCGCGTGCCCCGGAGCAAGAGAGAAATTCACTCGCTCCGGGGCTCGCTACAAACGGGGCGGCTGTCGATGTTGATCGACAGCTTGCCCCATTTTGTAGTCGGGTATGGGGGGTGGCTTGCCAAACGGAGGCATTCCCGAAAAAACGCCTGCCATTTGAGGGCGGCCCTACTGACATCACTCGTGATGTCAGTAGTGAGTTTCCTGCTCTATTACCACAAGGGTCTCGTCGCAAGCCAAATGGTCATGATGGTTGCAACCATCACCTGGCCTCTCCCAAAAGCTGTGGGTGGTCACCCACAGCTTAGCGAGCGGCCAGAAGGCCGGACAAAAGAAAAACGCCCTTCAGACCTGCGAGCTGCCTCCTGTAGCGAGCGGTTCTGAATCAGGGCCTTAGTGTAGTGAAGGGAGAGTTACAGTGAGTAGGGGATGAGACAGGCTCCCAGCACTCAGACCAATCTCCATGTGTACCTCCCCAGCCATTGACCTCACCGCACATCACTGCTTGTACTGCGCATGTGCAGTATTGGTCTGCGATCCCACACACAGTCCAACAACAGACTGCCAGTGATTGACAGCCTGATGCCTTTTCTGGGTGGGGAGGGGGTGACGACAGCCTCCATTTCCCAAAACGGAGGCACATTACTGCCATTAGGGGGGAGTGGAAAGGCCAGGATCTCCGTCAGCTGACAGAGTATGTCTGGCTTCTTTTACTCAACTGCAGCAGCCAGCTTGCATAACCCCATGGTCACTCAGCCGGCTGAAGGATCGCAGATGATCTAATGCTGTGTCCTTGGAGGCAGCTTTGATCAGTAATGCATGCAGGAGGCGTAATGCCTCCTGCTATATTACCATATTACAAGTTAGCAGCTGCGATAGCTTATCCATCCGCAGCTGAATCAACCCCTCTGTTCTGCAGTGATTTCTGCCACTCAAGTGATTTTGGAAGCTATACTTATTTTTGTTCTGCAAGTCATTCTGCTCCTGATATACCCCATTCCAAACGGTATGGGCATATGCCTGCCTGCACTGACATTTACTCCTAATGTGCATAGTTATCCAGGTTATAGGCCAGGACAATGTGAAAAAATTAAGGCTGTAGGTGTACTTCGGGGTCTAGTCTTCAACCATGACAATGCCAGGTATAACAGCTAGTTATAAATATAGGGGGTAAAGGTGGTCCATAATAAATTGGAAGGCAATAACATTAATTTATTTCAGTACTATGGCAAATGTCAAGACAATATAACCTTATCTCTAAACTAAGTTCCCTCAACTGTAATTTGATTCCCTGATCATAGTTACTGCACCACAAACCTTTGCAACTAGAAATGAAGGAATTTTTCAAAACTGTCTCATACCTGATTTACCTTATTCTACAATTTGCCACAGAATGTTGTATGCTTCAGCAGCCACACTTAGGGCCTGATTCAGAGTTGTACGCTTGTGCACGGCCGTGGCGACTTTGTATGCAGTGGCTGTGCAATAATATGCTATAATATGCAACAATTAGCTAATGCTAATTGTGTAAATAGACACCTCCTACCGGCATCTCTGATCCAAGTCTGCATCCCAAGATGCAGCATCACATCGCCCATCTGAGTAATACTCGGGTTACTAAGGATGGCCAGAGTTTTCATGCTGCTGGGGCAGGGAAGCTGAGTCGGAAGACACAAACACTGGTTTCAGCAAGCCTTAGAAACAGGGCCATCATGCATCTGTTTTTGAGAGCACTGGCCATTGCCATCCCTTCCATGCCCACTTGGGGGCACTGCATGTGATCTCAAAGAATGAGATCTGCACATGTGCATTGCGGCATCTGTGCATATCTCACCCCATCAGAAATGTATGTAAACCATCAGGTTTGCGTACATCTCTGAATCAGGCTCTTAGGGGTCTTTTCATTATGTTAATTATCGGGATCTGAATGGACCCTGATAATTAACATACTAACTTGATCCGAAAATTAGCTGTCTCCCCAAAGAGCGTCACTGCTCCTTTAAACTATTTTAAAAAAAATAAATAATGTTTCCTACTCAGTTTGGGAAGGGAAGGGCTGCTGACATGTTTATTAGTGTGGACTTTAAAAAATTTCAAAAATTATATTCACACTAAACGTTTTTTGTTTTGTGTTTTGTATAAATTAGGTATATTTGATTGCTGTTGTTCAACACAAGATAAAACACAAATCAAACACATAATCATGTAATTAAACAGACAACATTAAACTGAATACGATATTATTAGAACAGGAAACATTAATATGCCAAAGGAGACCCAAAAACATCATCATGGTTCAGAAAGATGAAACACTGTATCAATAACAACCATTGGGTACTGTAGAACCAATAATAAAACAATCAAAGAAATCTACACGGACCTCAAAAGAAGTATTGGAATGAAGGATATACACTATTGAGCATGGTCGTCGTCCCTACAGACTTCCACACCGCTCTAATCACCAATCATCCAGACTAACACTTTGAGCAAATTGAGAATTACGGCATGGCGCCCATATTTGAAAATGTAGGCAGAGTTCTGTGGCTAGTGTACATGAAGTGCCCATACAGAATGGTTTTGTTAACTAATTGCTTCCATTAAATAAGCTCAGGGGATTCTACCTTTATACACATTTTAGCTTTTACAATCTTAGCTAGAATCATCAGACTAAATACATACAGTATTATAGTATATACATATTTATACACTAGAGATTATAAGGTTAGGATCCCTAGATGGTAATGAAGGTATTGTGTCACATATACAGCCTCAGACCCATCCCAGAAATCAGCCGATACCCCATAGTGCCACAACAAGTGCGAGGAAGTGCATCCTTCAGTGCTGTATTTTGGACACCTAGACATATTGCACAGGCCCACCAGAGTAAAGAAGACTCTGTACAATAATTAAATTAATTTGCTGAAATCTGACACATGCTATTGCATCCCAGACACCTCCCTGAAGATGTAACCACTCCTTTTCTAGGATAGACCCCACATTTTCCTACCATTTACATCAGTGATATAAGGTGGAGGGACAAATGGATGAAGGTCAGCATAAAATTTGGATACATGCTCCATGTTACTTGGGTACTTCCTAGTGACACTTTCTGCTACTTACTGTAAGGTGTGCCAATTGAATACTGTGTTTTTTCCCATCTTTTGTACGCCCAGTGAAATTACACCTCCTGCAATATACATTTGTACTCACACGCAAATTGCATCAACTCTGAGTCAGGCTCTAACTATTAACTAGGGTCTTCTTTACTACCACTTGATACCGCTTGATTCTGGGTGGTACTGTATGTAATAACTGCTATCCCTTTTTACTGGCAACTGTGGCTGAATCCTCTGGGTGTGGACTGAAAGATCTACAATAAAAAGGTAGACAATGTCTGGATAGACACCAGATGTTAGACAGACCATAGGTCGCAGGGACAAAAGGTTGACAGGGACACAATGTTGACACAGTAAAGGTCGACATGTACAAATGGTCAACACAAAAATTGTGGAAAGTTTTTTTTTTCTAACCCTAATCTTCACCCTAACCCTTCCCTTGGTGCCTAACTTTAACCCTCCCTCCTGGTGCCTAACCCTAACCATTAGGGTAGATGCCTGACCCTAACTGTCCATTCTAGTGTCTAACCCTAACCCTCCTGTAAGTGCCTAACCCAAACCCTCCCTCCTGTTGCCTAAGCCTAACCATCAGGGTAAGTGCCTAACCCTAACCATCAGGTAAGTGCCTAATCCTAACCCTAAACCTTACCCTAAAGAAAAAATATCTAAAAAAATATATTGACCATTTTGTGTCGACCATTATTGTGGTGACCTTTTGTTCATGTTGACCATTTGTACCTGTCAACCTTCTTACAAGTCGACCTTTAGTGTGTTGACCTTTTGTCCCTGTCAACCTTTTGTCCTTGTCCACCTATTGTCTGTCTAACATCAGGTGTCTACCTAGACATTGTCGACCTTTTTACTGTAGCTCTATCAACCGGTTACCGAATCCTCCTGATTGTTTCTTATAGGTAATGTACAGTATTTAACACAGGGCTTTTCAAGTATTACTACTGCACTTTACTGTTCAGCTAATGTTAGTCTTCCAATTTATTATATGTATTTTATTGTGTCTTTTTTATTGTATCTTTTTCAATCTTTCAGTTACACTAGTCCTCAATTTATTATACTTCTTGCATATGAGATTACATCCCCTTCTATCAGGTTAGAGGTCTATAAGTTACACATCCTTATTCCCACTCTATTTGGGATTTGTGTGGAACTTTGTGCATGTTACTTAAAGAGATTGGGTGGGAATTTGTTGAGTAAAACCAATGTGGACCCTGCTATGATATACAGCATTGGGAAATAACATGACTCTGGTGAAGTAACTGCATTAGAGTACAAAACAAGGTGAGATAACCCTAACTGTGAGGTAATATACTGTACTTCTTCCCCACCACTCTTAATGGCACAGTAACTAATGTGAAAACAATGCTGATATCAAAGCAGCTGCTCAGGAATTTGCATCTATATCTGGATGACTTCACAATTGATTAGGACCTCAGGCCTGATGAGGTGAAAGATACATTTTCGGTGATTAGCATTGTTATACAGGGAGGACTGTCGGATAATCCAGGTGATCATGTCATTTGGAGGCTTCAAGCAAATATTGCAGTCATCAGAGTCAAATTGATTTATTATTATTTATTATTACCAGTTATTTATGTAGCGCACACATATTCCGCAGCGCTTTACAGAGAATATTTGGCCATTCACATCCGTCCCTGCCCCAGTGGAGCTTACAATCTATGTTCCCTATCACATGCTCACACACATACACACTAGTGTTAATTTGTGTTGGGAGCCAATTAACCTACCAGTATATTTTTGGAGTGTGGGAGGAAACCGGAGTACCCGGAGGAAACCAACGCAAGCACAGGGAGAATATACAAACTCCGCACAGGTAGGGCCAAGGTGGGAATCGAACCCACAACCTCAGTGCTGTGAGGCAGTAAAGCTAACCATTACACCGTCTGTGCTTGCTGGAAAGAGATAGGACCGGGGGTTCAAACTGCTCTGTTGTTAGAGATGGAGAGCAGTACAGCACTGATAGGGATCACATTTGCCCCTCTGAGCATCCCAGCTGAATGGCAAGAAATATCCTAATAACTGTTACAAGTCGCAGTCACGACTTGTTTCTCTTCAGCAATAAACCTCCTTCTGGCAGTATTGTTCCAGTTTCATTTGTTTCTAGGAGATCCAGACCCCGCAGGGTGTCACGTGTTTTCCACAACATGGCATGATTAGTTCCTTCTCATATTTGTGCACGCTGGTCTTTTGCTGCCTCGCTGACTATAGCATTCCTTGTGGTTCTCGCGGCTCGGCTGCATGTTCAGTGATTTTGTTGTTCCAGATTGAAGTGAACCTTGTTTCTCCAGCTCCCCAGCTACTCCATCACCTTACAAGCTGCTACAGTCTCCCTGGATGCACCATCAGCTCTCCAGCCACTCCATCAGCTAACAAGCTGCTACAGGCTCCTTAGCCGCTCCAGCAGCTCTCCAGCCACTCCATCAGCTTACAAGCTGCTACAGGCTCCCAAGCTGCACCATCGGCTCTCAAAGCCGCATTACCAGCTCTCAAACAGCATTATTATTTCTCCAACTTGTAATATCATCCCTCCGGCCACACCATCAGCTCTCAAAGCTGCACCATCGGCTCTCAAAGCCGCATCACTGGCTCTGAAGACACACCATCAGTTCTCCAACTTGTATTACCGGTCCACAGCCACGTCATTGGCTGTCAAAGCCACTTCATCAGCTCTCAAGCTGCACAACCAGTTCTCCAACTTGTGCTATGGGCCCTCCGGCCACACCATCGGCTCTCAAAGCCGCATCACAGGCTCTCAAGCTGCACTATCAGTTCTCCAACTTGTACTACCAGCTCAAAGCCGCACCATCGGCTCTCAAAGCCGCATCGCTGGCTCTCAAGCCGCACATCATTTCTCCAACTTGTACTACCGGCTTTAAAGCTGCATCACCTGTTCTCAAGCCACACCGCCAACTCTTCAAGTTGTGCTACCAGCTCTAGCTGTGTCACTGACTAATTTACTGGTATCCAGTATCTCATGCTATCCTGTGATTCCCATAGGTAATTTGTGTAAACCACTACTTCTCCGATATTAAGTACAGGTGGCCACTTGAGTACCGGTGAACATTTCTAGTTCTAAGGGAACAGTGGGTGGCTGATAATGGCAGAAGAATTTGCTGGCCTGGGTTCTAGGAGGTTTACATGGAGCAGCCTAGGGAATCATAACAATAAAAGAATAGTTAAAAGCTTGGAGATTGTGCAGTTGGACAGGCAATACACTCAAAATACCATGATATATAAAGACCCTAGAGGATGCATTTGAATGCATGGACTATGTAATGTGACCAGAGGACAGTTATCCACAGGAGAAATTAACAAGTATAAGATATTCTCTGAAGCATTAACCCATGAGCCCAGAGTCTCCAATTTACAGATCAAGAGAGAAACCCTATCCCATTCACCAGGAGGAATGAATTTTGGAAGGTTTAGAGTGTCAAATGACAAGATCCGCGATGGCATCAGATAAACTGGAGGCCACATTGCTAAAACATGTACAAAAATAGTTGGAGTAGAAAACTCTTGTAATGCTGACAAGCCACGGGAGAAGCTATCAGGAAAGGGCAAAGGGCTTAGTAGTGTCGATACTAATAATGAGAGGTTTAGCCTTCTGCCTGAGAAAATGATACATTGGTCTGGCAGGCATTTAGAAGTATCATGCCTGCCTAAATAATGACACCTAACTTCAGGAACTTTGGCGGGGGTTTGCTCCAGCAGACATAGAAGGTGTTAGATATAATCTTAAGGTTCTACTCTTCACTAGAGTGCTTTCCAAGTCAGAGAGTCCCTACACATTGCCTATAGTACTGTCTGTAATACAAAAGTAAACATTTGCATATGTCATGCTTTGGAGAAAAGTGCAGTGTCAAATCATTATACTATGATGAGCATGAATGTGGTACTGTATTGTCTAATGGGAAGTTCTACATTCTAAGATTGCAAAGTGAATAGCAGATAAATAACAAATAGCTTTTATCTGCTCTCTAAAATTCTACTAGATACAAATGATTCCAAAGAGAGTATTAGGGACCCAGCCACATTCCACAGATGCATGGACAAGTTGGCTAAACATATCAACTTAGCGGTGATTGTCTATTTAGTGATGTGACCAGGAGAGCTGTTAAAGTATTGGTCCAATTGTTGGGGTATAGCCTTTGTCAGCCATCAGAAGTGATGGGGAAGGTCATGGCCCAGAGGCCACAACCAAATAACTTGGAGAAGATCTGAACTTTCCTGGGGTTTGTAGGTACTAATAAAGTTTTGATCCTCAGCATTTGGAGAACAGAAAACCACTGAGTGAATATACTATACCCTTCGCAAGGTTGTGACAGTTCTGAAAGATCACCATGAGGAGAATTATTACAGAGTATATGAGCATTTCAAGCCATGATGAACCACAGATTGTGTGTGTTCCATATCTTCAAGAACCAGTTGACTAGTGTCCTGGTGTTAGAGTATGCAGATCTAACTAGACACTGTGTTTTACATATGGCTGCCTCCTTGGAATGTTTGGGAGCTGTACTTTTTCAAGAAAAGGAAGGGACCCTTCAAACAGTCTGTTGTCCAAGGATTATTAATTGAGGAGCGCAATTAACTACAAAAGTTACAGTTCCCAGTCCTCAAGTAAGCAATAGTGTACAAGCTGCAGGACTACACAGGTAACCAGCTGTTGAACACTACCTATATGGATGCCGCTGGTCATTATTAATATGCTGTGCTAGTCATCTATGATTGCAGCCTGAAACTTAAATATTGGCCAGGAAGAACAAATATTGATGGTGATACTCTGTCATAACAATCAGGTCAAGTCAGCAAAGAATGTAATGATTGGTTCCTGCACCTAATACTAATTTATTTTATAACCAAGGTAGGATGGAGTAGACCATACATACGGGAAGAATTTACACTTTGGGAGATAGTACCATTGACACGGTTTGGTATGCAGTACCTGCCTCAACTGAGACATGGACAACTGGTGAGGGATTAGCAAGAATATCAATTGAGGTGTGTAGTGAAAAGAGACTTGGATGCACACAAGGCTGGTCTGATCACAAAGGAAACCAAACAGTATTTTTTTATGTGTGATAAATATCCAGTTTCTCCTAGAATTGCATGTAATCTTTTGGGGCTACATCTACACAGTGTTTTTGTAATATTGGTATTAATGCTGTATTACTACCTATTGCAATATCAACTATTCAAATTCAGGTAAATTTTGTTAAATGATACTTGTGGTAGTTTCTGCAATTCATCTGAGTCTTTTGTGTTCCCATATCCTGATTAGTGCTAAAACTCCTCTTTGACACTAGGCAAGTCTGCAATTTATAAAAATAAGTAGGTGTAGTCATATGGTATTGATATATTGTTTCATTGTTAATGTTTAGAGCCTAAACATGTTTTCAAGTTGATTAAATTTTAATCTGTATATTCACATTGATACTACCATTCATCAACTCATTGAATTGAGTATTGCCTATACTTAATTATATTAAGATATTGCTACTGTATTTCATGATGGATTTTAAAGTATAATAACTGCACATAATTGTTCAGGTAATCTTGGTATTCCAATTTATTTTATATTTTGTATGGCTCTTATTTTTATCATTTGAAATATTACAGATCTGAGTATGATTAATTTTATCTAAACGTATGATGGAGACATAAGACAGTACTAAGATCTTAATGTCCAATTAAAACTGCAGGATCAAAAACATGTTTGTTTTTGTACTCTATGCTGTGATATACAGTAAATGTATCATTTCAAGAACACTTCTTGTTTTTCATAAACAGCACCGATGCTGCTCTGTCCATCTAAATAAAGATTTGAGAGTGAGTAAGGAGGAAAGAAAGAGTAAGTAGGATTACATGTTTGCAGATTATATAGCCTTATAATAAACATGCTAAATGACATTTAGCACAAGTAACTTCCATGTACAGCTCAGCATGCTCACAGCCCTGCAAGATATTCCAACAATATATACTTTTCTATCAACACCATCATGAAAATAGATGAAAGGTTCTTATTTTTTTCTTAAAGTAAGTGAGTTTTCCTCTTAATTTACTAAAAAAAAACATTTAAATAGGAGTGTATTAAATAATGTTTTATTATGCAAGCGGTCATTATAATTGATAAATACCCCCCCAATGCAAAAATATGGAGAAACTAATACTTGCAAGTATTGGCTTTACTAAGCACTGGTGTCATTATTGCCAGTGGTACCCCAATATTACATAGGGTGAACGTGACTTTTTAAATAAATAATATCATTGTGAACACAGGGCTTGATTCAGATCCATTTGTTAAGAAGCGTTCGCACGCAGACTGCCGATGTTTGCATTGTGCGCATGCATATGCATTGCAGTGCGCGTGCGTGTGCGCAAACCAGTGTAAGAGGTCGGGAAGTGTTCAATCGCTGCGCATAGACTGCCCGGCTGAATGAGTGACAGGAGATGCCGTTTGTGGGTGGTGACTGGGACTGGCAGCTAGAAACCGGAGAGTGGTGGTACGAACGCAGGCATGCCTGAGTGCCTTAATGCCGTTTCAGAGGCATGCATACTTAAGAGGCAGCGTCATTGTACTTGGCTGATTTTTACACTGATCCTCTCGCAGTGCTTGCGGTAGGGTATGGTCAGCCACAAGCGCTTTGTATGCATCCGATGGTACAGTACTCGACAGTGGCGTAACTATGGAGGGTGCAGGGGCTGCGGTTGCTATGGGGCCCGGCGGCTTAAGGGGCCCACCGGCCCAGCGATCGCACCCCCTGCACTTTCCATATGCCGGGCGCCCGCTGAGATTTTGTTACCAGCGGACGCCCGACTCCTACTCAAGCCCCCGGCGGCAGCCAGAGGACGGAGCTCACTCCATCTTCCGGGTCCCGCAATGCACTATGGGAGTGACGTCATGACGTCACTCCCATGGTGCCGAGGAGCGGACGCCGGGGACGGAGCTCAGGAATGAGCTCCGTCTTCCGGGTCCCGCAGTGCACTATGGGAGTGACGTCATGACGTCACTCTCATAGTGCCGAGGAGCGGGCGACGGGCGGTCGGCGGCTTCACAGGAGCGGGGATAAGGTAAGTTTTTTTTTGTTTGCTTTGTGTGTGCGCATGCGCCCGCGCGCGTGGGGGGAAGTTACTGGGATCTCACTACTGGGGGCATTACAGAGGGCTCACTACAGGGGGCTCACTATTGGGGGAAGCTACAGGGGGTCACTACTGGGGGCAACTACAGGGGGCTCACTACTGGGGCAGCGACAGGGGGTCGCTACTGGGGGCTCACTACTGGGGGCAGCTACAGGGGCTCACTACTGGGGGCTCACTACAGGGGGCTCACTACTGGGGGAAGCTACAGGGGGTCACTACTGGGGGCTCATTACTGGGGTCACTACAGGGGGCTCACTACTGGGGCAGTTACTGGGGTCTCACTACTGGGGGCAGCTACAGGGGGTCACTACTGGGGGCAGCTACAGGAGGTCACTACTGGGGGCAGCTACAGGGGGCTCACTACTGGGGGCAGCTACACAGGGCTCACTACTGGGGGCAGCTACAAGGGGCTCACTACTGGGGGCAATTACAAGGGGCTCTCTACTGGGGGCATTACAGGGGGCTCATTACTGGGGGCAACTACAGGGGGCTCACTACTGGGGGCACTGCGTAAGGGGCACCATTACAGTGGGCATTGCATAAGGGGCACCATTACAGTGGGCATTTAATGTTTTAGGGGAACTACTGTGGTTATTGTGTAAGACCTAAGTTATGGGGGGCCCTTAAAAATGTTGCTATGGGGCCCAAAAAGTTCTAGTTACGCCCCTGGTACTCGATGTTACCGATGGTTGCATACACTTCCTGGAGATAACGTGCGCAAGTGGTCATCTTAAGACAGACTGGTGGGCATCTGCATACACAGAGCGATTGCACGCCAAGACATAGTGGGCGAGCTTATGCCTTGCAATGCGATCACCTGTCTTGCCAAATTTGCATATGCATCTAGCGAGCGTACGCATCTAGCTAGCGGGTCTGAATCAGGTCCACAGTACAATACAGAGTTGCCAGTATTTCATCTTTACCCCTGTGTACACAACTGCCTAGCAACCCAGACACCCTGCTCCACAGAGGACAGGTCAAGTCAAGAAATCCACAAATAGGCATCAGAAGTCACAAAATTCAACAACAAAACAGTAGACATTAGAGATACGTGCAGAAACCCATGTTTTAGTTTTGGCAAACCACCCTAAAATTTTATGGTTTTGAATAAAATTATCCTCAAGTAGTTTGGTTCGGTTTTGGTTTGGGATTTCTTTAAAATTGATAAAAAGAGCTAAAATCATGTCATTTGGACCTGTTTACATGTAATCCAAAACCCAGGATCTGGTTTTAAGATCCCAGATCCAAAATTGCAGATACACCCTAGCCGTGACTAGTTATATTCGGAACCCCAAAAGTGATCTTGCCAGTTCGACGCAGAGCCGCAAAGTTTGGATGTGTTCGGTTTTTAGAAAAACTGATCTGCTCATCTCTAATAGATATACAGTACATTTGCACCTGCACAATCATTAGTATTTACTTATAAGTTGCCACAAAAGTTAACAGCACTGGTCAATTAGTATAACAAATGATATTCAAATATAAATCATACATATAAATAGAATATAAACATATGATGGAGACATGAGGCAGTACTAAGATCTTAATGCCCAATTAATACTGCAGGATGAAAACCATGTTCGTTTTTGTCCTCTATGCTGTGATATAAATGTATCATTTCAAGAACACTTCTTGTTCTTCATAAACAGCACTAAGGCTGCTCTATCCATCAAGTTAATCTTTTTCCAGGGAAATAGTTCTGTTGCTTGTGAAACAGCAGAAGAACCAAGGGCGGAGGGGAAAGGAAAAGCAAACAATTCCATTTCAATTTCTTAACAGCAACAATGAGTTTTCTTTTTGTCCTTGTGCAAACGATGCAACTCGCACTACGTGTAATATGCAACAGAGAGAGGGATGAAATAAGCAAAAAGAAAAACAATCCAATTGATCAAAACTGACATTTCGCACATATACCAAAGCAATGAAAATGACAATAAAACAGAGAACCAGAAATGTCATTAATTTAATTGGCGTTTAACATCTGCAAGATGTAGAACACCAAAGATTCAGTAACAAGCAGGAAAAGTATTTGCATCAAAGTGAAATGAAAACTTCATGGTAGCAGTTTTTTCTGGCAGTTTATTAAATGAAAGGAACTCTACAATTTCAAGTAGTAATATATCTCTTCTCATTGCAACTGATTTACAGTTGTACACAAGACACGAGCATCGTCTGTATGGTTTGATGCATATATCTATCATATTTCATATGTGTGTCTGGGAAAGAAGTACTAGGTACTTTGTCTCACACTGTGTGGGGAGAATTATCTGAAAGAGGACTTGTTCAATAAACCGTCTGCACTCAGAATATTAAGAAAATAGCTCATGTGAACAAATGCTTTGGGAATAATATTTAGCAGACCGATTGCTTTCCCAACACCCTGCTCTGTCCAAACTTTCTACCCAGCACTTAACTCCTTCATGTTAGCTCTAAAGTGTTGTGATTGTATGGGGTATATTTATTAAATTTACTAAGGGTTGGTTTTAGTATTTCCATGGGCACAAGCGTTTTAAGAGGGTATGGAGTCCATACGCAGACTCCATGCTGGCCCTCTCCTCTCTGGCAGCACAGTAGACTGACTTTGTGCAAGAGTTTACTGTGCATGTTCAGGTCTCCAAGAACATGGCACCAGCAATATGTTGCTGGAGACATCTCTAGTACGCATGCACAAATCACCAAGAAAATGGCCTCCACATCATTTTCCCGGTGATTTCAGTCTGCAGAACCAGTCAACACGGGACTCTGGAGAGTTAAGTATACTAATTATATGGATGCAATGTGGGCCCCCATGGACCCAGGGGCCCATGTGTACAGCACACCCTGTACCCATTATAGATATGCCAGTGTCCATTGGTTTCCCAGCAATTTTGCAATCAGCTGATTACTAAAGCCCAAACTGCAGGGAAACCGCAGAGAAACTACATATAACAAAATGTAAACTCAACTAACATTATAAGTATAAAAAACTTTATATTTACTAAGTATCGGTTATAGAAACCACATAAACCTGTCACTAAAACCGTGACTTAGTTACTCTTACCCAGTCTTTACCAATTTGGGCTATCCTGTCCCAAAGTATTGTCATTCAATTTCCTGAGGTTTATGGGCACAGCCATTTTGTCTCTGATCAGGTGAGCACCAGTATCCCGTCTCTACCTGTCTCTTGTGCTCACATGACCACTTCAGCCTATCTCTGACAAAGTGTCCTATTTAAGCCTGCACCTGACACAAGCACTTTGTTGGAACAATGTGATTATTTTCCTCTAAGTCAGGGGTTCTCAAACTCCTTCCTCAGGACCCCACACAGTTCATATTTTTGCAGGTCACCCAGCAGGTGCACAGGTGTATTCATTACTCACTGACACATTTTAAAAGATCCACAGGTGGAGCTAATTATTAAAATTGAGATTCTGTGAGGAGACTTGGAAAACATGCACTGCTTGGGGTCCTGAGGACCGAGTTTGAGAACCTGTGCTCTAAGTGATCTCACTCTCTAGTAAGTGACTATGCTGCTGGATTTCTGCAAGCTGCTGCTTCTGAGTTACTACAGCAAGTCTTGTCATGTATGCTGCTTATAAGCCTGCACCTATCAGCCTGTGTTCAAGTACCAGTTCTAGCCCAGCTCTACTACTGATTCTCTCACCAGCCACTCTCTGGTCCAAGCCTGCAGTCCCACTCCGACTGGCTGCTGCTCTCTATGATCCCACTCTAGTACATGCCTGCAGTTCCACCCTGGCTGACAGTTGTTATCTCTCTCCTAGGAGTCTATTTACTAAGCAGTGTTAGGAGACAGAGTGATAAGTGATCCTAACTGCCATCTCATAGGCTGTGTTTGAAAAATGACAGTTGAGAGCTGATTGGCTGGCACCTTATCACTTTTCACTCTGTCTCCTAACACTGCTTAGTAAATAGACCCCTATGTCTCCTTAGGTTTCTACAACATCTATTAGATTCAACTATCTAGATATGGAGGCCACTCCAGCAATCGTTGTCTTAAATGCCACACAGAGGAGGGGTCATTTAGGCATTTATTGTAGGAGTGTCAATTAGTTCACCAATTCTGGGAGTGGGTTAAGTCTGTTTTAATCGAACTGGGAATTCCTAATGTAATACTCACACCAGAAGTGAATTGTTTTGGAACGATCGAGGGAAATCTTGTTAATAAAAATAGTAAACAGTTTATAATAAATATGTGTGCCTTAGATAAAGTGTCTATTGCTTGTTTATGGATGGGTTTCGAGGGACCAGAAGTTGAAGCCTGGTTGTCTTTGATTTACCTTACTGTTCAGCATGAAAGATACGTTTATATTACATGTAAGGCAGAAATTAAATTTAATCAGATCTGTAGTAGATGGCTGGAGTCCAGATTTGCCTCATCATAAAGAAATAAGGAAGATTTCATAGTAGTTTATCTCTAGGTGAACATTTACCAATTATTAGATGTACATAATAGTGTATGGTTTTCTTGTGTATTTAAGTTATGATAATAGAGCCAGTGCAGCTTTTGAGTTATTTACATTTTTTTTTTTTCTTCCTTTCTCTTTCCTTGTTTTTGTATACATAAATGATGCTATATATAGGCATAAAATGTATATTGTAAAATGAGAAAACTATTACATTTTATATGGGAATACAATTTTTTTTTTAAATGTCTGCAAGTACAGTATATATGTATTCATAAATTATATCTTTTGGTTATAATTGGGTTGTTTATAATTATAAAGCATATAAAGGTTGTATTTATTGTTAATATATATGTAATTATTATATTTAGAGACACAATATATATGGTATAATAACGGTAATTAATAAGTTATTCATAGTCACTATTATTGTCACTAAATAATCAGTTAGTAAAATGACAGCTATTACACTTATAGTTAATACACTTATAGTTATTATAATTGTAGTAAACATATTTATAATCAATGCACTTATAATCAGTAAAGTACACTTTCATATTTACGAACAATATACTTATAGTCATTGAGGTTGTGGTTAGTATACAGTATTTGAGGTTAATATATTTATAGTTGATGTGTTAGTTAACTACACAGATTTTCACCATGGTTAATATTTATTTTGGCAGTTGTAATTGTTCTAAATATTGTTATGTGTAATTGTCACAGTTGTTGTTACATTTTAGATCAATATATTTAGAACATTTATAAAGAAAGAAAAAAAAGGAAATAAAAATGCCCATTACGAAAGCCAAAGCCAAACATAGTCTGGCATCTTCTATAACCTCTGTAATTCTGTAATGCACGAGCTCTGCATTCTAAGCCTAGATGTATCCCCCCTAAAACAAGCAAATTAGGGCACGAAAAACAATTATGTGTTCACAAACTTTACAGATTCCTGAGGAGAGTCTGCCGGTGTCCATGAGTGCTTTGTGTAAGTCTGACATTTCTGATTCTGACACTGTAATCAGCCACCAGTGGCAGCACTGCATGCCAGTGATTAGAAGCGCATTGCTATACCTGGGAAAAAGACCAAAAAAGCCACCTCTTTTTGGCCATATCCTGATATCATTGATCAAGGCATGTGTAGTATTTGTTGCCAAAGTAGAGGTAGAGACATTAAACATCTAGGCACTTTTTCCCCATTATGTAATTTGCAGCTAGTTCATTCAAGTTGTTTATCAAAATCTGGAAAATCGTATATAATAACAAGCAGTCTAGCATCAACTATGAGCAGCATGGATAGATACCAGCACATGCAATTTCACCACCAACACCTTCATCCTCAACAGAGATAGTCCTGCATCCAATTTTCAAAGGCAAACTGACTTCCCTATCCATGATTACCAAGGAGAATCATTGTGTGCGAAGGCTGCTGGTGCTTGGAGTGAATCATCATCACAGAAGGGAACCAAGAATCAGGGGTGTAGAGAGCCCTGCCGGGTCCAGGTGAAGGGGGTGTGGCCTAATAATGGGAGGCATGACCACGCCCCCTTGAGCAAACCCCGATACACTTCTGCAGCGCTGCGGAGCAGTGCAGCACACTGGGTAAGGGGGTGCTATGAGCCCCTCAGCCTGGCGCAGTGCCAGGGGGGCATGATCAGTGTGATCGCTCCCCCCCCACAAGAATAGGAGACTGCTGTGGCTGTTTCTCAGCAGCCATGAGCAGTCTCCCATTGCAGCACAGCACAGCACATGCTGTGTGCTGGGCTGCTGTGAGGGAGGTAGAAAGGGAGAGGGGTGGTGCCGGACCCAGGCCCCCACCGGGCCCCTAAGGAAGCCTGAGTAAATAGTACCTGCTCCCCTGCCCTCTCGGCACCCCTGACAAGAATACTAGTAATTTCAAACACAAATTGTAGATCTTACATCAAATTTATGCCATCAATGCATCTGGTTTTAACTGTTAAATTGAGGTCATGTGTCCATTCTTCCAAATTCCATCTTGATTCTGTTTTACCAGAACAGCAATTCCTCACATGTACAAGGACATTAAACATTTTACCAGCTATCCACTTAACTAATGTGGTCAAACTAAAGATTACATGACTGTGACAGCCCACTGAGTGGGTGTATCACCTTCAGCAGCAGTATCTAACACAACACCAGCTCATACACAGGCAGGCTACTGTCTGTATCACTGACTCACTAAGAAGCAAACCGAAGTCAATTTGTTGGTAAAACTCAAGGATGTGATATCAAATCATACTGACCTAGGGCCTGTAATTTGCTGTTTGGAGTAAATTTGATAGCACCCTAGTTTTCTACTAGAATTTACTCTGACATAAATCACCTCTACTGTCCTAAAGTATGTGATTTGCTGTTTGAGTTGAGTGTGCATTTGAAAACTCACATTTGTAGGTTTTGTCTTAATAATTTGATCCAATTGTCTGGTTTACGTTTCCTTAAAGTAATCAAAACTTTACCTTCTACTAAATATTTCATGTCTAATCACCTTTCCTGGCCTCTGCCCTGTGGTTTGATGTTTAGAGTAAGTTTGATGGTGATCTAGTTTTTTTTACTAGACTTTACTTTAGCAGCAATCACCTCTACAGGCCTGAGGTCTGTGATTTCCTGTTTTGAGAAGCGTGCTGGTAATATATTATATTTTCTACTTGGCTTTTACTTTTAGGCTGTTATTTTTTCATTAATGAAACATTCTATAGGGTTTGAAACATTCTAAAGGGCTGATGAGGCAAGGGCCTCATCCAACATGTTCTTTAATTACTTTTTGTCACTACTCATAGGTTTCAAAAACATGATTACTGTATTGCTCAGCCCCACAGGCTGTAAGAAAAATGGTAAAATTCCCTTAAACTGTCCAGATTTAATTTAGAGCCCATGCACATCTCTTCTGAAACTCTCTTCCTCTTTGTATTCAACAGCATCCAGTTTGTCAGGCTGGGGAGCTTTCTGCATCTAGGTACCGGCTCTGATCTCTGCACCCCTCTGATTCCACCCCTCTCTTCCCTGCACCTGGTCCCCGAACAGCTCTAATTCCACCCCTGTCATCTCTGCTACTGGTCTCAGCACGCCTCTGATTCCTGCACATACTGTATGTCCCTGCAGCCCTCTGATCTCTGCACCTGGTCTCTGCTGACTTCTGATCTCTGCACCTTGTCCCTGCACCCCTCCTTACCACAACCATTTAAAGAAAATTGTATTCCACAAGTATTTGGAGCGCACATACCTGCAGTAGTGAAAAAATGGTTGCAATGTCCAAATTGGAAATGCCCCTAGGAGATGTGGTATGTGAAAACATAGTAGAGATAAAACTGAAACAATATCAATATTAACTCCTAAAGGATATGTATAAAATAATTTATAAATTGCAATTCACAATATGTAATATATTTACATGAATGTAGCTGAAATCTTAGATGTGTTTGGAGAATGATAAGACGTTTCCATATTTTTTTAGCAAACACAAGCAAATTATAATTAGGAAACTTTTATCCCATAGTGTATCTAGACATTTTTGCTTGTATCATAATGGTGATTACAAAGATATAAACATTGTAGGAATTGAACAAATCAAGTAAACTATTAGAGGAAGTGATAGATATAGATATCTCTGTAAATGAGAAACATTCTGGATCAATTAATTTGATTGTTTAACCCCCTTGGGGACTAAGGAAAACGATTGATCTAAACAGCATTGTTATTTTACTGGATTATATGTATACTTTAACAATTGTATGGTTTAGATATGCGCATGTGCATGCACATCACATGTGTCTGCATTTGTGCATACACAAAGTCAATTCTTGATACTTACAGGTTTGGGAGTTTACTACATCTCCTGGGCTCCCTATTCTCTTTAATATTAATCCTTTTTATACATATAGTATTTATTTTTATTATGTATTATTTTTAATGCTTGCACTTACCATCATCTTGCTCTTAGGTGCATATAGACTAACTTATTGTTTATTTCCTTTAATGCCAATGGGTCTGTTAGGCTATATATTTTTCCATATAATGTTATCAAATAGGTAAAATGTAAAACCTTTGTATCCCCTTATAATTATGTTTTGTTGTTTAATTATAACAAACATGTATTTATTTTGCATCTTTATCAAAATATGTACACATCTATATAATATTTATAATTATTTTTATTATTTGTTTTCATTGGACAATATTTTTTTCAGCTGTGATCGCTTTTATATGTAACACACTTTAACAGGGATGGGATTGAAATACCAGTGGCTGTCCAGCCTAACCCTAAGTCCAAGAGAAAAACACTGACGAAGCGCTGCTCAAATATAAATATTGAAACTCTGCAATATTTATTTTGTAATCCCAGATACATAATTTTTAATTTATAATCGTTGTTTTTTAAAAAACTTAATAAACTCAAAAGTCATAAAAATAACCATAAAAAATACATATGAATGAAATAAAAACATACAATATATATAAATTGCTTTAAGTATACTATTGCCTCTGATACTTTAATATTTTTTATGTTTTTAATGGATATCCACTAATATTGCATTAACCACAATATCCTTATTGTTGTTAATTAATGATGGTATTCCCGGTTAGTATAATTTAGTAGTCTCAGTCCAACTCATCAAGGTTAGTAAAGTTCAATTTTAGTAACTCGTAGTCCATAGTATATTAAAGCATGCTTATTAACTTTTATAGTTACCACATGTGGTGCAGCTCATGCTGTTTCTGGACCTTCCAAATTGTCCACAGTGTAATTACTGAATAGGGGATTTATGTTTATAATGGACCACTCTTCTCAATTCGCTGCCATGATCCCATACTGCAGTCCGGAGAGGAAATAAAGTAAATGGTCCACAGCTTTCTGGAGAATGTCCTCTCACCTTTTTCTCAAGGCAAATGATATAGTGGCTATATGCAACCTTTAGTAGGATATTTATCCTGTTGGAAATGCATTTCCCCACTTTTCAAAGTATAGGCGGCTTCCTCAGATGAAAAACATATGTTCTATTAGCACACTAGAGCCTGTTTTTATAGCACCGCTGATAGCTCTATTGCACCTGTATTCACAGCAGGTGCTTGTTTACCATTTCTCCGGCTCTCATTATCCGGAACCAGACATTGTTTGTCTTTCCTGAATCTTTACCGGAAATCATGCATTCCAGTGGCAATTTGTATTTTAGGCTCAAAATGAGTTCCAGTTAGAATACACTTCCGGATATCCGATCATCCAGTGGCTATTAAATTTTCCTAGTTTTTTAAAAATATGTATTCCAGTGGTTAGTAGTGCTATATTATATTGCAGCTACTACTATACATATATAAATAAATACATTATTCTCATGATTTACTGTGACCAAAAATAAAACCTAAACTGAATAAATGTATATTATAACACAGCCCATCTCACATATTAAATAGATATATAAAAAATACAAATAAGGATATAAAAAATGAAAACATATAAAACAAATAATACAGGGATTTTTAGTTGAAAGATAAAGATAAATTTATATAGAGATTTATGCAATCATTCATACATTATTAAGCTCGATCGTATCATTGAGGCCTCATGGGTCTAATGTTGATAGATCCAAAAAGCCTCTCGTCTACATAGGAGATTATATCTATCTCCACCCCTTGCCGTATTCTTGACCTGTTCAATTGCCAATTGCAAATATAGTAATTATATCCATACATCCTTTGTGACAATCTGATACCCCGGGGGTACCTAAACCTAACCCCCCTTCCCACACCCTAAACCTAACCCTCCTGGTTGGGCGGGGTGCCTAACCCTAACCTCCCCCCCAGTGGTGCCTAACCCTAACTCCCCCTTTCCCTAGCCTAACCCTTACCCTCCCAGGGGGTGCCTAACCCTAAGTCCCTGTGGGGGTGCCTAAACCTAACCCTCCTCCCCCACAGCTAATTCCTAATACCCTGGACTTACCTTGTTTGGAATGGCATCTTTCAGGATTCCGGTGTTGGGAATAAGACAGGAGTCGATATTTTGACGCCTATTTTAAGTCCTGTGTCGGGCTTGAACCGTCGGCATTTAGGCTGGTGGCATCTTGTCCGGCAGTCTAATAACTACATCCCCTTTAACAGATGGAGACTAGTTAGTAATTGTTAATTAGACATGATATAAAAGAAAAGTAAACTGCCTCTATACTATGCACCAATTTCCTTTGCTAAATTTGCTTGCTCCAAAAAATGCTGGAGACACACGTGACCATATTCATAATTAATTGGGAAATGTACTATATCAACCAATATCTGACTTGCATTTCATTATACAGCTGGCATTTACTTGGATTAAGAGGATCCTGAGCTTGATCACTAGTATGCCCAATTTCTCAATGTCTGGAGCTCTTGAATGGCCACCCATACTCACCTACTCGATCTGGAGCTTATGGTGAAGGTCCTGGTTTCTCTTCCCATCCTGTTCCATATAAGTTGTACATCAATTCAGCAGACTCCTAATAAGGGCAAGAGCCGAATTAGGGATGCGGGAAGTTCAGAATTAGACACAGGTATTGCGATGGATTCCAGCTCTTCTGTGCACTATCCAGATCACAGAGATATGTGTGTGTACTGTATGTGTATTGTGATGGATAGGAAATTAGTGCTCAGTTCTCCATGGTACTGTACCTGGCTGGTACACCATTGGTACCACCACTGAGCATAAACCAGGGTACATGAAGCCAGTATCATAAAGAGTACGTGATACCTACAGTGGGATGCAAACTAATCCAATTCAACCTCCTGCTTCCCAAAATGATGCAAAATTTCCACATTTCCATTTCTACTAGCAAAATGTTTATGACGGAACTACTTTTGGGGCTGATAAGACAAATGGTGGACCTGGGAGATACAGGGTGAGTGTCTAAGTTTTGGAAGACATGCCAGGAAAGAAAATATAAAAAACTATGCATTCTGCATATCTCCACATCTCTCTGGACCCTTTAAGCTGGGTACACACTGACAGATATATTGGCCAATCAATTGATCGGCTGATATTACTGGTGCTTTTCGGCCAGTGTGTACCAGCGATATGTCTGTGAATGACATCGTTCACAGGCATATTGCATTGGCTGTGCTGCACAGCCGATGTCAGATATACAGTATCTACAGATATATCTGTCCACCGCCAAGTGCGTACGGGCACATGCAGCAGAGGCCATGTTGAGGGGGCGGGACACACTCCCTGGCCGCCAGGGCCTGCGGCCAGACACAGATGATGGCCATTCAGTGTCTCTGAACTACCATCATCTGCAGATATATCTGTACAGTGTGTACCCAGCCTTAGATACTAGGCCCCTCAGACAATGCCAGCCTAGGTAATTATTAACCACCCCTTTTGGCATCCTTGTCTGTTTTGCATGAACCTGAGTATAAATATCTTTACAAAGTGAGAGCTCTATGCAACAAAATTGCTGTGCTAAATGGTTATATCTTAATTTCAAAAATGCAATTTAATGTATTGTTATCTTAGTTCTGCACAAGGCATTCATTCTCTAAGTGACACAGATTCATCAAATTGAAGGACCTGATCTCTAAAGCAATCATTTTGGCTATGTACTGTGGCTGGATCCTGTAAAATGGGTTTATTTACTGATGAATATTTCTCATGTATGATACCCATGCTCATGAATTCATGCTTAGCTGTTCCATGTTGTTAATATACAAGTAGTACTACAGTAAGTTACTCATTCTGTTTTTTGGTTGTAATTTCCACAGGATATGGTATATTAAAAAAGTATCTGCTCTGGGCACAAGGATCCGGTGCTATCATTACCTTGACAACCACATTATATTGGTAAGGTACTGGCTATATTAGCAGTGGATCTTCAAGCACCCAATTGTGGTCAGAGCTAAACCATTATGCCAAATGTTAGCATATTATATTGCTACTTTGAAATGATTCCTGCTACAAAAAGGGTGAGGCTTTGTCTGAACTGTAGATAGGCAGAAAATGCCTTCTCACTGGTGATTGTAAATTATAGCCCTGATTGTTTGGCTTGTTGGTCACCTTGCTCATAGTAATTGGTCCAGTAGTTCAAATTACTATTTGAAGTAATGTCAGTGGAATCCTTTTTGTTGGCATTATATAAGGAGGGTTTGGAGTCCATGTAAGGTGACTGTGTATATCACCACTATGTGTACCAGTTCATGTAAGAGCCTTTTCTTCATCTTCAGCTAAAATCCCACTTTATTCCGCTGACCAACAAAGTAGAGCTAAAACTGTAATTCATCCCTTTGTTGTTCTGCATTGAGCTAAGCAGCCTGCTTCAGTGCACACCATCCAGCTGTTGCGAGGAATTAGCAAGAGTTGACTGACTATTTTTTTCACAGAATACTTTTCCAAGTACAGTGCAGGGAGAATGTGTGTATGGAGGCTATAAGCTTCTATTTGAAAGACACTGAATAAATGTGAATTTGCAGACAAGTGAAATTGCTAATGTTTACAGATTGAACTTTTTATTTTCCATTCACTGTGATTGGCCAGATTATCAAATGGGGGTTGATAATTCCCCACATTTCTCTCTGGATTTATTCAGTTAATTATTTAGCTGATGGTAAGCCTCTTATATTTGGCTGAATTTCAGAATCAACTGAATTATTTTGTCCCTCTTGACTAAGCATCAGATATCACAATACATACAGTGGTGTAAGTGCTACACTGACAAACAGTGATAAGATAAGCTTACAGCTGTTTATTAAATACTGGAAGGACGACATAACTCCTTTAGCGGGTGCTTGTTGTTCAATGGGGCCCATGGTCTTCACAGAAAAAAAAACACAGACAATCACAGGACATATAAGCACCCACAGGAAAAAAAACATACATATAGGCACCCACAGAAAAAACACATATAGGCACCCACAGGAAAAAAACACAGACAATCACATGACACATAAGCACCCACAGGAAAAAAACATATCAATATAGGCACCCACAGGAAAAAAACATACATATAGGCACCCACAGAAGAAAAAACACAGACAATCACAGGACATATAAGCACCCACAGGAAAAAAACATATCAATATAGGCACCCACAGGAAAAAAACATACATATAGGCACCCACAGAAAAAACACTTATACATATAGGCACCCACAGGAAAAAAACACATATACATATAGGCACCCACAGGATAAAACACATATACATAGGCACCCACAGTAAAAGACACATATACATATAGACACCCACAGGAAAAAACATATATACATATAGGCACCCACAGGAAATACACATATACATATAGGCACCCACAAAAAAAAAAATATACATATAGGCACCCACAGGGAAAACACACATACATATAGGCACCCACAGGAAAAACACATATACATATATGCACCCACAGGAAAAAAACACATATACCTATACCCACAGGAAATTTTACTCACAAGTTGCTTTTGTGACCAGTCTGTCGGTGGTAGAGAGGGATCTAGATGTGGTGTAAGGAAACTACAGGGGTGGAGATTAGGAGGGCAGCCACAGCATAGAGAGCGGAGTTCTGTCCAGTGGCAATTACCCGGGAACCAGGAGCAGCAGCTGCGGAAATCAAGGAGACAAGAATGGTGGAGTGACTGAAGGCTCCAGCAGCAGGGCTCAGTAACCACAGCAGCTGGTATGAGGGGCCATACAGCCACCCGGAGCACTGTTCTGGGGTAAGAGTAAACCACCTGACCCGCTCAGCATTCAAGTCACTCCCCAGCAGTGTGCAGTCAGCCGCTGTTATTCTAGCCCCGCAGGGAGAAGCAGGAACAGGAGGAGTGTCGGGAGCGGCCAGCCAGTTAATGCCAAGACCGGAGGCAGTGAAATGCTGTACTCCAAGATCCAGGTATTGTGGGGACCTTTTAGGTGTGGGGGGCCCGGGACGACCGCCCCTGTCGCCCTCCCATTAATCCGGTCCTGGGAACATTTAAACTAATGGGGACTATTGCAGACTTTTTTGTAAAACAGGCATAAATTACTGTAGGAGCTCCAGCAGGAGCATATTTCCACACATATGCAGAGCTGTACATATTTGAAATGACTGCGCTTCCTAACAGGCATACTGTTAGTCATCTTTGTCTGCCCCCCACTTTGGTATGTGCAATATGCCTGCAGTTCTGCAATCGTGTGCATAAGTGCATTTACTTTTTTGAGGTTGGCAGAGCAAAATTTCATAATAGGCGCTATGCCAACTAATGTAGAAAATTGTCCTGGTAGAAATTTTTTTTTTTTCTAATTTCTGGAGACGCATTATATAAAATAATACAAAGTTTGCAAAATATGGGTTTATGGATTCATTCTCAGGAAACTTTGTGTTCAGTCGACTTATTCATGTAGTGCACAAGATTTGCTGCCCAAAATGATTTGACTTTGCATCTTTGCATTCAGGAAAATCCAAGCAATATATGTCATTGGTAGCAAGCGGCAGCTCAGTGCAGACGATGTGTGCATGCGTGTAGTTCGCATTGCATGTGCACAAAGTAGTACGAGCGATCGGAATGTTCTTGCTCGCCCTGCAAAGACAGCCCAGTGGAATGAGTGACAGGAGAGGCCATTTGTGGGTGGTAACAGGGGCAGGGCAGTGGTGACGGAGGAGTGGAGATGCGGACGCAGGCGTTCCAGAGTGTTTTCATACCATTTCTGGGGCATGCATAATTAACAGGTAGAGTCATAGTACACGTCACCTGGTTGGATAATACACTGAAGTGCTCGCAGTGCTTGCGGTAGGGTACAGTCAACCGCAAGCGCTGCAGTCAGATTAGATGGAACCTGATGTACCGATGGTTGTATATACATCCTGGAGATGATGTACGCAAGTGAGCGGCTAAAAACAGGCTGGTTGGCATCTATAAACACAAAGTGATCGCTCGCCCAGACATAGTGGGCGTGCTTATGCCTTGCTGTGCGAGCGGCTGCCTTGATGTCACTTAGCTAAATTTCCATACGCTGGGAGTGAGCGGCTGCATCTTGCGAGCTGGTCTGAATGAGCTCCTATTTTCCATCGAAAATCTGTCGGATCATAAGGGTCCTATCACCAGAACCCACAGCACAGGTGCTGGCTTAAGACACTTATTTTGTGCAGTTGTGTTTACATGAGTCATAAGGGAATAGGAATTTTGTTCCCTGTCAAAATGGTGCCAAATGTAGGGTGCAATTTTTTTCACGTTTTACTGGTAGAAGGTGGGCAGATTTTTGTTCAATGTGTGCAAGGTACCGTAATGTGTTTAATGTTTCAATCACATACAGTACCAGTCAAAAGTTTGGACACACCTTCTCATTCAAAGTTTTTTGTTTCAATTATTTTCAACATAGTAGATTAATACTGAAGACATCAAAACTATGAAAAAACACATATGGAATTATGTTGTAAACAGAAAAGTGTTAAATCAAAATATGTTTTATATTTTAGATTCCTCAAAGTAGCCCCCTTTTGCTTTGATGACAGCTTTGCACACTCTTGGCATTCTCTCAATCAGCTTCATGAGGTAGTCTCCTGGAATGGTTTTGAATTAACAGATGTGCCTTGTCAAGAGTCAATCTGTGGAATTACTTGCCTTCTTAATGTGTTTGAGACCATCAGTTGTGTTGTGCAGAGGTAGGGTTAGTACACAGTGGACACCACTATTTGACTACTGTTGTAATCCATATTATGGCACCAACCACTCAACTCAGTAAAGAGAAATGACAGTCCATCATTACGTTAAGACATGAAGGTCAGTCGATACGGTAAATTTCAAGAGCTTTGAATGTATCCTCAAGTACAGTTGCAAAAACAATCAAACGCTATGATGAAACTGGCTCTCATGAGGACCGCCCCAGGAAAGAAAGACCAAGAGTTACCTCTGCTGCAGAGGATAAGTTCATTAGATTTACCAGCCTCAGAAACCACTACTTAACAGCACCTCAGATTAGAGACCACATAAAGTCTTCACAGAGTTCAAGTAGCAGACAAATCTCAACATCAACTGTTCAGAGGAGACTGCATGAATCAGGCCTTCATGGTCATATTGCTGCGAAGAAGCCACTACTGAGGATGAACAACAAGAAAATTGTTTGGGCCAAGAAACACAAGCAATGGACATTAGACCAGTGGAAATCTGTACTTTGGTCTGATGAGTTCAAATTTGAGATTTTTGGTTCTAACCGCCGTGTCTTTGTGAGACGCAGTGGATGGTTTCTGCATGTGTGGTTCCCACTGTGAAGCATGGAGGAGGAGGTGTGATGGTGTGGGTGTGCTTTGCTGGTGACACTGTTGGTGATTTATTCAAAATTCAAGGCACACTTAACCAGCATTCTGCAGCACCATGCCATCCCATCTGGTTTGCACTTACTGGGACCATCATTTGTTTTTCAACAAGACAATGATCCCAAACACACCTCCAGGCTATATAAGGGCTACTTGACAAAGAAGGAAAGTGCTGCGTCAGATGACCTGGCCTCCACAATCACCCGACCTAAACCCAATTGAGCTGGTTTGGGATGAGTTGGACCGCAGAGTGAAGGAAAAGCAGCCAACAAGTGCTCAGCACCTCTGGGAACTCCTTCAAGACTGTTGGAAAACCATTCCAGGAGACTACCTCATGAAGCTGATTGAGAGAATGCTAAGAGTGTGCAAAGCTGTCATCCAAGCAAAAATGGGCTACTTTGAGGAATCTAAAATATAAAAATATTTTGATTTAACACTTTTTTGTTTACAACATAAAATCCATATGTGTTCTTTCATAGTTTTGATGTCTTCAGCATTAATCTGCTATGTTGAAAACAATTTAAATTGCTATAAGCCCTCCTGTAATTAAAGTATATACTGTGTTTTGTCAGTTCCATTGTTTTTTTTTATAAATGGTCCAAACACTGTCTATTAAAATATATGTTCCAATCATTATACATAATTACCAACATTGTAAAATATTTTCCATGAACATTTGGTTGTTGAGTTGATGAATCTAAGCTCATGAACAGTGTTAGGGGCCTATTACTCAACACTTAAATATCATTTTTAATGTGTTTTTTTCCTTAATTTACATATTTCTATGTCACTGATATCTCCTGGTTAAGTTTGCCTGTGTTAATTTCCACACTCCCCATACTTTAGTAAAATTATGTATATTCGGAATTTGATGGTGTTACTGTACGCTATCCTCAGATGGTGCACAGCCCCCAATAGTGTACACAAGCTGCCATCTACAGGGCAGCTTCTGTAGGAATGGGACTTTACTTACCTGCTTTCAGCATTAGCAGGTCTTCCTCCAGCTCCCTCCGTCACTCCCTCCTCCGACTGCATTGATATAGTGTTATCCCCACCGCAACATTCTGCTGCTGCCGGGAAGCAGCTCCCCTCTGTTGCCTGGTGGCACTTATAAGTGCTTCTGCAATTAACTATTTATTTACTATAAACAGTTGATTGAAGAACCACTTCCAAGTGCCACTCGTGAATAGAGGGGAGATGCTTCCCGGCAGCAGCAGAATTTAGTGGTGAGAGAACATAACAAAGTAATCTGTATATCTTCAGCTTTGAAGGGAGCATTTCAAGTTGATCCTTTAGCCATATATTGAGGTCGGAGGTGGGGGGGGTCAGGTACCTGAGAGAGCTGCAGTATCAGGAAAGTTATTCCTGAATCCTCCATGCAGCCAGCTCAAAGCCTAGGTCAGGTCTAAGGGTACACAGCTCATGTACAGCTGGGGGAATGTGGGGATGCTGAAAGCTCCATTCAAGGAACTCTGAGCTGCAGTTAGCAGAGGTGGACATGTAGTAGCATCCAGCAGCATCAAGAATGATTCTGTACTCTCCACACTACATCCTTACACTGTACACCTGATAGCATCGGCCTCACCTATGTAAGTGACCACACATCTGGGCACCCACCAGGGCTGGCATCTTGCTCATGGTGCCTTCTTGTGTTTACTGTCAGCAGGGTCTGGTACAGTGTCCCCTGGGCATTGTGCAGGGAAAACTTCTTGTACAGGACTGGAGGGGAGATGCCTACTGCACATTGTCACTTTGTAAAGTTTGTATTGAGGCATTTAGCATTGTATATGTACGCAGAGTGTACACATAAACATATGTAAAATATATATAATTTGGAATAATCCAAGTGACTACCAAAAATAAATAAAGGGGAGGAGTTGAGTCCAGAAAGAGAACTTGTCATGACAGAAAAAAGGTCAGATTACCTATTGTAAGGCACCCCCTAAATGAGCAGTCTAGATCCGCCCCTGTCTCCTGCCTGCAGCCTCCATTCCCTAGGTGGCCAGCTCCAAACTGCACCTGGGACACGGGCACGGAGCCCTGCCGGCCGCGTTTGAAAAAAATTCCCTGTATCATGTAGGTAGCAGCCGGGTAGCCCAGGTGGTGGGACGCAGGACCTGCTACTATCTGGAGAACTGCAGCTGCGTAGACTGGACGGAGAGAGGACATAAGATCGGGGGGGCAGAATAGAGCCAGACATGCTTCCGGGGGACAGTTCCCTGCACAGTGCTGCCAGTGCAATGCAGAGTTGGGTGTAGGAGTGGGGAGTTGGAGGACGAAAGGGGATGTAGGCAAAGTATCTATTTTCCAAAAAGCTGTCATCGCAAAAATGACAGCTTTTCGGAATAAATATTTATGGAGCGGAGGAATGATGAAATCCTCTGGTAATTAGGTAGAACTTTTTATGAGTTCTAAACCTAATTACCTCCAGAGATTTTTAAGTAATAATGAATAGGCCTTTGAATGTCTTAACAGTCCTTAGAGCACTACTATGCCTTTCATGACAAGTTTACCGAATTTGATTATATTTGCATTTAAATTACTCATCTTCAATACATAATACGATTTACTACCCAAATAACAAGAATAGATAGGAAGAATTTTATAGCACAGTTGGTCTGTTTTGAGAAACAAGGATATTTCCAGGGACAACAATTTATAAGAACAAGACTTTAAAACCCTGTACTTGTCTCTGCAAACTTCAGACTGTTGGCAGCTATAGAAGTAATACAGCAAAACTACTAGTAAAACATTAAAAACAGGGCATTTCAAAACTTGTTATCAGCTTCTTATGACATCCACTGTAATTTATAGGTAACTTTCATGGAAGACCAATGTGAATGATCCCTTATTCTGTTTGCAGCACACAGTATATTGTAGACTTTCAATCTGGGACTGTGTCAGAGAAATAATTACTGGTATTTTAGATGTAGAATTCAATTGAAGGGAAATACGGGAGACCAGATTTTAGCTAGCAGACTTTAATTAATTGGACATTCAAATTCATGATAACGGCTCATTGCTACTGGGGCTAAGATAAAAACAAAGGATTAAAGGCAGTGCCTATTTGAATCAATTTAAAAGAACCGCAGATATTATAGTGTCAATACTATTTTTCTATTGTAAAGCAATCATTTTCGCTTCCTTTTAAACTATGCAAGTCATCTCTAATCACAGAAAAAAGATGATGGCACCTTATCTGATAGCAGCTGTGCAAAATATGTCTATGAGGCTAGAATAGCAGAGTTCTTTCAGATCGCTTTTCAGAATACACTTAGGTCATTGCAGCTCATTTCATTAAATGTAGTCACTTGTATTATGTTAACACAATTTTTAGTTTAACTCTTAACCATATAAGATAACAGATGACTAAACTAAGAAAATAATTATACATAATTATATACGTACCATATAGTTCTTTGTAGATATGGGAGTAGGGCAGCATTGATAAAGGAGATACTGTAGCACAAATGTTTTCTGGTTTTTTTTTCTGCTTTTGGTTTGTTGGTTTATGCCAACAACTGAATTATCTGATCTGATTTGAAGTTATATTCAGGAGCTGTCACAGCGCGCCGGACTCCGGCGTGTACTTACTGGGTTTGGAAGTGCTGGTCTGCAGCAGGGCAGCGGGCGGGGAATCCCTGGTGACTGCTGCTCTCTGCTCCAGCTTCCTCTTCTAAGCTCCAATTTGCCGGCGGCCGTGACTCCCCTGGAGGAGCACACGTCGACCTGTAAGGAATTTAAAGGGCCAGATACACCATTAAGTGACGTCACAGAAGGTGCCAAATTAAAGCCCTTGGAGATTTCCTGTGCCAAAGTACAGGCTCCCAAACCTACTCCAGCATTCCTGTGTGTGAATTCATTGCTAGTTTCTGACCTTGGCTTTGTCTGTGACCCCAGTTTGTATGCTCCCTGGTACTGCGCTTGGTGTTCTGGTTTTGACCTTGGCTATCCTACATGACCTGCATACACCTGCTCCCTGGTACCGTCTTGTCTTTTTGGTTATGACCCAGTCAATCGACTACACTGTCAATCGACGACACATCTTCTCCACTCCATCCAGAGCTCACCAGCAGCTGTATTTTGGAACCTACTCTGAAAGCCGCGACCTGCGTGTCGGATGCAGCTAAGTCCATACCTCCTTTAGGGGGTCCCTGGTGACACCGCTGGAACATTAGACTCCACGCCTCAGTTATAGGTCTTGCCAATCCAAAATACGTGTTGCATCCACTATCTACCTGAGAGTTGCGACAGAATGCTGCTGGTAATCTGTCACCATGTGACTTGCTTGAGAACCTCCTAATCAGAGTCAAGAAACAAGAACAAGACCATGCAGTGTTTGTAAACGCCATTGCAACAAGTCGTTCAGCCACCTCCGGTACAATCAGTTCCACCTTCTACGGTGACTGTACAAGCTGCAGGTGCTTCCGCTCCATTACGGATTCCGAATCCCTTGAAGTATGATGGGGATCCCAAAGGCTGTCAAGGATTCTTGAACCAGTGCTCGATTTAGTTCGAGGTCCAGGCTGCAAATTTCCCTTCCGAAGTGGCTTATGTGATCTCACTACAGTCATTTGGACTTCTGCTTTATGGGAAATAAATGACCCCCTGGTTAATAACAGTGCTGATTTCCTGGCAGCTTTCCGGAAGGTCTTCGATGAGTCTGGGAGAGTATTCTCTGCAAGGTCAACAATTCTGCAGTTGAAGCAAGGCAACCAATCTGCATGACAGTATGCGGAACAACGAAGCCTTGGTTGCTACTTTTATGCAAGGGTTGTCAGATCAAATCAAAGATATACTTGCATCCAGGGAATTATTAACTTCTTTGGATGATTAAATTTCCTTGTGTATCCAGGTAGATCTTCACCACCGAAAGCACGAAAAAGGAACATTCTTGTCGCTTCAGTTTCAAGCTTTCCCCACGTTTCACAGCACCATTTGAGCCTCCAGATGATCCTAAGCAAATTGGCAAGTCCCACTTTCCTGCTGCAGAGAGAGAAAGGAGGTTCAAGCATAAGCTTTGTCTGTATTGTGGCGAACCAGGTTATCTTCTGCTCCGGGAAACTAGAAGGCCTAAATGATCTAGGGGTGCTCAGATTAGGTACATTTCAACACACTCCCAGTTTTCCATTGATGTGACATTGATGGCAATTAGGTACTGCAAAGAAGGTTCATGAGTTGGGAATTCCTAATGTGCCGATGCAAACACCACTCTGCATCATTTGGGGTGTATCATTGGAGTGGATGGGTATAAACTTCCAACAGCTACCATCCACTCTCGAACGATAGAGGTAACCATGCAAGTGGGCGCTCTCCATCAGGAATTGGTAGCGTTCTACATACTCTCATTCTGTATACTCCCATCAGCTGGGAGTCTGGTTATTCTGGGTCTTACATGGCTTCACAAGCATGCTCCCATTTTAGATTGGAAAGAATGTCAAATGCTGTCATGGGATACTCAATGCCATGGGTCATGTTTGTTATCTGTCAAACCTCCACACCGTGCCATTGGAAGTTCAGTTATCTTTTCAGAAGATTTGTTTGCAGCTCCATACCAGTCCTTGGGGCTGTATTCAGTAAAAAGGCTGCTGAGATGCTCTCTGCTCATAGGGAGTGGGACTGCTCTATAGACTTGTTATCTGGAAAAGTACCTCCTCGTGAAAGAGTCTTCAGTCTCTTGCTTCCCGAATCTCAGACAGTGGGCCTAATTCAGACCCATTCGCTAGATGCATACGCTCGCTCCCAGCCTATGCAAATTTGGCTAAGTGACAGCAAGTCAGGCGATCACACGGCAAGGCATAAGCATGCCCACTATGTCTTGGCGTGAAATCACCCTGTGTATGTAGATGCCCACCAGCCTGTCTTTAGATGCCCACTAGCACACATCACCTCCAGGAAGTGTATGCAACCATCGGTACATCGGGTACCATTGGAAGCAAACGCAGCGCTTGAGGTTGACTATACCCTACCGCAAGCACTGCAAGCACTTCAATGTATAATTCAACCAGGTGACATATGCTATGATTCTGCCTGTTAATTATGCACGCCTCTGAAATGGCTTTAATATGCTCAGGCACGCCTACGATCGCACCTCCACTACCCGGTTCTAGTGGCCTGCCCCTGTTACCACCCACAAACTGCTTGACCTGTCACTCATTTAACTGGGCTGTTTATGCTGGGCAAGCATACGCATCCCGATCGCTCGGATTAGTTCGCACATGCACACTACAATGCATACGCATGTGCACATTGCAAAACATCGCTAGCACCAAGCGATCGCTTGCTAGCGAACAGGTCAGAATCATACCCAGTGTCCGAATACATTAAGGAGAATCTGGAACGTGAGTTCATTGGGGAGTATACATCCCCTGCTGGAGCTGGTCTGTTTTTCATTAAGAAAAAAGATGGAGGTTTGAGACCATGCATTGATTACTGGGGCCTGAACACCATTACCATCAAGCACCAGTTTCCCCTACCTCTGATCTCAGAGCTTTTTGATCGGATAAAAGGGACAAAGATTTTCACCAAACTAGATCTTCGCGGGGCCTACAATCTAATCAGAATCCGATCTGGGGACGAATGGAAGATGGCATTTTACACTGGTGGTGGCCACTACGAATACTTAGTCATGCTTTTTGTATTATGCAATGCCCCAGCTGTACGTAGTGGTATATCTGTACAAAATCCTGATATGCTTAGGATATAGTGAGTCATCTCTAACATTTATATGAGGTGCTGTCACGACTCTGGGACAATCAGCTTTTCTGCAAGCTTGAGAAATGCTCCTTTGAGCAAAAGGATATAACAATTCTGGGGTAGATCATTTTGAGTTCTTGCCTTTGGATGGATCCAGAGAAGCTTACCTCCATTGTTAACTGGCCCCACCCAATCTGATTGAAAGCAATATAACATTTCCTGGGTTTTTGCTACCTCTATCGTCAGTTCAATAGGAACTACTTGTCCATCGCAGCTCCCATCACTGCTCTTACTAGAAAGGGTCAAGACACTGAAGTGTGGCCTCCCGAAGCAGAGGAAGCTTTTTACCAACTAAAGCAGTGCTTCCTTTCAGCACCCATTCTAAGACAACAAAATTGTGACCGACCTTTTTCCTGAAGGTGGACCTTGTTACCTCTTGCATTGCAAGGGTCTTTAAACTGAGAACAGGATTCCCAATGTCTGCAGTGCTGAAATAGAAAAAAATACCTGCTGGTAGTAACTACAAGGGGTAAATTTACTAAAGTGAGAGTTTTTAGAAGTGAGTTTTAGAAGAGATGTTGCCCATAGCAACCAATCAGATTCTAGCTATTATCTTCTAGAAGGTGCTAGTTAAATGTTAAGTAGAATCTGATTGGTTGCTATGGGCAACATCTCTTTTTTAATTCACTTCTAAAAATTCTCACTTTAGTAAATTTACTCCCAAGAGTCAGGATAAATCTGCAGTGCTAAAGATCAGAGGCTCTGTGTAGCTCAGGAGTCCCACTCGTGCACAGTGGGACCACCCAATCTCCAAGACATGCGTTTCACATCTGCTTTCTCAATTAGATACCGGGAGTATTCAGGAGTATAGGTCATATGAGCCAATCAGACCACTTTGGTGTGAGTTCCCTCATGAAAGGGCTCTATTCATAGGTTCTGTCTATTCAATAGTAGCTTGAACCTTATTGTTGTAGGCACTCCTATGTGACCACCATCATAGCTGTGTCAAAAGAGTTCCTGTGATTGGTTGATCAATAATTTATGTAAAATATCAGATGTGCAGGGAAATCCTGAATAGCTGGTAATGTGACTGATTGGGTAAGTCTATTCTTACTGGATATGTTAGACCTTTTAGGTAAAGTAAATGCAGTGTGTTAGGAATTAATGTGAACATTAGATTATTTAATAATACTACATTGCAATTAAGGTTGTGATTACATTTACATCAGGGTAAAGCGTCAGAATAGCAGGATGACTGGATTTTTTTGCAATAAGACCTCTTACAATTATTCACTTCAGTAGAGATAGCACAGTTCAGGAATAACTTTACATCATCCATAAAATCTAAATAAGAATTATGTTATTACTCACACCCGATGTGACTTACTTATGATTCTGTAGCTATTAACATCATGGTCTTAAGGTTATCCCTTTCAGATTAGTTTTCTCTTTAATACTAATTATCAAACAATAATCCTCAAATTCATCTGATCTAAATCATAACATGATTATGTCCTTATGTTCTAATCCGAGCTGATGGTAACATGAGATAGTCACCCACAGTATATATCATAATCTTAGTACCCACCACATACCATCATATCTAATATCCTAATATCCATCTCATTATGTGGCATTAACTCTAATAGCTTTTGTGGTAAATCTGTAAGTGAAATAAAAATAAAAAAGGAATAAATAATAAAAAAATATAATAACAAAATGTATATAACTGAAAAGAAACCAGGTGAAGTATGTCCTTAACCCGGGACTGATTCATATATTATTGAATAATTTATTCTCCATACATTTGTATATATGTACACACACACGCAAAGTGAATAGTGTTCTCTACCCATCCATGTAAAGAAATGGAGTTACTTGTTAGAGGGAGCTAAATTTACGGTGACAGTCTATACCGATCATAAGAACCATATGTATCTTAAAACAGGCCACTGCTAAATTATCGTCAATCCAGGTGGTCATTTTTTTTCGATCGTTTCTATTTGGTGATTACCTACTTGCCGGGAAATAAGAAGATCAATGCTGATGCTCTGGAGGTGGAGGTAGTAAGGGAAGACAAGCCGTTTCTGAACACTGCTTGCTTTGTGGCTGTCACCAACAACGTCAGGATCCCGACGGGGAGGACATTCATAGCACCCAAGCTCCGATCTAAGTTGCTTCAGTGGGCTCATTCATCATGATTTACTGGTCATGCAGTCATGAGGAAGGCTTTGGAGTTAATCCTCAGGAATTATTGGTGGCCGACAGTTTGTCAAGATGTTAAGGACTTTGTGGCAGCTTGTCACACTTGTGCTTAACATAGGGTTCCACTGCACTTTCCATCATAGCCTCTGCTTACACTACCAGTGCCTGATCATCCTTGGACCCACATTTCTATGTACTTTGGGACAGATCTACCTCCTTGACAAGGGTTTAATACCATATGGGTAGGGGTGCACAGGTTTTCCAAGGCTGCACAATTTGTTCCATTAAAAGAACTACCTTCAGCTCCAAAGCTAGCAGAGAATTTTATAAAGGAGATTTTCTGGTTGCATGGGTTCCATAAGGACTAGGTGTCAGATTGTGGGGTGCAATTTACCTCCACATTTCTATTTCTATGTTTTGAGGTTAACCTAAGATTTTCATTGACCTACTATCCCCAGAGTAATTGTCAGACGGAGAGGGTGAATCAAGATTTTGAAAAATTCATTTGAATGTATGTGTCGGCCAGTCAGGATGATTGGGTTTCTTTACTCCCATGGGCTGAATTCATTCATAACAATTTGTTTAATAGACAGTGGGCCATTCTCAGTTTTTTATCCAGTAGGTTTGCAACTTGTGTTACCAGAATTTCCAGCCATTGGGTTGGTATCACTTCCTGTCATCTGTGATACAGTTAAGCAGTTCCTCAATATCTGGAGAGAGGTAAAGAAGAAAATGTGCAGAGCATCTTCATGGTATAAGAGGATGCAGACAGGAGAAGGAGGAAGGCTCCTTTATTATGTGTTGGTGACAGAGTTTGGCTGTCAACCGGAAATCTACATCTGAGGGTTCCTATGATGAAGTTTGCCCCTATATTCATTGGGCCATTCAAGATTCTCTAAATGATAAACCCGGTGGCATATCGTCTAAAGCTCCCTGGCACACTTAAGGTTCCGAATGTCTTTCATGTCTCCCTTTTTGAAAACCCTGTGACCCTCCTTCAGCTATTTCACTAGATCATCAGGAGGACTATGAGGTTAGGCAGGTTTTGTACTCCAGAGTATCTTGAGGTACAATCCAATTCCTGTTGGACTGGAGAGAATATGGTCTTGAAGAACGCTGCTGGGTCAATGCTATAGATATTCACACCCTCAACTTCTTTGGAAGTTTCACCAGAGGTTTCCTAACAGACCATTTGTGGGGTGTTCAGTGCCCATCCTTAGAGGAGGAGATAATGTCACAGTGAGCCGGACTCCAGCGTGTACTTACCGGGTCTGGCAGCGATGGTCAGCAGTGGGGCAGTAGGCGGGGAATTCCCAGTGCCCACCTGCCTTCTCCTCCAGCTTCCTCTTCTCAGTTCCAATGTGCAGGCAGCTGCGGTTCCACTGGGAGCGCGTGTGCCAACATGTATGGAATTTAATGGGCCATAAACACCATTAAGTGATGTCACAGAAGGAACCAAATTCAAGACCTGCCTATTTATGGAAGTCCCTGGGAGCACTCCTGTGCCAGAGTATAGGCTCCCAACATTCCTGACCTTGGCTTTCTCTGTGACCCGATTTTGTCTGCTTCCTGGTACTGTGCTTGGTGTTCTGGTTTTGACCTTGGCTATCCTCCATGACCTGCATATGTCTGCTCCCTGTTACCGTCTTGTCCATTTGGTTCTGACCTGGCCTGTTGACTATGCTCTACGTCTTCTCCATTCCATCCAGTGCTACCCAGTACCTGTATTGGGGAACCTACTCTTAGGGCCGCGACCTACGTGTTGGATGCAGCTAAGTCTATAGCTCCTTTTGGGGGCCCCTGGTGAACACCGCCGGCATGTTGGACTCCAAGCCTCAGTTATAGGTCTCTCCAATCCCAAATACAGGGTTGCTTCCATTATCTACAGGAGAGTTGCAACAGGAGCTACAGTAGCTGGGTTGTGTGAGACAGACCTCTGCCACAAGGCCACCCTACCTAAGGCCTCACAGTGACTTGTTAGCTGAAAGACACACACAAGAAGCTCATAGCACATTCTGACTATGTTTAGAATAAAACACATTATCATAATTAGAGTATCTTCTCCCTGTCTCTCACCCACCACCCATGACCATCAACTGGGCAGCTACACATTTACTAGTTATGTTCTCATACTGAGTAGATGGCATCTGGCATGCTCATTTGTGAATGGTACTGGCGATTAACCAATCATAACATCATTCCCCTAGAATGGTGGTTAATTGTGGGAATTATATACTTATTTTTATTCATGTATGTTTTGAATGTTATTCAAGTACAGATTAATGAAAATAATTTGCGAAAATGTGTCCGCAGAAGTAAGCTGTATATTATTTTGTGATCCTGACCCTTTTTTCTGTCATGTTGGTGGCACTAATCCAAGAGAGTTCATGAATATTCCTTCTTAGCTGCTGCCCTGAAAATTTTAGCAAATATTTTAGAAAGCTGGTACTGTATCTTATATATTAGGTACAGCCGATTGTCTTCTGTCCGGACATTAAAAGAATCCTCATCCAATCTCCTCTCAGGAGCTTAAAAAATAAATTTGGCATGTTTTACCTTCACAATAGATTTAAATAAAATTGTACATTTGTCTGTAATTGTAAAATGTTTAGGTAATTTCAACTTAGATGTATAGTTTATAGGGTACCTAGACTGAATTAGTCATTTTTAGATTTTATGTCTGTCTGTCTTTTTGCTTGTTTGTTTGTTTCTTTGTACTTGGTTAATGCAAAAACTACTGAACTGATTTTGATGAAACATTCACTATCTTATTTGGTATATACAGTATCAGGGAATAGAATAGATTATACTGTATGTTATCACACAAATGAAACTGCGGGGAACAGCTAGTTGCCAATATAAACATATGTGTACATAATTTCATCCAACGTTCTTCCTTTCTTTCTGCGTTTTACAGTAAATTATAAGATATATTCCAATAGAGAAAAATAATGATTTATTTGAAAAACATGCACCCTTTTTTCTAGAACTGTGTATGGTGGTATTGGTAGAATGAGTGTATTTGTGAGTCAGACCTGGGTGCTTCTGATATGTTTGCAGGATCCACAAAAATAAGATTATGTTTTATGGAGTTAAATAATGAGGAAGTGGTGGGTATTGCACATATCTATGAAAGTATTCCAAACATTGGAACATGTCACAGAGTTTTTAAATGTATTTATATGACTAAAGGAGTTACACTACTTAGTATAATAAATTCAATATTTAATAGCGATTTGTCCTTTTAAATAATTTTTTATAATTTTATTGTCAACCTTTTGCACTAGACATATTGGCCTACTTAGATTTTGCTTGTTTAGTGAAGTATTTATATTTAATATAGATACATTTCATATTGTAAACTATGGTAATCCATAAGGAAGCATTCAGTTTTGAAAAATGCTGTAATGCTCATTATATGGAAATATATTGGTAAATGTCACTGGTTAATATTTATTTTATTCTCCAGTGACTTTTGCTTTGTCCTTTGTTTAGGTTGCATTTATTAAATAAAATCCTAAGATATAGCCAAAATTTCATGAACTATTTTGGTATCCTTTTTATTCTTGATTAATCTGTTTAATGACAAATCTACTTTCTTTATATGTATTTCATTGTTTATTTTGTACATATTAAATTTTACCCATAGATTTTGTTATTATTGTAACAAATATGCAGCCATTCTTTCATTGGCTCCCAGCTGCTGGTTTTTAAGCAATTCCCAGATTGTCCATATTAGTATTTGGAGAGTGTAAAACTTAAAGAGCTCCATATCATACATTAACCCCATCATCTCTAGTGCCTGTAGAGACCTTGAACAGATGAGCCAAAAGAGGAAAAGCACACTAGACAAAGAGTAATCTAAATGTATATATTAAACTGAAAAAAAGGATAAACTTCACAACAAATGTACACTGATGCTCAACATGGTCTTAAGCTGCTTATACAAAAGCAGACACTGAATCTATGTCCAATATGGACACACATGTATACTGAAATTATATTGATCCATTGGTTTTACACTGAAGCTGAATAAATACATAACATTAGTAATTTTCTGGTGACTTATATGAAAGTATGGTCAATGACCTGATGGAATGCCAATCCTAATTATGGCTGGATTACTGGGCCCATGTTGGTTCTAAATTGCTGGTATTGGTTAAATAAACCACCACGTTTCTTGCCAATTTTGTTGTCAACCTTCACCATTTGTATTTTTCATTACGTTAGTACATTAGAATTGTTAACACTTGTCAACAATATAGTGCTATTCTCTGTTGGGCTTTTGTATGTAAAGTCCAAACTCGGTCTACTATAGAATGTACAAACTATTAGGCCTCTATTTAAAAAAGCTGTGAAAATAGCTTTATAATTTATAACCTGTGATAAGAGGGCTTTGCGCTGCATTGAGCTATTCATGTAGCGGGTTACTGAAGAGAAATCTCAGATTTATTTTGCAGTCTCCATATTTTCAATTCATTTTGTTTCCCCATAGACAAGTATGGGGAAGGCGATCGCTTTCTAGTTCAGAAAACAATGGTATTTACCATGGTCTGTGAAAAAATCATAATCTCATCTCCAGATGGTATAACACAGTCTCATTGAAGGAGAGACATTTTACCTGCTTCCTCCTCGTCTTGAAAAGCCATAAGTTAGTTGGCAGGTGAGCTTTAAACCAGTTAACATGCTTTCAGTTTAAACTCTGTGATAGCAGCTACCAGGTTCCCATAAGTATGATGGATAATGTAGGACCTGCAAAGAAATGGGGTCCCGTGATGTGGGCTGCAGGGTTAAATGCATTGATCAATCCATGAACCAAACCCTCATTATTTATGTATCAATTCTCTCAAAGGTGACCTGTTCCGGATGTATGAAAACAATTTCCAACATACCATACACCACATGCAGTGGCAGGGAAAGGCTCGGACCATGGACTTTATTTGTGAGTGGTGGTCCTGTGACTGATGTTTCATGCAGAAGAATGCCTAGTGCATGAAACAGGTGTCACCTTCAAAACTGGCAAAGCAGGGCACAAAAGTACATTAAAGCTGAAGAACAAACTGTGGGTCTCATTCAGACCCACTCGCGAGCGCAGGACGCTCGCAAGCAGGTCGATGGTACCCAAATGCGCATCCGCACGATGGAGGCTGCTCCGTCGTGCGCATGTGCGAGACCCGGCGAGCGACGGGGAAGCCGTCGCTTGGGGTCTCGCACCAAAGGGGGCATGCTGTCGATGGTGAGTGACAGCACGCCTCCTTTGGTGGGCGTGCCGGGGCGTGGCTGCCCAGACGGAGGCGTTCCCATAGGAATGCCTACCGTCTGGGTCCGGCCCCACTGACATCACTAGTGATGTCAGTGGGAGTGATTTTGGCTCTCATAGAGCCAAAATCATTCCAGGGCTTGCGATAGCGAGACCCTACCGCAGGGTCTCGTCACAAGCCCGATGGTCGCAATAGTCTTGACCATCGCGACCATCATCATGGACGCTCGCATAAGCTGTGGGTGGTAACCCACAGCTATACGAGCGTCCAGGAGGAAGCACCAAAAAAAAAAAAAAAAACGCCCTGATTCAGAGCGGGTGCTCATTCAGAGCGTCTGGCTCTGAATCAGGCCCTGTGTGTTTACAAACTTTATAGATCCCTGAACAAAGTCTAAGGGTATCCAGGAATGCTATGTGTGAGTCTGACATTTCTGACACTGTAAATGTAGAGAAGACTCCTTCCACCATTTCTGCACCATCTGCAAATGTGAGGATGAGTAGTAGAAAAAGTAATAATGGTGACAGAAAAATTGAGGATGCTACTGTAGAAGTGCAACAGGATTTTGGGGATATTTGTGAATCTGATACTAATAAAGGGATGTTGATGAATGTGTTGACAAGAAGCAGTTGACAACATGTAGGATGTTGTTCATGTCAAAGTAGGTCAGCCACTAGTGGCAGCAATTGTTGTCAATGATGAGAAGAATAAGAAGGCCATTGCCATGCCTGGGCATAAGACCAAAAAAGCCACTTCCTTCATGTAGAATATTTTTTTCTTAACTCCTGACATTTGTCAAAATATCTGTACCATTTTTAAGGCCAAAGTAAGTGGAGGTAGGGATGTTAACCATCTAGACACCTCCTCCTTGTTACATCATTTACAGCTAGTTCATGTAAAATAATAACAAGCAGTCCAGCATCAGCTACCAGCAGAATGGATATTTCCCAGCACATTAAGGACCTCATTCAGAGCCACTTGCTAGATGCGATCGCTCGCCAAGGCACAAGCACACACACTTTGGCTGTGCGAGCGATCGCTCTGTGTTTGCACCCAATAGCATATGTAGAGATGCTCACTAGCGCACATCATCTCCAGGAAGTGTTAAAACATTGGTACATCGAGCACTATCGGTTGCGATCACAGCGCTTGTGGATGCCTTACCCCGCTGCAAGCACTGCGAGGACTTCAGTGTAAAAAACAGGCATGTGACGTGCACTATGACACTGCCTGTTAATTATACATGCCTTAATAATGGCGTTGAAACACCCAGGCATGCCTGCGTTCACACCTCCACTCCCCCGTTATTAGTGTCCTGCCCCTGTTACTACCCACAAATGGCCTCTCCTGTGACTCATTTCACTGGGCTGTCTTTGCTGGGTGAGCGAGCAGGCTGCGATTGCACAGAGCAGTTCACTCAAGGGGAGAACGAAGCGTGCGCTTGCGCGTTCGCATACCATTGGGCTGCTTGCGAGCGCACATCGCTTGTGAGCGGCTCTGAATCAGGTCCTAAATCTCCATTGCCAACACCTTTATCATCAACCACCTCAATAATGATCAGAGGTAATACCCCTGAATCCAATTTGCAAAGGCTATCTGACTCCTCCCCTATCCAGGATTCCCAAGAAGATTCCTTGCATGCTAGGGTTGCTTTTGCCGCTGGGGGTAACAGTTTTTAATCATAGAAGGGAACCAAGAAGACTAAAAGTTTAAAACAACAAATGTGTGTGAAACAATCATTTGAAAATGGAAGCAAGTATGAAAGCTGCCATCCTGTTGCACAGCAGATCACTGAAGCCATGACGGCTATGCTACTTGATGTTTACTTGGAGAACCACAAGTACCAGCATGTGGGGGAGCTTGCTGGGACCTCTATCTCTAATGTAAAAGATAATATTATTTAATCTATTTTTTACACAGGGATGCCAGGGATTGTCCCGGACTATCAGCGCAGGCCTGGGGTACCCTAGAGAGGAGAACCCCTTTATTTTGTGGTCCCCACCTCCCAATGAATCCACGCCCTGGGCTGACTAGCGGTCATCTGATAATGCTTTGGTCGGAGGACCCATCGAAAAGGACTCCCGGCTGTGGCATTACACCCTCGCTAGAAAGAGTCAGATGCTGGTTGTGGAAAATACAGGGGACCCTAATCGGGGGCATCCACCAGACGATTTTATCCCTGTCCAACCTCTTAACGATTTTCCCTTGAAGTTTCCCTTGAAATATGATCTTCCACTCTGAACAATTTGCAAAAGATTTGCAAAAGATTTGCAAAAGATCTAACAATAAACTATGTTGTTTTAATCTGTGATTGAGAGCTTTCAGCTATAGTGGGCAGACAGTGGTTCATCGTTTGATCGTTCAGCATGAATGATGTGTAAACGATGTGTAAACGATGTGTAAACGATTTGTAAACAATCAAGTGAAATTGACCTGCATGTTCAGTCGATGGAGGAGACGATCAAACGACCAGCGGAAGCACGCATCATACATCGTTAGAAACAATTACTGCACGATTTGCAAACAATGTTCAAACGATGTTCGAACGATTATCGAACGATTATCAAACGATTTTATCATTATCGTTCAATCGTTCAACTTTATCGTCTAATGGATACCCCCCTTTACTCATTTTGTCCCCTGTATTTCCACAAACAGGATGTGTTCACTTAGCTTTGTGCTTGTTGATGAAAATACAGGGGAACCCTACATTTTTCCCCCCTGTATTTTCACAACATGACTGACTCAGAAAAGCCCGACACTGGTTGTGCTTTTATGGGGAGACCCCACATTATTTTTTATTTATATTTAACATTAAAAAAAAAAATTAACACAGAAGCCTTCACGGATCTGTGAGAGCTTCTGTATAACTTGGACCTTGTAATGAAAGTCGCATTACAAGGTCCAAGTTTTCATATGAGAATGACATGCAGTGTATATTACTGTATTTTACTGGGGAGTTCCTGCTTCTCATTCAGGAGTTTAGGCACTGTTTATTGCAGCTTCTTAGCAGATCCAGAGTAGTATCATCAAATCATATAATCATATAATTATCGACTTCAACTAGGTTTTTACTCTGCCATGAGGCCTGTGAATTGCTGTATGGATTTAGGGCCCGATTCAGCAGCATATGCAATTGCAACTATATACAAAGATCGGCTGATTGTTCAGTACTGCGCATGCATATTCACTGCACTGCATGTGCGCTGCAATCCCACTGTGATTATGCACGCAGATAGGAATCCATCACAGATTGAGTGACAGGTAATGGCAGTTTGGGGGTGGTGATGGGGGAGTGGTTTCAGAAAGGCAGGATTGTCTGTCTATTTGAATGCCGTTGCATGGACATGCATAAATTAGCCACTGTGATTGCATATGCAGCTTAAATACTAACTGCAAGCGACGATACTTGCAATTTCTGTGATGGGTCAGACCTGCTGTAATTGTGCGTGACAGGCCGATGTGCTTTGATCGTACTGATGTATATGCAGGACTGCGAGGTATTACGAATGTGAGAAAGCAGCAGTGGCCGTCTCTATGCTGGCTAAGCTGTGGCAGGCATTAGCATACTTTCACAAATTCATTGCGTGTGATTATGCAATTGTGATCGCAGTTTCGATCCATACTGAATCAGGCCCTTAGTTTCCACTTTGAAAATCTCATTTTGGATTTTGGATGTTTGTTTTTTACTAGTTTGTTCCATGTATCAGATTCATAGTTATATTAGTACTGTAATCAATCAATTAATTAATCAATCAATCAATCAATCTCATTGGGATTTTGGATGCTTGTTTTTTAATATTGTTTTTCATGTCTCTGATCTCTTTGTAGTTATATTATGTAATCAATCAATCCTTTACCTGGCTTCCACTAATACTACTATCACAAGCCGCCACTGCGGCTTGCATCCTGCTCAGCTTCCGGATGTCGCTAGGCCGCGGGCTCTGACAGCTCCGCAGATTGCCGGGCAACAAGGATGCCTGACCAGGACTGTGTCTGTAGTTGCCAGGCAACTAGGATGTGAGCAACCACAAGGATTACTGGGACTGCCCCCTCGTCATCATAGCTGCTGTCAATCCTCAGGAATCCCGCCTTTACAACCTGCAGTGATTGGTGGATCTCCTTGTTATAAGGCAGTTAGGCTAGCCCCTCCTTGCCAGTTATAGCTTATGCATTGCGTGTGAGACCTTGGTCCTTGTTCGTGATTGTGATGAATCTCTGCCAGACAGAATTTCTGTTGTGATCCCGTGAACCTTGGCCCTGATTCAGCAAGAATCGCAGTTGTTAAGATGCACGCAATTGGCTGACTGTTGCTTTCTGCACAATGCATACGCATTGCTGTGTGCATCCATGAACCAGCCGCTGCGATCAGGACTGTGATTGCAGAGGCTATGTAGACCCATCACAGAGTGAGTGACAGGAAATGCCATTTGTGGGTGGTGATGGGGGGTGATTGTGCGAATGCAAGTTTGCCAGTGCGTCTCAATGCAGTTTCAGGGACATGCTGCATAAATTATCCACTGCTTGGCCATACGCAGTGTGTGGACATCAAGCATGACTGAGTATGGTCAGGGCTTGTGCAAGTGTGCGTATGTGTTTGATGGTACTCAATTTTACCGATGGTTTTGCTATTCTGCTAAATATTACAGATATGAGAAAGAGGAAGTGGGCATCCTTATCTTAGGCTGCGATCACAATGCGCATTAGCAAAATAGCGATTCAAGCTGAATCGGGCCCCTTGTCCTGTGTTCCAGTTGTCATCTTCACTACAGTTGCACCTGCTGCACAGTTATTTTTGGAGCACCAACATCAGCCTGCGGCCTTGCCGCTTATTCCACGTAAGTGCAGTGAAATCAGCCTGCGGCCTTGCCCACCTCAATGCTGCTACATTTACCCATTGCCTTGCCACTTATTCCACCCAAGTGCAGTGACATCATCCTGCGGCCTTGCTGCTCATTGCACCAAAGAGATGTACCCACAGCCTAAATGCTTAGTTTGATGCAGTTCAGTGACTTCTATCCACGGCCCTGCTGCTCAGATCACCTAAGCGTAGAGGTCTAGACAGCTACCCAGCCACATAACTCTGCACCCAACTAGTGGCTCAGTCATTCCTATTAGAATCACAGTTTACTACATCTGTCTCTAGTCACATCCCTAGCCACACACAACTCCAGCGATATCTGAACTACTGTGTAAGCCTTTACTGTTCCAAGCATAAGTCCATGTGGCAACCTAAGTACTGGTGAGAATGGTCAGCTCTGAGGGAACAACGAGGGGCTGTTATTGGCTTGAAGACCTTGCCAGTGTGACTCTAGAGGTCTTACACAAAGTAGTTCAGGTCATCATAACAACTACAACCTCCATTTACCTGTGCTGACCTCGGGCTTCTGATCTACACAGTCAAGTCATATTATTATGGCCACCTCCTACATTTGACGTCGGCAGCACGTAGCCCATGAAGTACATCACACTTCATGCACTGGCTTGGTCGGTATATAAGGTGTGCAATAGGCTGTCTGCACACATACCACTCATTGCTATAATGGGTAAAAGATGAGATTTATCCGAGTTACAAAAAGAGATGATTATTGGCTTTTGGGCCAATGGTGGCAGTGTTGCTATGGTAAAGGCATATTGTGACTGGACAAATGGCACCATTGCAAATAACCAATGTGGAACTGCGGAGCACCACATGCCTTTAATGTGAGAGGTGAAAATCAGCTACAATGGTACTGTATGTGAGGGCCGACCAACACGTTACAGTGGGGCAGCTCACCATCAAAATTAACCTGGGGGCCACCATACGTGTGTCTAAAATGACAGTTAAGTGAACGCTGCTACGTATGGGGCTCTGATGCAAATGGATGGTCACTGCACTTATATCAACTGCAGCAGCAAAAAGGTGGAGGGGAGAGAGCCAGGTCAAGCAGTAGTCAGCTGGCCAGGTATAATAAGACAGAGAACCTGCGTGGTGGATTTTCAAGGTGCATGGTGACACCTAGCAGTGCTGGAAGATAGGACACACAAGCTACACCATAAACCGGAGGTACACTGGCTAGTCATCAGCCAACCAGGTACAGGGGATACTACCCCAGGCAGAGACACAATGCAGAGGAACAACTGCATCACAGAATATTATTTTCCATTCCCCATATGTTGCAGTTAGATCAGCGCTTCCCTGGTGACTTGGTTTTTTATTTCATTCCGCAGGAGGGTTATGCAAAGTATTGCATTGATACTATGTGAAACAATATGATACAGTAGTTAACAATGACAATGTACATATCTTTCTAAATAGATCCCATTGGCCAAATGTAATAGGGTGAGAGTTTAGAAAATGTGAGAGTTTAGCAGTAAAATCTCACACTTATTAAACTCGGTCAATGTAATAGAGTCCGAGAACATACAAACTCGCATGTCTTTAGACTCAAAAAACTCTCACGATTTAAACTCTCATCCAGATGTTTTCCCATTTTGAAGATAAAACTCTCACATTTTCTAAACACACACCATATTACATTTGGCCCCATATTACCAACCTGAAAAAGATAGTTTTAATTAATTTGTTTCCAAATAGCTTTGGTATTTACTTTGTGCTTTGTTTTTACTCTACTTTCAGTTTTAGATTTCAGGCTATATGTTTTTGGTTTTTTTTAAGTAAAACTAATTAATTGACACAAAAATGAAAAATACAGATACATACATGTTTCATTGAATAACAATGTAACATTCACCATTTGCTATTGGTACACATAGCACAACATTAAAGTACATACTGTAAAGTACTTGGAAAATGGCATAAGTATAATACCAAAATAAGTAGTTTATTAGCCTAGTCAATGAAGAAATAAGCTGTACAGTAGTAAAATCCATTCTAAGGAAAAGGAAAATTCTGGGCATACTATTATGCAAAGCATTTACTTAGAATACTGGCACCTCTAACCTTTTAGCCTATTCATGTAGTTTTTCTTTCTTCTCATTCAGTAGTGACTTACCCTCAGTAACTTGCCTTCCTTTACACTGATGTTGGAAATGTTAATGCAATTTAAAAACTATGCCCAGCAGTTGGTTTTTTTAAAGCCTCCAAATGCTGATATTATGACACCAAAAACACTTTAATTTAAATACAGAAAGGTCAGAGCATAAAATAAATAAACATCCCTACTCCAATGTCATAATGTGAGAATGAATTGAGAACCAGAGGTGCATTAAGCTGCCCGAATTAATTCAAATGTCAGTAAACACCAAGTGTTCAAATACTGGACAGTGTGCATGGCTTTACCTATTTGCCTTTATTAAATAGTAAAATATGACAAAGTCTGCACTTTGCTAAAGGTGAATTTAAACTCATATTAGATTTTCCAGGCTTCTGTTGACGAAGGTATCTTCAAACTTCTTTCATTTGCAGACTAAGGGTAGGGCCATAGGGATTTTATTGGATCCAATTATGTGAACCCATGCAGGAGAGAGGAGGTAATAAGTAGCTCTAAGATGAAGAAGGTCAGTAAGTTCACGGACAACAAACATACATTGAAAATATTTCCCTCATTTCTGGCAACCAGATTCTCTAAAAAGTAATTACACTCACCTGAGTTTTTAAAGTAACTATTTCACAATTTGATTTTAGTGTAATAGAAAGAGTTTGCATGTAATAAACAATCCCAATAGCATTTTAATATTCATTATTTGAAATGTCTATATCTATAATATCAAAATATGCTATGGAAAATCTTCAAGTTACATACATCTACTTTTTTAGGATATGTCCTCTTTGCTGTAGATTTTTCTGACTTTTTAAATGTTCTACCATCGGGCTGCAGCTGGGGGGGGGTGTACAGGTGAGGTGGGTGACATAAGAAATGGGAAGGGGGCTGCCAGCAAGGGAGTCACAATGTTTATATAGATCAGCAATGCAATGTTGGTGCTAAAGTATAACATGAAGGATGATAAACAATAATCAACCTTCAGCTCAGCTGCACTTGTCTGTCTGTTTGCACCAACTCAGAATGCAGAATGCCAAATGCAGAGATGATGGACACAGGGCCAGACAGGCACCATTCAGTTGCTGGAGAGTCAAAGTGGGTGAATCCAACCCAGTGACCACATGGTTAATGACTGATGAAGTTGTTTTTCAATATATTTTGGGATGATACATAAGTAATACAAAGACACTAACATTACTAGACTGAAAGACTAAAAAAAAAAAGAAAATTAGTCATATATTAGCCTGTATCTGTAGGAAATAAATTGCTCAGCAGTTATTTAGACAACCAGTGTTTTATTAATACACAAACTACCTCTTGACAAATTGTATGGCAGTCCCAACTACATTATTCTATAGTTTGCATGTCAGTCATTGGTCTCTGTATTATATGGCAGCTTCTGTGATGCTCTCTGTATTGTATGGAGGTCTCTTGTGCACTCTGTAGTATATAATGGTCACTGGTATGTTCCTTGCATTATATGGCAGTCACTTTGATGCTCTCTATATTATATCATAGTCCTCGTGATGTTCCTTGTGATGTTGTCTGCATTATATGAAGGTCACTGTGATGCTCTGAGGAGGAGGAGGTAGTACAACAAAGTGATACTTTCCTTTGAATCTTGATACAGTGGAGCCTGCATGCTCCATTTGAAACCAAAGATTAAATACAGCAGACCCTGGCACTATGTAACAGAACTAAAGGACTAAAACAAATGAATTTTTGCCATCACCCTACTGTACATGCATTTCAATCTTTACATTGTTCACAGCTGTATGCAAGCAAGCCGAGGGTGACTACTATCTAAAAAGGTAGTGGCAAGCCAAGTCCTTGCCTTGGATGACAAAAAGCAGGGCTGTAACTAGGGTGGTGCGACATGTACCGTTACACAGGGCACAACAGGGCATGGGGCGCTGTTTGGGTCTGTCAATTTTCTGTTTATAATCATTCTCACTTGTACTGTAGCTTCCTCTTCTTTTATCCCCATCATCTTCTGGCTGCCACTATCTCCTCCCTGGCATCATCAATGCAGTCGTTGGATTCACACTGCATTTGGCAATGACACTTGTATAATAGTGGTACAACAGGGTCGGTACCCCTTCATCATTGTAAGGGACAAATCAGCTGGTGCTCTTTCTAGCACAGGGCACCAAAAAGTTGACTTACTGTATGTCTCTGACAAAAAGCCTAGCTTCATCCCTTCCATATTGCATCTGCAAGCCAGCCAGTAAACTCTGAAACCACAAGGATCTAATGTGCAATGAAGAAAGCTATCCCTACACAGCTGGTAATCTGCAATAGCATGTGCAGCAGCCAACTGGAAAGTTTAAACTTATAAGTAAGCACTGACCCATGAGCAGCAGCAGGTGGTTTTAGGGAGATTTATAAAAGTTAGAAAAGGGCATCATCAAGGGGATACTGCTCTAGTGGGGTGTATATCCTTTTATGTCCCACTAAGTGCTCATTAGGGATCATTCATTAAGCTTATTACTTCCGGTTCCTGTTCCTTAGCATAACACAATTCCCATCAAAGAACCGGGTGCCTCACTTTCTATTAGTGCTATGAACTGAGCAGGCGAGTACATAGATAGTTCTATGTTAAAAAGAATAAAAGTAAACTACTAAGCAACTCCTTTACGTATATGACTAGGGTTATTTCCACCCTGAGAGGTCTTCCGGTCACTTCCGCCCGCGTCATCACTAGCATCCAGCACTGCACTACATCACTTGGCCTTCATCCTCGACATGCGGGCAGTGCATCGACGCACTCCATAATGGGGTCATGCTTCCGCCCAGCTCCGGGTTTGACACGTGACTGGTCTTTCCGACTTCCGCCCTCTGCATGGATCAGGCCACCGTGTCACATCCGCCTGGCTCTACCGTATCATGTTCATGTGGGCTATTGGAGTTCCCAGAGTGCCCTCTGTTGTTTATTTTCTTCTTTAATTCTTAGATTTCCTTCATGTTTTCATTGATGTACTTGATTCTTCATTCTTTAGTCTCTTCAGATGGTAGTTTCGAAGGGCAGGATGCTTACTGCAACAAGGTGGAGGTATCTACTGCACCTGGTATTCTCAGGGGATCTCCCATCCCAGTACTAACCAGGTCCAACTGTGCTTGGCTTCCAAGATCGGACAAGTTTGGGTATGTATACATCGTCGTAAATACCTTCCCAACCCTTAATCCCTTCATCCCATAAATTCCCATCACTAAATCTTGAGTGTTTCTTTTGTCCCCAGAGATCTAAAGGACTCTTCTGTGTGTGTACAGAAATCTACTATACTCAGTATTCCCTGAAGGTCTCCCTTCTCGGTATTTGCTGAGCTCAACCAACTTTTGCTTCCAAAATTAAGCACAATTGTACACTTTCCCAGGTTGATATAGTAGTAGATAATACTGTACCCCGCAATTGCTTGAATCACAGTCTTGATTTTCACAGGAATGGAGCTATTTAATAGCTCTTGTTGAAGCCGTTGTGAGCTAGAGTGTTAAATTCGAGTATTCAATACAACTCACGTGTGCATAATAAGTTTCCCAAATCGCCTCCTCTTTCACCTAAAGTAACATGTTTGATTTGTGAAAATAAATTTATGTTTATATACATCAGCAATGCAATGTTGGTGCTAAAGTATCACATGAAGGATGATAAACAATAATCACCCTTCAGTTCAGCTGCACTTGACTGTTTATTTGCACCAACTCAGAATGCAGAATGCCAAGTGCAGAGATGATGGACGCAGAGCCAGACAGGCACCATTCAGCTGCTGGGGAGTAAAAGGGATGCAAGGCAGGTACTGCAGCCTCAACATATGTTTATAGAACTTATAGTAAATGTATTCCTTATGAGAGCTGTCTTGTGATTTCACTGAACTTTGTACACTATGTTATTTATGGCACATTAGTACTTTCTTCTAAAATATATATATTTAACCTCAGTATATCTTTGCACACATATATACACCAGCACCTTACCTGTATAGGCAATCATTATCCTTTGACTTTTGTAGTATTATGGTCACTTATTTTTCACTAAGTCACTTTAAAGGTTGGTAACCTTACACACTCCATTGATTGTTAATATTAAGTCGCTCGACAGGTCAATTCTATTATCTCTCTCTCTCTCTCTCTCTCTCTCTCTATATATATATATATATATAAAAGACTATATAATTCATATATCTACAAATAAAAAAGGTATAGGAATATGTGAGGTTTGTTGCAGGAGGTGGATTTGTGTACAGGTATATATGATTTAATTCATGTATGTACAGTTGTTAGGTAAAATGTATGTATATATGTGAAGTCACAGTATAGAAAATGGAGTAGTTGTGATTTATATGTATCAATCTATATATACATTATATTGTGATGTTGTGTGTAGTGCTTAGGCACACTCACTAAGATAACAGGTAGTGTGGCATAATAATAACCCCATAGTTGACTTGGGGCGTGCACTATAGAATAGAATTCTAGAAGCAGCAAGAGCATTAGTGGCTCGTGCTGCAGACGGGAAGGAGAGGTCCGCGGCCAAAGTAAGGGTCGTGTGCCTCTGTAGCCGGGTGTATAAATAGAATGGCCTATGGCTAAGCCGGCCAGTCTCCTTATCCCTTCATCCAATGCCTGCCCTCCTGTGACCTGGGCAGCCAGAGAGCAGCTATGAGCTGCCAGGCACAGGGGGGCAGAGTCGGAGAAGGAGCTGCAGTGGTAGGAGGCTGGTGGGCAGAGGAACTATCCCTACCTGAGAAGCAGTGGCCAGAGTGGCTATGTGTGAACATGGAGCCAGCGGCAGCCAGGACAGCCTCCTATTGGCAATTCTCACAAGAACCTGCCCAGAGGCAGTGACAGGAAGAGGAGGTATCCCGTTGACATAGGGGGCAGAGCAGCGCTCATCATACTGCTGTCAGTCTGTGTTCATTGAGAGGGGGCATGGTCAGCAACCCTCAGAGGTGGAGCAGTAAGGTGGCCAGTGACAGTGTAGCAGCCGAATCAAATGGTCAGCAGCAGATCCTGGAAAGACAGCTGATCAGTGATAACACAAGCTGGCTGCAGCTGTCAAAGTTGATGAGTGGTGTTTAGATAGTGGCAGCAGTGCCCTACCTTAGTGAGTAAGCTCTTAGACTGCACACACCTGATTTTTGGCAGTAGCAGTACAGATTATAGGGGCAGTTTAGACACTTTCCTTAGAAAAGACTCTGACCCCAGCACCTATGTTGCAGGTCATTACCATAAAGAAGGCTGTTATATTAATAACAATCACAAGGAGAATAATAACACTTATATATCCTTCAGTCTTAAGGTACCTACACACTTGGCGATGTGCTCACGATCCAACATTGTGTCCGATTTCCCCTTGAACTCTCCCCAGCAGCTCCCCGGCAGTCGTGGGCACGATTTGGTGTTAAAACCTGTCCAATGTGACAAATGATCTATTGTGCCTCCTAACTATTCCAGTGCATCATGACTGAGATTGTCAGATCTGCCCTACAGCACGGCAGATCTGAAGATGCGATGTACGACCTGCGGGGATGCGCATCGGCATTGTGATCATGAGTGGACACTCACGATTTGGGCATATTTTACATGATTTGTTGTCACGATGCGTCGGAATCGGCCAAATCATGTAAAACATTGCTAAGTGTGTAGCCCAGGGCCGTAGGGAGGGTGGTGCGGCCGGTGCCTCCGCACAGGGGGGGATTCCTCCAGCGGCACCGGCCACACACTTCTCTGTGCCGGAGGTCTGCAGGAAGAGACCTCCAGCAGTGGAGCACGCCGCCCTCCCTCCTCACCTCAGAAGGAAAGGTAAGCACTCAGGGGGGGAGGAGGGGGCAGAGAGTGAGCGAGAGGGGCGGCAGTGCTGCACAGGGTGCACTGACGTCCAGCTATGGCGCTGGTGTAGCCACCTTTAGAATGAAATTGGGGGAGCCTATTTTAGGCAAAGTTATAGAGAAGAACTCGGTGCTGGCTACTTCTTGGAACACAAGTAGCAGAAACTTACATTCTTCTTGTCACAACTGTAATGATATTATGTCACAGAGATAGCCATTTAAATCTTAAAGTGGACTTATATTTATTTCTAGCCTTTCCTGCACAGTTAATTGAAGTTGTTCAGGACTCTCATAACAGCCATAATCCGAAACTGTAGTATCAATTAGATACTTTTTTCTTATGCAGCAGAAGCAAATGATAATAAGTACTCTTTCTCTAGCCATTATAACAACTTCAGAAACCTTCTATAAGAGAATAATAACTCATAGCCAGGACCTTTACCTACTGTAGGCTAAGCTTATATCTTCTTATGTACATTATTATTGTTATGTGAACATTTTAGTGTGACCAAATGCATTGACTAAGAGTCAATTTAGGTTGTTGGTGCTCTTTGCAGATTTCAATACTATTTAAACTATACCCAGGAGAGAAAAGTTATAGTTAAGTTATCCACAGAAAGTGATATAAGGGCTTGCTGCATACTTCCCAAACTAAGGAGCCACTGCAAGACTCTCCAAGCTTAATTCTAAAGGTGCATACACACACAACGATTTAGTTAATGAACGATTTTAGTAAACGATTTTCTACCTTGAAAAAATGAACTAAAATCGTCTACTAAAGTTGTTCATTTACTATGTTCATTTAAATGTAATGGACGATTTTTTAGAATTACAAATGATTTTTGCATATTCCCTTACTGAAAATCGTTGAGTTGACAAGTCTGGCTGAACTACAAACTGCAAACTACAAACGTGAATGCGCATGAACGAAAATCGTTCATCGTTTGACTCAGAAAGTGAACGATTTTTACAAACGATTATCGTTAAATGATAACGTTTAACGATAATCGTTCAAAAAATCGTTGTGTGTGTATGCACCTTAAGTATCAATTTCATTATTGTTGTCACATCTGTATGAAGTTATTCACTGTTCAGATAAAAATATATCTATATGCATATGTGTAGAAGTGTATGTGTTCACATGTATTTTATAAATGCTCCTGTATTTGTAATATGTTGACTGGGCATTACTATATTTATTTGCCTGTTTATGCAAATATAAAAGAAAAAAGTTTCATTTAAATCTAATTGTCGTTTATCTGGTAGGATGAAGAGAGGAGTCAGATGACATGGTAGCCTAGGTATACCAAGGAGCAGGGTTGTTCTTAGAATACTGAACATCAGCCAAAACAACACATCATAGAGTTTTCCCAAGTAGGCCGAGACTTACTTTAGATACTTGGGTAAAGGCACTGTTAGAAAAAGTTACACCACTTACAGAGAGGTTAATATTGAGTACATTATACAACATGGGAGTCAGTAACCTGGTGTCCCTTTAGTGGAAAAAGGGGGTTACAATGGTATATCTGCAAAAACATCTAAAATTTTATAAATGCATAAAAAGCTAGTTGATATGTTTATAAATTCAAGTGGATTGTCAACCAACTTTTATAATGAGTGAAAAGTCTTAATAGCTTAAAAAACAATCCATCGTATTGCAGTGGTATGTACAGGGTAAATGTCTTGAGATCTGTGATTACTTAAAAAGCACCTGATCAGTATCTATATTGTTTGTGTCCCAAAGAAATAAGCAGATGGTGTGGCCAAGAGCTAGGCTGTCCACCTGAATTTGATTTGCAAGAGTCTTGAGTCACAGTGCAGTTAGTGTAATACGGGGACAGTGCCTTCCAAACAATGGCAGTATCAAATTCTGTATAAACTGTAAAGTGCTAATGAGGTGTGCTGAGTAAATATACCCATTATGCAATTTTTCTCAGAACCCAGCTGGTAGTGGGCTTCCTCTTAGTGTGGCTGCTGCCAATTTCCGGTTTCGGTGTTGCTTCGATCATACAGTATGTGTATAGACTGTGGAATGGAGTTTGCACAAGTGGTTCCTCCTTCCTAGTGTTGCATTGTCTAGGGTCTAGGTACTCTGCCATGTAGAAGCTGAAGGTTCCTACATGTTTCTCCTGGGCATTGGGCTTCATCAGGGATACCTAAGAGTTTGAACTTAGTGTAGGGTGCTCTGACTCTGAGGGATATTTAAAGGCAAGTGTGGGGTTCTAAGGTATATAAATGGGAATGAAGGGGCTCTGAGGTATTTAAGGAGCATGAGAGAACTCTGATGGCATATAAGGTGCATGTGGAGCAAATGGCATATAAAGGGTGATGTGGGGGTCAAGCCTGGAGAAGCACATGTCTACTTCTAACCTGCATTGCCTGCCTCTGAGGAATTAGTTAACCCACTCCTGTGCATGACAAATATAGCAAGGTACGTATAGGCCAAATCTTTTAGGGGCTTTAATTCTACACTTGCATACATGTTACAGTATTCTACTTTACATGCACAATTGAGTGTGAGGTGCCATAATATAAGATAAATCTGAGATCAGTCACACTTTTAGGCATATTTACTACATTTTTGACTATTAAAAAAAGATTTGAACTTTGGAATGAATGATTTCATAATTAATATGCAAATTCAAGTTGCTTAACATGTTTAGCAATGTATTATTCTGGGTGTGAATGTTTAAAAGTTGTTGGTATTTCATAGTTTTCATGTGTATTTCTTATCTGCTTCTATATATAACTATTGAGCATGTCCCAAATGGTATTGATTATCTAAGGAGTACAATTCTGATATACAGTAAATGGCCCCCTCTTGAATAGTTACTTTTGGGCCTGATACTGAAACGCACATAACCACCCTGACTTATGGGAGTGTCAAGGGAGTTTCATGGGACTATTTTGCACATGTATCAAAAGTCATGCATACAGGAAAGGGTAGTTTACTTGATGTATCTCTTGCATTTAGTATGGGGCTGGTGCTAGTGTAGATACTAATGATGGCAGTTGCGGTGTGGTGTAAAATCAATGGGCAGCACAGGTTCCTGTTTGCACACACATGAACCCCTAGTATAGCTGAATGAAAACTCGCATTAGCTTCATGTAGTAAATAAGGCTCCCACTGCTGCCCGCAACTGCACCGACTCAGAATGTACATGGATTTCAGATATAGGTATGGCCTGAATGGTTTGTTAGTTTGAGTCTAGGATATCATCATGCCAAGTTCTTAGGAAATGTGTTTATTAATTACCTACATTTTTTTGAGTGTTTCCACCATCGAGTTAATATATTTCCCCTGTTTGCTGATTGTATATTTATGCTGCTCTCACCAGATTTATTAGTACAAATATGGGAGCTCTGAAAGCCCAGAAATCTCTTAAAATGCCAATGAAAAAAGTAAATAATTGTAGCTGCTGTAGACTATACACATGGGGCTTCATTCAGAGATGGACGTAGTTATGATAATTACACAGGTGAGTGATTATCGGTAGACTGTGCACGGATAATTACACAGGTGAGTGACTATCGGTAGACTGTGGGGTCCCTCTGTGATCCCACATGCAGCCCTCCTGGGATTGCAGAGAGATTGACAGGAAGGCAGCATTAGGGGGTAAAAATTGAGCTTTTAAGGAGGTGACGAGGGAGTGGTCTATAAATGCAGGCATGGTGGAACCATTTTAGGAGTGGGTACCAAAAGGCGTCTGCAATCCCGTACACTGAAATAATACCACCAGCGTGTCTGCCCAACTGGCTCTGCTGCGTGACCTGAAGGCTACTCAGGACTGCTAACATTGGTAAACTCGCATATATGCTGCGGCATTATATTCAGCTGCATTTCTGGTTGCGATGGCTGTGGTGGGTGTCTCCATGCTTTTTGGAGGTGGGTGCATTTTTTCACAGAATTGCACCTCCACAGCTTGCTAATTAACAGCTGCGATCAGAACTGCACCCATCTCTGAATCAGGCACATGGTTAACTTGTGCTAATTCCTCTGTTTATTGTGGGAAACTCACAGATCATTTTATATTGTTGATCCAAATTATGGAGAAATATTGTAAGTACAGGTCTGATACAAGCATTAGGGGAACCTAGGCAGTTTCCTACAGTGCCAATGGTTAAGAAACACCTAAAACACTGAGGACTGACATAAAATCCCTGTGGAACCCGCACATGAAGTACTAGGGGAAGAAAGAGCAGCAACATTTTAATTGTCAGTAATGGGCTAGGAGAATGGTGCAGGGCTATTATGGTGTTGCCCTACTGTATGCCACTCTCCCAAACTTGAAGAGAGCTCCTACTCCTCGACTGCTAAATTGGTGCTGGTGGTGTAGGCACTGTCTAAATTGAAGAAGGTGTTATATTCTGAGAGTGCTAATGTTGACATTTTTTGTAGAACTGTGACTGGAGGTGTGATGCACAATAAACAATTTCCAACCTGAACTTCAACCTCACTTACCTGTGTGTAGTGGATTACTACTGTACACTAAGGGTTTATCATGTACTGTATTTACCAAGTACTTAAGTGATAATCAGAGTCAGTTACGCCTGTTAGTCACTGGAGGTTTACAGTGAAACATTGGTCTACACCCAAGTGTTGTTGCCAAGATGGCCATAAAATTTCTGGATCATAATATAAATCAAAAACACCTGTCAATATGTCAAGTTTTATTGTATCTTTACCTTTATTAACACTCTAATGAATGCATGGACTCAAGTAAATTAGTAAATCTTGAAGATTAAAGGATAATACCCTTATTACAACTCAACTGCATTTTTGCATACTTAAGAACGTCAGGATATTCCTTGTTTTTTAATCTCTATATAACCACAATAAAGAAGACATTACATATAAGAAAAGGTTTTCTTCTACAAGAAATAATTCCAGGCTTCCTGAAATATATGTCTTCAACAGCAGTGGTTTCTATTTATGGTTTTACTTAGCGTGGGTGATTATTATAATGAATCAATATGTAACTTTGGGATGAAGCAGTCTTGACTTTCCTATTATCTTGCTTATTTCTAGTTGAATGCCTGATATTGAAGTTTGACTATTGGTTGTGATTTTTCTTCATATGTCTGATAACACAGTCATTATCTAATATGGATAACATTAACCTTGAATTGCATGACAGCAAACTTGCATGAATAAACATCTTTAGACAATATACTCTGCAATCTTAAGGCCAGTGACTAAATTTTTCAGAATAATATCTTAATTCATCAAATACCTTGGTGGTAGTAGCAAATACTGAAATGAGAATTCATATATTCCATTGGTATGAGACTGACATGTTACCAAGGGTGTAATTATATTAGGGGGTGGTGTTGCTACAGAGTCCGCCTGAGCCATTGTCCAATTAATAATGCCCCCTACCCATTTATAGCATTGACAGCAAGTCCAGCTCAAGGAAGCAAGTGGTTCCATGAGTGGAATTAATCAATAGACTGAACAAGTAATAAAAAATCAATTTACAGTAACTATACAGTGACTATCAAATATATTTAACACCCTGAAAAGTCAACAGATTTCTTTGCAATACAATGACACCTTCACAGTTGTACCAGAGATTATTTAGAGTGCAGACCTTAAAGGATATTTTAGTAATCACAATTAATTTTTTGTACTGTATGCAGAGTTTTCTTTTAATAAAACTGAAAATTGCTGCTTAGCATAAGTCCTCTGTGTAAGTATTCTGCAACCACCCTTTTTGAATATAGGCAGGCTGCTGATAGGTACAGTATGGGACATTGCATACTATAAACTGGGTCACTAATATGGGGCTTAGGGCGGAATGTACTAAGAGCAGAAATGCAGTAAAACCCCAAAAATGCAGTTTTGTGAGGTTTTACAGCATTTCTCATATGAACTAAGCATCAGAATGCGATGCATTCCAGTGCTTTGACCCAGAGCTTATTTTCGGGATGCCCCCTGAGAGGGATCCAGTCGGGATCTAGAGGGATTTCTGGGTAATAAACCCTGAAGTCCCTCTATCAAAAAGGACAGCTCTTACCGGGAGAGCTGTACTTTGAGATTATCTAGGTACATACCGGCGATATTATTGCTGGTATGTACCCGATAATTGGTGGTATGTACATCCCGCCATTATAATGAACTTGGTCTGAGGCACTACAGCAGGGGTTCCCAACCACAGTCCTCAAGGCACACTAACAGTCCAGGTTTTAGGGATAGCCATACTTGAGCACAAGTGACTTAATTAGTATCTCAGTTATTTTGATTTAACCATCTGTGCACAATCATGGATATAACTAAAACCAGGACTGTTAGTGTGCCTTGAGGACTGAGGTTGGGAATCACTGCACTACAGTGAGGTATACTATACACAAGGGTATTGCTATTACTCTTGAGAGATGTGTCTCTCTAGAACAGGCCTGGCCAAACTGTGGCTCTCCAGCTGTTGTAAAACTACAAGTCCCAGCATGTTTTACTAGCTTACCAGTGGGATGGTATGTTGGAACTTGTAGTTTACGAACAGCTGGAGAGCCACAGTGTGGCCAGGCCTGCTCTAGAAGCTTTGGGGGCCACTAAAAAATGTTCCTATAAGGCTCACAAAGTTCTAGTTACACCCCTATGTATAGCATGATAGAGCTTAATCGTCTTGCATGCAGGAGCAGTGAGGTAGGAATATGGACCCCAGAGATACATTTTGGGGGAGCAAAAAATAAAAGAACAATGAAATGATAACGAAATGGTAAAGAAACCACATAACGTTATTTAAATGCAGTTATAAAATGTAATCTCATGTAAATTATAAAAATAACATAAACAATATTGTAAAAAGCTATAGTTAAAAACACAACTATGATTTCCTGATCTGTAATACTTTTATATTGCTTGTTCCGTGTAGTACTTGCTAAATAAATCTGAATGAAGGTTTAACTTTGTGAGTCTAATACATTATTAAAGAAATGCATTTGTATTCCTTCAGAATGCAGTGCCCTTTTGAAATATGTTCTTGTAGTGGTTATGTGGATGTTGCCCTGAAATATGTTTACATTGCTGTAGTTTTAATTATTTATGATTTAAAAGGAAGCAGCATATATGTTTCTTTTTTTCAAAATCACTTTCACTTTGAGGCTTACATTTTATTTTATGTAGAGCATGTTAAATAGGATAAATCAAACACTTTCTTGACATAAAGTCCCCTGACTTCAAATGGGTTAAGAGATATGGGAAAATCCAGATATTTGGTTTATCCAAATGTATTTATGCATATACATACTTTGACCTAAGATACAGTAGATCAAATATATAAAATAAATAATTTAAAATCATACCCGTCTTTACTGTCTGTCTATAAGAAACACATCTCTGAATTGTGTACTATGTAGATTAGGAAGGCGAGCATTTATTAAGACAAATCCATCAGATGATTACAATAATCAGGCCAACAGTGATTATCTAACATCTGTCATCTATTTTAATTAATAGACAAAGATTATTGCTCCTCAGGCGCTATATATAATACTCAATGTAATAAAATTAATATAAAAATTATTTTATTGGGAACATATATGAATATTAAAACAAATAGGCTAAAAATTGCATAGAACTAAATATCAGCGATGAGCACAAATGCATAAAAAGCACATATAAAGGTTCCAAAAGGACATTCATTAAGCACATTCAATATATGAAATAAAGTGCAAATACAGCTGGATTGGAACATATATAAATTATAGCAGCAAAGACATGGCATTGGTACCATGAAATATATATGCATAAAATCTGATACAGCATCCAATAAGCACTTTCAGTACAAACAGTACAAAGTTCAAATGTACATTTTAATTCAACTCGCATAAATGCAGAGTTCCTACCCAGGATAGGTGTTGGAGCCACAGGTGAAAAAAATGCACCTCCAGAGTACCCTGCATAGGCTTTACAATGTATGTGCTTTTTATGCATTTGTGTTCATCGCTGCTATTTAGTGCTATGCATTTTTTATCCTATTTGTTTTAATATTCATATATGTTCCCAATAAAATAATCTTTATATTAATTGTATTACATTGAGTATTATATGTAGCACCTGAGGAGCAATAATCTCATACTTGCCTACTTTTGAAAAAGCATTTCAAGGAGATTGTGAAAGCAGCACCTATGAGCACAGCAGTAAAGTGGATGTGTATTGCTACATCTGAGAGGCGTGGCATAAAATTGATTTATAACCACATGTAAATGAGCCCCAAAGCAGTTAGTAAGATCTACTTGTTGATGAAAACACACTGATAATTCTCAGAAAATACATGTAACAATAGGGATCATTGTGCTTTATAACCAATGCAGGGAAATTATACTAATGATCCCACTTGAATGTATATACCGGTATCTCTGTTTTTTCTTTTATATAACAGTGTCATAATGGGGGTAAGGTGAAATGAGGGAGATTGGTAGACTCTTCAGGGAGACAGGGAGATTGCTGCTATTTCAGGGAGTCTCCCTGACAATGAGGGAGAGTTGGCAAGTATGAATAATCTTTGTCTATTAACTTTATCCCTGCGGATATATAGGGGAACCACATTTTTTGCCATCCCTGGGCTGCAATATATTTTGCGCTAAAGATCTATTCACACCAATATAGTCATATATCTATTTTAATTAGTCTGTACTCAGGCATGTCAAATGTTTTGGGGTCATAAACTTGATATAATCTGGTGAATTTGCAGTTTTAGTACCCAAGTAATTCCATGAGTGACAAGCAGTAACAAGCAGGGTATTGTTATGGTCTGTTATTTAAATCTGTTCTATATTAGCAGAGTGTAGGTAGACAGCAGATAGTAATAGCAGATTGAAAAGGTACAAATTAGGGGTGTGCACCGGCCACTTTTCGTGTTTTGTGTTTTGGTTTTGGATCTGGATCTTTCTTCGTGTTTTGGATCTGGATTGGTTTTGCCAAAACCACCCTTCCGTGTTTTGGTTCTGGGTTTTGTGTTTTGGATCTGTATTTTTTTGAAAAAAAGCATAAAAACGGCTAAAATCACAGAATTTGTGGGTTTTTATGCTCCTATTCAATTATTAACCTCAATAACCTTAATTTCCACTCATTTCCAGTCTATTCTGAACACCTAACACCTCACAATATTGTTTTTATGGCCAAAAGGTTGCACCGAGGTAGCTGGATGACTATGCTAAGCGACACGAGTGGCAGACAAGATGGCAGTTTGAAAAACTAGGCCCCAAACAGTTCATAATGCAAAGAAAAAGAAGAGGTGCAAGATGGAATTGTCCTTGGGCCCTCCCACCCACCCTTATGGTTGTATAAATAGGACATGCACACTTTAACAAACCAATCATTTCAGCGCCAGGGTCTGCCACCTGACTGTGGTTGAAATGATTGGTTCGTTTGGGCCCCCACAAAACAAGCTGGCAATTAATGTGTCCCTGCACAAACTGGCTCTACGGAGGCAAGATGTCGTCCTCATCCTCCTCATCCACCAATTCCTTGGATAAAACAGGAAAAAGGGATTTAGGTGTCCCTGGACTGCTTACGGTCTTAGCCAAAGTTTCTGAACTTGACGGTAACTTTTTATGAACGCGCTGCAGGTGCCGTATAAGGGAGGATGTTCCTAGGTGGTTAACGTCCCTACCCCTACTTATTCCACCTTTACATATGGTACATATGGCAAGACAGTTGTTGTCCGGATTTGGATAGAAATATTGCCAGACCAAAGAGGTGGAATGTTTGGTCTTCTGCCCAGGCATGACCATGATGGGCTTTTTCATCCCACGGACAACTGTCTCCCCCGAAGCCTGATTTAAACAAACCACATCACCATCAGAATCCTCCTCGCCAACTTCCTCCTCAGCGCCAGCTACACCAGTATCCTCATCCTGTTGTACTTCAACAGTGACATCTTCAATTTGCATATCAGCAAGTGGACTGTGGGTGCTCCTTTCAGCACTTGCAGGGGGCATGCAAATGGTGGAAAGAGCTCCCTCCGTTGTGCGCATGCCCACACCATCGAACCACTTGCGAGCGGACAGCCGCTTGCGAGTGGGTCTGAATTAGGCCCTTTGTCATTTGGGATTGTATGTGGCTTCTACTATGACATTGGGAATCGGCCTCGGCAGACGACGTTGATGGCATGTTATCGTCTATGTCATGACTAGTGGCAACAGCTTCAGCACTAGGAGGAAGTGCTTCTTGATCTTTCTCTATTTTATTTTTATCGGAGAAAGTTTGGTCCTCCATTTATGTTATATCGATTTGATATATACGTGCGGCTAAGGTGCACACAAACACAGAAAATATTTTTTTATATTTGCTGGAGAGTAGTGCACTTTGTGGGTTACTCCACCCTTTAAGAAATGAGCCAGCCGGCTCTTTACTTATGGGACACAGGCGCACGCTTGGCGCTGCTCCGTTGTTGATGCACGTGCTGCTACTGCGCACACAATTCACAAACACAGAAAATATTTTTTTATTTGGTTTGGAGTGTACTTTGGGGGTTACAGCACCCTTTAACGGTCAAGCCAGCCGGCCCTTTACTTATGAGACAGGCGCACGCTTGGCACTACTTTGTTGATGCACGTGCGGCTACTGCGCACACAATTCACAAACACAGAAAATATTTTTTTATTTGGTTTGGAGTGTACTTTGGGGGTTACAGCACCCTTTAACGGTCAAGCCAGCTGGACATTTACTTATGACACAGGCCCACACTTGGCACTACTTTGTTGATGCACGTGCGGCTACTGCGCACACAATTCACAAACACAGAAAATATTTTTTTATTTGGTTTGGAGTGTACTTTGGGGGTTACAGCACCCTTTAACGGTCAAGCCAGCCGGCCCTTTACTTATGACACAGGCGCACGCTTGGCACTACTTTGTTGATGCACGTGCGGCTACTGCGCACACAATTCACAAACACAGAAAATTGTTGTTTTTTTTGGTTTGGACTGGAGTGTACTTTTGGGGGTTACAGCACCCTTTAACGGTCAAGCCAGCTGGACCTTTACTTATGACACAGGCGCACACTTGGCACTACTTTGTTGATGCACGTGCGGCTACTGCGCACACAATTCACAAACACAGAAAATATTTTTTTATTTGGTTTGGAGTGTACTTTGGGGGTTACAGCACCCTTTAACGGTCAAGCCAGCCGGCCCTTTACTTATGACACAGGCGCACGCTTGGCACTACTTTGTTGATGCACGTGCAGCTACTGCGCACACAATTCACAAACACAGAAAATTGTTTTTTTTTTTGGTTTGGACTGGAGTGTACTTTCGGGGGTTACAGCACCCTTAACGGTCAAGCCAGCCGGCCCTTTACTTATGACACAGGCGCACGCTTGGCACTACTTTGTTGATGCACGTGCGGCTACTGCGCACACAATTCACAAACACAGAAAATATTTTTTTTTTGGTTTGGACTGGAGTGTACTTTGGGGGTTACAGCACCCTTTAACAGTCAAGCCAGCCGGCCCTTTACTTATGACACAGGCGCACGCTTGGCACTACTTTGTTGATGCACGTGCGGCTACTGCGCACACAATTCACAAACACAGAAAATAATTTTTTTTTTGGTTTGGACTGGAGTGTACTTTCGGCGGTTACAGCACCCTTAACGGTCAAGCCAGCCGGCCCTTTACTTATGACACAGGCGCACGCTTGGCACTACTTTGTTGATGCACGTGCGGCTACTGCGCACACAATTCACAAACACAGAAAATATTTTTTTTTTGGTTTGGACTGGAGTGTACTTTGGGGGTTACAGCACCCTTTAACAGTCAAGCCAGCCGGCCCTTTACTTATGACACAGGCGCACGCTTGGCACTACTTTGTTGATGCACGTGCGGCTACTGCGCACACAATTCACAAACACAGAAAATAAGTTTTTTTTTGGTTTGGACTGGAGTGTACTTTCGGCGGTTACAGCACCCTTAACGGTCAAGCCAGCCGGCCCTTTACTTATGACACAGGCGCACGCTTGGCACTACTTTGTTGATGCACGTGCGGCTATGGCGCACACAATTCACAAACACAGAAAATATTTTTTTTTTTAGTTTGGACTGGAGTGTACTTTGGGGGTTACAGCACAGAAAATATATTATTTTTTTAGCACTTGGGGGGAGCACCCCTGATGGACAGAGCACCCCCTGGACAACACTACAGCACCCCTTTAGGACTGGGACACTGCACAGGACTTTGGAGTGGACACAGCCCCTATGGAGAACTGACTGCACACCACAGTCCAGCCAGCCCCTATGGACTTTGAAGGAGTGGACACACCCCCTATTAACAACAGCAGCATAGCACAACACAACCAGCCCCTATGGACTTTGAAGTAGTGGACAACAGCAGCACTACACTACACTACACTACACAGCCCTAACTCCCACCCTCCCTCTTCACTGTCCACAGCCGAGTGAGAAAATGGCGCCGACGCGGGTACCTTATATAGGATCCAAAACCCGCGAGACTCGGAAGGCGGGATGATGACATTTTGCCTCGATTTCAGATCCGAGTCAGGCGGAAAAAGTCGAGCCTGACTCGGATCGGACTCGGATCGGGGGGGCTCGGGGGGGTTCGGATTTCAGAAATCCGAACCCGCTCACCCCTAGTACAAATATGTATAGCTGATTGTGGGCCTGATTCAGCTAAGAATGCAGTTGCTTATATGCATGCAATCGCCCAATTGTTGTGCTCTGCGCATTTGCAGGGGTGTTCCTAAATTATCCACTGTGATACCATATGCAGCCTGAGGCCTCATAGCGTGCGCTGAAGTAAGCAATTCCTGAGTGAGGTCTGACCTACCTTAACTGTGCTTATAGGGTGTGATGTTACTTGATGTTACCGATTGTTTCACTATGTTGCCCAAGTATACGGATTCGAGTAAGGGTAAGGGGGCATCCTTATGTCAGGCTGCAATCACAATGTGAATGCAAACATTTACATGTCATCGCTGATATTAGCAACATGCTGAATCAGGCCCTGTGCTTTGTGCCAGTGATGTGCGATCTGGTGAAGCAGATGTGACAGAGCTTTTCCTGTCACACTTGGGTATACTCCAGAGTTTTCACTATAGAAATTATAAAAAAAAATGAAAGAAAATATTATAAATATTTTCTTGGTATTATTATAATAATTGTTATAGTCAAAACTATGGAGTAAAAAGTGTATGGCAGGTGAGGCACTGCCTCCCCTGTCTATCTTTTCTGCATATCCCTGATCAAAACACACCAAATTTCCAGCACTATATACTGCTGCACCGCATAATACCCACATTATCCCTTGGGTTCATATATGTATCTGTAAATCTGGCTCTGATACAAGCCAGTGCCTCTCCAGCCATTTACCTCACCGCAAGACACTGCTTGGTACAGTAGTCCTCTAGATATGGAGTTAAACCCAGCTTCACTTGTATTGGCCAATATGCTGATGGTATGTTTTGTGTAATACAGGTGTTGGTACTGATGGCGGTTAGTCAACACGTGGTATGTATAATCAGTTCTTAGATATGGCATAAGAGCAAGTAACATAAGATACAGGGATATCTGCAGTAGGCAATCTGTGTGGAATATAGCAATTTGGAGTTTAGGGTAATGCTGGGCATTGTAGTCTGCCAGGCTTGAGCTGACCGAATGCATCGGAGGATAAGAACCCCAAAGCTCCTCAGTATATTGGCAGTGTTTACTTGCAGTCATTATAACTGGCTGTACTGGTATGTATTCTAGTGAGAGCCTCTGGAGACTGTCCTGTCCGCATGGAAGCTGGAGGAAATGCAGCCCATGTGCAGTAGCACATGACAGAGGTCTCACACCTCCTGCCTAGGTTGTGCCAGGTCCTAGTGACTGCTAGCCCAGCTCCACCTACAGGATGCTTGAGGGAGACAGCACAGGAGCGCACCCCTTCCAACACACTCCTCGCTCAAGACTGCTGTCCATCATAGGGCACATCATGACCATCACATTACATTTGATGTCTCTTTCCTGGAATGGAAAACAATTAAGGTTAGGTAAAGACATTTTGCAAAACAAAGCATTAATAATTTGAATATGTTTCATAAGAAATCAAAAACTCATTCAACATTTCACTGGAAGCATAAACTTCAATGATTAAAGTATTCTTCATCAGAGCCCTGACAAAGTGATCTTCAGTAGCAATGTTGATGGCCCTCTCTGAGCTAAACAAATCAAAATCACATGTAGTCCCAAAAGCCAGAAAAGCAACTGCAGGTTTTCTTCCTCTTCTGTCCTTCACAGTTAGATACAGAAGGCTTGGTACATTGATGCTGCTTAGGGCTTTGTCTTGGAAACTGGAATTAATAGTAGACTTCCATACATAGGTTGGCCTGGAGCATGAGGTCTCTGCGGTACACACCAAACAAGTCCAGCAAACTCCTCACTAAACTTTCTAGGAGGTTTCCCCTTGTTACTCTATATATAACTAATGTTGACGGAATGATTGTTTACATTTGTAATCTCACGAATAATGATAATAATAATTATATTTATATAGGGCTTTTCTTCATCAGGACTCGAAGTCGCTTTACAACATCAAAAACCATTTCAGGGGTTTAGTATTACAGAAAGAAGAAAACAAACCGAAAACAGTCAACATAATGGGTATGAAGGACATAATGCAGGGTTGGTGGAGACATTTTGTGGGTTATATATCCCACTTATGAAGGGTACCAGATAAGGCAGCCATTTTAGGTGCACTACATAGGTTACCCTGGGTGGAATACGTAACACTTAGGAAATATAACACAAAATGGGGAAGTTGCGGCATAGTTAATCTTAGGGCCTGATTCAGAGCCAGACGCTCTGACCAGAGCGCTTGCTCTGAATCAGGGCCCTCCTACCTGAAAATGGAGTGGCCTCTTGGACGCTCGCATAGCTGTGGGTGACTACCCACAGCTTATGCGAGCGTCCATGATGATGGTCGCGATGGTCAAGACCATCGCGACCATCGGGCTTGCAATGAGACCCTGCGGTAGGGTCTCGCTGCCACAAGCCCAGGAGTGATTTTGGCTCTATCAGAGCCAAAATCACTCCCACTGACATCACTAGTGATGTCGGTGGGGCCAGACCCAGACGGTAGGCGTTCCCATGGGAACGCATCTGTCTGGCGACCACGCCCCCATCACGCCCACTAAAGGGGGCGTGCTGCCCGTCGTTATACGGGTCTCGCGCATGCGCACGACGGAGCTCCCTCCGTCATGCGCATTTGGGTACCATCGACCCGCTTGCAAGCGTCCTGCGCTCGCGAGCGGGCCTGAATGAGACCCTAAGAGCAGAGACCTTACATAGCCTGCAGACCCAAGTATTTTTTCATCCCACCCATGGGTGTACCAGGTGAGGCAGCCATCTTAGGCGCACTACGAGGGTTACAGCATGCAAGATATCATACAAGGAACAAATATGGGTCACTGAAACATGTATGGTGTGATATGTACTGCATGAATAGATCCACAAGTTAGTCATCCTGCTGAATGTCAGCACCATTTGAGGTAGCCATCTTGGTGCACTGCGGAGGATGTGCAACCCATAAAAGTATAACATCCAGGAGAAAAAAGGCTGAATCCAGAGGCAAAATTGGCATTATTAATACAAGGGTGACAGTAATATATTATTTATGTAAAAGTTCATCTAAACTTAAGAGGGAAAGACAACGAATAGAGCAAAATTGCACCAATTATCATGATTTGGTGACCACAACCCAAGGTCCATTTCAGTGGTCACCTTGCTGCCTCGTTCAGTATGGCACAGTTGGAGTGGATAAGCAGATTGCACAGGGAGATCAACCAGGAGTGGATCAGAAGGGCTGCGGGCAGCATTGGGGATCCAGGTGCAAACACAATCCATAGGCATGATAGAAATTAGCAGGGCCGTAAACAGGGCTGCCATCAGGTGGAGACTGCCCGGGCCTGTAGTCCCAGGCCCAGAGAGAGAGGGGGCCCGGATGTCAGTGGTGGGGATGAATCATTAATTTACTGGCAGCCAGGGAGAAGAAACAGCGCGCAGTCAGCATTCCATAAGTTGCTGGCCACAAGCCAATCACAGCTCGCAGACTGGCAGCCAATCAGGTGCAGCTGCTCCTGATTGGCTGCCTGTTCGCGAGCAGCCAAATAGCAGCACCCTCTCCTGATTGGCTGCCAGTCCGCGAGCTGTGATTGGCTTGCATCAACGCCGTATTTAAAATGATGCAGGCACTGTTTCTTCGGCCTTGCTGCTGATGCAATCCACAATGCTGACATCCAGGCCCAGTTTCCTCCAGGCCTGACTGGCTGCCAGTGACAGGTAAGCATACTGACCCTTCCCTGAACCCACTTTATAGTCCAGCCAGCCTTCCCTGCACACCCTTCCCAGTCCAGCCATCCTTGTCTGTCCTTTCCCTCCTCTACTCCAGCCAGCCTTCCCAGCCCTGTGCCCTCCCTAGTCCAGTCACCCTACCGAGCCCTGTGCCCCCCAGTCCAGCCAATCTTCCCAGCCCTGTTCCCTCCCTTAATCCAGCCAGCCCTGTGCACCCCCTAATCCAGCCATTCTTCCCAGGCCTGTGCCCTCCCCTAGTCCAGCCAGCCTTCCCAGCCATGTGCCTCCCCACCTAGTCCAGCCAGCCATCCCAGCTCTGTGTCCCCATCCTGGGGAGGAGGGCACTGCCCATTTTGTCAGCACCAGGCCCCATCATTTCTGATGGCAGCCCTGGTCATAACTAGGGTGGTGCGACCTGTGCCATGGCACAGGTCACTGCAGGCAGGGGCGCTATGTGGGCCTGTAATTTTTCTATTTATTATCATTCTCACTTGTATCTTCCTTTTATTTTATTCCCAGCATCTCCTGGCCTCCCCTATCTTTTCCCTGGGCCTTCCCCATGAGGCCATGGCCCTTTTTTTCGTGTGCACCATGTCCCTATTTAAAATATGGGGGGGTGCCAATGCTCTTTCTGCCACAGGGCACGAAAAAGTCTTTTTACAGCTCTGGAAATTAGGTACAAGATGAAAAACAGTCCTTCATAGCAGAAATTACTGTTGTTTTTTTTCTTTCTGTTATCCTCCTGTTTAACTCCAGAATAACTCTGACTTCAATTTAAAAATTCTAATTTCACTTTAAACTAAGCACTTAAAATCTAACCACTCTTGCTATAGCAACCTAAAATAAACTAATAAGTACAGTATGGCTAAAAACAGGTGTCCACACTGATTCCACCCCAGCCCTAACACAACAAAAGGTCAGAAATGAAATAAACATATGATGAGAGGACAATCTACAAACACAGATACAGAGTTATTTTCTGCCTTGATACAGATTTTAAAACTATATAAAATACTGTATAGTCATTTACCTATCAATTTTTAAAGGCTGTGCAACAGAAAAACCAAGCAGCAGCAGTGATGTGCGGCGTGGTGAGGCAGAGCCTTTCCTGTCATACTTAAGTATACTAGGTATACTTAGGTATACTTATACTTATATTCTAATCATTTTTATAGTCAATACTCTGGAGTGAAAAATGTATGGTAGGTGAGTCACTGCCTCCCCTGTCTACCTTTACTACACATCCCTGATCAAAACAAACCAAATTTCCAGCACTATATGCTGCTACACCTTTGTATAAAGCCCACATGAATCCTCGGGTTCATATATGTACCTGCAAATCTGGCTCTGATACTAGCCAGTACCTCCCCAGCAATTTACCACACCGCACATCACTGAGCAGCAGTATATGTTTGGTGCTGTAGTTAATTACCTATCAATTTTTAAAGGCTGTGCAACAGAAAAATGGGATGCAGTCAATTAGCTGGTGGTTGAAATGCTGACCGCCAGCTTCCCGACTCTCAAATCCTGGCAGGGGACTAATGACAGGTGTCCCGATGCCTGTCATTACGCCAATGCTGGGAGCTCAACGCCCGGCATACCGAACGAAGGTAAGCCGGGTGCCGGGTGCGGACAGCGATGGGGGGGGTTAGGTTAGAGGCTCCTGGGGGGACTTAGGGTTAGGCACCCCCCTGGGAGGGTTAGGCTAAGGGAAGCAGGGTTAGGGTTAGGCACCCCCCGGGGGAAGGTTAGGTTTAAGCAACCCCACGGAAGGGTTAGGTGTATGGCACAGGGAGGGGAGGGGTAGGTTTAGGTACCCCTGGGGGAGGTTAGGGTTTGGCACTTGGGGGGAGGTTAGGGTTAGGCACCCAAAAGGGAGGGTTAGGATTAGGGGGTGATAGGTTTAGTGATAGGGAAAAAATCTTCTAGCTTCTGGTGTCAGTATTAGGTCCGCCGGGCTCATGTCCGGCGATATTTAATTATTATTCAAGAAAAACTAAGCAGCAGTATATGGTAGATGATGTAGTTAATAGAGATGAGCGGGTCCGGTTTGCCTAAAACCGGACCCACCCGACCTGAACTTCCTGATCTGGGCTGGGATCTCGGTCCGGCTCAGGTTTTCCTGCCTAACTCGGATCACAAAATGAGGCAAATCATCATCATCCCACTGTCGGATTCTCACGGGTATTGGATTGTATAAAGGTCCCGGTGAGAGGCGCCATTTTCACTCCGGATGTGGAGAGTGTACAGAACAGATGTGCTCTGTGCTGCTGTCTGTGCATGTGTTTATCTCTCTGTTGTTCAAGGATGCAGTGTTGTTGGGCTGGGGCTACAGTACATAAAGGGGGCTGCAGTATATAAAGAGGTGCTGCTGTGTCAGTGTTGTTCTGTCAATCAAGGGGCTGGGGCTGCAGTACCATCAAGGGGCCGGGACTGCAGTATAGAGTATAAAGGGCTGCTGCTGTGTTGTCCATAAAGGGCTAAAGGGCCTGGGGCTAGAGTACATAAAAGGGGGGGCTGCAGTACATAAAGGGGTGCTGCTGTCCTGTCCATCAAGGTGCTGGGGCTGCAGTACCATCAAGGGGCTGGGGCTGCAGTACATAAAGAGGTGCTGCTGGGTTGTCCATAAAGGGCATGGTGCTGCAATACATAAAAGGGGGCTGCAGTACATAAAGGGGTGCTGTTTTGTCCAAGGGTGCTCTGTCAATCCTGGTGTGCTCTTCCACAGTGTAAAAAAAATAAAAGTGAAATAAAATAATAATTTCACAAAAAATAATAAACATATATTTTTTATGGGTTTTTTTGTGTGTGTTAGCTATGCTATTATTGTTCGGTGATACTGCCGGCCATACCGCAGTTTATCATCCACATATTTTTGACTCTGCAGGTGGTCCATCTGCACTCCGCAGGGGTGCTTTTTTGTACATAAAGGGGTGCTGCCACGTCCAGGGGTACTCTTCGTCAGTGTAAAAAAAATAAAAGTTAAACAAAATTATGATTCCACAAAAAATTAAAAAAAAGACCAAAGTGTATTTGTCACAAGCCGCTGCCCTGCGAACGCAGGGTGAGGCGAATGCCGGGCGATCATTCGTTGAACTCCTCCCCATCAGTTGTTCATCATCCCTGGTCTGTTCTGGATTGGCTCCTGTGGCTATTTCCTGCTGGTGCGAAGGCTGCTTTGATGCCGTTGATATTATTGTTTTGTGTTTCCGGTTCTGGCTTAGTCTCCTGTTTGTTCAACTGAGTACCCAGTCCTTCTCCCAGCTTTGTTTATCTTGCCATTTGTGTCAACAAGGTGGCACAGTTCGCATACACACCACCTGTCGTTTGTGTCATTCAGGCGGCACAGTCCGCATACCAAATTCCTGCCGTTTTTGTCATCCAGGTGGCATGAACCGCACTCCTGTATCCAGAGTGTGCAATCTAGCGTGCAGCTGCTTGTGACAACCCGGCAGCACAGGCTGCATTCAAGTGTCCGAGTATGCCATCCAGTATACTGCCGCTTGTGTCAAGTCGGCAGCACAGGCTGCACTAAAGCGTCCAGAGTACACAGTCCAGCATGCTCCAGCTTGTGTCAACCCGACGGCACAAGTCGCACTCCAGCGTCCAAAGTATGCAATCCTGTGTACTACTGTTTGTGTCAACCCAGCGGCACAAGTCACATCTCAGCGACTACTAGCCAAGGCAGCCCCCAAGGCTGCTACACGGCCCAAAGGCCGCCTCTTGTTCTATGGCCCACAGGCCACTACTAGCCAAGGCTTACCAGCCCCCAAGGCTGCTTCATGGCCCAAAGGCTACATCTTGTTCTATGGTCCACAGGCCACTACTAGCTAAGGCTTACCAGCCCCCAAGGCTGCTTCACGGCCCAAAGGCCGCATCTTTGATCTATGGCCCACAGGCCACTACTAGCCAAGGCTTACCAGCCTCCAAGGCTGCTTTACGGCCCAAAGGCCGCATCTTGTTCTATGGCACACAGACCACTACTAGCCAAGGCTTACTAGCCCACAAGGCTGCTACATGGCCCAAAGGCCACATCTTATTCTATGTCCACAGGCCACTACCAGCCAAGACCTACCAGCCCTCAAGGCTTCCCACGGCCCAAAGGCTGCATCATGTTCTCCGGTCCATTGGCAATGACTAGTCATGATTTACCAGCCCTCAAGACTGCTACATGGCAACAGCTAGCCAAGTTATCCAGCCCTCAAGGCTGTTGCTGGACTGATTTGTGGAGGTATCTCTATCCTTAACAATATAAGAGAACCTTTGTGTGTATTATGATAGAGGTATTCATCCTCCTTTCATCATGGAGCCCACTCAGAATCAAGCACAGATTCTGGCAGCCCAGATTCAGGTGCTCACCCAAAAGGTGCAAGAACTTTCCCTCCAAGTTGAGGAGACTCAGGCTCCACCTGCTCATTCCTCAGTTATGGAGCCTAAGTTGAATATGCCTGACCGGTTTTAAGGGAATTGCAAGGACTTCCTTAACTTCAAAAATAGTTGTAAACTCTGTTTTAAGCTCAGACCCATATCCTCAGGCTCTGAGGTCCAACGAGTTGGGATAGTAATTTCCCTCTTACAGGGAGAGCCCCAAATCTGGGCATGTGGTCTTCCTTCCACCTCAGCTGTGCTGCAGACCGTAGACTCTTTCTTCACAGCTCTAGGCCTGCTTTATGATGACCCGGACAAAGCAGCCATGGCTGAGGCTAGCCTTCGGTCTTTGAAGCAGGAGAACAGGGCTGCCGAGGATTATTGTATGGAGTTCCAGAAATGGGCCATCAATTCTGTGTGGAATGACTCATTTAGATGGGGACTTTCTGATCAGATAAAAGATATTCTGGTTTAGCATCCATCTGCAGAGTTTGGATGATCTAATAATTCTAGCCATTTGCATCAACCAATGGCTCAGAGAATGCAGGGTGGAAAAGATCTTGCCATCTCTGGCTCCACGATCTCCTGTTTGGATGTCTCCTACAGAACAAGAGGAGCCTATGCAATTGGGGGCTTTACGCCTTTCTACAGAGGAGAAGCACAAGAGATGCACATTAGGCCTTTGTCTGTACTCTGGTGGTAAAGGACTTTTTGCCTAACTTTGTCCTGTCAAGTCGGGAAAAGTCAAGGTCTATGTGTAAGTGGAGCACTGCCTCTAGGTCTTGCATCCATCTCTCCCAAAAATTCTGTTCTTTTCCCCACAGTAATCAAGTCATCTAGTGCTCAAGTTACTGTTTCTGTGTTTGTGGATAGTGGAGCCATGGATAACTTCATGGACCTGACATTTTTTTAAACTTTGGGACTCACTCCTGAGCCCTTATCCAGTCCTGTCACAGTCATTGGTTTGGATGGCAGAAACCTCTCCAGGGTTCCAATAGCCTTCCGGACCCTTCCATTACAATTGGCTATCGGAGCTATGCATCTCAAAGAGTTATCGGTTCTTCTGATTCAATGTCCTCTTGCTCCTGTGGTACTGGGATTACCTTGGCTGAAAAAACATAATCCGGTGATCCAGTTGCAAACTGGTGAAATCCTTCGGTGGGGGTCCTCTTGTTTTTCCCATTGTCTATCTCATCCCGTTCATCTAGCTGCAGCCATTCCATCCGAGTTGTTGTCAATTCTTGCTTCCAATCGTGATCTGGCTGAGGTAATCTCCAAGAAAAAAGCTGACATCCTGTCTCCTCATCGACCCTTCGACTGTGCTTTTGACCTTTTACCTGCAACAGGTTTCCTTAAGGCAGGTTATACGCGTTATCTGTCCCTGAAAGAAAACCCATGCAAGAGTATATCAAGAAGGCTTTGGAAAAGGGAGTTATATGACCATCCAAGTCCCCGGTGGGAGCAGGTTTCTTTTTCGTTCAGAAAAAAGATGGATCAATCCGAACTTGCAGCGATTTTCGAGGGTCGAACAAGATCACCGTCAAGAATGCATATCCTCTGCCACTCATCTCTGTCCTCTTCGATCAACTGCGGGAGGTTTCTAATTTCTCTAAGATCAACCTTCGGGGTGCATTTAATCATTTTTTCTAAGTCCTTGAAACAGCATCAACAACATGTGAGACTGGTGTTGAAGAGACTTCATGATAACAGTCTATATGTCAAGTTGGAAAAATGTGAATTTGAGGTGGAAGAGGTGTCCTTCTTGGGTTACATAATTTCCTCTCACGGGTTCTCCATGGATCCAAACAAGGTGAAGACTGTTCTAGATTGGGAGCAACTCACATCACTGAAGGCCATTCAGTGTTTTCTTGGGTTTGCAAATTATTATTGCAGGTTTATTAAGTCCTTCTCCTCAATTGTCTCACCCATCGTGGAATTGACGAAGAAAGGGGCTGATGTAGCTAAATGGTCCTCCAGTGCCATTCCAGCCTTAAAGCTTCTCAAGACTACTTTCAATTCTGCTCCCGTTTTTCGACATCCCAATCCAGACCTCCCATTTGTGGTTGAAGTGGACGCTGCCGAGTTCGGAGTTGGCACTATCCTTTCCCAAAGGGATGTTAAAGATGGCAAGCTGCATCCATGCACTTTCTTTTCTCAGAAGTTTGATTCAGTGCAGAGGAATTATGAGGAATTATGATGTGGGCAACTGAGAGCTTTTGCCCATTAAATGGGCATTTGAGGACTGGACACACTGGTTATAGGGGGCTAACCATGTGGTCTCTGTTCTGACAGATCACAAGAATCTTGCCTATATTGAGACAGCCAAGAGGCTGAATGCTAGGCAAGCAAGATGGGCCCTGTTCTTTACCCGCTTCAATTTTGTAATCTCTTTTCAACCGGGTTCCAAGAACTTGAAGGTGGATGCCCTATCACGTAGATTTCCCATCGCTCATTTACATAGTGTTATGGAAGAAACCATCATTCCAACCTCCCAGATTCATCTCGCCTTGACTAGAACCATGGTTGATTCCCTTAGTCAATGTCAGTCTGAAGCTCCACCTGAAAAGCCTCCAGGATTGCTGTTTGTCACTGAGAAGTCTCGTAAGGCAGTCCTGAATGATTTTCACTCACCTAAAGCTGGTGGTCATCCAGGCATCGCCAGGACTCTTGAACTTCTTTCCCATTCTGTTTGGTGGCAGGCCATGTCTCGGGATGTTCGGGAATTTGTAGCGGCTTGCAACATCTGTTCCAAGAACAAGACTCTCTGAACTTCTCCTTTCGGTCTGTTATGTCCACTGCCTACTCCTCTAAACCTTGGACTCATATTGTGATGGATTTTGTGGTGGATCTTCCATCATCTTCTCACTGTTTGGTCATCTAGACCATTGTGGACCGATTCTCGAAGATGGTGCATTTTATTCCCCTCAGCAAATTACCTTCAGCTAAAGAATTGGCAATACTCTTTAATCAACATGTTTTTAGACTTCATGGACTTCTATCAGACATTGTCTTGGATCGTGGTACCCAGTTTGTTGCTCGGTTTTGGAGGTGCTTTTGTGCTGATCTGCATATCAATGTCAGTCTGTCATCAGGGTAACACCCACGGTCCAACAGTCAGACGGATCGGGCCAATCAGTTCCTGGAGCAGTACCTCCGCTGCTTCATCTCCAAGTGTCAAAACAACTGGGTTACTCTTTTGCCATTTGCTGAATTGCATACAACTCTTGCCATTCTGCTTCTTTAGTGTTTCCTTTTTTCTGCAATTTCAGGACTCATCCTAGGAGTGATTCCTTTGAGACTACATCAAACACAACTCCTTCCTCTTCATCTGTTTCTAGGTTATGGTCAGTTTGGAAGAAAATGCACTATTCTCTTCTTCATGCATCTGGTTGTTTCAAGGTTTGGGCTGACAAATGTCATAGGCCCTGTAATTTCATAGTGGGAGACTTAGTTTGACTGTCCTCCTGAAACATTAACCTGCATCAGAGATCACAGAAGTTGGGTCCCAAGTTCATTGGCCCTGTTAGAATTATTTCTCAAGTTAATCCTGTGGCCTTTCAATTGAAGTTACCCCGAACTCTCTGGATCAACAACACTTTCCATTGTTTTCTCCTGAAACTGGTTTTATTTTCCTCCAAGTTTTCTCTGAGGTGTTCAGTCAGGCCTCCACCGGTGCTCGTTCAAGGTCGCCAGGAGTTTGTTGCGAAAAAAATCCTTGACTCCAGAATTTCATGGGGTTGCCTTCCTGGTCCATTGGAAGGGGAGGAGCACTCCTGGGTTCATGAAAGGTCCTTGCATGCTCCTAATTTGAGGAAAACGTTTTTTGAGAACTTCCCTGACAAACCAGGGTCTAGGGGTTCTTTAACTCCTCATCAAGGGGGGGTACTGTCACAAGCTGCTGCACTGCGAACACAGGGTGAGGGAAATGCCGGGCGATCGTTCACTGAACTCCTCCCCATCAGTTGTCCATAATCCCTGGCCTGTTCTGGTTTGCTCCTGTGGTTATTTCCTGCTGGTGCGAAAGCTGCTCTGATGCCAGTGATAGTGTTGTTTCGTATTTCCGGTTCTGGCTTAGAGCCTGATTCAGACTTGGGAATAGAGAGAGATATCTCTCTCAACTGATCATCTTGGTGAAACAGATTTAAAATGTGCAGAGAGATTTAGATTTGGGAGAATGGTTTCCAAACTGACGAGACCAAGAGTTGAGGATTTGGTTGCAGCCATTGGGCTGTCAATGCTGCCTTGGGGCTGGTTTGTTTTGACTAGTTGTGCTGAGGGCAAGAGTTGTGATGCAACCTGTGGGCTGTAGGAGCAGCCTTGAGGGCTGGTGGTGGCCTTTATAATCATGGCCATGGGACTGGTGATGTGAAGCAGCCTTGGAGCTGTTGGAGCAGGATTGGAGGCTGATTGTGGCCTTTAGAGTCATGGCCAAGGGACCGATGGAATGAAGCAGCCTTTGTGCTGTTGGAGCAGCCTTAGGGGCTGATTGTTGCCTCTACAGTCATGGTCAATGAGCTAATGGTGTGAAGCAGCCTTTGGGCTGTTGCAGCAGCCTTGAGGGCTGATAGTGACCTGGGGCCTCAGGACCATTGCAGCCTTTGGGCTGATGAGACTCAGGTGAAGTATGCAACAAGAACATAGGGCTGCTACCAGTTGTATCAAGATAACACTGGTGATGGTGTGCTTAATAGCACACCTGGAATGCAGAGTTGCTACCAGTGCCACTGGGATGACACTGGCGATGGAGTGCTAATTTGCGCACCTGGAATGTGATTTCTGACAATGCCATCTATATTGTGAGAGCATTACAGCTGGGTGAATTCCAACATGTCATATGTTTTGCTCACATTATTAACTTGGTGGTGCAAATTTTTTTTTAATTGACAGGGCCATGCAGCAGATGCTCTCTGTGGCCCGCAAATTTTCTGGGCATTTTCGCCATTCAGCAGGTGTATGTAGAAGATTGCAGCACCTACAAGAAATTGTGAATTTGTCCTGTCATAATCTGAAGCAAGAGGTAGTTACGAGGTGGAACTCCACCCTTTATATGCTTCAGCGGATGGAGGAACAGCAAAAAGCCATCCAAAGCTACACAATGAAGTTTGACATAGGAAGAGGAGGGGGATCGTACCTTACTCAAGCACAGTGAAAAATACTTTCCATGTTGTACAAAGTGCTGAAACCCTTCGAAATAGCCATGTGTGAAGTGAGTTCAGACACTGCCAGCTTGAATCAGACTGTTGGAAAAGCCACTTGTGAAACTGAAGGAGCGATTCCGTTAAGCATGTCGACTTGTAGATCAAGTCCTTTATTTGCTTCTCCAGGATCCAAGGGATGTCAGGATCTTCCAATCAGAGCAATACATTTTGGCAACCATGCTCGATCCTAGGTTTAAGTCATATGTTGCGTCTCTCTTCCCAATGGACACAGATCTGAAGAGATGAATAGAGCTGTTGGTAAACAAATTGTCATCACAAGTGGCATGTGATGCAGCAATGGCACCTTTTGCTTCTCCAGCAAGTGCAGCTACCAGACAAAAACTAATCTTTCCCAAAAGACCCACTTCTCATGCAGATGAGTCAAGTTTTGACATCTGGTCAGGTATAAAAGAATTGCCTACCATTAATGAGACCACTACTGTGACTCCATCTAATACAGTCACCCTTCAAAGAATGGTTGAGGACTATTTTAATGATAGCGTCCAAATAGGCAGACAGTCCATTTCACTACTGGCAGGGAAAAAAAGCAATTTGTAGGCCCTTGCACAAACTGTCTTTGCTTTACTTGAGCTGCCCACCCTCCAGTGTGTACTCAGAAAGAGTATTCAGCACAGCCAGGAACCTTGCCAGCGATCACCTTAGGAGGCTACTTCCTCAAAATGTGAAAAAGATGATATTCATCAAAATGAACTACAAATTCCATAAGGAACTGATGTTGACAACATCTTGCCTCTGTAAAGGCATTTTTTGCATTGAGAGATCTTTGCCAGCAATGTCAGCTACCCATTGGTAGCTTGTTTTGTGGGGGCCCAAACAAACCAATCACTTCATCCACAATTGGCAGTTCCTGTCGCTGAAGTAATTGGTTTGCTAAACTGTGCATGTCCTATATACAACATAATTTTGGTTGGAAGGTCCCAAGGACAATTCCATCTTGCACCTCTTTTCTTTGCATTATGTGCTGTTTGGGGCATTGCTGCCTGACATTTTTCATTTTATAGTTTATGAAACTGCCATCCTGTCTGCCACTGCTGTGTTGCAAAAGTTTAATAGATGTCCTATATTTTCTTAAACTGCTGTGCTTTTGTGCCACTGCTCTGATGCTTACTTTTTTATAGCTTCACACTGTATTTATTTCAACTAAAGTCACAAATAAGTATACTTGCAAAATACTCTTATGCCATTTTTCATCCTTGATTTGTAGATACCAACCTAGTGGGCTTGATTTTCCTTGATCATAACAGCCATGTTTGGTCAGATGCAACTAAAACACCAATTGGAAAGGCTATTTTGTGATGGTATCTGGCGGTGTTCTCTCTCCACCCATCCCAGCCTTTCCATCCATAATCCCAGAAGCACAATGATCAGAGATGTTTAGTTCCAGACTTTAAAAGTCCTTCTGCCCCCTTCCTGTTCAAAGCTTCTGTTTTATTTGCTGCTACAGACAGCATCTCCTGCATGCCCTTTTCCTTTTAAAAAAAAAAACAATGCTGGACCACCACAAGAGCTCAACTGGGGCAAAGACTGATGTGAATGAGTCAAATATTCTTTGAAAATGACTCCCCACCTCCCTCCCTCATAAATTTGTTTTTGAAACCAAAACTTAAAATAAATTTAGTATGAATCAACCCTTCCTTTCCCTGCCTTCAACTACATACATACTCCATCTACCTCAGGCCTCTTGATTAGTGAAAACATATGTTTCCTAATGTGCCATGTTGGAAGTTGAACTGCCACATGTTTGTGCCGCCCACTGCTGCCACTTAGCTTAGTCAGCCAGCTAGTTTGGTGCAAATTATGGACCTAAACTGGATGAAAAAAATATTGTGAGCTGTGAGGTGGTCAAAATTCACTGGAAATGAGTGGAAATTAATGTTATTGAGGTTACTAATACTGTAGGAACAAAAACAGGCCCAAATTATTTGATTTTAGCGGTTTTTAAGATTTTAAAATAAAATACAGATCCAAAACCAAAACCTAAACATGCAAGGGTAGTTTTGCCAAAACCAAATCCAGATCCAAAACATGAAGGAGATACAAATCCAAAACCAACACACGGGGGTTGGCGCACATCCCTAGTAGTTAATTACCTATCAATTTTTAAAGGCAGTGCAATAGACACACCAAGCAGCAGTATATGTTGGGAGACATGCTTTTAGCCTTTTAGCTGCAGGCATATCCAGTGACACAGGTCCTTTTGGCTGTATGACATGCCTTTTAACACTGAAGTAATGAAACACAATATCCCGTTATAGTATACATTTCTTGTTGTTAAAGTCTCATAGACTGAAGCCTTTACTTTGATCACAATACCAAAGCATGATGCATTTTATGGCTTTAAAGTATAGTGTGTGCCTTCTCTCCTTGGGTACATGAAAGTAAGCTCTACTTCCAAACATATAGAGTTTGCTGATATTTGGCTTTTTACCTGTCCACGCTTCCAATGGTGTCATCTCCTAATTGGAGAGGTCAATAATGGAAAACCACCAACAAGTTAGACTCCGCATCTCTATTCAGGTCTCATCAACATCCGGAATTAGCTGATGAGGAAGTCGTATGTACTTCCTCCTCGTCTACTGCTGCCTCCCCACCCAGTTACCCTGACTCCCAGTCCTCCGACTGTAAACCTCAAGGGCCAGGTCATGACAGTTGGTTAGAGAGATGTTTAATCAGGGGATAGATGGGAAGAGCTAGTATGTGGTTAATGGGCCCATAACCTATTAGCAGAGTATAGGGTGACAGGTAGTAATAGCAGAGTGTACTGTCACAAATATGCATCGCAGATTGTGCTTGGTGCAGTAGTCCTCCAGATATAGACTTTTTTTAGCCTATATGCTGATGGTATAGTTTATGTAACACAGGTGTTGGAGCTGGTGGCGGTTAGTCCACATGTGGTAGGCTTAACCAGTTCTTAGATTTATTGTAATCTTTCTGAAGAGCAAGTAACATAAGATAGGGTACTTGTGGTTCTTATAACTGTCTATAATGCCATGTATTCTGGTGAAAGCCTCTGAAGTTTGTACTGTCCTTATGGATGCTTGGGAGTACAGATACATGGAGATGCCACACTTGCACAGTAACTCATGTCAGAGATTGGAGTCCTCCTGACTGAGCTGTGTCAGGTCCTAGTGACCGCCGGCTCAGCTCCACATATAGGATGCTGGAGGAAGGCAGTGCAAGGATGCACTCCTTCCAACACTTTACAACTGTACCACACAGCCAGATCTTTGATTGGCCATTTATGATTTAAATGTCAGACCAACAGCTAAGGGATCCAAGCTTTAAGAATGCCATCTAATGTGAAACACATGTTCATTGGTGTTTGCTTTGTGTTCCCCGTATTTCTGTCTTTACTTTAAACCACCATCACACCCACAGAGAGACATATATTTATATATTTGTATCTCTTGCATTGCAACATGATTTGCCCAAGTTTGCATTGCTCCAAACTCTGAATCAGCCCTAAATTCACAAGTGCTTTGGATAAGGACTCTCCAGCGGGAGTGGCCCACGTGACCAGCAGCGCTATGTAGACTTGTGGAGCAAGATCCTTCAGCCACCACTTACACCAATGTCATAGTGTGCCCTGTGCCCTGAGTACAGGCTGCCCTGTGCACAGACTGCCCTATGCACAGACTGCCATGTAGCCTAAACCATTCAAGTGAATGTGGGCCCAAAGCACCTTTCACCCCATCCCTTACCAGTCACGCACCTGGAGCCACACTTATCTCTTGCATTGATGACGTAAATACATTTTTTTTTATGTTCTTATATATTTGCCCTGTGACACTACGCAGCTCTGATGTGCTTTCTGCATTGACATAATTGATTCACCACTTGCTTCCTGTCGTACAAAAAAGCAATGAAATGCTAAGACTCCAGACAAGTAATGTATTTAGTAAAAGTTGCAGTGCAATGTGTAAAAATCAATTGAAGGTGGATATATGTTCTGTTTAGTCTGCGTTAGTCAGCGAACTAGTAAGTAATATGCCAAGGTTGTGTTTTCTTACGTCCTTCCCTTACTACAACCTGTCTAAAATGCACAAAAAAAAGCTGCTGCACTTTTTCCTATTGAGAGAATAGATAGAATATGATTTCTTAGCAAGAGAGGTATCATTACAAAGAGGAAAAGAAGTTGGAGGAGGGAGCCCTACTTAATATGATCTATGTGACTTCTCTCATCTCACAAATCTCCCAGTGCTACAATGCACAGTCTCACACATAGACACCTGTAAAACAACTTAGTGCTAACCTTGGACTCTGTCATTTAGACTGGTTATATCAATGTAGATGAGACAAAAAAAACATTCCATATGCCACTTAAAATTAATGTGCCGTTCAGTTGGCTGGACAAAATACATTGTGTTAATATACACAGAGTGCTATCATTTTCAATAAATCATGATGATCTTTGTAATGTATATTGCATGAAATATTCAGTTAATGTGCTTTGCTTAAAGAGCCACTGGGGTTTTCTCTGAAATCATCCTTCTTGTAGTCTGTCCTAGGTCAAGCTTTGCAATAGGTTCTACCTTAATACTTTCTGCAAATGTCACTGCTCATTCATGAACACAGTCATCACGGGAGAAGAAATTGTGGTTGAACTCACACATGAAACAAGGTACTAAGAGTCACCTCCACAATAGCAGATCAATGCTGTCTCCTGCTGTAATCAAAATCTTAAATATTTATTTTAAGAAAACCCCAAACTTGGCTTTTTTTCCGGATTAGGTATCTCTTCCATAATTCAAACACCAACAGACTAAAATCTACTAAACTACATTAAAAATATTTGACTAACTTTCCTCACTTTTTTCTTGGTATCCCCCTCCTCAGAAAAATAAAAGTTATTTGTTTTTCTTGGCATCCCCCTCCTCAGAAAATAAAAGTTATTTGTTTTTCTTGGCATCCCCCTCCTCAGAAAAATAAAAGTTATTTGCCAGAGGCACTCACAGTAAATGTAGGGGAAATAATCAGTTGAGTGTTTACACATCAAGATAAATCTGGATTTACAGGGCAGGCAGTTGGGGTGGGGGGGTCAGATGGTTGGATGGCAAACCATGGCATTAGCCAGTTGGTTAGAAGGTAGGCGTGCATTTACTAACCATTATCATGCAGCCTGTTGTGCTGCTGCCTTCCCTCTTCCCTGCACTGTCTTTCTACATCACAATCTATTTTTGTATTATATGTAATAATCTGTTAATGCATGGTGTTACATCCAATACTGTGCATCATGTTACATCATATGCCACTACCTAGGCAGGCAACAGAACAAAGAATACAACACTCAGAAGCTTGTGTGGCTGCTCAAAGAGTCAGAAGGAGGACACATGTTCAGTGTCAGATGGTAGAGGCATGAGCACAGACAGCTTAAAGAGGAAGTTATTAGAGGGCAGTTAGAGAAACTGAGGAGAAGCAAGGGAGATAGAGGAAGATAGAGGTTGGAGTGGAGAGAGGACAGGGGAGACAGAAAGAGCAACAGTGGAAAAAGAGCTGTGAACAGTGAGTAATTACCCCGATCATGGTACTGTACTGTATTATTCTGGAGCAAAGTAACTCCCAAGCTACTTAGGAGTTGCCCACAATGTACTAGTGACCTTCAGATTTTCAAAGCAAAAATGTGGTCTATGTTTCACCAAATGTTGGAGCTGTGACCTAAGTAAATGTAATTGTGTTCTCACTAACTCCTTGGTTGTTCTTTCTAAAGGCTGGTCCACCAGCATTTTGTCAACACACCTAACCTCTGTGGTATTAATATCCTGAATAATCTTCAGCACCTCATAGAGATTGAGAGCAGAATCACATAACAACTTTCTGTGCAGTTACTTTTGGGCATAGAAATGCATTTTTAATTTTAAAATTGATTTTTCTTCAAAACTGGTAGCTAGTCGCTCAGAGATTTGTGCCACCATTTTCTTTTCACCACTGGCCAGTTGACTCATTTTAATACAGTTAAACAGATTGGTCTGTTGCACACTGGACTGAGAACTACAAGGTAAATAAGTGGGCAGGGTGGGCTGCACTTATGGAGAAGGGTGTCTATCCTAACAACAATACAAAACAAGATAATAAATGCGCTCAAGAAAACCCCTTTGTGTGTGTATGAAATGGAATACAAGGGTATTATATCTAAAAAATGTAGTATTTATTCCTGGATGTCAGGTTAAAGGATAATAAGGAATCATGTCAATGTCTCTTTACACAGTAAGGGAAGTGAACATCCACTATGCAGTAGCAGATGTTATCCACCGTGATGTATTTAGTCTCTTGTAGTGTTGGTGTGCTTCCCAGTCTTAGAAAGCTGGTTATGCACAGGTTGTCATGTAACCCTTCAGTGTAGGCACTGATGATGGGTGGTAAAGGTAGGTTAGTCCATTTGTTAATGTGTCATATGATAATTGTGGTCACACTCACATGCGGCATCCCGCTTGTGTTGTGTGCCCAGGGTGAGGTATGGTATATATGGTTTATGCCTGGGGAGTTCTTCTTGGGGCAGAGAGTACGGGCATGGAGTGAAGGGGCATCGTTCCCCTGACTGGGGGACCCGGGCCGAGCGCACGTGTCGGCTGGCCGCCTGATTGAACAGATTGTCTTCATGGGCGCACACCGGTGCAGGTCGCTATAGTCTAAGGGAAAGAGGTGCCGGTTAAGGTTTTAGGGAAGCCAGAGAGCTTGCACCCTAACCCGATTGGAGAGACTCACCTTGCCCTCACTTGCGCAGTGTGCCACTTCTGCCCCTCGCCGGCTTTTTAATACAGTGCCTATAATTGCGCAAGTAGGATCTTCACTTGCTGTTGTTCGGAGAGAGAATAGAGTCAAATAGGTAATTAAAATTTTACTTATAATTTATTACAAATAAATATTCCAAAACTTACTTTAATAATATGTTAATTAATTAATTTATTTAAGTAATCTTATTAGTGGATAATATGTAATAATCAATATATTTTAATTCAGAATGGTTACAGAGTAGAAAACAATCAAGTATTTAGGAAGCAATAGGCTAAGGATTAGTTTAGAAGTCAATGTAAAGTACTCAATAAGTGACAGTTTAGATGTGTACAGTAATAGCAAACTTATTATTTTTAATTGCAAGAAAAGGATAAACGTGTTAAGCAAAGAGTAGGGCATTAATGGTTTGAATAACCAATGGTGGAACTGGAAAGTAGACACCCATAGATAATCCACACAAAATCTCTCTTTAAACCTCAGGGTACCACACATAAATGTTACATATGGCACCACACTACAATAAAACGGAGCACTACGTGACCATGTCTGCAAGTAAAGAACACAATCAATGTGAAAAATAAATAATTGACAGTTTGTTCCTTACTGGTTTTCTGAATTCCCTTGATATCCAATCACATAAAACCCCTATACCAGTATTTTTAGATGTAATTATAGTTACTAGTTAATTTTAAAAGGCAGCTTGTATTTTATATTTAGCGATCCTTGAAAACTGACTACTGTAGATGCAATGCAACAATAACTTGCGCTCATGGTATTTAGACATGTAGATAAAATTATAGTGAGAGAGAAAGTGCAGAGCCAGAGAGAATGGCTTCTAGCTGTCAATTCCAATCCTTATCATTCCATTCAAATCTTTGAATCTGTGTATGTCTACAGCTGACAGAGCAGTTGACATTGTAATGTGTGAATGAATGTGCTTGAGTCCCCAATGAGGTGGCCCTATTGAGTGTAATCTATAGGCCAAAAATTATCACAGGCAACTGAGCACATCTGATTAAGATCAGTGACTGATAATCACAGACATCTCTCGGGAAGTAAGTAATGGAGGGGGTCAGAGAATCCCTAACATGACCTTGAATAAGTCAGCTGCTATTCAACGCTGTAGCTCCTCGTTATTCATTATAGAACACCATTAAAAAATAATAGCAAAAGCACAACAATCTTTTTTGGTAAAGAAGAATTTTTTTATTACTTAAGTAAACTGACTAACAGATAAGAGACCCTTTGTTATAATGTTTTGTAAAATAGCAATCCATCCATTAATGAATACATAGATTATATGCTGCTTGGCTGAGTTGGATACCACTTAAGTCTCCTGATGGGAAGCTGATCTATGGCTAGAGAATCTGAGCTGCTATAAGGTTACCTAGGGTCATATTTATTAATTATCGGGTCCTACACCCGATAATTATAATTTATTACTAACACTATTAGCAGCAATAACAAATTAAGATTGGCAGGGATGTATTCAAACTCACATGCAGGAACAGAAACTCTGAAATGAGTCCGTCCCTGTGACATGTAAGAAGTAAAATGATCACTAATGCAATTATTTCACTTCTATATTGTGGCCCCACAGCGCTACTGCGCAAATGCAGCGGCCATTGAAACTCTGGAATGCTTCACATTCGAGATTGCTCAAATCAACTTAATGCTCCTTCAGAGGTGCTTGAAAAGCCTAACAATCCCCATAGAAACCTATGGGTGCTGCTTCTACTGTCGTAAATGAAAGGACCACGGCAGATGAGATATCTGATGAGATCCAAGGGATCCTTAATATTTGTGGATACCCCCTGAAACTTGGTGCATATCCCACAAATATTATTTGATAAATAGGCTTCTTAGAGAGAACATCTCATTAAGGTGGTCAAAGTGTCCTCTTAAACAAGTTAGTTCCACTTGCAGACCTCTGTTAGCCACAGCATAATTGACATGCTGCGGCATTTGAGGGGCAGAGCGGGTGCGGCATCCGGAACCATTCTCCAAAACGGGGAATGCCGTCTCATTTTGGAGGCGTTGTTATGGTTGTGATGGTGACCAAAGGCGCAGTATCTATGGACACTGCATTTGGATTGCAGATGCAACAGCAAGTGTCTATTTCCTGCAGACACCTCCTGCTACATTTGCATTTAGTTAGACGGTATTGCACAGTCGCTTTCATGCGGCTGTGAAATACGATTCATCTCTGGATCAGGCCCAGTGTATTCAATGAATCATTCTCACCCAAATAATCTGCTCCTCAGGGTCAGAATCTTCCTGCAAATGCAGGCACAGCACATGGGGCGAGTGTTTAGGCAATCAAGGACAGAGTCCCAGATCACATGAAGTGTATACGCCATGTGACCCAAGCATCTTACAAAGCGTTTAGTGGATACCATGTTAATAGAGGGCGTAATCACTACAGTATTGCCCATTGGCTATGCCGATATGAAAGCAACCAAATACAGACCTTTGGATCATGTGGCGTGTACATTCCACGTAACCATGCTGTCCAAGGGATCCTTAGGATTACCATGGTTACCCCCAATACCAATATGGTCATTCGACCTAAAACAATCATGTAATAGTCTTGAAGAGGAATCGTTTCTATATTTTATATATTTATATCATGGGTGCCAATCATTGAAGATGAGACTCTAATAATATTATTTCTTTACTATATTTATAAAGATATTATAAATATAGATAAAGTACAATTAACATACGTTGTATATATATATTTGCAAATACATGCATGCGTATGAATTAATTAATTATGATTCCAGTGAGTTCATACGTGAAGTTCAAGCTCTGATTTCTGATATTTATTTACAGGCAATTCAAATTATACAGAATGAGATATACACAGTAGTGACATATATACTAGGTATATTTATGCTTCCTAAGACATAAAACTTAATACACAATTAACAAACTTAGACAATTAATAACAACATAGATTATATACTTGCAAGTATTATTAGTTACCGTACTTCCTCCTGCACAAACTTTATGTTCTTCTGGACTCTGTGTTACATTGCGCTGACCTCTCTCCAACTTCTCTCTCCTCTCCAACTAACTAAGCTGTACTTCCAGTGCTGTCTTTTATCCCAAAATCTTTACATGCAATTTTGCCATGTCCCATTCTGTCCAATGTGGCAGATAATTACAGGTTAGCCAGTGAAACTCCAAGGGGTTGTAAATCATGGCCCAGGTTGGATATTTCTGCTCAAACAACCATGGTGTCATAAAATGTGGTATTTGTTTATTCATCAAAAGATTTACCTTTGATTATTTGATGTGTGAACAGAGCTGTTTTGCCTAAGGTGATAGCATCAATAGATGTGACCTCTTGATATTAAGCCTGGACAATGGATGAACTGGTTTTATGATTACACACCTGTGCATACCAATGCCCATTCCATTATTTATGACATAAACAGGAAAACTTGTTCAAACCGTCCTAACAACAGTGCTAGATTTGATGTACAGTAATTCCCTATTTGACCCATATATACATACAAACACACATGAACTCCATGCTACGAAATATATATATACTATTCACTATGGTGTAAACCACATTCAATCATTAATGGTATTTTAATTCAGGCAATATCTCTAGTCCTCATATTATTTTAATCCTACTGTTCAAGTATATTTTATTTTACTTATATAATTAATTTCCTACATCACATAAGGTAACAATAGCTACACTTATGAATGAATAAAGGTGTTCTTTATTAGATTCACTCAATTCTTAAGAGTTGTTTTATTTTGTTGTTTTTGGTGAATTTTATTACACTATTATATTATTATTTTTTGGGACCATGTGAATTCCCATATACCAATGAATGATTACACTGGTGATTTGTTTTACACTAATTGCCAGGGGTATATAATATGTGCCTACTGTACATGGAGTTCACTTTCATTGCCTTTGTCTGACAGACAAGGAAATGCGTCTGCCGACTTACCTTATACACACAGGCGCTGATTACAACTGAAATCTCCTTCCACCTTCATCTGTCTTTACTGGGAACCTCATTTTATATCAACTAAAGACCAGAAAACTTCAAGTCCTCTTCAGCTGTTTCCAGCAAGCAGTGGGACAACATTTGTCCATTCAAAGGGACTGCACAGACTGCAGGATTTTATTAGCCCACATGTGATGACCTACATCTCTCAATCTAGACTTTAAAACCGGTAACTATTATTGCAGACCATACATCTTTTGAGACTTTGAGAATTCTCTATGACAGTAGCTGAGTATATAATATATCATACAGCGTATACACTGGTGGACTTTTTATCTTTATTTTTAGTTTTATTTTTTTATTTTTTCCTTATTTATATATGCGGTCAATTACCACTGCATATCGTTTGTACATTGTACATTTGCTATTGTTCTAATATTTTTATGCATATGATTATATATGTCATACTGTATATGTATTTCACCTTGTTTTTATCAGTCACAGAACCTGCATACTTCATATGTGTCCCTTATTAAAAGTATGTTGTGGCAACCCCAGCCACCACAGCAGTTCTTCTCTTCACATCAGTAAAGCAGCTGAACAGATGCAGGGTGCATGCCCAGAGAGTCCAGACACCCTGCTAGCCAGAAACAAGAGCCGTGGAGCAGCAACAGTGCCACCCAAAGAGCCCTATGCTCTGTCTGGCAGCACTGCTCGCACTCCCCTAGTTACAGCCCTGCGTCACACTTCTCTAGACCAACTGCAGCTCACTAACTGACTTTCCTGTTCTTCTTTCCTCTTCTTACAACTTCCTCAGCCTTTCAATTAACCTCTCTCTCTGCTCTCGGTTTGTATATATGCTCAAAAGCATAATGCAGCAGCCATAATAACTCAAATATTAGGGGTACTACAGGTAAGACACAGGGTCAAATGTAATAGGGTGAGAATTTAGAAAATGTGAGAGCTTAGCAGTAAACTCTCACATTGGTTGAGTTTTATCTTCAAAATGGGAAAACATCTGGATGAGAGTTTAAATCGTCAGTGTTTTGAGCAAAAAAAAACAAAAACATGCGAGTTTGCATGTTCTCGGACTCTATTAGATTGGCCAAGTTTAAAAAGTGTGAGAGTTTACTGTTAAACTCTCAGATTTTCTAAACTCTCATCCTATTACATTTAGCCCAGAGCATCTATCTTCAAAGCATGCAATTGGCACAGAATTTAATTTGGACTTTTTGCTTAGTAAACCTTTGTATTTCTTAAGCAGCTCTGCTACTGTACTTTATATATTTTATAAAAGAGCATTTGCTTTGGAGTTTGCAGTTTTGCACAGTCTTTATTGAACCTTATTGTATGTTAAATGTGAACAATTACCTTTTTACTAGTTCAACTAAATAATGGTCCTGATTTACTTCAAACTCTGAAGTGCAAAATTCTGCTAGTTTTTAATACATATGCACATTGCAAATAATTTGCACTTGTAACTCCCCAATGCCTGGAAAGTGAAACTGAAGTACAGTAAAGGTATGTACAGTTGTACACCCAGCACTGTAACAGGGCTCAAATGTGCTCTGTGCCGGCCCGCAGTAACGGTAAGTGCAGCGCTGACTGGAGCAGAGCTGGCCGTGACCAATTTGATGCCCTAGGCATGATTAGTCTGGCACCCTCCTCCCCAATGTGGGACCCAAGAAGAATGTGTGGCCTCACTATATGGGCATGGCCTCATAACAGTGGGTGACAGGGGAAGCAGAGGGTGTCAGTTTCTCCAGCCATCGAATCTCTCCTCATGTACGTCTCCAATCATCAATCTCTCCCCCTTATATGTCTCCAGTCATCAAATCTGCCCCCTTGTGTCTCCAGCAATCTCTCTTTAGCAAGCATTCATAATTTACTTACCTTTCCTGTCTTTCCTCTGCTTCTCTCCTCCACTGCTGTGAATGACGCTGAAGTGACCGTAGGGCATACCAGCATCACACTGATGGAAGCTGCAGGGACTGTATGATCAACACTGGGCTGTACAGGCTTTCTGCTGCTGCTCTGCATATAATATGACAGGCAAGGGTGCAGCAGTGCCGGAAAGCTTGTACATCCCATCAGGGGACAGTCACTGTTAGCCAGGACTTCTGAAATCTGGAGATGGTGATACGGAGCTTTGATGTCCAGACTGCCCAGTTAACCCTAGGCTTTTCCAGATGCCCCTAGGCATTTGCCTATACTGCCTATGCCTAGGGCTGGCTTTGGACTTGAGCATCCTAAGAACACTCTTATTGGCTGTATAGGCTGCAGGTGCCTGTCTGGAGCATCTAAAAGATGCTCTGGTGGTACTGCAGCAGCAATCCTGGCCATTCCATAACCACCCTATTAGACAGAAGCATGGGCCGTTGGACAGTGACGGTGCCATTCACAGAGCCCTGCACTCTGTGCTGTTGCACTGGTCACACACCCCTTGTTTGGCCCTGTGCACACCACCTGGAGATGCAGGCTATTTATATCTGGTTAGCATTCATGTGTCTCAACACCTTGTGCAAAGGTATGATCATCACAACAAGTAGTAGCATCACTAGGAGGAGCAGCAGGAGGAGTGCACTACATCGGGTGACGCCATCAGAGCGGTGTGACACCAAAATGACAAAAGATGGGGGAAGGGGGGGGTGCATAATAACATCACAGTGAAGAGTCTGGCTCCTGTCACTGAGGAGCAGTGAGCTGAGACTGCAGCAAGGAGGATTTCCTTCTCCCCTGCTGATGCAGGTGCACTCTTTATCATTGCATAATACATCTTAGACATATTTCTCATCATCAATTTTGAGTCATAATATAATCTTACTGATACTGTGAGTTCACACGTTTGCAGCTTTGAAGGCCAGGAAAGGAAAATTTTAATTATTTTGTGGAGATGTTCAGTAAGTGCTGAAATGCTTGTGTATTTGTTCCTGTGTATTTTTTTATGAGTAAATTTCCATATACATTTGACTACAACTTCTACATGATTTGAACCGTTATTGATTATGCAAACTAACAATGTATGCCATGCAACGTTAACGTTTAATTTTAAAATGAATATAATTTTGGCATAGTACCTCAAATTCTATTGTTTTCTTACCAAATTTTCACTTTAACCTGAAACTATGATAACGTAAATACATTTAGGCTGTGCATATATTGTATTTAAAAGATAGAAATTTAATTTTGCTAGTTGTTTATGTCACTACAATTGCCATTACATTTAGTGATATACAGAAATTACTATTTACAAGTAACATTAGTACAAAAAACATTACTAAGGATTCTGGGCCTGATTCAGACCCGGTCGCAAGCGCTGAGCGCTCGCAACCGGGTTGATATTTGCCCACTGCATCATGCGCATGCGCAAGACCCGGCTAGCGACGGGTGCTCCGTCGCTCCGGGTTTCGCACCAAAGGGGGCGAGCTGTCAATGGTGATTGACAGCTCGCCCCGTTTGGTAGGCAGCCAGGGGGGGTGGCTGGCCAAACGGAGGCATTCCCGAAGGAACGCCTTCCGTTTGGGGGCGGCCCCACTGACATCACCAGTGATGTCAGTGGGAGAGCTTCCGGCTCTATTAGAGCCAGAAGCTCTCTGTGGCTTGCGGCCACGAGACCCTACCACAAGGGTCTCATCGCAAGCCCGGTGGTCACCCACAGCTATGCGAGCAGCCAGGAGGCCGAACAGAAAAAAAAACACCCTGATTCAGAGCGAGCGCTCTTTCAGAGCGTCCATCTCTGAATCAGGCCCTCTGTGTGGTCTGATGCGGGGTGAGGTTCAAGGGGTAGAGTTATAAACTCCCATGTGCGTTAAAGTACATCTAAAGTGAAATGAGCATGAGTGCTGTTAGTATGGTCTGGTTAGAGCTAAAAGTAGTTATTTGAAAATGAGAGGAAAAAAAACAGATTTTAAATTATTGTAACATAATAAAACTACATCCATATACAGTACCTTTATTTCAATCTTTATTTAGCGCCCAACTTATTAGGATATTTATCTTTTGGTCTTCCCTCCAAAAGGAACTTCATCTTCTGTTATATAGCTATCTCTGTCTTCCTCTGTCCTCAACAATGTTTTGCTAAAAATAAAAAAAAATACACTAAATCCACTAGTAGCAATGTGATTGGAAGACAGAGGCCTGTTCGCAATAAACCAATTAGAACTGATTTGCTCTTGCGCTGATTGGCTAGTGGGCAAAAAAAGCTGTTCTGATTTGTTACTTGTGTGTAGACTCCATGCAGGGTGTGAATACACTAGCAGTAGCCAGAAGCTATTTAATTGCAGCCCGCCATAAGCCCACAGGCTGCACCTACTGCAGATTTCTGTTCACACCCTCCTGAGGTGCTAACGTAAATCCACAGTAAATAGGGCTTTCTGCCCTTATCATGGCCGCTGCAATCACATTAACCCATAGCTCTGGATACTTAACACGGAATTTATGGATTGACACGCGTCAGCTGTGGGTTTACCATATGGAGAAAATGGCCTTATAATTAAATTTCTCTGGGCATTAAAACTCAAGGCTATCTGCCTGAGGTAACCATCATGGCTAATTTAATCTTAGAGTATATACGTAAGCAGCAAATCATTGTGGCTCTTTTACACTCTAACCAATAACAACAAAGCCTGACTGTCTAGTTGTGGACAGGTACTTGGCCTATTTTTTGCATTGTGACTATCTGATCAACGGCCAAATGTAATAGCCAGCTATTTGAGCTATTCTGTTGAGAAAGTGGCAATTATTTTAAAGGTGAAACCAGAGATGTGTGGGCTCGGTTTTCTGAAAACCGAGCCGACCCAAACTTCCCCGATCCAAGTGAATCTGAGCAGAAGCTCGGGTGTTCCCGACTTGCTCAGATTCCAAATACAGGCAAAATGTCAGAGTCAGATTCTCGCGGGTTTTGGATTCTATATAAGTACCTCCCGCGGTGATTCGGGCGCCATTTCACACTGACTCCAGTCTAGGCTAACGTGTCCAGTGGCAGCTGTGCTGTGTCTATCCTCTCCATCTACAGTGGCTGCTGTTGCGCTGTGTCCACTCCAGTCCCTGTGTCCAGTGGCTGTTGCTGTGTCCATCCTCTCCACCTCCAGTAGCTGCTGTTATTCTGTGTCCATCCACTCCCTGTGTCCAGAAGCTGCTGCTGTGTCCATCCACTGCCTGTGTCCAGTGGCTGCTGTGCTATGTCAATCCTCTCCACCTCCAGTGGCTGCTGTGCTGTGTCCATCCTCTCCACCTCCAGTGGCTGCTGCTGTGCTGTGTCCACTCCAGTCCCCTTAGTGTGAAACACTGTTAACGTTGGCCGAGCTAGATTTACAGTACAGGCAGATATCAAATTATTGTTTATTATTTTTTATAGTTCAGGAATTATTATAGTATTACTGTATATATTATTACTAGTGTAACTGTCACACAGTGGTACTGCACTGTTACTCCACAGTCCATTCACCGCTGCGATGTAAGCAGTGTGACTCTGCAATTGTCATCTGCGGAAAAATAAAAAACAATTAATAAGTAAAAAAAATATATATATTGTTTATACAACCTGTGTGCACTGTCCCCCAGTGCTTTTTTGTTCAAATACATATAAGCGCTGTGACTGCAAGCAGTCTCAGATGAGCAGCGCATTTAAAAAAGTGGAAAAAAATATTTCTATTGCTGTTTGTACTACTTCTGTGCCATCTCCCACTGAGATTTGTTCACGTACATATAAGCGCTGTGACTTCATGCAGTGTCAGCTGAGCTCCGATTTTTAATAAGGTGGGAAAAAAATTATTCTATTGTTTGTACTACATCTTTGCTGTGCGCAGTGTGTTATGTTCACATACATATAAATGTTGTGACTGCATGCAGTGTCAGCTGAGCTTCCAATTTTAAATAGTGGGAAAAAATATTTATTTCTATTGTTGTTTGTACTACATCTTTGCACTGTCCCCCAGTGTGTTTTGTTCATGTACATATAAGAGCTGTGACTTCACACAGTGTCAGCTGAGCTGCGCATTTAAAAAAGTAGAAAACACGTAATTGATTCTATTGTTTTTTGTACTACGTCTGTGCGCTGCCCCCCAGTGCATTTAGGATGTCATTCAGAGCCGCTCGCAAAATGCGAGTGTTCGCTCTGAATGAGGGCGGCTGCTTCTATGTTCAGAGCCGGCCTCCTGGCCGCTCGCTAGGCTGTGGGTGACCACCCACAGCTTTAGTGAGCGGCCAGGTTGATGGTCACGATGGTCAAGTCCATCGCGACCATCGGGGCTTGCGACGAGACCCTTGTGGTAGGGTCTCATCTGCCACAAGCCCCAGTGAGCTTTTGGCTCTAATAGAGCTGGAGCTCACCACTGACATCACGAGCCTCCCACTTCCCATGATATGCATCCACAAGTCACCGAAAACATCGGTATAATCGAGTAACATCAGAACCATTTTCACCGTTGACCTTACCCTACCACACAAACTGCTAAACTTCCTGTCGCCATCTAGACTTCTTCCAGCGTATGCTATCACAGGGGCTTAATTATGCACGCCCCTGTAACAGCGTTTAAACACCCTGGCATGCCTGCGTTTCTCTGACCACCCCCCGTCACCACCCTCAAAAGGTCACTTCCTGTCAATCACTGTGTGAGGACTCTGGGGATCATTCAGACCCGGTCGCAAGAGCTGAGCGCTCGCAACCGGGTAACCCACAGCCTAGCGATCGACCAGGAGGCGGCACTTAAAAAGTAAGTGGCCACCCTCATTCAGAGCAATCGCTTGCAGCCATTCAGACCCGACCACAAGCAAATAAATGTGCTCGCAACTGGGTCCATGGGTAGCCCTGCGCACGCGCAGCGGCCGCACTGCACGTGCACAAGCGCCGGAGCGAGAGAGAATCTCTCTCGCTCCGGAGCTCGCTATAAAAGGGGTGGCTGTCGATGCTAATCGCCCCTTTTTGTAGGTGGGCCGGGGGAGTGGTTTCCAAAACGGAGGAGTTCCTTAAGGAACGCCTACCGTTTTGTGGGCGGCCGCACTGACATCATCAGTGATGTCAGTGGGAAGCTTCCTGCTCCATCAGAGCAGAAAGCTCCCTGGGGCTTACGAGTGCCCAGACCCAACCTTAGGGTCTGGTCGCAAGCCCCAGTGGTCGCGATGGTGATCACCATTGCGACCATCACCCTGGTCGCTAGCTAAGCTGTGGGTGGTAACCCATAGCTTAGCTTGCAACCAGGAGGCCGTACCAAAAAACAAGAAGTGCCGCCCTCATTCAGAGAGAGCGATCGCTTCTTGCGACCGCCTCTGAATGACTTCCTCTGTCTGCTCACTGTGATCGCTTATCAATTGCAGTGGCCGGTTCGTCCATGTGCACTGTGTCTTATACGCATGTGCAGAATGCAAACATATATTTTGGCTGCGTGCGAACACAGCCTTGCGATCCAACCTGAATCAGGCCCTGAGTGTGTTGCAGTTGTTGGCCAGTTTTTTATCTTTTAACAAAATCAAATTCAAAATTGTATTGTTTGTATTTTCCCTCATACTCAGGCTCTCTGGTTCTCATAATGTTATCACTGTGTCTCCAAGCAGTGTGAGCTGAGTGTGTTGTAGTTGGTGGCCAGTATTTTTTGTATTTTATCAAAATAACATTTTTATTGTGTGTATTATCCCTCATACTCAGACTCTTTGGTGCTCATAAATGTACTACAGGGGTGTGTTACCTAATTAGGGGTGGGGGGTAATATGGCTAGCAGTTCAGTCTCCTCTTATTTATTTTTAGTATACAATAGGTTAATCTGGAGCTATGTTGGGTACCAGAGCTGTAACTAGACTTTTTGGTGCCCTGTGCCAGAGAGAGCATTGGTGCCCCCCCACCCATTTTTTAAATAGGGACATAAGATAGTGCACCTGAAAAAGGGTCATGGCATCATGGGGAAGGGCCAGGGAAGAGATAGAGGAGGTCAGGAGATGCTTGGGATAAAAGAAGAGGAAGCTACAAGTAAGAATGATAATAAACAGGAAAATTGACAGGCCCAAACAGCGCCCCCTGCCCTGCAGTGCCCTGTGCTATGGCACAGGTCACACTACCCTAGTTATGGCGCTGCTGGGTACACGCCTGACAGATATATCTCCAGATAGAGTGATTGGTTGTTCATACACACTGAAAAACCATCATCTGTCATCTGGGAGCAGGTCCCGCTAGCCAGGGGGGCATGTTGCTCCGCCATCCCCGCAGCCTTTGCTTCAAGTGTACAGGAAGTTGGCAGACTGCACGTACACACAGCACAATGGACAAATATATCTGCCATCAGCTGTGCAGCACAGCCAATGCGATATCCCTGTGAATGACATTGTTCACAGACATATTGCTGGTACACACTGGCCGATATCAGCCAGTGTGTACCCAGCATAAGCTTCTCTACTATTCAACTATTAAGATTCTTGGCTTCTCTTTCAATCCTTGTGAGGAATCCTTGGCTACTGACAATATAATATTTTCTGCCTTTAAATTTAATTTTCTTAATCAAAAATTATTAATTAATCAATGAATCAATCACTTAATGCACCACTTACATCTGTTTTGGGTGCTTGTTTTTTAATAGCATTTTACACTTTTGTTTTTTTAAAGCAGTAATAAAATAATGATTAATCAATCATTTAATCAATTACTAAATCAATCTCTCTTCCACTACATAGTCCATTTCCATTTCCCTTTACACTCTCAGGTCCCTGATCTAGCTCTTGATTAATGAAAACATTCTATAGCATCATATAGTTTATAGTAAATTGCCATACTGTCTGTCACTACAGTGCCACTCTGTTTCCTAGATGTGCAATGTTGGAAGTTGAACTCCCACGTGTTTGTGCCACCCACTGCTGTCGCTTAGTTTAGTCATCCAGCTAATTTGGTGAAACCTATTGGCCTAAACTAGATGAAAACAATATTGTAAGCTGTGAGGTGGTCAAAATTGACTGGAATGACTGAATCTTAATGTTATTGAGGTCAATAATACTGTAGGAACAAAAACCAGCCCAAATTATGTGATTTTTAGCAGTTTTTATAATTGAAAAGAAAAAATACAGATCCAAAACCAAAATCTGTGAGAGTGGTTTTGCCAAAACCAAAACACGAAGTTAATACAGATCCAAAACCAAAGCACGGGAGTCAGCACACATCTCTAGGTAAAACCAACCTGGTCCTAAGACTCTTGGCATTTATGAAGGTTGTTTATGATTGATGCTGGTAAACATTCTTAAACAATACTTTGAGCATCTTAATATATGTGCAACTTACCATAAGCAGAAACCTACATTAAGCCATGCACTAGAATCCTGTGCAACTTACCATAAGCAGAAACCTACATTAAGCCATGCACTAGAATCCGGACCTGAATCAGGCCCTTGGTCACTAAATTTTCTGAGAATTTGTCATTTTGATATTTTCACAAAAGACATTTTATTGGAAATACGAAAAAGAAAGGTAGCGCTGATAGACAAATAAAAAACAATTTATTATAACACACAGTGTGCAATATGACAAATACATTTCAATTTCTCATGCACTGACACAGATGCAGGGTGTCAGCTTACTCAGTTCAGGAGCCGTCAGCTGAGACTTTGGAATAAGAAGCCGACCAAGGCTGAGAGGAGTCGCAGGACCAGACAGTTATCACACCACGGCCCCCTCACATATCCTCAACCCTGGTGGCTTTGCTGTGTTGTCCGTGCAGCTCACCACGAGGTGGAATTTTTCAAGCACCATTTCATATACCGGATTTGACATTTCTAACATCTCCAACTAGGTGAGATCTTTACCCAACGGGGATTTGACAATTATTTCCTTATACCATCTGGAAAGTCTTATCCCAGAGGGATATCAATGACATACTGGGGAGATTATTGATTTGGTATTGTCAGACTAGCAGCTTTTTAATACTTCTACTGTTATATATTATCAAGTTGATACATTGAAATGTATTTGTCATATTGCACGCCGTGTTATAATAAAAAATTCTTCATTTTTTTCTATCCGCACTACCTTTCTTTTTTGTATTTGCTATTGGTTTTCAGTGGGTAAGTTCCCATTTAGTGTAGCAGCTCAATAGACAAATTTAGTTCTCATATAAACTGCTTTGTGGACCTAGTTCTATTTTTATATTGATTATTTTATTGGAGTTCATTCTCTAGCACTTTAGATGAGTTATATTAAAGAATTATTATTTTATGCAACCAAAATAGCTTTGCACAAACATGGCATTTTCCGGCTGCCACCTACAGGAGGGGGCAACCAGGTCAGCGCTGCAGGTAGCAGGGTGACTGGCAATGGTGCTGGGCATGGCAGCACGTTAGGAATCATCGCAAACCCCCACCAGACTGCCCACTTTTGTCAGGTAAGTTGGGGGGAGGGTGCATTGGGAAGTGGGAGAATTGTGGAGGGTGGCAACTAGCCCGAGAGCTAAAAAAAGAGAAAACCAGGTGCTCAGTTCCCAACACAAGGACAATAAGATTTGCGTATTTTGGTAACTAGCTATCAAAAATAGGTGTATGCTAAGAAACCTATGGAAGACAAGAGTATAAAAATAAGGGGGGTAGACAGCGCTAGTACACAAAATAATTTAATATGAAGAAATTTAATCTGCAAATTTTAAAAACACATTAAATAAAACAAATAACCAAATACTTATTTAAAAAATCAAGTGATAATAACTGGCCGGTGTATCCACTTAACTATAGTAGCACCATAAAAATATACAATACTAGAAAAAATTAATACAGATCTGTATGTTTTTATCCAACACTGGAAATGGGAGAGTTTAGTAACCTTTGTACACTGTTTATCAGCCCTTCACGTTGGGGTTCTTTGTGTAAGCACGGATCCAAAGAATAGTATATAGCTTTTTTATTGCTTGGATTAGTGGAAAAGCATATAGGTACCTGTAGCACATTTTTTAAGAAGCAGAGCAATAATCAGATTGCATAAACGATGTTTCATTGTTTTTTTGGCAGCAGAAATTTAGCAAAGTTACTATTAGTTCTATTAAAGCAGGAAGTCCACTCGGGCTTGCGGGAGCCGAGACCCTACCACAGGGTCTCGTCGCATGCTAGATGGTCGCGATAATCGCTACAGACTCCAGGCTGCTTGCACAAGCTGTGGGTGGTCACCCACAGCTTTGCGAGCGGGCTGGAGAAAAAAAAAACACGCCCTGATTCAGAGTGAGCAGCTCTGAATCAGGCCCATAGCCTTCATTCCTCAAATTTAATTTTAATATTTTGTCTTTCAAAACAAACTCACAAAATTTGGGGAATTGTTGCAATTAGTCCTCATTTTTTATGGAACAGTAGATGGAATAAAATGTAAATTGTACTGATTTACCTCTTTAGACAAGCTATATAATTCCTTACATTTCCTATAACTTTGCAAGAAAAGCACTGATACCTATATGCCTGTCCTTTGATAGCCAGTCTTGTGTTATTACAGTGTGTGTTCCAAATTGTAAAGGGCAACTGAGTATGCAGGTACTGTATCGATAAATATTAATAAATCACATAGCCTCAACCAGGGGCATCTTTAGAGAGGAGGGGGCATCCCCTCTCACGGGCCCCTTCCTCTCTCCTTGGCGGCCAGCAGCCGCAGAATCTGGGCACTAGAGTGTGCCCAAAGTCTACTGCGCATGCGCAGATCGCCAGGGAAACATCGTGGTCACCATTTTCCCGGCAATTTCCTCACAACATATGCACAATACGCCAGAAAAATGGCCGTGGCAGCCAGTTTCCAGCGTTTTGAGTTGCGGGTCTTGATGCAGAGGTACGTTTTAGATAATATGGGTGTAGGGTGTGCAGTGCGGGCCCCCCACAGACCTGGGGGCCCGTGTGCACCGCACACCCTGCACCCATTATAAATATGCCCCTGTCCTCAACGGTATACAATCAGGAAGCCAGGTGCCTTAATACCGGCAGCCGGCTTCCCGACTGTCATATCCCGGCGAGGGTGAAATGCCGGGTGTCTAGATGTAGACGCCTGACATTTCCCCGATGCCGGGCGCCGCGAGCGAACAGCCACGGGGGGGGAAGGTTATGTTTAGGGCACCCGGGGGGGACTTAGGGTTATGCACCGCCATGGGGGACTTAGGTTTAGGCAGCGGGGAAGGGGGGGTTAGGGTTAGGCACTTAAAGGGGGGATTAGGGTTAGGCACTTGTGGTGGGGGGATTAGGGTAAGGCACCCCTAAGGAGGGTTAGGGGGTTAGGTTAGGTTAGTCAATAGTTACCTATCGACGATCGGGATTTCCAGAGCTGTCGGGCTTCTGCTGCCGGGAACTTTGCTTTGTTCGGCCATGCGGCCGGCGGTATTTTATACCGATTCCTCCCCAACCATCTACATGGGCTAACCTATATGCAAACCAACAAAAATAAGAGCAAATATTAGGAATAGACATACAGTATGGCATCAAAAAACGAAAAAATCAGCATTTATATTTCTACAGAATGTGACCTTACTTGCATATCTTATGCTCCACTCTGACAAGCTTTTATTTCGTTATGTACCTGTCTGTGTCTGTTATCAGCTGTGAAAATGTTACTAAAAATTGCTGTCATATTGTAAATATAAGTTCATAATAATATAAATAATTAAAATATTGTTTAATGTTACATTTTAAGATGTCACCTTTAGTGTTTAAATAGCTGTTATTTCTCAGAGATCACAAGATTTGGGATAATTGGAACTTTTGCAGAGAAAAGATTTCCAGGATAAAATGAATAACCTCATCACCAGGTTACAGTGTTACTATTGGCTATGCCAAAGAGCTTCACTGTAGATTTTGTGCTGTTGGGTTTTTGTCCTATGAATATTCTGCACCAATAAAGGCTCGACTGTTCAGGGGTAAACAAACAAACATGCCTTTATCAAGATAAAATATCTTCCAACTTAATGCTTTATAAAGAGTATTCAAATATTTCTGAAATCTGGATACAAGACAGGTATATAATAAGAAATCTGCATAATTTTAAGGACAGACTGTGCTTGCATCTTGTATCTGTTCATACTTACAGACAGCTTAACATCTGCATATGGAGTGTTACACTGAGGGTGAATGCAGCATTAGTATCTTTAAAATAAATTGACAAACACATCACATCACTACAACAAATTCTTATTGGCAGATCCTGTAGTTGATATAGGTGGCAGTTTTGTGTTATGGATGTTGGTCCACACTTAACTTAACCAGGTTTTGCATTATTAACCAGGCAGAACAGGTTTACAGGATGACACAGGATTAATGCAGCAGGCATGTACTGTATAACAGGTACACAGGGGATGGGTATGGTCAGAATCCTGATGCCGGGATTCCTACAGGGTTAGGATACCAACACCTATTGGTTGGTATCCTAACCATCCCTTTCTCCCTGCCCTTATCCCTAACCCTCACCCTCTGTCCCTGTAGCCTAAACCTAACCTCCCCCCCACAGCCTAAACATAACCCTCCCACTAGTGCCTAACCCTAACCCTCCCCCTAACCCAGTGACGTAACTAGGGTATTTGGAACCCAGGGGAAATGAAAAAACATAGACACCCCCCCCACAAGAAGGGGCGCATGCCAAAGGCATGCGTAAAAAAAAGTGGGCATGGCCACATTACACTAGGGGCATGTCCACTGGAAAATGGGGGCGTGGCAACATGACACACCACCGTTTCTCGTCACTCTGGAAACATTCCTTTCCATTCCATATGCACCTTAATGCCCCAAGTAGTAGTGCCCCTCTTGCAAAGACCACTGTAATAGTGCCCCTTATGCAATGTCTCCAGTAGCAGTGCCTCTTATGCAGTGCACCATGTAGTAATGCCCTTATATGGTGCCCCCAGTAGTGCCCCTTATACTATGTCCCCAGTAGTGCACCCTTATACAGTGCCCCCAGTAATGCACCCTTATTTATTTATTATTTTTTACTAGTTATTTAGAAAGTGCACACATATTCCGCAGCGCTTTACAGATTACCATTCACATCTGTCCCTGTCCCAGTGGAGTTAACTTATGGGAGAAATGTCATGACATCTCACCCATCACCCACGGTGGGAGCTAGAAGATGGAGCTCACAAGTGAGCTCCAGCCCGGCTCGGGCAGTGGGCGCAGCAGTCAATGAGAGTCTATCTGACTCTCATTGGCTGGCTGCCAAAACAAACACACTGCCGCCGGGTAGTATGAGTATACTAGCCGGCGACTGTGTTTTGTACTGTGTAGTGCAGACTGCACTCCGTGCCGTCCGCACTACACTGACAACCTGTGTCCTGGAACGCAGTCAGCGCATCTCCTGTGCCGCAGTCCAATGTTGCCAAGGGCACATGCCCTGCTCGCCCCCCCCTAGTTACGCCACTGTCCTAACCCCAGTATTTACTTTTGGGATCCTGGCAGTCAGGATGGCGGCATCGGTATTATGACTAGTGTCAGAATTCTGGCATTGGCATTCTGACCACCGGAATCCCTCGGTCAAGATATTGACCTGCATCCCATACACAGCACTGATATAGTGTATGTACCAGATCGAGCCAGGAATATATAAGGGAGGTCAGGTATTGTGTGACAGGTGGTAGCACACATCTGTGTCTATACTGTCCATACAGTGGTGATAGTAGGATATACACACTGACTCTATACATGCAGCAGAATAGCGGTGGTCGTGCAATGGAACTATGTAGGATCACTGACCTCTGTAACACCATCTCTATATGATGATCACTGAAGACTTTCAGTGGCATGTCCTTCTAGCATGGAGGATGGAGCTGAAATGCATGGACACGCCGCAGATGTGCAGCAGCCCACAAGGTCAGAGGTCACTCCTACCTCAGTCCGGAGTCCTAATGCCAAGCGGAGACAGCACAGGGTGATCTATCCTAACAATTCTGAAATGATGTAAGACCTTCTAGGCCTTAGGAGGGTTTTTATCATTTGCAGTTTATTTTGATTTGTTGTTAAGGTTGTAATGGTTGGTTTTAATTTAGGAATTTTTAGGTAGGAAAGAGTAAAGTTTTAGGAGCTTTTGGTAGCTTGGTGATCTGTGGTCCAATAAGATTACCAAGGGAGGATTTAACAGGGTTAGGGTGCATGAGCTTACTTCCTCTTTGTCCCTGTTTTTATCACCTGTCTGGCCTTTGTTGTTTTATGTCTCAGTGTTTGACATTTTTATGGCTTGTGTGTGTTAATGCATTGGTGAAAAGCATCATCAGCAGCAGATTTGGCACAGGAGATGGTTGTGAAGTACTGAGTGGATTAAACTAGTATCACAAATCAAGAGGGAGGGTCTAGCACCTGGCAGTGGTACTGGATCTAACTCTGGCTGTGGCATGCCTGGTGTCTGGTATGCCACTGATGGATTTTTTCGCTACCCATCCCTGATTTAATCTGAAATCATCTGCTTCAAATTTATAACTACTGAGAACCTTTGAGACTTCCAATATTCAACATATTCTAATACATTACATGCCTACTTTCCCAGAATGTCTGAAAGACTACTGCTCTCCCCCTAGAGTAGACAAATGTCCCATCTCATGATAAAGTGCTTCACTGTGAATTGTGTCATTGTGGCCGCATCATGCTGCAAAATTCCAAAACTTTTAGTGGCAACTGTGATGGTGGTATACATGGCACCATGTCTCCTATAGTTGCCTGTTGGGCCTCCACCCTCCTGTACAGTCTACTACCACAAAGTTACTAGGCAAATTCTACAGTACATTATAAATGGGCAGCAAGCCCAAATAGTATAGCAATGTTTCTTTAAAAACAAAAAAACAGAGGGGATATTGTAAGTCAATGTACCACACCACCATCTCCACTGTATTGTTTTTGAAAATCTGGCTGTGGTAAGTCCTTATTATAATTGAACTGAAGTAGAGGGAATAAATGCAAGAGTTGAACTCAAGTCAGTTTTCTGGAGGGATCTTGCAAGTTCTTGCACAGCTCATGCTCTGTAGCCAGGTTTATACATCTACAGACAGAGTCATGTTCTACTCAGCCACATCTTCGCGGCTAATTGAATATGCCCCTTAGAATTAAACTGAATCGATACTGTATGAATGCGCTAGGTCAAAACAAAGTCTTATCTGATAAACTTTCCATACTCGGCGCTGAACAATAGGCAGTATATCAAAGGAAGATATAACCATCAACATTACAGTATATCACTGTAAGGTCAGGCTGTAGAGTTTCCTAACTTAGAAGTGGTGATGACAAATTCAATAAATGGATACCCTCTTATGAAACCATGGAATTGGTTGCTGCATTTAGTATATTACACTGTTGTAGTGATTGATCCATACAATCAATCTAATTTCCGTATAAGCGTCAGAAAGGAAACTGGGACTCTCATTCAGGTTTACCACCGGGTTTATAAAAAGATATGAGCAGCGCTACATTGCTTTTATCAGATACATAAGAAATAAAAATGAAATAAAAAAAGCAATCAAAATTAACATAAAAATATTTATAAACACACTAAATAAAAAACACATACAGTAAAGTTAGCTGTAAATGTTGATATAATAAATTGTAAATCCACAGATACTGTAAATATAATATACATTTTGCTAAGGAGCTAAAAGATCTTCATTTTAGGATATGAACTTAGGTAAACTGACCTAAAAAGAGGCAGACAAACAAGTCTTATAAGACTACATCAATCAGATTGGACTGTTGACATACATAAACAAACTGTCTATTCTCTCAAATCATACATAAATAACAAAACTAAAAGTTCCAGGTTATATGGAGGGTGCATTCCACAGTCAAAATTCACAAACTGTGGAGGTTAACATAGATCTATCATATCTTTAATATGCACCTTTATGGTCAGATGCCTTAAATGTATAACTTTCATTATACTGTATTTGTGACCTTCTATATTGGAGAAAAATGTCTACTAAACCTTGGCTACAAAATATACAAATATAATTAGTGCATTAGGAAGGCTAACTATTACCTCCAATGACTACAAGGATGATTGAAAGGATCTGGCTATTGAGCACTGGGGGAAGGTTACACCCTTGTAACATTGCACCTCTTTGAATGGTTACTATGGCTACTTCTTATTCATGTGAATAGGAACAAGTTCACCTTGTGTTATTATTTTTTTACTTCTGACACAAATGTGTTATTATTTTTTACTTCTGACACAAAGTAATTATCTACTGAAACAGTGCAAACCAACATAATACAGTATAAGAGTGAATTACCATTTAGCATTTATGTGCAATAAATAGTATATTTCTAAAATAAATCACGGCATTGCTATAATAAACTACAAAACAACCATAAAATCCCACTATAATTTGGTCACTTACCACAGTACCTTTTGTAAGGGCAGGCACCATGAGCAGAAGCCTATATAATTGCATACTGTAATTATTTGTAGATGTATTAGCACAGTATTCAGTGGGAAACATGCTGCGATATTACTCATTGGAATGTCTACTACTAGTTTTGTTATTGGCAGGAGGAAAATAAAAAAGTTTATAATTATTTCCTGACAATTTGCTGAACTGCACACTTTACCTCTGTCTTCTGTAGCATTAGGAATATTTGTTACTTACACGGCTTACAGGAATGCGCCTGTATGTGAATATATGATAATGGATGGTATGGGAAGCATCAAGGCTAAATTTATATAAATATATTAGTTGATGTAGAAAGTCAAGCGGTGCCAGGTATAGGGCTCTGTTTATACTGTATAACTGGTGATTGTAGCAAACTCACAGTAAATCACTAGAGCTGTAACTTGTATGGCGTTCATTATGGTGAAGCAAAAAAAAACTCAATTGGTAGCACTGCATGAGAAACTGACATACTGCAGCACTGTTTGCAGTGTCAGAACGGAGCAAGAAGGACACAGTGGGGCAATCCTATAGCAGGAGCTCGTAGATAGTTTGTGTGTGACTTTGCTGAAGGGACCATCATTCCGATCATGTGACTTTATATTTATGTCTGTTTATTTATATTTATGATAAGGTACTATGAATATCAGTTTTTTTTATAAATTATGTATATGAGTTGTATGTTCTGCCAATGCAGATTAAATCATATTTCAGTTAAATACTATGGGTACATATACATATATATATATATATATATATATATATATATATCCAAATGACTGGCACTCCCACAACACATATAAGCTTGCCCCGGTGCCAACTCCCTCCGCATCGAAAACAAAAATGCAAAAAATGGGGGGCACTCCAGGGTCTAATAGCAACAATTAAATCTCAAGCCACAGACGGCAATAGTAATCCGACGTTTCGGGTTTTAGTCACCCTTTTTCAAGGATATATATATATATATATATATAGTAGTGGAAGAAAGGATGGCACTCCATAGACTAGCAATATGATGTAAAAGCAGTCCTTTATTGACGTTTCGAGGTTTCCCCCTTCCTCAGGGACAACAGTACAAATAACACATATAACATACAGGTATATAAAGCCACATAATCACTGTACATCACACTCACCTGCAGGACCCACGCGTCCGGCTCCACGCAATCGCGCCCAGCATAGCCGGCGCTGAATACGTGACGTCATCAAGCGGGGCCCCGCAAGTCAGTGGACCATGTGATCTGGTTGCCAAGCAACCACAAACAACAATAAATGTATAATATTTAAAGTAAACATAAAAGCCAGCGTTCAACTATACGCCAGCATGAATAAGCATTACTAGTGTACATTACTAATGCCAACTGGCATATCACAGATAGATCACACAAAGAAATATGGACTTATAATGACAAACGGGTACAATCACAGCAGAGGTAGAATATACAAGTAAAGACATACAGAATTATACTAACAATACGCTACAATCATAAATACCAAGGGAAGCAGAGCCATGGAAATCACTAACCTAGAGAAAACACTGCAACCCCAGAGTCTCATTGAGACCCCTAGGAGCAATGGAATCTAGGATGTGTATCCATCTACTCTCCTTTTGCAATAATTTTTTATTTCTATTACCGCCCCGTATGAGAGGGGGCACATGATCAATGATAATTGCCCGGATGGATGCCACCCCATGTTGGAATAATGCACAATGCCGTGCAAAAGGTTGCTCACTGCTCCCACTGCCCAGGGCCTGTCGTATGGTGGACCGATGCAGCGCCATACGCTCTTTAAATTGGCGCTGGGTTTTACCGACATATGACAGGCCACAAGGGCAGGTGAGCAAATAAATGACATACATAGTAGAACATGTTAAAGCGAAGTTGATCTTAAAGCGTTTACCTGTATGGGGATGACAGAATGAATTACCCACAGTTAGTCCTCTAGATGTGACACAGCCCAAACATCTATAACAACCTAACCTGGTACCTAAGAAGTGTGTGGGCTGCGCTTTTCGATCCACCCCAGTTATATCTAACCGCATAACATAGTCACCAATATTTCTACTCCCAGTAAAACTAGGCAAGAGTCTGGAATCATTTAGAGCTGGCAACTCATTGTCAGAACTAACAATAGGCCACCATTGTTTGGCCTTTTTCACCAGCAAAGGGCTATCAGCACAATATCTATTAACCCAAGGGACACATTTGTTATCAAATTTTTTCTTTTGATTTTTCAGATATAACAAATCATCCCTGGACATATTCAAGACTATTTCTTTAAGCTTGAATAACTCCTGACGGTCATAACCCCGGCACATGAACTTCTCAATCACACCATCGAGGGCAGATTCCACCTGGGAATCATCAGATACTATGCATCTTACTCTTAACAGCTGACAGTATGGTAAGCCTTTACGTAAAGGCAAAGGGTGAAAACTGTCATTTCTTAATAAGGTATTCCTATCCGTAGATTTAGTGAATAAAGAGGTCTTAAAGGACCCTTCAACAAAAGAAATGTGTACATCCAAAAAGTTAACGTCAGTGGCATGGCACTGATATGTAAATTTTACCACACTATCAGAGGCATTAAACTTGTCCAAAAGGGATGATAACTGAATCTCAGGGCCAGTCCACACAATCAGTAAATCATCTATGTAACGGAGGTATAATGCTACTTCAGCCTTTAGATGACCATGCACAAAAAACAAAGATTGTTCCACCGCATACATGAAGGCGTTGGCATACGATGGGGCCACAGAGGACCCCATCGCACACCCCGCCAGTTGGAGGTAGTATCCCCCATCAAAAATAAAATAATTGTGTGTTAAAATTAACCACAACAGCTGAACAACAAACTCAATCGATGGTCCTTCATAATAAGGATCCTGCAGCAGAATACATTTAAAAGCCTCAACACCTGCATCATGAGGGATGCAGGTGTAGAGGCTCGTAACATCTGCTGTACACAGAAGTAATGGTACATCCCCAACATGTAGATCTTTCAACTTCAGAAGCAACATACTAGTGTATTTAGGGTAAGCAGGCAATCTTTGTATACAAGGATTAAGTATAGAATCAAGATATACAGCAGATGGGTGAAAAAGGGAACCACGGGCAGAAATAATCGGGCGCCCTGGACGGTTGACAGGGTCTTTATGAAGTTTGGGTAACACATAAAATAAAGGAATAATGGGAAATTCAACCATGAGAGAACACTTTAACTCAGATGTAATAAACCCATGGGAAACAGCACGTTCTAACAAAGAGTCCAGCTCCTTCTTATACGTATTGGTAGGATCAAAACCCAATTTTACATAAGTCAAGGTATCACTCAACTGCCGTTGACATTCATTCCTATATTGTAGTACACTTTGCACAACCACCGCCCCCCCTTATCTGCATTACGAATAATTATATCTCTCCTAGACGACAAGGATTTCAACACAAATCGTTCCTGTTTATTTAGATTTTGATGGTGATAATTTTTGGGCATAGTTGCCTCCATACCCTGCTGATCCAATAGACGTGAGAAAGTCCTAATAGAGGCATTTTGTGAAATTGGGTCAAACCTTGACCGCGGTAAAATTTTCTTTAAAGCCCCCGGAATAGAAGATTGTATATCAGACACAGGGTTCAATTGATTTTTTCCAAAATGATCTTTTAATCTGAGTGTCCGACTCATCTTGAACAGGTCCACCTTTCTTTGGAACGTATCCATATGAGGTGTTGGAACAAAAGACATACCTTTGGACAAGATATTAACTTCATCATTTGATAGCGGTAGGCCAGAGAGGTTAAACACCAAATTATTTATCTGAGTGGAGGTCTTTTGTTTGTTTTGCCACGCATTTTGTCCTGCTCTCCTCATCCTCTTCCCAAAGGGCTTAGCCCCATGGAGCGAGGTTGTGTACCTAAAGGGTATGCAGTGGTAGTGGAAAGGGACGTTCCTGCCACAGAGTCACTCTGGGAAGTGCTGGAACCCTCCATTGATTTATAGTTCGGTCGGATTTTACGTGATATAAAACGACCCCTCTGTCCATCATTGCGTGGGACGGTATTATTAACCCACATATAGACACGTCTTTGTTCATAATCAGCCTGTACTTTATGTAATTTTTCTTTTTTAAACAATATTAAGTCACGTTTGTACTGTTCCATCTGTGTGGTTAACTTCTCCATCCGAGTATTGTCGGTGTCTAGACATAGGATTGGTTTATGCAAAGTTTCAAACTCCACTATTTTATCTTTTAAACAGTTATATTCTCTAGTGGCCTCTTCCACTACCAGCAATAAAAGGTCCATAGAGCATTTGTTTAACACCGCAATCCATCTACAGCAGAAAGATAAATTGTGTCTTCCTATCGTAGGCATATTTTTAATGCGAAACCCTCTCGGTATTAGTTTGCTACGATAATAGTCTGACAAGTTAATACTGTGGTATAGAAAATCACATTCCTTTTGCTTCAGTTTTAGTAACTGTTGAAAAAGCACATCAGGTGTAAGTGTGCTAACATCATCTTCAAGCTTACGCTTATTCAATATTGCCTCAGCTTCCGCATCAGAAAAGCTTAGCGTATCCCTGGTATCTAAATGTAGAAGTTCCAAAAAGGAATCTGCTGTTTCACTGCCCGTTGCCATTATAAGGACAGCTAAAAAATGAAGAAAAGCTTAAATCTTCCAAATTCAGTAGATCACATGAACAGCAATAAGTCCAATAGCTTTATATACTGCTAGAGGTAAGGACAGTCAATATCAATCCCAAATGGTGCCCTGGTTAGACTTCACCCAAACACATGGGCAAAAAGCCAAATATGCAGAAACCAGAAGACCCGGCACTCTCATAAAGGGGAAACAAAATGATACTTGCTAGGGTGCCTCTCCAGAGGTGCAAGCTGCTATCTCCATGCAGTAGTGGAAGAAAGGATGGCACTCCATAGACTAGCAATATGATGTAAAAGCAGTCCTTTATTGACGTTTCGGGGTTTCCCCCTTCCTCATGGACAACAGTACAAATAACACATATAACATACAGGTATATAAAGCCACATAATCACTGTACATCACACTCACCTGCAGGACCCACGCGTCCGGCTCCACGCAATCGTGCCCAGCATAGCCGGCGCTGAATACGTGACGTCATCAAGCGGGGCCCTGCAAGTCAGTGGACCATGTGATCTGGTTGCCAAGCAACCACAAACAACAATAAATGTATAATATTAAAAGTAAACATAAAAGCCAGCGTTCAACTATACGCCAGCATGAATAAGCATTACTAGTGTACATTACTAATGCCAACTGGCATATCACAGATAGATCACACAAAGAAATATGGACTTATAATGACAAATGGGTACAATCATAGCAGAGGTAGAATATACAAGTAAAGACATACAGAATTATACTAACAATACACTACAATCATAAATACCAAGGGAAGAAGAGCCATGGAAATCACTAACCTAGAGAAAACACTGCAACCCCAGAGTCTCATTGAGACCCCTAGGAGCAATGGTATCTAGGATGTGTATCCATCTACTCTCCTTTTGCAATAATTTTTTATTTCTATTACCGCCCCGTATGAGAGGGGGCACATGATCAATGATAATTGCCCGGATGGATGCCACCCCATGTTGGAATAATGCACAATGCCGTGCAAAAGGTTGCTCACTGCTCCCACTGCACAGGGCCTGTCGTATGGCGGACCGATGCAGCGCCATACGCTCTTTAAATTGGCGCTGGGTTTTACCGACATATGACTGGCCACAAGGGCAGGTGAGCAAATAAATGACATACATAGTAGAACATGTTAAAGCGAAGTTGATCTTAAAGCGTTTACCTGTATGGGGATGACAGAATGAATTACCCACAGTTAGTCCTCTAGATGTGACACAGCCCAAACATCTATAACAACCTAACCTGGTACCTAAGAAGTGTGTGGGCTGCGCTTTTCGATCCACCCCAGTTATATCTAACCGCATAACATAGTCACCAATATTTCTACTCCTAGTAAAACTAGGCAAGAGTCTGGAATCATTTAGAGCTGGCAACTCATTGTCAGAACTAACAATAGGCCACCATTGTTTGGCCTTTTTCACCAGCAAAGGGCTATCAGCACAATATCTATTAACCCAAGGGACACATTTGTTATCAAATTTTTTCTATTGATTTTTCGGATATAACAAATCATCCCTGGACATATTCAAGACTTTTTCTTTAAGCTTAAATAACTCCTGACGGTCATAACCCCGGCACATGAACTTCTCAATCACACCATCGAGGGCAGATTCCACCTGGGAATCATCAGATACTATGCGTCTTACTCTTAACAGCTGAGAGTATGGTAAGCCTTTACGTAAAGGCAAAGGGTGAAAACTGTCATTTCTTAATAAGGTATTCCTATCCGTAGATTTAGTGAATAAAGAGGTCTTAAAGGACCCTTCAACAAAAGAAATGTGTACATCCAAAAAGTTAACGTCAGTGGCATGGCACTGATATGTAAATTTTACCACACTATCACAGGCATTAAACTTGTCCAAAAGGGATGATAACTGAATCTCAGGGCCAGTCCACACAATCAGTAAATCATCTATGTAACGGAGGTATAATGCTACTTCAGCCTTTAGATGACCATGCACAAAAAACAAAGATTGTTCCACCGCATACATGAAGGCGTTGGCATACGATGGGGCCACAGAGGACCCCATCGCACACCCCGCCAGTTGGAGGTAGTATCCCCCATCAAAAATAAAATAATTGTGTGTTAAAATTAACCACAACAGCTGAACAACAAACTCAATCGATGGACCTTCATAATAAGGATCCTGCAGCAGAATACATTTAACAGCCTCAACACCTGCATCATGAGGGATGCAGGTGTAGAGGCTCTTAACGTCTGCTGTACAAAGAAGTGATGGTATATCCCCAACATGTAGATCTTTCAACTTCAGAAGCAACATACTAGTGTCTTTAAGGTAAGCAGGCAATCTTTGTATACAAGGATTAAGTATAGAATCAAGATATACAGCAGATGGGTGAAAAAGGGAACCACGGGCAGAAATAATCAGGCGCCCTGGAGGGTTGACAGGGTCTTTATGAAGTTTGGGTAACACATAAAATAAAGGAATAATGGGAAATTCAACCATGAGAGAACACTTTAGCGCTGATGTAATAAACCTATGGGAAACAGCACGTTCTAACAAAGAGTCCAGCTCCTTCTTATACGTATTGGTAGGATCAAAACCCAATTTACATAAGTCAAGGTATCACTCAACTGCCGTTGACATTCATTCCTATATTGTAGTACACTTTGCACAACCACCGCCCCCCCCCTTATCTGCATTACGAATAATTATATCTCTCCTAGACGACAAGGATTTCAACACAAATCGTTCCTGTTTATTTAGATTTTGATGGTGATAATTTTTGGGCATAGTTGCCTCCATACCCTGCTGATCCAATAGACGTGAGAAAGTCCTAATAGAGGCATTTTGTGAAATTGGGTCAAACCTTGACCGCGGTAAAATTTTCTTTAAAGCCCCCGGAATAGAAGATTGTATATCAGACACAGGGTTCAATTGACTTTTTCCAAAATGATCTTTTAATCTGAGTGTCCGATTCAACTTGAACAGGTCCACCTTTCTTTGGAACGTATCCATATGAGGTGTTGGAACAAAAGACATACCTTTGGACAAGATATTAACTTCATCATTTGATAGCGGTAGGCCAGAGAGGTTAAACACCAAATTATTTATCTGAGTGGAGGTCTTTTGTTTGTTTTGCCGCGCATTTTGTCCTGCTCTCCTCGTCCTCTTCCCAAAGGGCTTAGCCCCATGGAGCGAGTTTGTGTATCTAAAGGGTATGCAGCGGTAGTGGAAAGGGACGTTCCTGCCTCAGAGTCACTCTGGGAAGTGCTGGAACCCTCCATTGATTTATAGTTCGGTCGGATTTTACGTGATTTAAAACGACCCCTCTGTCCATCATTGCGTGGGACGGTAATATTAACCCATATATAGACACGTCTTTGTTCATAATCAGCCTGTACTTTATGTAATTTTTTACTTTTTTAAACAATATTAAGTCACGTTTGTACTGTTCCATCTGTGTGGTTAACTTCTCCATCCGCGTATTGTCGGTGTCAAGACATAGGATTGGTTTATGCAAAGTTTCAAACTCCACTATTTTATCTTTTAAACAGTTATATTCTCTAGTGGCCTCTTCCACTACCAGCAATAAAAGGTCCATAGAGAATTTGTTTAACACCGCAATCCATCTATGGCAGAAAGATAAATTGTGTCTTCCTATCGTAGGCATATTTTTAATGCGAAACCCTCTCGGTATTAGTTTGCTACGATAATAGTCTGACAAGTTAATACTGTGGTATTGAAAATCACATTCCTTTTGCTTCAGTTTTAGTAACTGTTGAAAAAGCACATCAGGTGTATGTGTGCTAACATCATCTTCAAGCTTACGCTTATTCAATATTGCCTCAGCTTCCGCATCAGAAAAGCTTAGCGTATCCATGGTATCTAAATGTAGAAGTTCCAAAAAGGAATCTGCTGTTTCACTGCCCGTTGCCATTATAAGGACAGCTAAAAAATGAAGAAAAACTTAAATCTTCCAAATTCAGTAGATCACATGAACAGCAATAAGTCCCATAGCTTTATATACTGCTAGAGGTAAGGACAGTCAATATCAATCCCAAATGGTGCCCTGGTTAGACTTCACCCAAACACAAGGGCAAAAGCCAAATATGCAGAAACCAGAAGACCCGGCACTCTCATAAAGGGGATACAAAATGATACTTGCTAGGGTGCCTCTCCAAAGGTGCAAGCTGCTATCTCCATGCAGTAGTGGAAGAAAGGATGGCACTCCATAGACTAGCAATATGATGTAAAAGCAGTCCTTTATTGACGTTTCGGGGTTTCCCCCTTCCTCAGGGACAACAATACAAATAACACATATAACATACAGGTATATAAAGCCACATAATCACTGTACATCACACTCACCTGCAGGACCCACGCGTCCGGCTCCACGCAATCGCGCCCAGCATAGCCGGCGCTGAATACGTGACGTCATCAAGCGGGGCCCCGCAAGTCAGTGGACCATGTGATCTGGTTGCCAAGCAACCACAAACAACAATAAATGTATAATATTAAAAGTAAACATAAAAGCCAGCGTTCAACTATACGCCAGCAAGAATAAGCATTACTAGTGTACATTACTAATGCCAACTGGCATATCACAGATAGATCACACAAAGAAATATGGACTTATAATGACAAACGGGTACAATCACAGCAGAGGTAGAATACACAAGTAAAGACATACAGAATTATACTAACAATACACTACAATCATAAATACCAAGGGAAGCAGAGCCATGGAAATCACTAACCTAGAGAAAACACTGCAACCCCAGAGTCTCATTGAGACCCCTAGGAGCAATGGTATCTAGGATGTGTATCCATCTACTCTCCTTTTGCAATAATTTTTTATTTCTATTACCGCCCCGTATGAGAGGGGGCACATGATCAATGATAATAGCCCGGATGGATGCCACCCCATGTTGGAATAATGCACAATGCCGTGCAAAAGGTTGCTCACTGCTCCCACTGCCCAGGGCCTGTCGTATGGCGGACCGATGCAGCGCCATACGCTCTTTAAATTGGTGCTGGGTTTTACCGACATATGACAGGCCACAAGGGCAGTTGAGCAAATAAATGACATACATAGTAGAACATGTTAAAGCGAAGTTGATCTTAAAGCGTTTTATATACTGTAATGCAACTTTGGTTCATTTTTGGGGCGTGGGTCCCCCTGGATTGCCTTTGTTGATCTGTTTCAGGGCACCGCAATATAACACATTTTTCTTTTATAACACATTTTAACCCTTCACTGTTTGTTTATTATATATGTACCTTACTTTTTATTTTCATTCTTTATATGCAGTAGTAGCTGCTCCTAACTATCTCTTTCACACTGCACTTTTCTTACTATGGTGGTGCCCTGGGGTGGCTTAGCTGGGCTAGTTTGGGGGTGTCCTGCGCTCTGGATTTGAATCGTAGTATGTTAGGGACCTACCCTACAGAGGTTACCTGGATATGGTGGGTAGGCCCATAACCTTGGCCAAGATTATGCTAAAAACCTCTATTGATTGCAAAATTTTATTGCATTTATATATTATTAATAATTTGGAGTTGTGCACCTGAGATTTGTCTGTTTTTGTGCCTGCAATTAGTCTCATCAGGTAGCACCTCCCATTATTTATATATATTCAGGGTGTGCAGTCCAGAAATCTTTCCTATATACTCCATTTAATGTGCTTTATTGCACACCTGAGGGAAAGGAGACGCCCTCAGTCTGGATTAGCACCCCTACCTTATTGGTTTAAAAGCATGGAGTCTTGTAATGAATATGCACACTGGTATTAGGCACAATTCTAGGTAAGTCCTACAAGTTTTATATACTGTAGTGCAACTTTGGTTCATTTTTGGGGTGTGGGTCCCCCTGGATTGCCTTTGTTGATCTGTTTCAGGGCACCGCAATATAACACATTTTTCTTTTATAACACATTTTAACCCTTCACTGTTTGTTTATTATATATGTACCTTACTTTTTATTTTCATTCTTTATATGCAGCAGTAGCTGCTCCTAACTATCTCTTTCACACTGCACTTTTCTTACTATGGTGGTGCCCTGGGGTGGCTTAGCTGGGCTAGTTTGGGGGTGTCCTGCGCTCTGGATTTGAATCGTAGTATGTTAGGGACCTACCCTACAGAGGTTACCTGGATATGGTGGGTAGGCCCATAACCTTGGCCAAGATTATGCTAAAAACCTCTATTGATTGCAAAATGTTATTGCATTTATATATTATTAATAATTTGAATTGTGCACCTGAGATTTGTCTGTTTTTGTGCCTGCAATTAGTCTCATCAGGTAGCACCTCCCATTATTTATATATATTCAGGGTGTGCAGTCCAGAAATCTTTCCTATATACTCCATTTAATGTGCTTTATTGCACACCTGAGGGAAAGGAGACGCCCTCAGTCTGGATTAGCACCCCTACCTTATTGGTTTAAAAGCATGGAGTCTTGTAATGAATATGCACACTGGTATTAGGCACAATTCTAGGTAACTCCTACAAGTTTTATATACTGTAGTGCAACTTTGGTTCATTTTTGGGGCGTGGGTCCCCCTGGATTGCCTTTGTTGATCTGTTTCAGGGCACCGCAATATAACACATTTTTCTTTTATAACACATTTTAACCCTTCACTGTTTGTTTATTATATATGTACCTTACTTTTTATTTTCATTCTTTATATGCAGCAGTAGCTGCTCCTAACTATCTCTTTCACACTGCACTTTTCTTACTATGGTGGTGCCCTGGGGTGGCTTAGCTGGGCTAGTTTGGGGGTGTCCTGCGCTCTGGATTTGAATCGTAGTATGTTAGGGACCTACCCTACAGAGGTTACCTGGATATGGTGGGTAGGCCCATAACCTTGGCCAAGATTATGCTAAAAACCTCTATTGATTGCAAAATTTTATTGCATTTATATATTATTAATAATTTGGAGTTGTGCACCTGAGATTTGTCTGTTTTTGTGCCTGCAATTAGTCTCATCAGGTAGCACCTCCCATTATTTATATATATTCAGGGTGTGCAGTCCAGAAATCTTTCCTATATACTCCATTTAATGTGCTTTATTGCACACCTTAGGGAAAGGAGACGCCCTCAGTCTGGATTAGCACCCCTACCTTATTGGTTTAAAAGCATGGAGTCTTGTAATGAATATGCACACTGGTATTAGGCACAATTCTAGGTAAGTCCTACAAGTTTTATATACTGTAGTGCAACTTTGGTTCATTTTTGGGGCGTGGGTCCCCCTGGATTGCCTTTGTTGATCTGTTTCAGGGCACCGCAATATAACACATTTTTCTTTTATAACACATTTTAACCCTTCACTGTTTGTTTATTATATATGTACCTTACTTTTTATTTTCATTCTTTATATGCAGCAGTAGCTGCTCCTAACTATCTCTTTCACACTGCACTTTTCTTACTATGGTGGTGCCCTGGGGTGGCTTAGCTGGGCTAGTTTGGGGGTGTCCTGCGCTCTGATTTGAATCGTAGTATGTTAGGGACCTACCCTACAGAGGTTACCTGGATATGGTGGGTAGGCCCATAACCTTGGCCAAGATTATGCTAAAAACCTCTATTGATTGCAAAATGTTATTGCATTTATATATTATTAATAATTTGAATTGTGCACCTGAGATTTGTCTGTTTTTGTGCCTGCAATTAGTCTCATCAGGTAGCACCTCCCATTATTTATATATATTCAGGGTGTGCAGTCCAGAAATCTTTCCTATATACTCCATTTAATGTGCTTTATTGCACACCTGAGGGAAAGGAGACGCCCTCAGTCTGGATTAGCACCCCTACCTTATTGGTTTAAAAGCATGGAGTCTTGTAATGAATATGCACACTGGTATTAGGCACAATTCTAGGTAACTCCTACAAGTTTTATATACTGTAGTGCAACTTTGGTTCATTTTTGGGGCGTGGGTCCCCCTGGATTGCCTTTGTTGATCTGTTTCAGGGCACCGCAATATAACACATTTTTCTTTTATAACACATTTTAACCCTTCACTGTTTGTTTATTATATATGTACCTTACTTTTTATTTTCATTCTTTATATGCAGCAGTAGCTGCTCCTAACTATCTCTTTCACACTGCACTTTTCTTACTATGGTGGTGCCCTGGGGTGGCTTAGCTGGGCTAGTTTGGGGGTGTCCAGCTCTCTGGATTTGAATCGTAGTATGTTAGGGACCTACCCTACAGAGGTTACCTGGATATGGTGGGTAGGCCCATAACCTTGGCCAAGATTATGCTAAAAAACCTCTATTGATTGCAAAATTTTATTGCATTTATATATTATTAATAATTTGGAGTTGTGCACCTGAGATTTGTCTGTTTTTGTGCCTGCAATTTGACTCATCAGGTAGCACCTCCCATTATTTATATATATTATGGGTGTGCAGTCCAGAAATCTTTCCTATATACTCCATTTAATGTGCTTTATTGCACACCTGAGGGAAAGGAGACGCCCTCAGTCTGGATTAGCACCCCTACCATATTGGTTTAAAAGCATGGAGTCTTGTAATGAATATGCACACTGGTATTAGGCACAATTCTAGGTAACTCCTACAAGTTTTATATACTGTAGTGCAACTTTGGTTCATTTTTGGGGCGTGGGTCCCCCTTGATTGCTTTTGTTGATCTGTTTCAGGGCACCGCAATATAACACATTTTTCTTTTATAACACATTTTAACCCTTCACTGTTTGTTTATTATATATGTACCTTACTTTTTATTTTCATTCTTTATATGCAGCAGTAGCTGCTCCTAACTATCTCTTTCACACTGCACTTTTCTTACTATGGTGGTGCCCTGGGGTGGCTTAGCTGGGCTAGTTTGGGGGTGTCCTGCGCTCTGGATTTGAATCGTAGTATGTTAGGGACCTACCCTACAGAGGTTACCTGGATATGGTGGGTAGGCCCATAACCTTGGCCAAGATTATGCTAAAAACCTCTATTGATTGCAAAATTTTATTGCATTTATATATTATTAATAATTTGGAGTTGTGCACCTGAGATTTGTCTGTTTTTGTGCCTGCAATTAGTCTCATCAGGTAGCACCTCCCATTATTTATATATATTCAGGGTGTGCAGTCCAGAAATCTTTCCTATATACTCCATTTAATGTGCTTTATTGCTCACCTGAGGAAAAGGAGACGCCCTCAGTCTGGATTAGCACCCCTACCTTATTGGTTTAAAAGCATGGAGTCTTGTAATGAATATGCACACTGGTATTAGGCACAATTCTAGGTAAGTCCTACAAGTTTTATATACTGTAGTGCAACTTTGGTTCATTTTTGGGGCGTGGGTCCCCCTGGATTGCCTTTGTTGATCTGTTTCAGGGCACCGCAATATAACACATTTTTCTTTTATAACACATTTTAACCCTTCACTGTTTGTTTATTATATATGTACCTTACTTTTTATTTTCATTCTTTATATGCAGCAGTAGCTGCTCCTAACTATCTCTTTCACACTGCACTTTTCTTACTATGGTGGTGCCATGGGGTGGCTTAGCTGGGCTAGTTTGGGGGTGTCCTGCGCTCTGGATTTGAATCGTAGTATGTTAGGGACCTACCCTACAGAGGTTACCTGGATATGGTGGGTAGGCCCATAACCTTGGCCAAGATTATGCTAAAAACCTCTATTGATTGCAAAATTTTATTGCATTTATATATTATTAATAATTTGGAGTTGTGCACCTGAGATTTGTCTGTTTTTGTGCCTGCAATTAGTCTCATCAGGTAGCACCTCCCATTATTTATATATATTCAGGGTGTGCAGTCCAGAAATCTTTCCTATATACTCCATTTAATGTGCTTTTTTGCACACCTGAGGGAAAGGAGACGCCCTCAGTCTGGATTAGCACCCCTACCTTATTGGTTTAAAAGCATGGAGTCTTGTAATGAATATGCACACTGGTATTAGGCACAATTCTAGGTAAGTCCTACAAGTTTTATATACTGTAGTGCAACTTTGGTTCATTTTGGGGGCGTGGGTCCCCCTTGATTGCCTTTGTTGATCTGTTTCAGGGCACCGCAATATAACACATTTTTCTTTTATAACACATTTTAACCCTTCACTGTTTGTTTATTATATATGTACCTTACTTTTTATTTTCATTCTTTATATGCAGCAGTAGCTGCTCCTAACTATCTCTTTCACACTGCACTTTTCTTACTATGGTGGTGCCCTGGGGTGGCTTAGCTGGGCTAGTTTGGGGGTGTCCTGCGCTCTGGATTTCAATCGTAGTATGTTAGGGACCTACCCTACAGAGGTTACCTGGATATGGTGGGTAGGCCCATAACCTTGGCCAAGATTATGCTAAAAACCTCTATTGATTGCAAAATGTTATTGCATTTATATATTATTAATAATTTGAATTGTGCACCTGAGATTTGTCTGTTTTTGTGCCTGCAATTAGTCTCATCAGGTAGCACCTCCCATTATTTATATATATTCAGGGTGTGCAGTCCAGAAATCTTTCCTATATACTCCATTTAATGTGCTTTATTGCACACCTGAGGGAAAGGAGACGCCCTCAGTCTGGATTAGCACCCCTACCTTATTGGTTTAAAAGCATGGAGTCTTGTAATGAATATGCACACTGGTATTAGGCACAATTCTAGGTAAGTCCTACAAGTTTTATATACTGTAGTGCAACTTTGGTTCATTTTTGGGGCGTGGGTCCCTCTGGATTGCCTTTGTTGATCTGTTTCAGGGCACCGCAATATAACACATTTTTCTTTTATAACACATTTTAACCCTTCACTGTTTGTTTATTATATATGTACCTTACTTTTTATTTTCATTCTTTATATGCAGCAGTAGCTGCTCCTAACTATCTCTTTCACACTGCACTTTTCTTACTATGGTGGTGCCCTGGGGTGGCTTAGCTGGGCTAGTTTGGGGGTGTCCTGCGCTCTGGATTTGAATCGTAGTATGTTAGGGACCTACCCTACAGAGGTTACCTGGATATGGTGGGTAGGCCCATAACCTTGGCCAAGATTATGCTAAAAACCTCTATTGATTGCAAAATTTTATTGCATTTATATATTATTAATAATTTGGAGTTGTGCACCTGAGATTTGTCTGTTTTTGTGCCTGCAATTAGTCTCATCAGGTAGCACCTCCCATTATTTATATATATTCAGGGTGTGCAGTCCAGAAATCTTTCCTATATACTCCATTTAATGTGCTTTATTGCACACCTGAGAGAAAGGAGACGCCCTCAGTCTGGATTAGCACCCCTACCTTATTGGTTTAAAAGCATGGAGTCTTGTAATGAATATGCACACTGGTATTAGGCACAATTCTAGGTAAGTCCTACAAGTTTTATATACTGTAGTGCAACTTTGGTTCATTTTTGGGGCGTGGGTCCCCCTGGATTGCCTTTGTTGATCTGTTTCAGGGCACCGCAATATAACACATTTTTCTTTTATAACACATTTTAACCCTTCACTGTTTGTTTATTATATATGTACCTTACTTTTTATTTTCATTCTTTATATGCAGCAGTAGCTGCTCCTAACTATCTCTTTCACACTGCACTTTTCTTACTATGGTGGTGCCATGGGGTGGCTTAGCTGGGCTAGTTTGGGGGTGTCCTGCGCTCTGGATTTGAATCGTAGTATGTTAGGGACCTACCCTACAGAGGTTACCTGGATATGGTGGGTAGGCCCATAACCTTGGCCAAGATTATGCTAAAAACCTCTATTGATTGCAAAATTTTATTGCATTTATATATTATTAATAATTTGGAGTTGTGCACCTGAGATTTGTCTGTTTTTGTGCCTGCAATTAGTCTCATCAGGTAGCACCTCCCATTATTTATATATATTCAGGGTGTGCAGTCCAGAAATCTTTCCTATATACTCCATTTAATGTGCTTTTTTGCACACCTGAGGGAAAGGAGACGCCCTCAGTCTGGATTAGCACCCCTACCTTATTGGTTTAAAAGCATGGAGTCTTGTAATGAATATGCACACTGGTATTAGGCACAATTCTAGGTAAGTCCTACAAGTTTTATATACTGTAGTGCAACTTTGGTTCATTTTTGGGGCGTGGGTCCCCCTGGATTGCCTTTGTTGATCTGTTTCAGGGCACCGCAATATAACACATTTTTCTTTTATAACACATTTTAACCCTTCACTGTTTGTTTATTATATATGTACCTTACTTTTTATTTTCATTCTTTATATGCAGCAGTAGCTGCTCCTAACTATCTCTTTCACACTGCACTTTTCTTACTATGGTGGTGCCCTGGGGTGGCTTAGCTGGGCTAGTTTGGGGGTGTCCTGTGCTCTGGATTTGAATCATAGTATGTTAGGGACCTACCCTACAGAGGTTACCTGGATATGGTGGGTAGGCCCATAACCTTGGCCAAGATTATGCTAAAAACCTCTATTGATTGCAAAATGTTATTGCATTTATATATTATTAATAATTTGGAGTTGTGCACCTGAGATTTGTCTGTTTTTGTGCCTGCAATTAGTCTCATCAGGTAGCACCTCCCATTATTTATATATATTCAGGGTGTGCAGTCCAGAAATCTTTCCTATATACTCCATTTAATGTGCTTTATTGCACACCTGAGGGAAAGGAGACGCCCTCAGTCTGGATTAGCACCCCTACCTTATTGGTTTAAAAGCATGGAGTCTTGTAATGAATATGCACACTGGTATTAGGCACAATTCTAGGTAAGTCCTACAAGTTTTATATACTGTAGTGCAACTTTGGTTCATTTTTGGGGCGTGGGTCCCTCTGGATTGCCTTTGTTGATCTGTTTCAGGGCACCGCAATATAACACATTTTTCTTTTATAACACATTTTAACCCTTCACTGTTTGTTTATTATATATGTACCTTACTTTTTATTTTCATTCTTTATAAGCAGCAGTAGCTGCTCCTAACTATCTCTTTCACACTGCACTTTTCTTACTATGGTGGTGCCCTGGGGTGGCTTAGCTGGGCTAGTTTGGGGGTGTCCTGCGCTCTGGATTTGAATCGTAGTATGTTAGGGACCTACCCTACAGAGGTTACCTGGATATGGTGGGTAGGCCAATAACCTTGGCCAAGATTATGCTAAAAACCTCTATTGATTGCAAAATTTTATTGCATTTATATATTATTAATAATTTGGAGTTGTGCACCTGAGATTTGTCTGTTTTTGTGCCTGCAATTAGTCTCATCAGGTAGCACCTCCCATTATTTATATATATTCAGGGTGTGCAGTCCAGAAATCTTTCGTATATACTCCATTTAATGTGCTTTATTGCACACCTGAGGGAAAGGAGACGCCCTCAGTCTGGATTAGCACCCCTACCTTATTGGTTTAAAAGCATGGAGTCTTGTAATGAATATGCACACTGGTATTAGGCACAATTCTAGGTAAGTCCTACAAGTTTTATATACTGTAGTGCAACTTTGGTTCATTTTTGGGGCGTGGGTCCCCCTGGATTGCCTTTGTTGATCTGTTTCAGGGCACCGCAATATAACACATTTTTCTTTTATAACACATTTTAACCCTTCACTGTTTGTTTATTATATATGTACCTTACTTTTTATTTTCATTCTTTATATGCAGCAGTAGCTGCTCCTAACTATCTCTTTCACACTGCACTTTTCTTACTATGGTGGTGCCATGGGGTGGCTTAGCTGGGCTAGTTTGGGGGTGTCCTGCGCTCTGGATTTGAATCGTAGTATGTTAGGGACCTACCCTACAGAGGTTACCTGGATATGGTGGGTAGGCCCATAACCTTGGCCAAGATTATGCTAAAAACCTCTATTGATTGCAAAATTTTATTGCATTTATATATTATTAATAATTTGGAGTTGTGCACCTGAGATTTGTCTGTTTTTGTGCCTGCAATTAGTCTCATCAGGTAGCACCTCCCATTATTTATATATATTCAGGGTGTGCAGTCCAGAAATCTTTCCTATATACTCCATTTAATGTGCTTTATTGCACACCTGAGGGAAAGGAGACGCCCTCAGTCTGGATTAGCACCCCTACCTTATTGGTTTAAAAGCATGGAGTCTTGTAATGAATATGCACACTGGTATTAGGCACAATTCTAGGTAAGTCCTACAAGTTTTATATACTGTAGTGCAACTTTGGTTCATTTTTGGGGCGTGGGTCCCCCTGGATTGCCTTTGTTGATCTGTTTCAGGGCACCGCAATATAACACATTTTTCTTTTATAACACATTTTAACCCTTCACTGTTTGTTTATTATATATGTACCTTACTTTTTATTTTCATTCTTTATATGCAGCAGTAGCTGCTCCTAACTATCTCTTTCACACTGCACTTTTCTTACTATGGTGGTGCCCTGGGGTGGCTTAGCTGGGCTAGTTTGGGGGTGTCCTGCGCTCTGGATTTGAATCGTAGTATGTTAGGGACCTACCCTACAGAGGTTACCTGGATATGGTGGGTAGGCCCATAACCTTGGCCAAGATTATGCTAAAAACCTCTATTGATTGCAAAATTTTATTGCATTTATATATTATTAATAATTTGGAGTTGTGCACCTGAGATTTGTCTGTTTTTGTGCCTGCAATTAGTCTCATCAGGTAGCACCTCCCATTATTTATATATATTCAGGGTGTGCAGTCCAGAAATCTTTCCTATATACTCCATTTAATGTGCTTTATTGCACACCTGAGGGAAAGGAGACGCCCTCAGTCTGGATTAGCACCCCTACCTTATTGGTTTAAAAGCATGGAGTCTTGTAATGAATATGCACACTGGTATTAGGCACAATTCTAGGTAAGTCCTACAAGTTTTATATACTGTAGTGCAACTTTGGTTCATTTTTGGGGCGTGGGTCCCTCTGGATTGCCTTTGTTGATCTGTTTCAGGGCACCGCAATATAACACATTTTTCTTTTATAACACATTTTAACCCTTCACTGTTTGTTTATTATATATGTACCTTACTTTTTATTTTCATTCTTTATATGCAGCAGTAGCTGCTCCTAACTATCTCTTTCACACTGCACTTTTCTTACTATGGTGGTGCCCTGGGGTGGCTTAGCTGGGCTAGTTTGGGGGTGTCCTGCGCTCTGGATTTGAATCGTAGTATGTTAGGGACCTACCCTACAGAGGTTACCTGGATATGGTGGGTAGGCCAATAACCTTGGCCAAGATTATGCTAAAAACCTCTATTGATTGCAAAATTTTATTGCATTTATATATTATTAATAATTTGGAGTTGTGCACCTGAGATTTGTCTGTTTTTGTGCCTGCAATTAGTCTCATCAGGTAGCACCTCCCATTATTTATATATATTCAGGGTGTGCAGTCCAGAAATCTTTCCTATATACTCCATTTAATGTGCTTTATTGCACACCTGAGGGAAAGGAGACGCCCTCAGTCTGGATTAGCACCCCTACCTTATTGGTTTAAAAGCATGGAGTCTTGTAATGAATATGCACACTGGTATTAGGCACAATTCTAGGTAAGTCCTACAAGTTTTATATACTGTAGTGCAACTTTGGTTCATTTTTGGGGCGTGGGTCCCCCTGGATTGCCTTTGTTGATCTGTTTCAGGGCACCGCAATATAACACATTTTTCTTTTATAACACATTTTAACCCTTCACTGTTTGTTTATTATATATGTACCTTACTTTTTATTTTCATTCTTTATATGCAGCAGTAGCTGCTCCTAACTATCTCTTTCACACTGCACTTTTCTTACTATGGTGGTGCCCTGGGGTGGCTTAGCTGGGCTAGTTTGGGGGTGTCCTGCGCTCTGGATTTGAATCGTAGTATGTTAGGGACCTACCCTACAGAGGTTACCTGGATATGGTGGGTAGGCCCATAACCTTGGCCAAGATTATGCTAAAAACTTCTATTGATTGCAAAATTTTATTGCATTTATATATTATTAATAATTTGGAGTTGTGCACCTGAGATTTGTCTGTTTTTGTGCCTGCAATTAGTCTCATCAGGTAGCACCTCCCATTATTTATATATATTCAGGGTGTGCAGTCCAGAAATCTTTCCTATATACTCCATTTAATGTGCTTTATTGCACACCTGAGGGAAAGGAGACGCCCTCAGTCTGGATTAGCACCCCTACCTTATTGGTTTAAAAGCATGGAGTCTTGTAATGAATATGCACACTGGTATTAGGCACAATTCTAGGTAAGTCCTACAAGTTTTATATACTGTAGTGCAACTTTGGTTCATTTTTGGGGCGTGGGTCCCCCTGGATTGCCTTTGTTGATCTGTTTCAGGGCACCGCAATATAACACATTTTTCTTTTATAACACATTTTAACCCTTCACTGTTTGTTTATTATATATGTACCTTACTTTTTATTTTCATTCTTTATATGCAGCAGTAGCTGCTCCTAACTATCTCTTTCACACTGCACTTTTCTTACTATGGTCGTGTCCTGGGGTGGCTTAGCTGGGCTAGTTTGGGGGTGTCCTGCGCTCTGGATTTGAATCGTAGTATGTTAGGGACCTACCCTACAGAGGTTACCTGGATATGGTGGGTAGGCCCATAACCTTGGCCAAGATTATGCTAAAAACCTCTATTGATTGCAAAATTTTATTGCATTTATATATTATTAATAATTTGGAGTTGTGCACCTGAGATTTGTCTGTTTTTGTGCCTGCAATTAGTCTCATCAGGTAGCACCTCCCATTATTTATATATATTCAGGGTGTGCAGTCCAGAAATCTTTCCTATATACTCCATTTAATGTGCTTTATTGCAAACCTAAGGGAAAGGAGATGCCCACAGTCTGGATTAGCACCCCTACCTTATTGGTTTAAAAGCATGGAGTCTTGTAATGAATATGCACACTGGTATTAGGCACAATTCTAGGTAAGTCCTACAATTTTTATATACTGTAGTGCAACTTTGGTTCATTTTTGGGGCATGGGTCCCCCTGGATTGCCTTTGTTGATCTGTTTCAGGGCACCGCAATATAACACATTTTTCTTTTATAACACATTTTAACCCTTCACTGTTTGTTTATTATATATGTACCTTACTTTTTATTTTCATTCTTTATATGCAGCAGTAGCTGCTCCTAACTATCTCTTTCACACTGCACTTTTCTTACTATGGTGGTGCCCTGGGGTGGCTTAGCTGGGCTAGTTTGGGGGTGTCCTGCACTCTGGATTTGAATCGTAGTATGTTAGGGACCTACCCTACAGAGGATACCTGGATATGGTGGGTAGGCCCATAACCTTGGCCAAGATTATGCTAAAAACCTCTATTGATTGCAAAATTTTATTGCATTTATATATTATTAATAATTTGGAGTTGTGCACCTGAGATTTGTCTGTTTTTGTGCCTGCAATTAGTCTCATCAGGAAGCACCTCCCATTATTTATATATATTCAGGGTGTGCAGTCCAGAAATCTTTCCTATATACTCCATTTAATGTGCTTTATTGCACACCTGAGGGAAAGGAGACGCCCTCAGTCTGGATTAGCACCCCTACCTTATTGGTTTAAAAGCATGGAGTCTTGTAATGAATATGCACACTGGTATTAGGCACAATTCTAGGTAAGTCCTACAAGTTTTATATACTGTAGTGCAACTTTGGTTCATTTTTGGGGCGTGGGTCCCTCTGGATTGCCTTTGTTGATCTGTTTCAGGGCACCGCAATATAACACATTTTTCTTTTATAACACATTTTAACCCTTCACTGTTTGTTTATTATATATGTACCTTACTTTTTATTTTCATTCTTTATATGCAGCAGTAGCTGCTCCTAACTATCTCTTTCACACTGCACTTTTCTTACTATGGTGGTGCCATGGGGTGGCTTAGCTGGGCTAGTTTGGGGGTGTCCTGCGCTCTGGATTTGAATCGTAGTATGTTAGGGACCTACCCTACAGAGGTTACCTGGATATGGTGGGTAGGCCCATAACCTTGGTCAAGATTATGCTAAAAACCTCTATTGATTGCAAAATTTTATTGCATTTATATATTATTAATAATTTGGAGTTGTGCACCTGAGATTTGTCTGTTTTTGTGCCTGCAATTAGTCTCATCAGGTAGCACCTCCCATTATTTATATATATTCAGGGTGTGCAGTCCAGAAATCTTTCCTATATACTCCATTTAATGTGCTTTATTGCACACCTGAGGGAAAGGAGACGCCCTCAGTCTGGATTAGCACCCCTACCTTATTGGTTTAAAAGCATGGAGTCTTGTAATGAATATGCACACTGGTATTAGGCACAATTCTAGGTAAGTCCTACAAGTTTTATATACTGTAGTGCAACTTTGGTTCATTTTTGGGGCGTGGGTCCCCCTGGATTGCCTTTGTTGATCTGTTTCAGGGCACCGCAATATAACACATTTTTCTTTTATAACACATTTTAACCCTTCACTGTTTGTTTATTATATATGTACCTTACTTTTTATTTTCATTCTTTATATGCAGCAGTAGCTGCTCCTAACTATCTCTTTCACACTGCACTTTTCTTACTATGGTGGTGCCATGGGGTGGCTTAGCTGGGCTAGTTTGGGGGTGTCCTGCGCTCTGGATTTGAATCGTAGTATGTTAGGGACCTACCCTACAGAGGTTACCTGCATATGGTGGGTAGGCCCATAACCTTGGCCAAGATTATGCTAAAAACCTCTATTGATTGCAAAATTTTATTGCATTTATATATTATTAATAATTTGGAGTTGTGCACCTGAGATTTGTCTGTTTTTGTGCCTGTAATAATGCACAATGCCGTGCAAAAGGTTGCTCACTGCTCCCACTGCCCAGGGCCTGTCGTATGGCGGACCGATGCAGCACCATACGCTCTTTAAATTGGCGCTGGGTTTTACCGACATATGACAGGCCACAAGGGCAGGTGAGCAAATAAATGACATACATAGTAGAACATGTTAAAGCGAAGTTGATCTTAAAGCGTTTACCTGTATGGGGATGACAGAATGAATTACCCACAGTTAGTCCTCTAGATGTGACACAGCCCAAACATCTATAACAACCTAACCTGGTACCTAAGAAGTGTGTGGGCTGCGCTTTTCGATCCACCCCAGTTATATCTAACCGCATAACATAGTCACCAATATTTCTACTCCTAGTAAAACTAGGCAAGAGTCTGGAATCATTTAGAGCTGGCAACTCATTGTCAGAACTAACAATAGGCCACCATTGTTTGGCCTTTTTCACCAGCAAAGGGCTATCAGCACAATATCTATTAACCCAAGGGACACATTTGTTATCAAATTTTTTCTATTGATTTTTTGGATATAACAAATCATCCCTGGACATATTCAAGACTTTTTCTTTAAGCTTAAATAACTCCTGACGTTCATAACCCCGGCACATGAACTTCTCAATCACACCATCGAGGGCAGATTCCACCTGGAAATCATCAGATACTATGCGTCTTACTCTTAACAGCTGAGAGTACGATAAGCCTTTACGTAAAGGCAAAGGGTGAAAACTGTCATTTCTTAATAAGGTATTCCTATCCGTAGATTTAGTGAATAAAGAGGTCTTAAAGGACCCTTCAACAAAAGAAATGTGTACATCCAAAAAGTTAACGTCAGTGGCATGGCACTGATATGTAAATTTTACCACACTATCAGAGGCATTAAACTTGTCCAAAAGGGATGACAACTGAATCTCAGGGCCAGTCCACACAATCAGTAAATCATCTATGTAACGGAGGTATAATGCTACTTCAGCCTTTAGATGACCATGCCACAGAGGACCCCATCGCACACCCCGCCAGTTGGAGGTAGTACCCCCCATCAAAAATAAAATAATTGTGTGTTAAAATTAACCACAACAGCTGAACAACAAACTCAATCGATGGTCCTTCATAATAAGGATCCTGCAGCAGAATACATTTAAAAGCCTCAACGCCTGCATCATGAGGGATGCAGGTGTAGAGGCTCGTAAGGTCTGCTGTACACAGAAGTAATGGTACATCCCCATCATGTAGATCTTTCAACTTCAGAAGCAACATACTAGTGTCTTTAAGGTAAGCAGGCTATCTTTGTATACAAGGATTAAGTAAAGAATCAAGATATACAGCAGATGGGTGAAAAAGGGAACCACGGGCAGAAATAATCGGGCGCCCTGGAGGGTTGACAGGGTCTTTATGAAGTTTGGGTAACACATAAAATAAAGGAATAATGGGAAATTCAAAGATGAGAGAACACTTTAACTCAGTTGTAATAAACCCATGGGAAACAGCACGTTCTAACAAAGAGTCCAGCTCCTTCTTATACGTATTGGTAGGATCAAAACCCAATTTTACATAAGTCAAGGTATCACTCAACTGCCGTTGACATTCATTCCTATATTGTAGTACACTTTGCACAACCACCGCCCCCCCCTTATCTGCATTACAAATAATTATATCTCTCCTAGACGACAAGGATTTCAACACAAATCGTTCCTGTTTATTTAGATTTTGATGGTGATAATTTTTGGGCATAGTTGCCTCCATACCCTGCTGATCCAATAGACGTGAGAAAGTCCTAATAGAGGCATTTTGTGAAATTGGGTCAAACCTTGACCGCGGTAAAATTTTCTTTAAAGCCCCCGGAATAGAAGATTGTATATCAGACACAGGGTTCAATTGATTTTTTCCAAAATGATCTTTTAATCTGAGTGTCCGATTCAACTTGAACAGGTCCACCTTTCTTTGGAACGTATCCATATGAGGTGTTGGAACAAAAGACATACCTTTGGACAAGATATTAACTTCATCATTTGATAGCGGTAGGCCAGAGAGGTTAAACACCAAATTATTTATCTGAGTGGAGGTCTTTTGTTTGTTTTGCCGCGCATTTTGTCCTGCTCTCCTCATCCTCTTCCCAAAGGGCTTAGCCCCATGGAGCGAGTTTGTGTACCTAAAGGGTATGCAGCGGTAGTGGAAAGGGACGTTCCTGCCTCAGAGTCACTCTGGGAAGTGCTGGAACCCTCCATTGATTTATAGTTCGGTCGGATTTTACGTGATTTAAAATGACCCCTCTGTCCATCATTGCGTGGGACGGTATTATTAACCCACATATAGACACGTCTTTGTTCATAATCAGCCTGTACTTTACTTAATTTTTCTTTTTTAAACAATATTAAGTCACATTTGTACTGTTCCATCTGTGTGGTTAACTTCTCCATCCGCGTATTGTCGGTGTCAAGACATAGGATTGGTTTATGCAAAGTTTCAAACTCCACTATTTTATCTTTTAAACAGTTATATTCTCTAGTGGCCTCTTCCACTACCAGCAATAAAAGGTCCATAGAGCATTTGTTAAACACCGCAATCCATCTACGGCAGAAAGATAAATTGTGTCTTCCTATCGTAGGCATATTTTTAATGCGAAACCCTCTCGGTATTAGTTTGCTACGATAATAGTCTGACAAGTTAATACTGTGGTATAGAAAATCACATTCCTTTTGCTTCAGTTTTAGTAACTGCTGAAAAAGCACATCAGGTGTAAGTGTGCTAACATCATCTTCAAGCTTACGCTTATTCAATATTTCCTCAGCTTCCGCATCAGAAAAGCTTAGCGTATCCCTGGTATCTAAATGTAGAAGTTCCAAAAAGGAATCTGCTGTTTCACTGCCCGTTGCCATTATAAGGACAGCTAAAAAATGAAGAAAAACTTAAATCTTCCAAATTCAGTAGATCACATGAACAGCAATAAGTCCCATAGCTTTATATACTGCTAGAGGTAAGGACAGTCAATATCAATCCCAAATGGTGCCCTGGTTAGACTTCACCCAAACACATGGGCAAAAAGCCAAATATGCAGAAACCAGAAGACCCGGCACTCTCATAAAGGGGATACAAAATGATACTTGCTAGGGTGCCTCTCCAGAGGTGCAAGCTGCTATCTCCATGTAGTAGTGGAAGAAAGGATGGCACTCCATAGACTAGCAATATGATGTAAAAGCAGTCCTTTATTGACATTTCGGGGTTTACCCCTTCCTCAGGGACAACAGTACAAATAACACATATAACATACAGGTATATAAAGCCACATAATCACTGTACATCACACTCACCTGCAGGACCCACGCGTCCGGCTCCACGCAATCGCGCCCAGCATAGCCGGCGCTGAATACGTGACGTCATCAAGCGGGGCCCCGCAAGTCAGTGGACCATGTGATCTGGTTGCCAAGCAACCACAAACAACAATAAATGTATAATATTAAAAGTAAACATAAAAGCCAGCGTTCAACTATACGCCAGCATGAATAAGCATTACTTGTGTACATTACTAATGCCAACTGGCATATCACAGATAGATCACACAAAGAAATATGGACTTATAATGACAAACGGGTACAATCACAGCAGAGGTAGAATATACAAGTAAAGACATACAGAATTATACTAACAATACGCTACAATCATAAATACCAAGGGAAGCAGAGCCATGGAAATCACTAACCTAGAGAAAACACTGCAACCCCAGAGTCTCATTGAGACCCTTAGGAGCAATGGTATCTAGGATGTGTATCCATCTACTCTCCTTTTGCAATAATTTTTTATTTCTATTACCGCCCCGTATGAGAGGGGGCACATGATCAATGATAATAGCCCGGATGGATGCCACCCCATGTTGGAATAATGCACAATGCCGTGCAAAAGGTTGCTCACTGCTCCCACTGCCCAGGGCCTGTCGTATGGCGGACCGATGCAGCGCCATACGCTCTTTCAATTGAAAGAGCGTATGACGCTGCATCGGTCCGCCATACGACATCCCCTGGGCAGTGGGAGCAGTGAGCAACCTTTTGCACGGCATTGTGCATTATTCCAACATGGGGTGGCATCCATCCGGGCTATTATCATTGATCATGTGCCCCGTCTCATACAGGGCGGTAATAGAAATAAAAAATTATTGCAAAAGGAGAGTAGATGGATACACATCCTAGATACCATTGCTCCTAGGGGTCTCAATGAGACTCTGGGGTTGCAGTGTTTTCTCTAGGTTAGTGATTTCCATGGCTCTGCTTCCCTTGGTATTTATGATTGTAGCGTATTGTTAGTATAATTCTGTATGTCTCTACTTGTATATTCTACCTCTGCTGTGATTGTACCCGTTTGTCATTATAAGTCCATATTTCTTTGTGTGATCTATCTGTGATATGCCAGTTGGCATTAGTAATGTACACTAGTAATGCTTATTCATGCTGGCGTATAGTTGAACGCTGGCTTTTATGTTTACTTTTAATATTATACATTTATTGTTGTTTGTGGTTGCTTGGCAACCAGATCACATGGTCCACTGACTTGCGGGGCCCCGCTTGATGACGTCACGTATTCAGCGCCAGCTATGCTGGGCGCGATTGCGTGGAGCCGGACGCGTGGGTCCTGCAGGTGAGTGTGATGTACAGTGATTATGTGGCTTTATATACCTGTATGTTATATGTGTTATTTGTACTGTTGTCCCTGAGGAAGGGGTAAACCCCGAAATGTCAATAAAGGACTGCTTTTACATCATATTGCTAGTCTATGGAGTGCCATCCTTTCTTCCACTACTACATGGAGATAGCAGCTTGCACCTCTGGAGAGGCACCCTAGCAAGTATCATTTTGTATCCCCTTTATGAGAGTGCCGGGTCTTCTGGTTTCTGCATATTTGGCTTTTTGCCCATGTGTTTGGGTGAAGTCTAACCAGGGCACCATTTGGGATTGATATTGACTGTCCTTACCTCTAGCAGTATATAAAGCTATGGGACTTATTGCTGTTCATGTGATCTACTGAATTTGGAAGATTTAAGTTTTTCTTCATTTTTTAGCTGTCCTTATAATGGCAACGGGCAGTGAAACAGCAGATTCCTTTTTGGAACTTCTACATTTAGATACCAGGGATACGCTAAGCTTTTCTGATGCGGAAGCTGAGGAAATATTGAATAAGCGTAAGCTTGAAGATGATGTTAGCACACTTACACCTGATGTGCTTTTTCAACAGTTACTAAAACTGAAGCAAAAGGAATGTGATTTTCTATACCACAGTATTAACTTGTCAGACTATTATCGTAGCAAACTAATACCGAGAGGGTTTTGCATAAAAAATATGCCTACGATAGGAAGACACAATTTATCTTTCTGCCGTAGATGGATTGCGGTGTTAAACAAATGCTCTATGGACCTTTTATTGCTGGTAGTGGAAGAGGCCACTAGAGAATATAACTGTTTAAAAGATAAAATAGTGGAGTTTGAAACTTTGCATAAACCAATCCTATGTCTTGACACCGACAATACACGGATGGAGAAGTTAACCACACAGATGGAACAGTACAAATGTGACTTAATATTGTTTAAAAAAGAAAAATTAAGTAAAGTACAGGCTGATTATGAACAAAGACGTGTCTATATGTGGGATAATAATAACGTCCCACGCAATGATGGACAGAGGGGTCGTTTTAAATCACGTAAAATCCGACCGAACTATAAATCAATGGAGGGTTCCAGCACTTCCCAGAGTGACTCTGAGGCAGGAACGTCCCTTTCCACTACCGCTGCATACCCTTTAGGTACACAAACTCGCTCCATGGGGCTAAGCCCTTTGGGAAGAGGACGAGGAGAGCAGGACAAAATGCGCGGCAAAACAAACAAAAGACCTCCACTCAGATAAATAATTTGGTGTTTAACCTCTCTGGCCTACCGCTATCAAATGATGAAGTTAATATCTTGTCCAAAGGTATGTCTTTTGTTCCAACACCTCATATGGATACGTTCCAAAGAAAGGTGGACCTGTTCAAGTTGAATCGGACACTCAGATTAAAAGATCATTTTGGAAAAAATCAATTGAACCCTGTGTCTGATATACAATCTTCTATTCCGGGGGCTTTAAAGAAAATTTTACCGCGGTCAAGGTTTGACCCAATTTCACAAAATGCCTCTATTAGGACTTTCTCACGTCTATTGGATCAGCAGGGTATGGAGGCAACTATGCCCAAAAATTATCACCATCAAAATCTAAATAAACAGGAACGATTTGTGATGAAATCCTTGTCGTCTAGGAGAGATATAATTATTCGTAATGCAGATAAGGGAGGGGCGGTGGTTGTGCAAAGTGTACTACAATATAGGAATGAATGTCAACGGCAGTTGAGTGATACCTTGACTTATGTAAAATTGGGTTTTGATCCTACCAATACGTATAAGAAGGAGCTGGACTCTTTGTTAGAACGTGCTGTTTCCCATGGGTTTATTACATCTGAGTTAAAGTGTTCTCTCATGGTTGAATTTCCCATTATTCCTTTATTTTATGTGTTACCCAAACTTCATAAAGACCCTGTCAACCCTCCAGGGCGCCCGATTATTTCTGCCCGTGGTTCCCTTTTTCACCCATCTGCTGTATATCTTGATTCTATACTTAATCCTTGTATACAAAGATTGCCTGCTTACCTTAAAGACACTAGTATGTTGCTTCTGAAGTTGCAAGATCTACATGTTGGGGATGTACCATTACTTCTGTGTACAGCAGACCTTACGAGCCTCTACACCTGCATCCCTCATGATGCAGGTGTTGAGGCTGTTAAATGTATTCTGCTGCAGGATCCTTATTATGAAGGACCATCGATTGAGTTTGTTGTTCAGCTGTTGTGGTTAATTTTAACACACAATTATTTTATTTTTGATGGGGGGTACTACCTCCAACTGGCGGGGTGTGTGATGGGGTCCTCTGTGGCTCCATCATATGCCAACGCCTTCATGTATGCGGTGGAACAATCTTTGTTTTTTGTGCATGGTCATCTAAAGGCTGAAGTAGCATTATACCTCCGTTACATAGATGATTTACTGATTGTGTGGACTGGTCCTGAGATTCAGTTATCATCCCTTTTGGACAAGTTTAATGCCTCTGATAGTGTGGTAAAATTTACATATCAGTGCAATGCCACTGACGTTAACTTTTTGGATGTACACATTTCTTTTGTTGAAGGGTCCTTTAAGACCTCTTTATTCACTAAATCTACGGATAGGAATACCTTATTAAGAAATGACAGTTTTCACCCTTTGCCTTTACGTAAAGGCTTACCATACTCTCAGCTGTTAAGAGTAAGACGCATAGTATCTGATGATTCCCAGGTGGAATCTGCCCTTGATGGTGTGATTGAGAAGTTCATGTGCCGGGGTTATGAACGTCAGGAGTTATTTAAGCTTAAAGAAAAAGTCTTGAATATGTCCAGGGATGATTTGTTATATCCGAAAAATCAAAAGAAAAAATTTGATAACAAATGTGTCCCTTGGGTTAATAGATATTGTGCTGATAGCCCTTTGCTGGTGAAAAAGGCCAAACAATGGTGGCCTATTGTTAGTTCTGACAATGAGTTGCCAGCTCTTAATGATTCCAGACTCTTGCCTAGTTTTACTAGGAGTTGAAATATTGGTGACTATGTTATGCGGTTAGATATAACTGGGGTGGATCAAAAAGCGCAGCCCACACACTTCTTAGGTACCAGGTTAGGTTGTTATAGATGTTTGGGCTGTGTCACATCTAGAGGACTAACTGTGGGTAATTCATTCTGTCATCCCCATACAGGTAAACGCTTTAAGATCAACTTCGCTTTAACATGTTCTACTATGTATGTCATTTATTTGCTCACCTGCCCTTGTGGCCTCTCATATGTCGGTAAAACCCAGCGCCATTTTAAAGAGCGTATGGCGCTGCATCGGTCCACCATACGACAGGCCCTGGGCAGTGGGAGCAGTGAGCAACCTTTTGCACGGCATTGTGCATTATTCCAACATGGGGTGGCATCCATCCGGGCAATTATCATTGATCATGTGCCCCCTCTCATACGGGGCGGTAATAGAAATAAAAAATTATTGCAAAAGGAGAGTAGATGGATACACATCCTAGATACCATTGCTCCTAGGGGTCTCAATGAGACTCTGGGGTTGCAGTGTTTTCTCTAGGTTAGTGATTTCCATGGCTCTGCTTCCCTTGGTATTTATGATTGTAGCGTATTGTTAGTATAATTCTGTATGTCTTTACTTGTATATTCTACCTCTGCTGTGATTGTACCCGTTTGTCATTATAAGTCCATATTTCTTTGTGTGATCTATCTGTGATATGCCAGTTGGCATTAGTAATGTACACTAGTAATGCTTATTCATGCTGGCGTATAGGTGAACGCTGGCTTTTATGTTTACTTTTAATATTATACATTTATTGTTGTTTGTGGTTGCTTGGCAACCAGATCACATGGTCCACTGACTTGCGGGGCCCCGCTTGATGACGTCACGTATTCAGCGCCGGCTATGCTGGGCGCGATTGCGTGGAGCCGGATGCGTGGGTCCTGCAGGTGAGTGTGATGTACAGTGATTATGTGGCTTTATATACCTGTATGTTATATGTGTTATTTGTACTGTTGTCCCTGAGGAAGGGGGAAACCCCGAAACGCCAATAAAGGACTGCTTTTACATCATATTGCTAGTCTATGGAGTGCCATCCTTTCTTCCACTACTACATGGAGATAGCAGCTTGCACCTCTGGAGAGGCACCCTAGCAAGTATCATTTTGTATCCCCTTTACGAGAGTGCCGGGTCTTCTGGTTTCTATATATATATATATATATATATATATATATACAGTCATGTCCATAATTATTGGGACATTGACAGAATTTTCAGATTTTTGCCTCTATTCACCACCACAATGGTTTTGAAATGAAGCAAACAAGATGTGCTTTAACTGCAGACTTTCAGATTTAATTTGAAGGTAATTACATCCAAATCGGGTGAACGGTGTAGGAATTACAACAGTTTCAATATGTGCCTCCCACTTTTTTAAGGGCCAAAAGTAATGGGACTATCAACTCAAAAGCTATTTCATGGACAGGTGTGGACTATTCCCTCGCTATTTAATTATCAATTAAGCAGGTAAAAGGTCTGGAGTTGATTCTAGGTGTGACATTTGCATTTGGAATCAGTTGCTGTCAACTCTCAATATGAGATCCAAACAGCTGTCACTATCAGTGAAGCAAGCCATCATTAGGCTGAAAAATCAAAACAAATCCATCAGAGAGACAGCAGAAACATTAGGTGTGGCCAAATCAACTGTTTGGAACATTCTTAAAAAGAAAGAATGCACCGGAGAGCTCAGCAACACCAAAAGACCCGGAAGACCACGGAAAACAACTGTGGTGGATGACAAAAGAATTATTTCCCTGGTGAAGAAAAACCCCTTCACAATAGTTGGCCAAATCAAGAACACTCTCCAGGAGGTAGATGTATATGTGTCAAAGTCAACAATCAAGAGAAGACTTCACAAGAGTGAATATAGAGGGTTCACCACAAGATGCAAACCATTGGCGAGCCACAAAAACAGGAAGACCAGATTAGAGTTTGCCAAACAACATCTAAAAAATCCATTACAGTTCTGGAACAACATCCTATTGACAGATGAGACAAATATCAACTTGTACCAGAGTGATGGGAAGAGAAGAGAAGGAAAGGAACTGCTCATGATCCAAAACATACCACCTCATCAGTGAAGCATGGTGGTGGTAGTGTCATGGTGTGGGCATGTATGGCTGTCAATGAAACTGGTTCCCTTGTATTTATTGATGATGTGACTGCAGACAAAAGCAGCAGAATGAATTCTGAAGTGTTTCGAGCAATATTATATACTTATATTCAGTCAAATGCTTCAGAACTCATTGGACAGCGCTTCCCAGTGCAGATGGACAATGACCCGAAGCATACTGCAAAAGCAACCAAAGAGTTTTTTAAGGCTAAAAAGTGGAATGTTATGCAATGGCCAAGTCAATCTCCTGACCTGAATACGATTGAGCATGCATTTCACTTGAGGAAGACAAAACTGAAGGGAAAATGCCCCAAGAACAAGCAGGAACTGAAGACATTTGCAGTAGAGGCCTGGCAGAGCATCACCAGGGATGAAACCCAGCGTCTGGTGATGTCTATGCATTCCAGACTTCAGGCTGTAATTGCCTGCAAAGGATTTGCAACAAAGTATTAAAAAGTGAAAGTTAGATTTAGGATTGTTTAGTTTGTCCCATTACTTTTGGCCCCTTAAAAAGTGGGAGGCACATATAGAAACCATTGTAATTCCTACACCGTTCACCTGATTAGGATGTAATTACCCTCAAATTAAATCTGAAAGTCTGCAGTTAAAGCACATCTTGTTTGTTTCATTTCAAAGCCATTGTGGTGGTGAATAGAGGACAAAATATGAAAATTCTGTCAATGTCCCAATATTTATGGACCTGACTGTATATATAGTGTTTCCAAGGTCCACACTCTACGCCAATGAAAGCTCAAAAAAGGGTGGTGCTCCTTAAAGGTCCATTAGACAGGATTCACATATAAAATAATCCAAAAAAGGCACTCACCAGGTACTGTAGTAGTAAAGTGACAATAACAAATCTTTTTTAGGACTCACAAAACTCTATAGTATTGCTCCAATACTATAGAATTTTGTGAGTCCAAATAAAGATTTATTACTGTCTTTTTACTGCTACTTGGTGAGTGTCTTTTTTTTAGATGCGTACTTCCAATTGGAGAACATTATTTATCTGGGTGACTATTTGTAATTTGAGAATTATTCTCAACCTATTGTTGCTTGCTAATTATCTTTAGATGATGTTTATACCTATTTTTAATGTATGTTGTTGCTTTGTATTGTGTTTCCACTTTTAAGGTGTGAAGATACTTACCTCCTGCTACTTAGTTCTTAATAAATTATGTTATAATTTTTTTTCTTGTATTTGGTCATACCATCATATAGATATACAACAATGATACAATATTTCTATATACAGATTATTTTATTCATCCCAGGGGACCCCACACCTAGAGATAATCAGACCAACTAAGCAGAATTATTACTGCCCATGGCAGAGGGCAGAGCTCTGAAACACTGTGCCCACCAGAGATTTTCTCAGTGAGCCAGTCCAACACAGGCTGTTTGAAACTAACCAGGATATCTGCACAAAGACATATTGGTGTCTGTCTACAGAAATAGAAACATTTAATAGCAATAGACTTAAAATCTATATTGTATGGTATTGTGTTACCTAACATGATACAAGTTACAAAATGAAATGGGCTCTATGATCCTGGCAGTAGGAATTACAAAAATAATTTTTATAAGCGTACAAATAGATAACAAATATGAATCACTTAGTTCACCTTAAATTATTTTGTTGTCTTAAATTAAATTAATTCATTTTCTACTGCTGTGCAATGGATAACTTCTCTATAAATCTTACTAGCCCAAAGGTTTCTTGAAGCCTTGATGCAAGAATAATAATGCTGCTAAATTTAAATAGATTATATCATTTATAAATAATAGTAGCTGGGCTATTGATTAATTGTAGATATCAGATGCAGCAATGGCCTTGGGGTTCATGAATCCAGGAATTAAGTTACTTTGTGTAAAGTAATTATGTAGAATTCTGAATCTCAATATATTATGTCATCTACTTATTCTTGTGTGTTATTCTCACATGTGTGTCTCATGCATTCCAACTGCAGACCTGTAAAGTCTTCTCTAAACAATGCTTCCCTGAGCGAGTAGCAAAGGCATGGTTTAAGGGTCCCATTTATCAACTAGTTATAACCATTTAGCACTCTCTAAAGGGGTTATGTCCTCATTTCAATATTTAAGAAACAGAAGTAATCTAAAATTACCCCTCTTTATCACTGTATGGCTTGCTCCAGATGACGTGAGTGATATGGTCCCCATTGCCGGCCGGCTTTTTGGCTTCAGCAAGCCTTCCAGGCATTGCCAGGTCTCTGCCAGGTGAAACTGTCATGCACCTACGCAGACTGGCCGTCTTGCATGCGCATGACAAAGAAGCCCATCACTGGTAATGGTAGGCTGCCAGCAGCTGTGCAGAGGACACCGCCAACGAGGGGGACATCACTGGACCCCGCCAGTGAGGTAAGTAATGTTAAAAACCAGTGTCATATTCATTAGCATCACTGCAATACTAAATTAAATATGTCGCTGGTATTAACATTCGTTGATAAATGGGACCCTATGTTCCCTGAATATACTCTAAAACAACATAGGGCCTGATTCAGACCCACTCGCGAGTGGCTGTCCACTCAAAAGTGGGTCGATGTTATGGACTGAGCATGCGCACGACGGAGGGAGCTCCGTCGTGCGCATGCGCCAGACGCAACGAGCGAAGGAAAGTCCTTCGCTCGTTGTGTCCGATCAAAGGGGGCGTGCTGTCAATGCTGATTGACAGCACGCCCCCTTTGGTGGGCGTGCCGGGGGCATGCCTCCCTGACGGGGGCGTTCCCACGGGAACGCCTCCCGTCAGAAGCCGGCCCACTGACATCACTTGTGATGTCAGTGGGAGTGATTTTGGCTCTGATAGAGCCAAATCACTCCGGAGCTTGCGGTTGAAAACCTCAACCGCAGGCTTCGGCTCGCAAATTCGATGGTCGCGATGGTCTCGACCATCGCGACCATCACAATGCACGCTCGTATAGCCTGTGGGTGGTGACCCACAGCTATACGAGCATCCAGGAGGACGCTCCATGAGAATGGAGCCCGGCCCTCATTCAGAGCGTGCGCTCTGCTCAGAGCGTACGGCTCTGAATGAGGGCCATAGTCCCCACAAATTTTATCCATTTCTACAGAGCCGCTATTATTCAGAAATGCCTTGTTTTTGTATAAAATCTAGTAACTGCAAAAGTACTATTTCAAATTACTCACAATTAGGTGTAGATTTACTAAATTACAGCTTTAAAAAAGTTGAGGTGTTGCTCATATAAACCAATTAAAATCTAGCTATTCTAGCCATCGTTTCAAGTTGTACCAGAAAAATGTTATTAGAATCTGAATGGTGTAGGCACCACCTCCACTTTTGTAAACTCGCATTTTAATAAATTTACCCTTCAGTCCATTATGGTTATCTTGTAAACCGATGCCACAGCATTTACAAATTCATGGTAAAGACGTAAAACAATCTCCAATTTATACTTAAACAGGTAAAATAATTTTTAGAGCTTATGTTGAATAATAATTACATTTAAAGTAGCTGTATCTTGTATTTAGTTAAAAAGAAATTAACATATTTTGAAAGGATTCAGTTGATTTTTGCAGATGCTACCTTCTCATCTACAACATCATATCTTTGCTACTCTATTGTTCTATGCATTGATGTTTTATGCTGTTTTCTCCCATGTTTGTTGTACCATCCACAAATTTACATGTTGGCTTGTAAATTTGTCCTCTGTTTGATATTACCTAGAATTCATGTAGTTAGCTAATCTCCATTGTGAATTATATTTTATATATATTTCTATTACCTTTGCATACCAGCAATATTGTATTGTTCTTATTCATATTTCACACTTTGCTGCAGAGGCAATTTAAGGTGATGCTCTGGGACCCATACATTATCAGCAGAGTACTGCATAGGGGTCTGTAACCTATTAGCTTGAGGCTGCTGGACCACGTCCACAATCCATAATCTATTAACAGATTGCAGCAGAATGTACCAGTGAAGGACACTGGGTGTTAAATGTAAAGTATTTATCCAGCAGGAAGACAATACACTTGGCCAGAGTGTGTAGGATGGTTGCGGTTAGTCCATACGTGGTAAAGCTTAACGAGGTCTTAGGTTTATTTAACCTGGTAGAACAACAGGTAGCATAGAGATACAGAGATATAATACAGTAGGTATATTCACTATATGGAGCAGCCTAGAGCACAAGAGTATTGCAGGGCATTACAGTGAGCTGCGGGGTAAGGTGACGTACACCATGGTGGTTAGAGGTACTATGCAAACGGTGGTGGTACATGGCACTTGCTGTACCCATAGATCACTGTATAGCTCTATGTCTTCGAGGGCAAGACCATATAGCTTGAACGCTGGGGAGGAAAGACGTGCCAACTTGATGCACATGTGCAGTCGCACATGCCAGAGATCAGGCCTCCTGCTAAGCCACAGTGGGTCCTAGAGACCACTGGCTCATGTTACCTTGCGGTGAATGGATGCAGGCAGTGCTGAGCGCACCTCATCCATAAAGGGCCATGCAGCTTCCACATATCTCCTGAAGGTGCAATAGCAAAGCATTCATTGTCCAAAGATGGTGGTACATGTGCACTTCCTGCTGCACTGACAAGGCTGACAGACAGTAATTGCCTTGCCTGCATGTGCATACACTGGATGTTGGCTCCATGCAACGTGAATGCTGGGTAAATATTTCGGACAATAAAGTTTTTATGGCAGGGCGCTCACAAGTTTTTTTCCCTTAATACCTATAAATCATGATGATTTCCTGTTTTGCTTCAAAAACATAACAGACTAGTGTACATTTATAATCATGGATTAGATTGCTGCATAAACCATATAACAATTGTCCTTAATTAGTGTTTTCAATCTATAAACATTGGACCTACAACAGCCACGCAGCTCACAGCCAATCAGCAGCCACTTACTCTAGAGTGGCCTCTGATTGACTGGTGGTATGGCAAATGATGGAGCCCACGAGGTCTCCATCATTTTTTGGTATGACCGGGACTCTACTGGAGAATAGGACCAACCTGTGCCAGGAGGTAGGTGAGTATGTTTTTTTAAGGCTAATCAAGTATTTTTAATGGAGAAGGGGACCAATCACTGGGGAGATGGTGAGTATATAGATGTGTGTTTTGTGTGTAATAAACTTATACTATGTATGGTGTGGGTGTACTGTCATTTTTTAATATTTTACAGTGGGGGTACCAGGGCAGGCACACTGGCACCTGCAGCCCAACTGTAAAAAACAATAGCCAAAAATAGTGGCCATTTATTATTAACATTATTACCCCTGCACCCACCAGCCAGGGATGCAGGAAAAAGCCCTGGGCTTCAGCTCAGGCCTGGGGTGCTCAGAAGAAGGGAACCCCTTTATTGGGGGGTCCCCACCTCCCCTGTGATTCTAAGCCTGGGTTTAATAGTTTGTGGTGTTAATGCTTTGGCCAGGGTGACCCGATGAAAGAATCTATTGGCTGTGGCATTACACTCCAGCTAGTTTGAATCCGGTGCTAGTATTAAAAATAAGGGGAACACCACTGCATTTTTTCCCCAGATTTTTAAAACCAGCACTGGCTCACAGAGTCCAGTGCTGGTTCATAAAATACTGGGGACCCCTACACATTTTGTCCTGCGTGTTTTTAGAACCTTGACTGGCTCCTGGAACCCCACACCCTTTTTTCAAATTAAATGAACACTTTAGTTACACACATTTACACTCAAGCAGTCTGCATGTATCTCACTGATATGTGCAGGCTGCTTGTACGGGAGTGTTGGGCTAGATGAACATGGGCAGGAAACATGGGTAGAAATGATCACATACACCATCAAAAAATATGATACACTAAAACACGGGAGCTTAGTAAGTTCCAAGATTTCTTTAATATTGTTTCTACCCAAACACAGGCAAAACACAATTCTTAGTAAATTTACCCCTTACACCTTAGAGTGTACAGCATATTCAAAATAATTTGAACCTATCAGGGTTCATTAAGAGGTGATTAGCAGATACACTATATTGGAGCAGCAGAAAGTATAATCAAACAGGTAATCTTTATTTATGTATAAACAGGAATACATGCTGCAAATTTAATATGCAACATGGATGAAAAAAAAGAAGGAACACCTTCTATAACAGAGTCAGGATAAAACACACGCCTCTAATATCCTCAAACTTCAGCCTTGGGATAGGCTTTGTCAAAACATCTGCCAGCATATTTTTTTCTCTCACAATATGAAGCAGAATCACTTTTTGCTCCACTGGATCATGAAGGTAATGATGTCTCATATCAACATGTTTGGTTATAGTATTTATCTTTTTACTGTTTGCAAGCTATATACATCCTTGATTGTTCTCAAACAATACTGTCAATTGAGCTACTGACATTAGTAGCTGATGTGACCAAACAAATTATTGACTGGGATAGGCCACTGAACTGTATTTGGCTTCTGTTGATGACAAAGCAACTGATATTGGTTTTTTACTGGGGCATGAGATTGGACTGTTTCCAAGAATGAACAAGTAGTCACTTGTTGACTTGCGATCCCTGTAATCACCATCCCAATCTGCATCTACATATCCTTGCAATTCAAACTTACCTTCTGCTGACAATATCAGGTCCAAGTCCTGTCTGTGCTTAAGGTACTGCATCATTCTCTTAATTGCATTCCAATCTCTTTGACAAGGTTTAGTTACATGTCTACAAAGTTGAAACATAGCTACTGAGATATCAGACCTTTTACTAATTGCCACATATAAGAGTGCTCCCACTGCTTGTCTGTACTGTTCTTTATTGTGAGAGATCATCTTCTCCTTCTTATTTCAGATATGATGCATCCATTGGTGTTGTGAGACCTTTTGCTTCTGAAATTCCAAACTGATTGAGAATGTGCCAATCAGGGGTGTATTTATAATGGGTGCAGGGTGTGTGGTGCACATGGGCCCCTAGGTCCAGGGGGCCCACACCGCACATCTTGCACCTATATTATACTTACCTCTCTAGAGTCCCATGTCAGCACCATGTCCATTTTCTCATGGTTTTGCACATGCGCAGTACAGGGCAAATGGCCAACGCAGCCTTTTTCTGCTGACCTGCACATGCGCTATAGACTCTGGGCACACTCTAGTGCCCAGAGTCTATCAGTGCAGTACTGTCCTCAGTGTGCTGCTGGCCACAAACCACCAGAGTGAGAGGAGGGGGCCCATGATGGAGCCTGCACACGGGCCCCTTCCTCTCTTGAAATGCGCCTGGTGCCAATTTTAGCAGACTGATTGAGTAGAAACTTACATGTCATTCCTACTGTATGTGACTTTCTAGGTAGTACAGTATGTCACCTTTCACAGGTCTTCAATAACAAAGTGAGGGTCTACTCTAGAACTTCACTTAGTTTTGTGATCTCTTCTTCATAGACAATAATAAAATCATCCACATATAAGAGCAGATACATCCATTTCCCTTTTTCAAACTTTAAGTATAGACATGGATCAACTTTACTTCTTGTCAACTCTTTGTTCATTATGCAATGCCATGCTCTTGTCGATTGCCTAAGACCATAGAGCAGTTTTTGTAATTTGCAAACAAGATGTTCTTGCTTCTCTTTGACATAACCTTCAGGCTGTGTCATGTACAATTCCTTTGCTATATCACCAATAAGAAAAGCATTTTTGATGTCATAATGTCTCACTTGCATGTTTCTAAACCACTTGCCTGACATGGTCACATTTTTCCGACCACACCAGGCTGTGCGTTATCTTATCTGGTCGCAATATTTTGACCAGTCAGATAAAAGGTGTGGGCGGTTGCACGAAGAGAATCTTCTGACTCCTCTGCTTGCCTGCACTCTCCCCCAGTGTCTGTTGTGCTGCCGATTACTTTGATTGATCAGCACAGCAGGACCCCCACCCAGTGGCTGCAGAGATTAGCAGACTCTGGGAAAAAGTAAATTAACCCAACCCCCCTCACCCCCTAAAGTGTACCTGGTACCTGAAAGCCACTGTGAAAATGAAAGTTGCAATGGTCATGATGTTCCCGATGTTCCGTTGTTGGTGATCCGATGTTTGAAAAAAAAAAAAATTTACAAATTCTGTATTAAAGAAAAACTTTTTTTTATTAAATAATTTTAGATAAGTTGAAATACATGTTCTTCGCTAAATTCATTTATCAAAAAAAACCTGACAATTTCAGAGCGGTTTTTAGAAAAAACATTCTCAGTTAGGTGGTTAAGGCAGCTACTGTATGAATGTATACTGTTTAGCAACTGGTGAAAAAGTGGCATCATAATCTTCAATTTTGAGAATAGACCTTTGCCACAAATCTTTCTTTAAATCTGTAAACTTTACCTTCAGGATCACATTTGGGGCCAAATATAATAGGGTGAGAGTTTAGAAAATGTGAGAGATAACTCTCACATTTTTAAACTCAGCCAATGTAATAAAGTCACAGTACATGCAAACTTGCATGTTTTTCACACTCAAAAAACTCTTGAGATTTAAACTCTCATCCAGATGTATCCAGTTTTAAAAATACAACTCGATCAATGTAATAGTGTGAGGGTTTTACTGCTAATCTCTCACATTTTCTAAACTCTCACCCTATTACATTCGGCCCTTGGTCTTAAAAAACCATTTACAGCCAATTGAATGTTTTCCTAGAGGTAATGTGGTAATCTGAGTTTTGTAGTGGGCACAGATAAGAAGCTTTCTCTAAGCTCTAATGATCTGGACCCTCTTCCTTCATATGCTTTTCCTTCCCTCACTTCCTCACTTCTACCATCATCTCCTCCCTACTGCCTGCAATGGCACCCAAACTTTGGTTTTTTTCCACCCTGCTTCTTATTTGAGTATTAATTTATGACTGCTGATGCAGCAATGTTCACAAACAATGTCCATATTCTGCAATGTTCTGTACTGGGAGTCACTTTCATTGATGTTTTTGTTCATACTCTTTCTGTTTTTATACTTTGCAAGGTGCTGCAAACTGTTTGTGGTTCTATTTAAATAAAGGATAATAATAATAATAATAATAATAATAATAATAATAATAATAATAATAAGTGTACATTGGGCCTGATTCAGACCCACTTGCGAGCGGCTGTCCGCTTGCAAGTGGGTCGATGTTCTGGACTGAGCATGCGCACGACGGAGGGAGCTCCGTCGTGCGCATGCACCAGACGCGACGAGCGAAGGAAAGTCCTTCGCTCGTTGTGTCTGATCAAAGGGGGCGTGCTGTCGATGTTGATTGACAGCACGCCCCCTTTGGTAGGCGTGCCGGGGGCGTGCCTCCCTGATGTGGGCGTTCCCACGGGAACGCCTCCCGTCAAAAGCCGGCCCACTGACATCACTAGTGATGTCAGTGGGAGTGATTTTGGCTCTGATAGAGCCAAAATCACTCCGGAGCTTGCGGTTGAAAACCTCAACCACAGGCTCCGGCTCGCAGTTTCAATGGTCGCGATGGTCACGACCATCGCGGCCATCAAAATGCACGCTCGTATAGCCTGTGGGTGGTGACCCACAGCTATACGTGCGTCCAGGAGGACGCTCCATTTTCATGGAGACCGGCCCTCATTCAGAGCGTGCGCTCTGCTCAGAGCGTACGGCTCTGAATGAGGGCCATTGTACCTTACAGCTGAGATGACAGCTACAGCAGATTTTCCTACTCATTGGGCAATGACTCCACAAGCTTTATTCACCTCAGGCTGTAGCAACGGGTAGCCCCATACACACAGTGAAATTACATAATGTGATAGCCTTGGTAAATATAATATTAAAAGGGGAAAGAGGACGTAGATCTAGGACAATTCGTGGTATGAAAATAACTATCACCATACATATAACAGGAGATTGCAGCACAGAAGGGAATATAGCAATAAGTGAATAGACAATGAGCAATAACTCTTTTCAATATTAAAATGGGCTTCTTTATCTTTGCTGCTGCAGCACCCCTTTGGCTATAACTAGGAAAATTGGCAATTTCTTGGATGTCTCAATATAGTATACTTTAGTTTAAACACACATTAACCTTTGCAAAACACATATATAGACTAATAGCAACATGAATTTTTACTCAGATTTAGCAACACCTCAAATGGATCAGTATTTTACTCTAAAGTGCATACAAAGTTCTGTAACATGCACATATTTGTAATCCACATTGCTTAGCATCTAATGCTAATGCTGTTCTTTCCTGATTCCAGAAAGCAATATCTTTGGTTTTCCAAGGACAAGGCACAATAAACACAGTTCCACTTGCAATGTATCCTAATTGTCTTCAGCACTATACAGTAGTGCTCTTTAACTCAGCTTAGTATTCACAGAGAATGGCTGCTGCTCTTTGCACTGACAAACTCAGGCACTGTTTTTCTAGTAGCGCAAACAAGATGAATATCACACTGTTTACTCAAACTCAATATCTTGCACAAGTCAGGATTACACATTACTTGAACTATAGCAGATCTTAGTATCTATTAACAATTTTAAGCATCTGTTGATAATTCTCAGTTCCTCTCCTACACTCCCGCAATAGCTCTGTAACAGTTCTTAGTAGCTTTCAAACAGTACTTAATAGAACTTAAACCATTATCTGTACAGCTCAGTAGGAATGTATGCCTGCACAGCTCTTTTACTAACTCGCAACCTCCACGGATGTCACCTGTGTCTCCCAGTGCTTTCACACTTTCTTCTGCTCTCAGTCTTAGCAGGTGCTTCTGCTGTGGTCACTCAGTGCCCCATAAGTGGGTATTCAGTGGCTTCTGTCACCTCACCACTTCATGATAATGCTTTGTCCAGTCTCTTGTCCCTCACAGCAGAACTGCTTCAGCTCACTCCACTCCTCGGCATCTCCTGGTCTATACTGTGTATGTGCAACCACTAACACACTGTCCTATTGCTGATTTGTCTTAGTTTTGGTGGATAATGTCTCTACCTAGTGGTAGCCTCCTATATTGCAACATGCATTGGCTCCTGTCAGATCCCATGTATGTAGTTGTTTGAGATATTCTATCTCTTCATCGCCAGCTTTAATACATTTTTTTCTTTTATGGGGTAGGCAGTTTCTACATCTCTTTCCTGGATTGTGGCTCAGGTGACAGTGTTGTCCAAGCAAGACACATTAAGATAACTGCTTTGGTGGTATAATTTTGTTCCACCTTGTAGATCTCCTGATTGAAGACAAGGGTAATCTTCCCTGTTCAACAATAACAATCATCCATAGTAACTTCACTTTCATTTTCCTCTGGTAGTTTTTGAACTTCCTCGCCAAGTTGTTTTGCTTGTGTAGTTTTATTAAATGAATTAATCCCATAGTTTCCATCACTAAACACACTTATACTTATATTCCCATGGATGGTTTATTTATGCTGAATTCTGTAACCCTTTTGCAATTCATTGTAGCCTACAAGCGCTCTTTCCTTTTCACAAGAATTCAACTTATAGGGGTAAATCCTATTATGTACGAAGGGTGCAAGTTGCCATTGCAACGGCGTTAAAACGCTGGCAATGGACCAGCACCTTGCACCCTTTGTGGCCCGCTCTGAGCTCGAATTCACAGAATTTTGCTCGCTGTGAGCAAAATTCAGTAAATACAGGCTGCCCATTGCCGTGAAGACTCATGCCGGAGAGATAATCGCAGCTAATAGGACTGACCCCTAAGCATTTCTCCTTTGGAACTTGTACAAATGCTTTATTTGTAATTATTTTTATATGTTGTAGGTCAGGTTTTTTCCATTCTTTAGTTCATAACAAGTCTTTTCAGTTGTTTTTCCCAATAAACAAGTATGAAGATTTAAGGCTGTTGTGATTGCTTCTTCCCAATAAATTGCTGGTATATCTGCATCACAGTGTGTTCTATTCTTTCTCTTAGCAACAAAATTTTGCCCTTGATTGTATGGTACTGTTGTCTGGAACATAATTCCATATCTTTTCAGAATGGCTTTTGTCTTGTCACTTGTATATTTTGTCCCATTATCTGCGTGTAGTGTTTTTGGAAACTTGCTCTTTACTTGAGCAAGATAATATTCAAGTTTTTCTAAGACTTCATCCTTATTGTGCAGTAGGTAAAGAGTTATGAACTCTGAGCAATCAACAATGAATGTGACAAAATATTTCTAATGTCCTGGGCTAACATTTTTTATTGGTCCACAACATAAATCTGTGTGAATTAAGTACAGACACTGCTCAATTCTGCTGGTGCTGGTTACTTTTTCTTGTAATTTACCCATTTAAACAACTTACACATTTCATTACTTGGTTGCAGGAATCAATCTTTATACAATTTGCCTGCTGTTCTTGAGCTAGTATTCTTATGGCTTCTGAATTATCTAGATGATGGTGCAATACATGAATACAGCTAACAGCTTCATTACAATTTACTGATACAGTCGATTTTTCCTTCTGCATGTGTGTATCTACCATTTGAAATAATGCATTTAGCACCTTTAAATGTCACAACATGTCCTTGCTTGGCAAGCTTTTTCATAGACAACATAGACAACAGATTGTTGTAGAGATTAGGCAAATATAAAACATTCTTCATAAGTATCTTTCTTGTTAATTGTTGGAGAGACTGGACAGTAAATATAACTTATCATAATTCCTTCTGAGACCATATTATTACTATTCGCTGTGGATATTCTTTCTGAATTACTTTGGTTTAAATAGGTTAATAAATTCTTATAATTTGTCATATGATTTTTCACAGTGTCACTTGTGCGTGTTTGTATTGAAAGCACATTCATCATTAGAAGTATTTTCCAGCTCTGTTAAAGAACTTTTTGCTTTGCATCTTGTTTCTTTAGCTGATTCATTCTGGCTTTCCAGACTCTGCAATCTGCCTTTAAGTGTCCAGGTTTCTTGCACACAAAACATTCATGGGTATCTGGTCTCTGACTATTGCTTTTAATAATACAGTCCTGAACTGTTAATACTATATCATGCTTATTTTAACTTTTTATCTTGCAATTGAATTCATCCACAGGTTTTAGTGCTGTTACATGTGTCTTATAGCTGTCTGGGAGATCACTGAGTGGCATGGCTGTAATGTCTTTTTATTTCACTGATGCAGCACATATGTTCTATCATTTCTAGTATACATCTTATATAAGCCTGCATGTGTTGGCCTTTTAGCAGTTTAGTCTACTGTAACTTTCCTATTATTTACAGCTTATTACTTAAATGATCTCTCTCATACACTTTATGCAAAACTTCCTACAGTACATTTCTATTGCATTGTCATAATTACATATATGCACAATCTGATCATCATCTATAGTACATTGAGAGATATACTATGGGCTTTCTAGTCTTTCTAAGTTCATACTTCTTTGACTGGGTCAGACTTAGGGCCTGATTCACTATGAAATGCAATTCTGCTTATATGCATGCACTGCAGTTGCTATTTAAATGTGTGCATTCAAATTGCGAATGCAGCCAGACATAAGGATGCCCACTTCCCCTTACTTACATTCGTATACTAGGGCAAAGTAGTGAAACAATCAGTAACATCGAGTAACATTGGACCCATATACACACAAGTCCTGTCCATACTCAGAAATTACTAACATCCAAGCACACTATCAGTGCTATGGCTGCTTATGGCCATGCGGTGGATAATTTATGAACACACATGCAATGCACTAGCACGCCTGCATTCAACCGACCACCCCCATCACCACTCACAAATGACACTCCCTGTCAATCACTCTGCTATGGGTTTATGTAGCCTCTGCAAATGCAGTTCCCATCGCAATTACTAGTTTGCGCACGCACACTGCAATGCATGCACAGAATGCAACAATTGACCGATTGCATGCATCATTGCAACTGCAATCTGTGATGAATCAGGCCCTTAGCCTCTTGTATACATTTCCACATATTTTATCTTATAAGCAGCATCTTTACTTGAATATCTATGTCTGCTAGTTCTGATTAGTCAAACTCATCACTGGCTGCAGAAGCTATTTCCTCCTGGCTGTCTTTTCATTTAGTGATTTTCTGAATTTTATAACTTTTCTTTCTGTAGTCCATAACCTATTAGCAGATATGCTCTAAATACCACTGACACATTTTATTTACTAATTATTAATTGTGGATGTGACTGCGATTGCCACCTCTTCACCTTTATTATTGATTGAGATATATATATTTGTCCATGTCTTTTTGAATCACATATACATGGACCCACTCTAAACTGTACTTGCCTATACTGGTCAATCACTTACCTCCACAGTTCAGCCTTGCCGGGACATGAGAAGTCATAAATTGAAGATATGCAGATAACTTAATAAACACCCTAATGGCCTAAGTTTCTGAGTGTGAATCTGGTACTCAAAATCATGTAACTTCCTTAACCTTTAGCTACAATCACTTCATTTTAAACATGTAAAATACCTTAAATACAGGGCAAGACACAAGATTTGCAGTAAAATAAATCCATATTTATTTAGACAGAAAAAAAATCATAAAAACTGATGGGGAGGAGATGAGAAGGTATGATGGCAACCAGTGAGAGACAGCACTAAACATAAACATCTAAACACCCAACACTCATTGGTGAACCACCCTCCCTTAGAAGAATCATATGGTGCACCTGTCTGGTAGGACAGTGTAGCTGTGCCATCCAAGGCCATCAGAATCACCAAACTAAGGGAGAGAGAACCCAGCAAACCTTATAGAACTACTAAACTCAACATGAGCCATTCTACACCACAACACCAAGGCCAACACCAGGCCAGACACATCCTTCACCAAAACCAGAGAAACTGAAGCATTCGAGAGAGGACTGGAATTAAAACCTCAGGATGCAAAGAGGCTGATAACATTACCTTATACAGGCAAAATCCAAAAACTCCTCCCCATTCACAATGTAAGCAATCAACCCCATTACTAATAAAATGAATATGAAACCTTATTAACAAGACAAATATTTTAACCCATTGTACTCCCATGTTACACACACAAAACTGCCTCATATTTAATTAATCATTCAGCTGTTCTTCATACATATGTGTACTTCTTTGTTGTGTGCTTGCGCTCTACAAAATCTATGTATCTAAGGGGCATAACTAGGTATTTGAAGGCCCCTTAGCAAACATTTGAAAGGGACCCTATGTACCACCCAATGGTGAAAAATGTATAAAACACATGTAACTTTGACAAGGAAGATTGGCCCCCCTTTGCTCTGGGCCTCATAGCAGCAGCTCCCCTTGCACCTATGGTAGTTATGCCCATGTATCTAACACAAAACAATATAAGCACAACATGTCACAAAAGCACATGACTTGGCCTTCTACCAGAAGTCACAAATAATAGTGCAGAACATAATATAGGCTGATGTTAGTCCCAGGCTTCACAGAGCCATTGTGCTGTTCCTTTTAAGTGATAATGACAATTCTTATAACAGGTTCCAATTCTGGGCATCCAATTGCTTCAAGGCATTCATTTTTAAAAGGCAATACTTGATGTGTGTTGACTTAAAAAGAAAAATTGCCACTTTACATACCTTGACTATTTTTTTTCCAACATTGCCGATCTGTAAAAAGAATTCCTTGGAGTGTAAGCTGGTTATAGCTGCTGTGATAGGTGCTAGCCTTTGGCAGAACACAGAGCATGTACACATGTCAACAGAAAAACATTGAGCATAGTTTTCTATGGAAAAGCCAGAATTTTCTATAGTGTCTTGGAAGAAAACTGCCATATTTGTCAATTTCAGCATCAGGAAAGTTAGTCGGTAAGGAAAATCTGCCTATTCTATACCTAATTAGTTAAAAGGAAAAGTGAGAAAGAGTAGGTCCAAAAGTAGAAGTGATCCACCAAAAAATATATCACATACAATATAAATATGAAGTATTAAAGTATAAAATTCTAAAGGTCATTGCTTTGGACATAAATACATTATATGTAGTACACTTAATACTGCACAACAGCTTTATAAAACATACTAATGCTGGGTACCCACTAGCTGATATGTCGTCCGATCCGGCCAGATCTGACTACATGTTGGCAACATCTTCTAGTGTGTACCCTCAATGTCACTAACGATGCGCACTCCCGTGCATCGTCCGTGTCATCGCATGCAGGTTCGATGGGCGGCATCATCAGTGAGGGCCATGCTACTGAATACAGCATGGCCCCCGCTGTTGCTCCCAACATCAGCAAGTGTGTATGCACTTATAGATGCCAGGTCACCCGCCGGGTCTCATCGCACGATAGGTCGGCTGGGTACACATCATTAAATGTGTACCCAGCTTTAGGAGATCATGTTTGAGTTAAATTTGTGCATTTTTCTTTTTTTGAGGGTGGAAAATCCATTTGCAAAATGATCTTCTATGATTTTGTTTTGAACAATATTTTATTTTGAAAACAGGTTTTATATTAGGTTCACAGTGTTTATACCTTATAATCATTATAAGGTGTATTAGATAATTATGTGGGAAATTACCTTAGTGCACATCGATTCAGCCACATCTAGACACAGTCTGGAACATGATTCCATTCCATTATGAATCCATTAACCCTGCACAGAATTTAAAAAAATATTGCAATTATTTTAGTGTTGGTATGATGCTGACATTAATAACTGCATGAAATCACAAGTCTGTTAAAATTATTGAAAGAGTTATATACACATAATGTGTTTAGAAATGTGTTTATCACATTACAATTGTAACAAGTATTTAAGTGCAGTTTAAACCAAGAACACATTTTTCAAATAGAAACATAAAAATATATTCCCATAGAATTATTTTTGTGTTAAAAAGACCTTAATACCTGCAGCATTAAGGCATTTTCTGAAAAGAATTAAAGCATAGCAAGATATTCCACTTATCGCAGTGACTGTTTTACGAAGCTTTTTCAAGTCTCGTCATTTTTTTTTCCTCAAAATTTTTAAGGTCTCAGAATAACTTTAAATGAATACTGCCCCCTGGTGTTATAATTCTGCTTAGCACAAGTACTGTGGAAAATCTACATTTTCTAATATTAATATACAATAGTTGGTTATTTTTAATCATTTTTATTTGCTTGTTAGTTTTATTTGCTTATGATTTAGGATATTTGAGTAGTTCAGGAGTAAATGGGAATCATTAGCTGTAGGTAAGGCTATGTGAAAGGAGCTATTGCCCAATGCCAAAGCTGTAGGGGGGTTAGAAGTAAATTAATATTTCAGGTTTTCAGTTTTGTCAGGTTTGTTAATCATGAGGGCAAGGGAGTTTCAGTTTTTGCTAAAATTTCATAATTTCTACCTAGAATAAGTTTTAATTATGGATTATATGATTATGTGCTGTTACTTAAAATGTGTGGTACATGATCAGCTTTATACACATATCATAGAGATTAGTACATTTTAGTACTTACTGCAGGAGTAAAATGAAAAACTGCTTGCAGAGGGAATATGTACTCATTGTAAGTCAAGATTGTTTATGCACATACCTGTCAAATACATACAGTATACTGGAAGCAACCAGTATGTAAGCTAGTCCATATTCATTTAGGAAATTGAAGGGTTGGATTCTCATGACAATTGATTCATCCCACAAAAATGGCTGCCTCAAATCACAGATGGGCACACTGCACCCATGAAGGGATACACCTGATTTGCAAGTATGTTGCTCTTTTTGCATTAGTTTTTGGCTTATACTGTTCACATTTGAAAATGCTTATGTGTCCTTTTCCCCTCGTTCATTGCCTCATTGGTGGGTTTTGCCCATATCCTGGTGCTCTTATCAGCATAATAAAGGTTTATTTATCAGACCACTGTTAATTCATATTCATGTTGTTAAGTGTTTGTGTTCTTTAACTCACTGGAACGGCACCATCTTGTTTTTCTATGACAGGCATGATCTTTTGTGGAGTAGTCAGTTACAATACTTACAGTAATCCCATCAATAGCAATACATTGTATATTCTGACATATCTCTTTTGTCCCCACTGATGTAGTTATTTGTGACCAAATTGATTGTGTTATAGTATGTCTATTAGAGATGAGCGGTTCAGGTTCCTTGGAATCCGAAAACGCCCGAACTTCCAGGATCCGAGGCGATCCGAGGTGCAGCTCAGATCTCTCTGTCTGCCTCGTATCCCTGCCCGAGCCAAAATCTTGAGATACCGATGTCGGATCTCGCGGTTTTGGCTCAGGCGCCAATTTCAAAAGTCCCATTGAAATCAAGGCTGATGACTGATTGGCTAGGAGAGCCATCTCTTACAACTCTCAGCCAATCAGTGCTTCCCCATAGACTTCAATGGGGCAAACGGCCGCAAAATGGCAGCCCCCTTTAAACCGAGGACACTGCCAGCAAAGTGACGACACCACCAGCATCTGTCCTGCAGTGACAACACTGCCGCACCCCAGCACTGCCAATACTGCCAGTTACCCCTACACTGTGGACACTGCTGGCACCCCTGAACTGCGGATACCGCCGGCACTTCTGCACAGAGAACACTGCTGGCACTCCTACACTGCCAACACCACCAGCACTCCCGCATTGAGCACACCACCACCACCCCCACACTGCTGACACCACATGCACCCTTGAACTGCTGACACCACCAGCACTTCCATGCTGCCTGCATCCCGCACTGCTGACACTGCCGGCACTTCCGCACTCAGGGCCTGATTCAGACCCGGACGCTATTTGCGTTTGCTCGCTGGCTATTTAAATCATGCGTCGCGTAAAGCCGCCCTCAAAGTAATAGCGAGTGGCCGCACTATGCACTCGCACCTGTATAAAGACACCCCTTTGCCACTTGCAACACATGTCATCTCCGGCAGTTTTAGGATTAATCGGGAACATCGAGAGCCATTGGAGCTGCTCGCAGCGCTTGTGGTAGCCTTATCCCACCACAACATTGCGAGCAGTTCTGGCTAAAATACAACCCAGTTACGTGTGTAATGACGCTACTTTGCTAATTATGCTCACCCATTAAACGCCATTCTGATTGTTAGGCATGCCTGCGTTCACACATCCACACCCCTGTTTACAAGAACCTTCCCCTGTTACCACCCACAAACAGCACTATCTGTCACTCAAAATAGCGGGCTACAGGCGAGCACTTTCCCATCGCAATGACTGGTTCGCGCATGCGCAGATTGTGAAAAATCGCTCAATGTGAGCGAGCGAAGCATAGTGTCCGGGTCTGAATCAGACCCTCAGAACACTGCTGGCACTCCTGCATTCCCGACACTGCTGGCACCCCCCCGCACTGAGAAAACTGCAAGCACTCCAGCACTGCCTACACATACAGCACTCCCGCACTAAGGACACCGCTGCCACCCCCGCACTGCTGACACTGCCAGCACCCCTGAACTGCTGACACCGCCAGCAACCCCGCACTGAGGACACCACCGGCATCCCTGCACTGCAAGTGCAGTCTATAAATTTGTGGTCTCTAATTAAGGGCAGAAGGTGTGAGTAAATTGACTATGTTGAACTTTTATCGATCCTCAATTGAGAATATTCTGATCTTTGGTATCATTGTTTGGTATGGCAATTGCACTGCCACCCCTGGATGGCCAACACCTCCGGCATGCTCGCATGGCCGACACCCCTGCACTGAGGACTTCGGCACCCTCTGTCACAGTAAGTGCTCCTTTGGTGTATCCAACCTTCAATATATCCAACCCACACTGTAGAGCGCACTTTATCCAACCTGCGCTGTATCCGTCCCACACTGTATCCAGCCCACACTGTATCCCGCACTGTGGACCTGATTCAGACCCGCTCGTGAGTGCTGAGCGCTCGCAAGCAGGTCGATGTTGGCCCAGTGCGCATGCGCACGATGGAGGCGGCTCCGTCGTGCACATGCAAGCCGGGCAAGCCGTCGCTCCGGGTCTCGCTACAAAGGGGGCATGCTGTTGATGTTGAGTAACAGCACGCCCCCTTTGGTGGGCGGGCAGGGGGCGTGGCTGCCCAGACGGAGGCATTCCCATGGGAACGCCTACCGTCTAGGGCCGGCCTCACTGACATCACAAGTGATGTCAGTGGGTGGACTTCTTGCTCTGTAAGAGCAAGAAGTCCACAGGGACTTGCGGCAATGAGACCCTACCACAAGGGTCTCATCGCAAGTCCGATGGTTGTAATGGTCTTGACCATCGAGACCATCATCCTGGCCGCTCGCACTAGCTGTGGGTGGTCACCCACAGCTATGCGAGCGGCCAGGAGGCCGCTCTAAAAATACAATAGGCGGGCACTGATTCAGAGCGAGTGCTCTGAAAGAGCGTCCAGCTCTGAATCAGGCCCTGTATGCGACCAGGACTGTCCCACGCTGTATTGAACCCACACTGTATCTCGCACTGTATGAAACCAGGACTGTATGCAACTGCACTGTATCCAACCCGCACTGTATGTAACCAGGACTATATACGACCCCGCACTGTATGTGACCAGGACTGTATGCGACCCAAACTGTATCTGACCCACACTGAAATCCAACCCACACTGTATCCCACACTACACTGTATCCAACCCACACTGTATCCCGCAATGTATATGACCAGGGCTGTATCCAACCCACAATGTATCCTGCACTGTATGTGACCCGCATCATATCTAATCCGCACTGTAACCTGCAGTGTATCTAATCCGCAGATGCGGAACGCTGTTTTTATGGTTGGGGAGATTTTGGAGAACTGTTCAACAACAAGGCTGAGTAATCACATTACTAATTTGCAAAACATATTTTACAGAAATAACTGCCGTGTATTGTGCCGCTGCTCTGTTTAGCCAGCCTGCCAGTCTTTGGCTTATATTGGTGAACAATATTGTGAGCTGTGAAGTGGTCAAAATTGAGTGGAAATGACTGGATATTAATGTTATTGAAGTTAATAAAACTCTAGGAACAAAAAAAAAGTCCTAAATTATGTGATTTTAGCTTTTTTTTGTATATTTTTGGAAAAAATCCAAAACCAGTCACGGCGTTTGGCAAAACCAAAACCGGACAACGAATTAGAACCAAAACCAAAATCAGCAGAAATGGCCCGGTGCACATCTCTAATGTCTATTGCTTAGTGCAAGTTGTGTTAACCTTTATCCTTCCTTTCATGTGCTTAAAACCCTAGAAGCAAGGTCGGATTAAAGGCAGGGCGACATGCACATAGGGGGTCCCCACACACCATCCCCGGCCCCAGGGCACATCCAGATGAACAGTTTTTTTTTATGTAGCCATCGGATGCAACCATCGATTAAACCCCACTCCTCCCGGCATTTCGCCCCACACCCCTCTAAAAAGACCCGCGAATCATGCTGGTCTGAATGACTTATGGGCTGGGTATGTAATGTGAGCACGCCCAATACACCAGTGTTTGTCCACAGCTTATGGGGTGGGGATTACAATGCGAGCATTCCTATTATACCTGTGTCTGTGCATGGCTTATTAGATGGGGGTGCAATGTGAGCACCCTTAATGTACCTGTGCATGGCTAAGGGTGGGCTGTAATGTGAGCACCCCTAGTGTACCTGTGTCTGTGCATGGCTTATTAGGTGGGGTTCAGTGCTCGAAGTGAAATTTTAAAGTGGGGATAAGGAAATTTTAATTGAACCCCCACCCAAGCTTTAGAGATTTTGATAATAAGATTCAGTCTCTGCTTCTATCTAAACTCCTGCACCTCTCACTGTATAGTACCTTCTCCCAGCCCCCTGCATCTCACACTGCCTACTTCCCTCACTCACACCCTGCATCTAACATTGCCTACTTCCAGCTCCCACATCCTGCACACCACACAATCTGTTTCCCTCTCCCACACCCTGAACCCCACTCTACCTGCTTCCTGCTCCCACATCCTGCACCCCACACTGCCTGCTTCCCACTCCCACACCACCTGCTTTCCTCTCAAACACCCTGCACCCCACACTACCTGCTTCCCATACCCTGCACCTAACATTGCCTACTTCCCACTCCCGTACTCTGCACCCCACACTACCTGCTTCTCTCTACAACACCCCACACTACCTGACTGATTCCCTCTCCCATACCCTGCACCCCACACTGCCTGCATCCCACTCCCACACCACCTGCTTTCCTCTCAAACACCCTGCACCCCACACTACCTGCTTCCCATACCCTGCACCTAACATTGCCTACTGCCCACTCCCGTACTCTGCACCCCACACTACCTGCTTCTCTCTACAACACCCCACACTACCTGACTGATTCCCTCTCCCACACCCTGCACCCCATACTACCTGCTTCCCACTCCCACACCACATGCTTTCCTCTCCCACACACTGTACCCAACTCCTACACCCTGCACCTAACATGGCCTATTCCCGACTCCCACACCCTGCACTCCACACTACCTGCTTCCCTCTCCCACCCCCTGCACCCCATACTACCTGCTTCCCACTCCCACACCACATGTTTTTCTCTCCCACACACTGCACCCCACACTACTTGCTTCCCACTCCTACACCCTGCACCTAACATTGCCTATTCCCCACTCCCACACCCTGCAGTCCACACTACCTGCTTCCCTCTCCCACACTACCTGCTTCCTTCTCCCACACCCTGTACCCCACACTACCTGCTTCCCTTTCCCACACCCTGCACCCCACACTACCTGCTTCTCTCTACAACACCCTGCACCCCGCACTACCTGATTCCCTCTCCCATACGCTACACCCCATACTACCTGCTTCTCTCTCCCACACTACCTGCTTCCTTCTCCCACACCCTACACCCCACACTACCTGCTTCCCTTTCCCACACCCTGCACCCCACACTACCTGCTTCTCTCTCCCACACCCTGCACCCCATACTACCTGCTTCTCACTCCCACACCACATGCTTTCCTCTCCCACACACTGCACCCCACACTACCTGCTTCTCACTCCTACACCTAACATTGGCTACTCCCCACTCCCACACCATGCACTCCACACTACCTGCTTCCCTCTCCCACACTATCTGCTTCCCACTCCTACACCCTGGACCTTACATTGCCTACTCCCCACTCCCACACCCTGCACTCCAGACTACCTACTTCCCTATCCCAGACTACCTGCTTCCCATTCCTACACCCTGCACCTAACACTGCCTTATTCCTTCTCCCCCGCCGTACCTTTATTTCCATGTCCGGAGTTGGCAGAGTCCGGCTTCTTCTCCCTGTCCGCCAGCTGGCAGTGGGCTCTCGCAGCCATTGCATCATCAGGCAGGGACACTTTTGATTAGCGCTAGGATGGAGCACCGGGGAAATTGCAAGGGCGATTTGTACCTACTGCCAGCTATGAACCAATCACAGCACGGACCGGCAGCCAATCAGTAACAGCCGCATGGCTGATTCTGATTGGCTACTGGTCCGCAAGCTGTGATTGGCTAGCGGCCACTGCCAATTAATCTTTTTATTTGGCCGCCAGTCTGTGATTGGTTCACGACTAGGGCCGGGGTTGTGTACTGTCGCCGCCACCGCATCTTTTCTACCGTCAGTCACGCCTTGACTAGAACTTGGTCCCGGGGTGGAGTCGGATGAAGTTGGGAGGATTGCCTTTTGGTACTGGAATGCAACTGGTCTTAGAGGGGAGTAACTCATGAATGGTAACCACAACGGAGCAGATCCAATAACAGGTGCCCGTGGAGCGGGAGAACAACTGTGGTGACTCCAGCGGACTTCAGGGAATCGAGACCGGCAGGTGCACGTGGAGCGAGAGGACAACTGTGGAGACTCCAGCAGAACTCAGGGAACCGGGGCTGGCAGGAGCACCAGCGGCAGACGGATTCTGGAGACACACTTGGGCGACCAGAGTCAGAGGAATACGAGGTAGTACGTGGCTCGAACCAGGATGGAGAATACAGGCTGGAACTGCGGACAAACACTGCACAAACAGGGAGCACAGGGAACTAGCTCACAGCATTTGCTGTGATAGACGTTGCACTGGCAACTAAAGAACTTCCTGACAGTCCTTTAGTACCACCAGATAGTGCAAGATTGGCTGCTAGAACTCCCAGGTCATGCTGTAAGTGGATTAGTCCAACCAGTCACCTGACCTGAATCCAAGATGGCGCCGCCCTTCGGACTACAGCACGGAAGCACTGCCAGGTTTACCCCTACTCATCCTCCTCCAGTTAGCCATCCTCACTCTCCGGAGCCTCACTGTGCCCAGCGCTAATCTCCAGGGGCCTGCACCCCCGCCGGAAGACCCCCACCAGAGCACCCGAGCCGGTAAGGACCGCGGTCTCCGTGGTGCCTCAGCCCCGATTGTGATACTGTTGGCCCGCCGGTACCTGTCACTCAATGCCCAGCGCTGCTTAGAGATGTGTCCCCAGAGGGACACAGCTCCACATAATACAGAGGAAGCTTCTCTTTTTTTAGTTTCCATCGCTGCCGCAGGGGTTGCTGGCTGAAGTGGCGGTATGGCATACCGCCGTATACCGGCTCACTTCAAGCCCTGGTGGAGATACAATATGTGAGCACCCTGACTGTACCTGTGCATGGCTAAGGGTGGGCTGTAATGTGAGCACCCATGGTGTACCTGTGTCTGTGCATGGCTTATTAGGTGGGGGCGCAATGTGAGCACCCTTAATGTACCTGTGCATGGCTAAGGGTGGGCTGTAATGTGAGCACCCCTAGTGTACCTGTGTTTGTGCATGGCTTATTAGGTGGGGGTGCAATGGTAGCACCCCTACAGAGGTAACCAGGTGTGTGTGCATGTGTGTGTGTTTTGTTGATTACAATAGCAGGTAATATGGACCCACAAGTGTCACTGTCCCCAGGACTTGAGTCAGCCCCAGGGAGGGAGAGAGCTGCAGTCTGATGCTAGGTGCCAACAGTAGCAGCAATGTTTTATTGGTAGGGGCCCCCACACGTTTGTAGCCCAGGTGCCCCACAGACCTTAATCCGGCCCTGCCTAGAAGGGTTACCCAATCTACAGTATTATCTCCACAAATGATGCTGCCCGTTACATGGGATGTGACAGTGTGCATAATAAACTGACTAAGCAGTGTAAAATACATCAATGAAATAGTAGGATGCAGTTTAACTCTTTATCTTCTAATTGTAATATTAGCTTTTATGTCCATGATTTTAAAAAATTAGCATTGTTCTAGCATTCCTTGGTTAGGCTACTTCATGTACTTCTGCAACTTTTCTGTGTGCTGTACAAGTTAGAGATGGATTTATAATGGACCATGTAAATGTAGTTTAATCATATCAAAAGGTGACGAACGGGGCAAACAGCAAACTTTGGGGGTCATTCAGACCCACTCGCGAGCGGCAGTACGCTCGCAAGTGGGTCGATGTTCCCCACTGCGCATGTGCACGACGGAGGGAGCTCCGTCGTGCGCATGCGCGAGACCCGACGAGCGAAGGACTTTCCTTCGCTCGGAGTGTCTCATCAAAGGGGGCGTGCTGTCGATGGTGACTGACAGCACGCCCCCTTTGGTGGGTGTGCCGGGGGCGTGCCTGCCAGACGGAGGCGTTCCCAAGGCAATGCCTATCGTCTGAAGCCGGCCCCACTGTCATCACTAGTGATGTCAGTGGGAGTGATTTTGGCTCTGATAGAATCACTCCTGGCCTTGCGGTTGAGAAACTCAACCGCAGGCTTTTACTCGCAGTTCCGATGGTGAAGACCATCGCGACCATCATCCTGCACGCTCATATATGCTGTGGGTGGTGACCCACAGCTATACGAGCGTTCAGGAGGACGCTCCATATTAATGGAGGTGGGCCCTGATTCAGAGCAAGCACTCTGGTCAGAGCGTCCGGCTCTGAATCAGGGCCTTTGTGCATAGTGTCCTTAAAAACATCATATAATCTTATAACCAATGAAGTTAAACTGTAGTTGCAATAAACTAAATTTATTTTAAAAGAGATATTTAATATGTTAAGTAAAGTTAGACCTCCAGTATCCCCAAATAAATTGAAATCAGACTAACACCTGTTGTTGGTATTGTATTTGTTACGAAACTATCAGATATGCAGTTTATACAACACAATATACAATACAATACATTACCATCAATGAATCTATGAACAACATTCCTTCATTAAGAGGGACTAGATGAATGTAACAGACATGTTGCCATAATAGTCAGTAACACAAGTTCGAATCTCAGAAGAGGCAAATCATCATGTTTCACGGACACCTGTCATGAGATGTCCAAGAAAGATGACAGTTTGCCTCTTTCTGAGATCCGAACTTGGCAGGAAGATCTGAGCCAAAACTGAACTGGTCATCTGTAAATAATAGTATAAAAACATATATTATATTCTCATATTTTCTATGAAGGAACTTTATTGTAATTTGCCTTGTCAGTTTGCATTAAGCTTGCTTCATCTGTACTTCGGGTGTTTGTTTCGTTGTCAAGTGTTTGTTTCGCTGTCTCTTTACACATGTGTAAATACAATCATGTTTGACACCTGTAAGAGGGGTTCTTGGTGCCAGTTTCAACTATTTATGATGCTTACTATGTAAGTATATACTGCATGTTTAAGAAGACCTATTCAGTTCTGCTCATATTCATATTTTGTAGACTGACAGTGATACCGGACGGTGAGTTTGTTTAATATACATATGTAAATGTAGACGTGTGTGTGTGTGTGTGTGTGTGTGTGTGTATCCTTTTATATATTAATTGATTCAAAGCTTGATGGCGTCTTAAATGTTGTGTACAATAGTCAGTGTTTAAAAATGTTGGGGAAGGAGTTACAGTACATTTGCCTATCAATATTTTTAATTTACTTTAATAAATTGTGTTTTCTTGCCTAGGAAGTTATTCCTCATTCCTCCTGCAATATTAAAGATTCTGATAATAACCAATCTCCATCTCTATGCAATGGCTATAAGGTTAAAGGAGACTCATAACTCAGTGTCTGAGCCAATGCTTTCCCTTCATCAGTAAAACTGACAGCCTGGATTTGATTATTAAAATACAGAATATAGAACAAAGCAGGAGAAATCTGCCCAAAGAAAAAAACTGCTCTAATGGCAAATCCAAAGGTAATTTTCTAAGGCTGTCTGCAGTAATGCATCCCAACTGCTAAAGGGTTAACAACACAGCAGTTTTCACCTGTTACCCTGCTTAGTGCTTGGTGGGAGACATGAAGCCTGAGAATACAGGTATCATAAATCAACATTAGGATTTAAGCATACAATGTACATAGCTGGGAGGCAAGAAGAATATGGGGGCAAGACATTATCACCTGTAAAGTGATTCCACTAGGGAAGAATGTTATAAAGATATACTCAAATTAGATGTCTTGACATGAGAGGGAAGAATGCCAGACTCAACAGTAAATGTAACTAATAAAGTACTGGTTCAATGCTTATTTCTATGGGAGTCCACTTCTCACTGATAACCTAATTGCAGATATTTTATCAGACATAATTTGATCTTTAGTGTTTGTAATAGAATTCCTCCATTAGTTTGCTGGCACAACAAAACCTGAGTAGGCAGTTGTAATAGGTCTTCACACTGGGGAGAGAAATTCCTTTCTGATCCCCAAAATGGTAATCAGTTGTAAGAACTATGCGATAATGAGCTAAAGTGGTAAGGGTTATCTTATGGCTTCACCAGGCCAGTCTCAAGAGTGAATGCATAAACTAGCGAGGGGTTTAAATAGCCATCACCATTTCTATAACTGGAAATGTGCCCACTATGACTTTCCTTATAGTGTAATGTAAGATTATCATTTGGAAAGTTATACTGTAGGTGTAAATAATATATCACTTTGAGCTTAAGCAAGAGAAGAGCTATATAGGTATGTGCCTAACTCCTAGATCTTCGAAACCTCAACTTCGGTGAGGCAATTATAGATGGATTATACAGCACAGTACATAGCTTGTGGCAATCCATGAGCACCAAGATCCTATACAAAATCTTCCACATAATGTGTTATGAACTTCGGGCCTGATTCAGAGATGCCAATATTTACACAGATGAGCGATTATTGGTGGTCTGTGCATGCGTCAAGTTTCATTACCAATGTTGGGAGTAGGCAACTCAAATGCAGGCGTGTCGTGGGCATTTTCAGAGCGTGTCTCTGCCTGTGACTGGGATCCCATATGTCGGTATGGCTCCGACATCTCGGTTCCCTGGCCATTCCGCATGACCATAGGTAGATCATCGACTGATCTGTGACCGATGCTGCTTCTTTGTATGCAGTCGCTTGGATTTGTGAAGCTGCCAGTGGGTGTCTCAACACAAATCCCAGTGGCTGGGACATTTGCATATTTTTGCACAGCTGCTACATGCAAATTCGCAGCTGTGGCTGCATTAGTGCACATCTTTGAATCCAGTCCTTTATGTCACTCATCATATAGGGCAGGTAATATGCCTCCACTTTCTTCACTGGATATATTAGTGTTGGGCACTCAGTTATGTGATTTGATTTCTATTTAATTAATACAAGTTCCTGTTGAATCGGAATGTTATAAGCTTTTCAGCAGTCAGATCAATCATATGGAATAACTCATTTAAAATGATAAGAATATGCTACACCACACCAGTTATGTCCTATGTAACTATGAAGGCAAACTATAAAAATGGATGATGCACTACAATTTTGTAATCATTGTAAAGGTCATGTACATACCATTGCTGTAAATATCAATCACTGTTGTTAATGGACATCAGACGGGGAATGTTTGAAAGAGTTTGGGGTGTTAATTACAGTTTATGATTGGTCTTGAGCTAAATTCAGTGAATTATCTGCTGTCCTCTATAGCACTACACATCTTCATTCTTTCAAACCACTACCTCTGAAGAGTATGTCAAACGCCTTTAAATAGCAAATTCATTGTTTATATTGGTCTTTTATTATTTAAAAATCATTTTCAGAAGCAAAGAAATGTACATGTTTCTCATCAAGCTCAAAGGTACAGTATGTGTGCACCAATTTTGGGTACAAATAAGTAATCATTGAAGAAATTTTCTATTTTTTTACCCATCACAAGCTATTTATATTTGGTCTATTCAATGTTTGACTTTATTTACTCTGCAACACAGTTAACTTACTTGAAGGTATACTAAGAAAGCTATAACCTTCACCCAGACTGCAAGGCCTCAATCCTATTAATATATCACTTTGATTGGCAGTATAGTTAAAACGAGACAAAGAACAATTGACTTGTATATAGCATCAGTTCTACAAGGCAGGATTTGAAGTTCAGTAGTATCCACACGGCCCACTATGCAGTCAATCATTGGAGTCACCATCTGTTTTGGCCTAATAAATACAGTATTATCCCAGAGTGAAACCATAGGAGGTTTGTTTAACCCTTTCTCTTGATTACATATTAACTACCGACATCACATCGGTAATGCAACAGTGATAAAGAAAGAAAAACACTATTTACAATGCAATAATTACATACCATACTGCAATTTTGTTTTAAAGTAGAATTACCATTACTGAATGATGGAGAGGAACTCTTTATTGCTCAAACTATGAACAGGTTAAATACTAGTAATTTTATTGTGACTATAGCAATTTCTTTGTTCTCATTTTGTTTAATTTTTGTGGATTTACCTTTTTACTTTGAATCTTGGAATAAAGTAAAATCATTGTTGGCTCAGCAAGCACACACTAGTGAGGCTGTTGTATTTCTGTTGGAGGTAATATAAACTTTACAACAATTCTCATTGCAATATGCTGTACCGTGATTACTGCATTTACTGCAGAACACTGCTGCAACTAGCCCCTTGTCATAGAAGATCATGCTATCACGTGTCCTATAGATGGCTACAACATATTACTGTATATCATGCACCATTTTCATTGGGAGCTTATCATCTATCACTTGCAACCCAGGATTTTACCGTAAGGACCTTGACTCAACAACTTGTTCCTAGTCATCCAGTGAGCGTACACAGTATTCATTCTTTGTGCAGGCAATGTGGATTTGCCAGGTTTATGTTTTCTCATCTGGGTCTAGAGCAGGGACAGGCAATAAGCGGCCCTCCAGCTGCGGTGAACTACACATTCTAGCATGCCCTGTCACAGTTTTGCTGTTTGACCATGCTAAAACTTGCAGGGCATGTTGGGATGTGTAGTTCAACAACAGCTGGATGGCTGCTTATTGCCCACCCTTGGTCTAAAGTCTTTTAAGAAAGCGATTCCAAAATAATGCACAACTGTAGTATTGAGGCATACCATTGGCAGCTGGAGGCCTAGACTACTACTATTTGCACTGCGGATCAGGGCTTCAAAGAGATGCCTCTGCCTTTGTATCTCTAAATGCTTATCCTTCAAGTTCTTCTCGAGAAACAACTGAAAGAGGTTAACTTTAGCTTCCTATTGACATGCAGAAGAGCAGGGAAGAAATATTGATTCTAATCCACTTTGACTGTGGAAATCTAAAGACCAGTTAAAGCAGAGATGATATCAAGATGCATTTCAATAAAATCCATATGTCAGAAATGACAGCAGAAGCCAATTCAGTCCAGCAAAGATAGCGCAAAGACACAGAGAAATCATTTAAAAAAATGAAAGGTCTGGAAGTGAAAGGATTAGATGGATTATATGAAAAGCAAAGAGAGAGAAAGAGAAAGATTGAAAGTGTAACAGATATGTCTAAAACAGTACTGGTGACAACTGTGGTTTAATATATTGTTACAGATCAGTGGTAATGGAAAAGAAGACTCAGAAAAGATTCCCATTGTATTTGGTTAAGCCATTGCTTTGCTGAGTGCATGGAAGTTGTCAGCCAATCAGAATGCGACATGAATGTGTAAAATGGCTCACTATATGCGCTGTCAGTAACAATGTAAGACTCTCTGAATATAATTTTAAAAAAATAATAATTAAAACTCTGAAAACACTTGTAATATATTACAATAGAAAGTCATAAACAATTTGGAATATTAAAAATATTGGATTTACAATTCGTCTTCACAATTGATCCTCCATTTATTTCAAATGAGATTTATTTATTGAACAGACATTCTGAAATGTTATACGTAAAGAAAACCTTAAAGCACAGAAGACATTTTTATGCAAGGCAAGTAAATATGTTAGGGCTGATGCTAAATTGGTAGCAAAATGGGTGTAAAGTACGTATTGGGCAATGCCACCCAAGAAGAGATCACCAATTAGTGTCAGAAGAGCATTCACAAACAGCCAATCAGAAACGGTTCTTTAGTACCATCAAATGTTGTGATCATCTACTATTTGCACCTGACTTCACCCACCCAACAATTAATACAGGTTTTCTCTGTATGCATGTGTTCACATTTCTGTGAAAGTGCCATTGCTGTTCTCAGCCTAGGTGAAAACATGCCTTCCTATCTACATTCCACCTTTACAGTCTGCGGGGTCTATTTACTAAGCAGTGTTAGGAGACAGAGTGAAAAGTGATAAGATAGTGATAAGGTGCCAGCCAATCAGCTCCCACCTGTCATCTCACAGGCTGTGTTTGAAAAATGACAGTTGGGAGCAGATTGGCTGGCACCTTATCACTTTCTTATCACTTTTCACTCTGTCTCCTAACACTGCTTAGTAAATAGACCCCTTAATGATTTCTACTTGTTACATGAGTACGGGTCTGCAATTGTGCATTTGGGCATGTGTGATATAATACAAGCAAGGGTGGATTGGATAACCTGGAGCATGGGGCCAGGCCCAATGCTTCCCTCAGTGGTTTACAACATTCCTCATCTCTCCTCCCCGCTGGGCCAATTTATAACTGTCTGATGTCTGATGTGATCAGAGATCAGCTCTCTGATAAGGCACATTTTCAGCTAGTGGGGGAGTGTGCATCTTAACAGCAAGTGCATCGTTACTCAGCAACACCCTCGAGGGGTCCCCAGCCATGTCTGTTTGCAGCATCCTGGATGAAGCAGCAGTTCTGCTGGGGAAGAGTTCAACAATAACTGACACATACTGTACTGTACAGACAAAGGAAGAGGAATAAATATTGCTTCTGCTTCTGGTGCTGTGATGGCTCAAGGTACTGAGGAGCATTAACCATGAAAGAAGGGGGGTGGAAGTGGAATCAAGCTGGTTGTGACAAAACCCATGTATGACTCAATCTCCAGTGCTTTGATAGATTTAATAATATAAAGGGTCATGTTTATCACAATCTGCATTTTTAATGCGAATGTGCTAAAAGTTTTCGCATAAACTCATAAAGTAAAAATTTTAATTTTCTATGTTAATTTATTAAGTTACACTTTTCAGGAGACGAGCTCCAGGAAGAACCCAACCTGACAAAGAGCTGGATGCAGTGTGATAGTGTAACACATAGCAGTATAATGTGAAAATGGGTGTGTAGGCAGAATTGTGACCGGATTCTGTGTTGTGCTTATGCAAAGATCTGTTTGTTTCAGATGGATCTCTTGCACCTAGCTTAGGCTGGTGTAAGTTCACACTGATAGCGATGATGGCCACTCTTGGTGGCAGATGTTTGGGTTTGGAGCATTTACTTGCTGCTTCTGGCTCAGAATAGCTGTGGATGTCTGCAAATTTTCAGCACGTAATGCAATCACATTATATATGACTGAGAGAATCTAGCAGCCTGTGTTACTTTTGAATTGAGCAGTTAGGAGGAGTGATTAGAGCCCCCCTTATAGACCTCCAAATGATAATATTTACAACCATTCTAGCAGACTTAAAGGTGCACAGAAATTTTCCAGAATAAACAGTTGTTTGTAGCATCTTTCTACCTCTGAGTGATTATTGTGCATCTTACATGCATAAGGAATAAAGTTGTTTGAACCTTTGTATATTGGTACTCATTTCAGCTGCTTGTGTAAAGTGTGTGCTTGGTAGTCCTTATCCAACCCTTGCATTTTATTTCATTTTATTCCGCTTTATGTAGTGTGGTACCAAGAGCTATCAGATAAAAGCTATTGCACTTAGTACATTTCTGTTTAGGTTGAGTGTATTTATGACTTTTGAATGTACATTTTTTCTATGCCTGCCTACCTCTCATTCAACACCAAAAGGTATAGTACAGTGTTATCTGTCTATGTAAAGAGTTGCGCAGACTATTTACTGTGGTAAATGTTTTCTAAATCTTATGATGTATAAGTTGAGTTTCGTATTAATCAGAGTAGCACACTACTCATACATCCCGATGTTCATACAGAGTCGCAATACAGATTCTGATGCACACAAAGAAGTATACAGTATTTGAAATTTGTTGGGTATTCCTGGATGGTTACAGGAGTTTGGCTATTCAGACACAGATGTAGTGATGGGTGTGTTATTGGGGCGGCACGAAAGTGTTGCTGAATTTGGTTGCGTACAGAGGGCGTGATTCAGCAAGGAACACAGTTACTAATACGCATTGTTGCATTCTATACATGTATATGCATCGCAGTGTGCAAATTAGCAATTGTGATGGTAACTGCATTTGCAGAGGCTACGCAGACCCAGAACAGAGTGATTGACAGGAAGTGCCATTTGTGGGTGGTGACGGGGGGTGGTCGGGCGAACAGAGGAGTGCCAGTGCGTTTCAATGCTGTTGCAGGGTCATGCATTCACTGCGTGGCCATAAGCAGCCATAGCACTGATAGCGTGTGTGGCTGTTAGCAATTTCTGAGTAAGGTCATGGCTTGTGCAAGTGTGCATATGGGTCCAATGTTACTCGATGTTACCGATTGTTTTGCTATGTTGCCCTAGTATACGGATGTGAGTAAGGGGAAGTGGTTGTCCTTATGTCTGGCTGCATTTGCAATGTGAATGCACACATTTAAATAGCACTATTGATATTAGCAACTGTGGTGCATGCATATAAGCAGAATTATTATCCATAGTGAATCAGGACAAGAGATGCTGATATTGGAGGCCATACGCAGAAAGATGATCTGCACCTAGTATAGGACTGGTGCAAGTTTCAATGGTGCAACTAAAGCATTATTGCAGCTTATGTAGACACTGAAAGTGGGAGTCTCAATCCTTGCACATGTGGACACACAGATGCACATAAAAGGAAGGGATTTGCAGCTGCATTAGCATAAAGTCGCAGACGCAACTGCACAAAAGACACAATGAAGACCACGATTGTCTGAGACCCAAAATCAGGCCCTATGACAGGACCACAACTAGGAGGGGAGAACTAGGTGGGCACGTGTACCGGGTGTCAGATTTGAGGGGGCACAGACAGGCCAGGGGTGCTGAGTGGGGCCCGCGTGGCAGCAGGTGTGGATTTGATGTCACACTGGCAGTCAGCAGCAGCCCTTGAGAGAGAACGCATCACCATTATTTTAACCTGGTTTCTAGTACCGGTCATGAGCAATCAGAGGTCATGGACCAGCAATCAATCTGCAGCGTCTGCCGGGCTGCAAGCTTCAAATGGCTTGCGACCGCTGCCAGACTAAAATAACAGCAACTCTATCTCTCAAGGGCTGTGGTGCCTGCCGATGTGGCACTAAATCCACACCTACTGATGCAAGTGAGAGGCTGTTGGAGGGACAGAGGGCCTGATTCAGAGCCGGACGCTCTGACCAGAGCGCTCGCTCTGAATCAGGGCCCTCCTACCTGAAAATGGAGCGGCCTCTTGGATGCTCGCATAGCTGTGGGTGACCACCCACAGCTTATACGAGCGTCCATGATGATGGTTGCGATGGTCAAGACCATCACGACCATCGGGCTTGTGACGAGACCCTGCGGTAGGGTCTTGCTGCCGCAAGCCCAGGAGTGATTTTGGCTCTGTCAGAGCCAAAATCACTCCCACTGACATCACTAGTGATGTCAGTGGGGCCGGACCCAGACGGTAGGCGTTCCTATGGGAACGCCTCCGTCTGGCAACCACGCCGCCGGCACGCCCACTAAAGGGGGCATGCTGTTAGTCACCATCGACAGCACGCCCCCTTTAGTACAAGACCCATAATGACGGCTTGGCCGTCGTTATCCGGGTCTCGCGCATGCGCATGATGGAGCTCCCTCCATCGTGCGCATGCGCATTTGGGTATCATCGACCCGCTTGCGAGCGTCCTGCGCTTGCGAGCGGGTCTGAATGAGACCCAGAGTCTATATCTAATTACTACCTTGCCCGGTTAACAAAAATTCTAGTTTCAGCCTTGCCTATGAGGAGGAAGTATCCCACCCCCCTTTACAGACCCCACCCCTTCAACAGACCCCACCCCATTAGGGCTGCTTCCAGAAATTTCCAGGCTGGTTATTTATACTAATCCACCCCTGATTGCAAGATAAACTGGCCAAGTACTCATGCTGCATCAGCCCCATTGTTTTTGAGTGTCTTCTTAAATTTATGTGTGCTGTTAAAATAAAATAACAGAGGTATTTTATATCACAACATTTCTCTGGCCTTGTGATCAAGAGAGCATATGCTGATATGTGCTCAGCATAACATAGGAGTGAAAGAGGAGAATGCTGACACCAGGGCCAGCTGAAGAGAGCATAGGGTGCAGGTGACATAGATAAGGGAAACATACAGTCCAATGCAGAATATTTTGATGTAATAACATGTTTAATAGCAGCAATATAACTTGTTAATAACAGTCATAAACTCTACATAATACAGTCACAGGTCTATAACATACTGTACTTAACATAATACTGAACATCTTCTTTAATACACATATAGGGTCAGATATAGAGTTGTACATAGCTAAAAAGAAACATGCATGGAAAAACTGAATTTATTTGCCTGTATCCTGAGATGCAATGCCTTTGCGGGTGTGCCTGCGAGAAGTTGGGTGGAATTTTTAAGTTTTTATTTAATTTATCTCTTGCTCACTGTTTGGTTCCAAAGTGCTTCCTATTGTTTTTGACATCACTGGTCATGAAATACTTTGAGCGCTTGGTGTTGGACATATTACAGTAGGTCTCATTTTCCAGATTAGTTTGACCCATTTCAATTTGCTTATAAAGAGAATCGATTTACAGATGACGCTGTTCTGCCTGTTCTTCACTATGTGTAGACGCATTTAGGCCAAAAGAAATCCTATGTTATCATTTTATTTCTTGATTTCAGTTCTGCTTTTTATACTACCATTCCGTTTATTTGGTATCTAAATTATTTCAGTTAGGTTTAAATTGATACACTTGTAATTGGGTTTTACATTTCTTGACTGATAGGCCCCAGGTTTAATGTCGGGGGAATTTCTGCTGAATACATGTGCCTCGAAGGGTGCATTCTCAGTCCATTATTATATTCGTTATTCGTGTCAATGCCGCAGTCTGTTCAGATTATTACATTTGCCGATGACACTGCTATTGTTGGGCTGATAAGTTACGATGATAAGGGTGCGTATAGAAATGAGGTTGCTAAATTAGTTGAATGGAGTAACAGTAACTGTTTACTTCTAAATACCTCTAAAACTAAGTAGTTGATTATCGGCTTTAGGAAAGAGAATGGAGGGGCCAAACCACCGGTGGTCTTAGACAGTTTGATTATTGAGGGGGTGAATTCCTTTAAATTTTGGGGATCCAGTTTACCAAGAATTTGACATGGTCCTTAAACACTACGCAGCCTTTTCGTTTTGAGGAGGATGAGGGCTGTCTGCATGAGTAAAAGTACCCTTCTATCATGGCATATCAGAGAGTGCCCTGACGTTTAGGATTACTGCATGGTTTGGCAACTGTACGGTAGCTGAACGGGTTGCTCTCGAATGTGTAGTAAAAATTGCCTTGCATTCAAGATCTCTAGCTAGCTGGCTGACTAAGCTAAGTGAGAAGAGAGTGTTAAAAAGAGCCAGGGGTATTTTGTTGGACCCTAGTCATCCAAATTACATGTTATTTGAGATGCTACCATCAAATAGACGGTTTAGGATTATGAGGTCATGTATAAAGAGATAATATAATAACTTTTCTCCTTTCCAACAGCTGTTCGCTTGCTCAGTTGTCAAAATGTACTGTTCTAGATCTGTGGTGAAGGTATTCTGCTTGTTTTCCTGTGCCGAAGTGTTTTATTTGTTATTTCATTGGCAATTCATTGTTGTTTTGGTAATGACAATAAAGAAGTATTGTATTGTAGTCACATTCGTCACTAAGTACTTGGGCCTTACTTATACATGCAGGCATATTTTCACTTATGGTGGCCAATTCTACATAGCCTGCAGAACTTTGTCTAAGTAAGAATGATTCTTTACAACTCAATGTCAGCTGTTTGTCTGTATGTACAAACTACAAGCATACGACCCTGCATAGCCCACACATGCCTGTGTCCATTTTGTGAATACTGACTGCACAAATACACCCAAGATACCCTCCAAGAATAAGTTTCCTTGTGATTATGTAGGAGCAGCCAGTATTCTTGTTAATCAGCTATGGCTGCTGTTTGTGTCACCTGATTAAGCTTTCTAGTGCTCTGCTGCCATAAAGTTTTGCTTTGGCCACACAAACATCCTGAAATCTATTTTTGGCAATGTGTAATGCCACCTCCAGGGTACTCATATATAATAAAACGAAAATGAATTCAGGAGCTAAAAATATATTATTATAATCAAAAAATCCAATGGATATGATGAACTATGCCCCAACCGTGTGGAGTTTGTATATTCTCCCTGTGCTTGCATGGGATTCCTCCGGGTACTCCGGTTTCTTCCCACACTCCAAAAATATACTGGTAGGTTAATTGGCCCCCAACAAATATTAACCTTATGTGTATCTGTGTGAGCATGTGTTAGGGAATATAGATTGTAAGCTCCACTGGGGCAGGGACTAATGTGAATGGCCAGATATTCTCCGTAAAGCGCTGCGGAATATTTGTGCACTATATAAATAACTGGTAATAAATAAATAAATAACAATAATAAATGAACTCCTATTTCAAAGAAGTAGCTCCTAAAAGTGACTCTGCAGTCACCGGCTGGAATGACTAAATAGAATAATTAATATATATATATATATATATATATATATATAATATGACACAATTTAATAACAATGTATATAAATCAATAACAGTGTCCATACATCTACATATAGGCAATACATAAGTGAATATAACACATAAGTGAATGTAAAGCTCATGTAGTGTGCCTCTTTCAATTAAAAAAACCACACTATTGGCATATATTAGGCAGTTCTTATAGATGTATATTACAATCCATGTACTGGGGATTAATATATAGCAAGAGTTGCAATTGCCCTTGTAGTCTGAAAGATATAATTCTGTTTGTACGGCCGCTTACCAGCGCTTTATTTCAATCACCCCCCTGGTTCCAAGTCCCACAAACAGCAGTGTTCCTTACCCAATGTTGGGAAATGGTGTTGTTATATTCTGGTCTAGGGCTCTTATCACTATATGTGAATAAAATAAATTGTATTTCAAATGATTATATAAACCATCATGATTGACAGAATAATTTTTAACATCCTTTCTTAACAAAAACAAAAGACATAAAAAGTGAACATTAATCCCCAATGAAAGTACTAGATGGCTCACACATCTATATGTATCTTCTATATAAACAAAGTAAAAAAAAATGTTCAACTGAATTACAGGGGTGCATCATTTTAGATAATAGGGTCATTTTTACTTATGGAAGGTATCCCCTGTGAAGTCCCATATTCTAAATTCTAAAGCACAATGACTGCACATGAATGACCATGCAACAGATTGACCATGATTGAGCTCACTGTGACAATCACATATGTATTTCTCATGTATGATTGTGTACTACACCTTTTGTTGTTATGTATGTTCTTCCTTTCTTTGGTCATGCTAATTTTTGACTTTGTGTCCATCATGCATATTTCTATGAGAACTTGTAATCAGTATAAATGTGTCTCTTTCTATAGTCCTTGCAAAAATATAGTGGTTTGGTACCCTGCATCCTTTGTTGCTGCACAGCTATGGTTTATTCTAATAGTCCTTATGGGGATTACGAATCTCTGTGGAGTTAAAAATAATGTTTAAAAGTTAGATGAAGCAGAAATATATCTATAATATTTCTTATTAAAGAAAAGTAATAACGGAAATTAAATAACAATAATAATGTATCTGTAAAGGTAAACTAACAGAATACAGAATACAACTTTTGTATGGTCTAAGCCTGTAGTGAATTTTTTGTGGGAAAATTACTTGTGAGCTACATAACAAAAATAATTATTACTTAAAACTGTCAATATCATGACCCTCTGAATATCATTGTGACCTGAATGATCCTGGTAAATCAGCATGAGTTCTAGGTTACAAATCACTAAAGAACATGACTGAAATATATCTGAAGCTAAAATTTCAGATATAACCAAGCTGTACTTTTTTATTTGCAGATAAATTAAGGTTTATTATTATTATTATTATTATTATTATTATTAGTAGTAGTAGTAGTAGTAGTAGTAGTAGTAGTAGTAGTAGTAGTAGTAGTAGTAGTATCAGTTTATAGTACATTTCCCAATAGTTCCAACTCAAGAATCTGTATTAATGCTTTAAAAATCATTCAGTATATTGTTTAAAAAAAATAAATACAATTAATTGTATATAAAGTTAATTCATTTTTTTTGTTTTTTTGTTTTGTTTGGTCATCTGAAAATGTTATTTTTAAACAAAGTTGTAAAAGACAATTTTGTTCCAAAATCTAAAATATGTTTTTCAGATTAACCTTTGTGAACTAATTTGCTAGCAACTGAAGATTTGTCAGATTGTTTAGCTCATCTTGGCTTGTTTGGTATTGGGGTAATGCCATGCATTGACTAGTAGGAGATACTCATGAGTGCAATCTCCCCAACCTGTCAAAGTGAATACAATTGTAAACAAATCTTATGCTGCTCTTGATGGACTCTCTATGCGAGTGTCAGTACATGCACACAGATAAGAAAACAGGAATACTATTGGTTCTTATCTTCAGTCAATATTAATTAATTCAAGCTATATCCATGTGTAATTAAATGAGAGGTACTGATCGCTTAATTACTCCTGTACCCTTTCAGTCACCTGTTGAGGTTAGATACACTGTATCATTATATATGGCTTCTACCTCATTTCAGCTCTGTCACTTCAACATGAAATGCTATTTTAGCAGTTAACACCACCCAACATCTCATACAGGTTTTTAAATTATACAGCCTGTAAATCAGGATTCAGAATCCCTCCATTTAATAGCTTTTGTGTCAAAGGTATAGCTTCTAACCATTCTGAACAGCTTCCATTCAAGTAAATTCCACAGGGAAAATACTTCTTGCCTTTTACCAGAAATGCCATTAATAACTTATTGACTGAGCATGCACTGAGCAAGAACATTGGTAATATTATTTAGCTTGGAGGCAGCTCTGCTGAGCATCCATATGCCTAGAATGGTATTTTTGCCACATACTGTACTGCATAGGGAAGACAAACTCCCATTGCAGTTTTTTTGGGGCACTTTGGGGAACATTTAGGTATTTCAGATTTTTTATTACATTGATCTAAAAAGAAGGTTATTCTTTTCTTATAATTGTTATAATTTTAATGATTTAATCTTACAAAATTTAATTCAGTATTGACTAATTAAAAGGAAACAATTTAACAAGAATATGTTTGTTCTAACTTGATTTATAGGTGTAATATTGAGAGAATGTCACAAACACTTTAATTATTCAAATAGTTTTTAAAATGCAGACAGCAATATTTCGGACAAGTGTCCAAAGCAATATATAATATATTTTTATGAAGACCCCACCACACATTATAAACCATGAACTGTAAAACTCCTGCTATTCTCCAGCTGCAATAAACTTATAAAAAAATAGATATGAGTAATTTTAGCTGTAGCTTGTTCTTTGCAATAATAAATCAAGAGTGCCCAGAGGTTTTCTTCCACCTTATGTATTTGCATAACTGCCCATGGTGCGTTGATCTGGACAGACCACAAGTTTTCTATTAATTACTATCAGGAATGCTTTTTCTATACTCATTGGGCCCACTGGGAGGTCCGAAAACATTCCTCACAGTGATCGATAGTTCGAGATTTGCACACACTGCAGGCCAATGCACCAGAGGCGGGTGTATAACATACCCTAAGCCGCTTCTTTTGAACAAGTCAGTGTACAGTAATTGCAGAAGAATGTAATTCAGTCATCATCACTGAATTTGTATTAGCCGTGAGCTGACTGACAGTTAAAGCAGAGTATTAGGTGATTCAGTGCTGTTGAAGAAATAAAAAAATATAGAAATTAACTAGAGAAGTCACTACTAAGAATTGTGTGAAATGTATGAAGTATTACTAACATATCACAGGCGATACACTGAGGTTTGGTTATCCACTGCTAATGAAAACAGGCTGGATATATAAATTTTGTCTTGGATATATTTTTACAGTATTTGACAACACAGTCATCTATCACCAATTTGTCAAAATTTCTGAAAGAGACATCCCTCATCTACAGGAGATTGGCGACAGCCGTGGATCTTACCAGCCGAAGCTGCCACTGGCCCTGCACTTTGCACCTATTTCCTGGTCCGGGGCAGTCTGGCCACAGAAGTAGCACTGACAGTCACATGACTGACATGCCATATGCTGTTATTAGGCCAGCGCTGCACGGGCATCCGGACCCTGCTCCCTCCTTTCCTTCCTCAGCTGCAGTGTATGGGCTCCCCCACCCTCTGCCATCCATTTAGACTTTCCCCACCCCCTGAGCCTGTCTGGATGTAAAGGGGCAGTTCAAACTCTCCACGATTTAAGACGGGGTGCAGTCAGCTGTGTAGATGCTCCCTACCTCCTACCCAGTGTCCCATCTCCACATCAGCATCAAGAGACTTGCTTCCTGAGTCTCTACAAGTGGTGCAACAGCATGCAGGGTGACAGTTGTGAGAAAATCAGCAACAGGTAAGTGGGGTGGAAGGTTGGTTGGAATTGTCATGGTTCAGGAATACTTATAAGTATAAGCAGTAAGCTGCGTGGGTTTTATTATGAGGTTGATGGGGTTAATATAATATAGATAAGATGAATTGTTTAATATCTCTATTGAGGTTAAGAAATGGGTTATTTTACTAGATTGAGCATCTATGAATGTACATGTAATTAAATGATAGTGTGGGGATTAATTATAGTTGGGTATGAGAGAATTAATGATTATAAGGGGGCTAATTATGTTGAATGAGGTTGCTATAATGACGCTGAATGTGTTAATGATTTTTAAGGAGGGTTATTTAATAGTGAGATTGTATGGCGGTCACAGGTTTGTATGACGGTCATAAAAATGCTTTTGGTATTGTACAACAGTCATAAAAATGTTCTCAGTATTTATTGTATAGCAGCCCCAAATTGCTTTCAGTATTTATTGTATGGTGGTCACAAAAACAATGTCTGTATTGTTTGTAGGGCAATCAGAAAACTGCTCTCAGCATTTATTTCATGGTGGTCACAAAAATTATTTTGAATTTTTATTGTATGGCGGTCAGAAAAATGGTCTCAGTATTTTATGGTGGTAACAAAAATGCTCATTGTAGGGTGGTCACACAAGTATTAATATTTTTATGATATGGTTATAATGTTATTTTTCTAATTTATGTTGTTAATAAATCCAAAAAAAATCCATACACTCCATACATCCATCTCATTTATAATACACATTCAGCTCCCTAATTTCTAAAACTATCATACCCTGTCTATGCATGTACACTATATGTGCCTCCATTGTGCCTTATCTTCCCCTATCCCTGCAACTCTGTGGTCTCCTAACTGTGATAGTTCTTTATTCCCTCATCTGCACCAATCTGACTTTCCCCATCTGCACTACCTGTCTTCCTGCATCCGTGCCACTCTGTTTCCTTCCATTTGCACCACTGCCATCCCCCCCCATCCATACCGCTTTGTCTTCCTCTCATCTATGGCACTCTTTCTTCCTCCATCTGCACCACTCTGTCCCCCCCAACTGTGCAATTCTGTCCCCCCCTCACCATCTGCACCAATCTGTCTCCCTCAATCCCTACTGTTGTGTGTTCTCCATTTTGTGCTAGTCTGTATTCCCTCATCTGCACCATTCAGTCTTTACCCATCTGCACTGCGCTGTCTTCCCATGTTCATGCCACTCTGTACCCCATCCACATCGCTCTGTCCCCCAAAACCATGCCACTCTGTTTTCCCCCCATCCGCACCACTGTTTTCCACCCATCTGCATCACTTTGTTCCTTTCCTCCCCCTATCTGCACCGCTGTTTTCCACCCATCTGCATCACTTTGGCTCCACCACCCCTCTATACTGCTTAATCTTCCTCCCTCTACACGCCTTTCTGTCTCACCCCTCCGCTCTGTCTACTCCCCCCATCCACACCACTCTTATCCCATCTGCGCAGCTCTAGCTTTTGCTCAGACCTCAGTTGCTTAGACTGCATGTGTCTATTCCAATGAGCACACAATTCTGTGAATTAGCAGCTCCACCATTTTGTGAGTGACAGCAATCTCACTCTGTGAGAGTTCTGAATCTGCAGGTAACCACAGGGTGTAATGGCATACCTTATCTGTATTGCGCAAGAAACACGTCCATTAAGGCGTCAGCCTTAATGATCAGAATTTCATTGCTTTTTTAAGTTTGAGTGGTAGACATTCAATAGGTTTTGTGAAATTCAGATCATGTCTAAAAAGCCTTAATGGGACGTGTGAAACCATAAGGTTTGTTGTCTATGGAATTTCATTGTTTTTTAAAAATTTATTTACTATCAGGGTATGGAGGAGCAAACCGGGCCACCTGCAAGGGACAAGGGAAACAAAAAGGTATATAAGCGCAGATGAAGGAAGGCCAGCACACAGAAGGTGTTTTGGGGGTGCACAGGGAGAGACGGCTGTGGCAGCAGGCTTCAGGAGCATGGTGTAGCAGCAGGAGCTGGGGTGCAGAGCAGTGGCAGCAGTGGGACATCTGAAAGTATAAAATCAATAAGACACAGATGCATGAATGTAACAGTGAGATCCATCTATGCATCTATGTTAAAAATTGATTATGTGTAAAATAAAAAAGGACATGCCCCCCAACCCAGACAACAAATAGCCCCAGGCTTTTCACTGCCAGTCCTGGTTGTGAAAATACAGGGGACAAAAAGTGTAGGGGTCCCCTGCATTTAGTACAACCAGCACCAGGCTCTTTAGAGCCATTCCTTGTGGGGGGCTAATGCCACAGCTAGGGGAAAATTTCCACCGGGTCCCCTGGCAGAAGCATCAACCCTGACCGCTAGTCAGACCAGGCCAGGGATCCATAATAAATGGGTCCCCCTCTTTTGGCACCCCAGGCCTGGTATGATAGCCTGGGGTTATCCCCAGCACCCCTGGGTGGTGGGTGCCAGGTTAATTGTGTAAACTGGCTCCCTCCCCCTAAAGCACAACCAGCCCTGGGCTCTTCACTGCTGGTCCTGTTTATGAAAATTTAGGGAACAAATGACATAGAGGTCCCCTGCATATAACACAACCAGTACCGGGCTAATCAGAACAAGTCCTGGTTGCCAAATACAGGGGAAATATGATGTAGGGGTCCCCCATACTCAGCGCAACTAGCACTGGGCTCTGAGCTGGTCCAGGTTCTGAAATACATGGGACAAAAATGCATAGAATCCCCTTGTATTGTCCAGAGACAGCACCGGAATTTTTCTAGCGGGGGGCTAATGCCACATCCAGGGGAGCCCTTTCACCAGATCCCCCAGCTGAAGCATAAACCCTGACCACTGGTCAGCCAAACTGGGGATCCCTGGGAAGCTGCGGACCCCCCAATAAAGGGGTCCCCTTCTCCAGGGCTTCCCAGGCCTGGGTTTATAGCCTGAGGCAATCTCCACACCCTTGGGCAGTGGGTGCCAGGTTGATTGTGTAATGTGGTGCATTTGAAAGAATACTGTCTTTTGTGGGTAAACTATAGGTCCCAGCAAGCCTCCCCCACATGCTGGTACTTGGAGAACCAAAAATACAAGCAAGCAGGGCATTAGGCCCACTGGTACCCGTAGTACACCTGTAAAAGAAATATTAAAATAAATACACTACACCATTTTTTTTTAAATAATTTAATTAGTCTGCACCTTTACCTGGGGTCGGTGGCCTTTAAGCTCTTTTTCGAGAGATGCCACCACCCCAGGACTTTGTCGTCTTCATTTGGCAAGTGCCAACCCACCAGGGCATTGGCTTCTTCTCCTGGTGGGCACCAACCCACCAGGGCTTAGGCATATTCCCTGGGGGACAGCAACCCACCAGGGATTCAGTGTCTTTGCCTAGAGAGTGGCTACCTCTAAGCTCTTTTTCTTGGCTGCCACCACCCCAGGACTTCTTCATCTTTGCCTGGTGGATGCCAACCCACCAGGGCTTTGGCATCTTCGCCTGGTGGGCACCAACCCACCAGGGTTTTGGCGTCTTCACCTGGTGGGTTCCAACCCACCAGGGCTTTGGTGTCTTCACCTAGGGAGTGGCAGCCAATTAGCTCTTTTGCACAGCTGCCACCTCCCGAGGGCTTCTGGTGTCCTCTTCACCTAGTGGGTGGCAGCCTTTGCCGCCCACTTGGACTTCCGGTATCTTCACCTAGTGGGCCCTTTAGGACTTCCGGTGTCTTCTTTCTTTGGCAGATCTTGACATATCCATCTCCACCGTTGTAATGCCATGCCACTGCCTTGCGCTGGCTTATATAAGACATCTGAGGGGGCAGGGTCATGACATCGTGAGCCATGATTGGCTAGCGCGGCCACCTTTGCATTTCAAAAATGACGCTGAGGCGCCATTTTTGAAATGGGCTCTGCTGCCAAACTCAGCATAATCCATTTGGATCCAGGCCCCCCACCAACACTGGCAAAGACTCCTAGTCCTTCAGGCCACATCACTACTGCCGCTGCTATAGCCCACACCGATGCCACTGCCGCTGATGCCTGCTTGAACGCCATTGCCAGGTCACCCTGCCACTAATGCCAGCTAAAGGCAGCCATCTTGGTGCACCCAAGTGAAGCCACATTGAGTTCACCTGCTGGAGGCTCCTACTGAGGCTGCGCAACAAGTTGAAGCTTCCTATCTCTATAATGATGCAATTGTGAGGTAATAGTTTAAAAACTGTGAGTTTCTCAATTACCTAAACCCCAAAAGGCCCTACCCTCGAGCAATAGCTACCTAATAAAACAAACCCCAAGTCTAAATTCACTCCCTACCCTGAGTTATGCCTTCCAACATATACCCCATGGACTACTGCAGAAAAGTGGTCCTAACTGAGGGCCTGATTCAGAGCCGGATGCTATTTGTGCTCGCTCGTTCAGAAAAAGGGGACGGATATTTAAATTGAGCGCTCGCTCTTTGCGGTCTGTTGACGCCTCTATGTCTGAGCAAGCAAACGAAACATGCCCGCGCTATTTTGTAAAGACGCCACCTGGCCGCTTGCATCCTACGTCATCTCCGCTATTTATTAGATTAATCGAGTACATCGAAAGGCGTCTGAACTGCTCACAGTGCTTGTGGTAGGATTTTCCTACCGCAATCATGCGAACAGTTCAGGCTAAGAGACAACCAAGTGACGTGGCAGATGACGCTGCTTTGTTAATTATGTACACCCTTAAAACGCCCATTTTGACCGTTTGGCATGCCTGTGTTCGGATCTCCACTCCCCGTTTTCAAGCACCTTCCCCTGTTACCACCCACAAACGCCTCATCCTGTCACTCAAATTAGCAGGCACTCGCTATTTTGCGAGCGCTTGATTTCCGACCGCACTGACTGGTTGGCGCTTGCGCATTACGACCCATATGCATGTGCAGTTGTGCGAACATCGCTCAGAGCGAACGAGCAGCTGCTTACGAGCGGCTCTGAATCATGCCCAGAGTGTCAGAAAAAAACTGGCAGTTGGAACTTTAGATTATTTATTATTATTTATTACCAGTTATTTATAAAGTGCACACATATTCCGCAGCACTTTACAGAGAATATTTAGCCATTCACATCAGTCCCTGCCCCAGTGGAGCTTACAATCTATATTCCCTACCACATGCTCACACACATACACACTAGGGTAAATTTTTGTTGGGAGCCAATTAACCTACCAATATATTTTTGGAGTGTGGGAGGAAACCGGAGTACCCGGAGGAAACCCACGCAAGCACAGGGAGAATATACAAACTCCACACAGTTAGGGCCGTAGTGGGTATCGAACCCACGACCTCAGTGCTGTGAGGCAGTAATGCTAATCATTACACCATCTGTGCTGCCCTAGATTACTCCCAAATCCTCATTTATTATGTTTTTGGCATGCAGCATCGAGAGACAGTTCTACCTGTCCATATAAATTTCAGCCAGGTACATCCAATAGCTTTTGAGGTGTAGCCCCTTAAACACCATGCCACCCTCCAGAATTCTATATGGAGAATTCAGTTTTTTCAATTCAGCCGTATTATAAGGGCATATGTATAGATCCACAAACTGCTGGCACTCCCTCCAATAGGTTAAATGGCACCGGTGCCCGTTCCAAATAATTTGAACAAAACTCCACCAGGAAAGAACAGCACTCAAAGACTTCAGAGATCAAGTCTCTGAGTGCCGTTCTTTCCTGGTGGAGTTTTATATATATATATATATATATATATATATATATGTATATATATATATATTATATATATATATAATGAATCACCGCTGATCCGGCACTCCGATTAAATGCTGTAAAAATACGGCTCACGGTGCCCTCCTTGCAAGGAACAATGCCCCCGACACATATATCACGTAGAGGCGGCACTCAGAGACTTTCGAAGGAAATATGCACAAGCGAAAAGTTTAATCCATCATCAATGTTTCGGGACCTGCCGTCCCTTCCTCAGGATGTACTGTACAGAATAACAAACATACACATAAAGAATGACATTAAATAGCTTACCAATCTAGACGCGTGGTGTTCCTCCCGCCCTGCACGCCGGGGACCAGACCGGAACACGGGCAACAATGTCAGCCGGAAGTTCTGTGCGTGTCACGCACCGGAAGTTCTCCGCATGTCATGTGCCCTTGTGGTCACCCCTGTCGCGGCGGCTGTTAGAGGCAACCCACAGCACACTAGTTACCATGGCAATCTGTTGACAATAACATAAACAAAAAAACATGAACATACAACAAAGTGTAAATCACCATGATCGCAAGGACCTAAAAATAACAGGCCAGAAAGGTCTGCTAATGGTAAGTGTAAGTGAGCTTCCAAAACACAATATGTGAAAAAATGATAATACTAATAAAAATGAAAATAAACAAGAAACATTTTTGACATAACACTGAACTGAAATATAAAATATAAAAAACTATCATATTTGAAGGCATGAGTGCAGAAGTAAAAAAATTTTTTTAAAAATGTAATTATTATGCATCAATATAAACAAATACCAGTGAAAAAACTTTACTGGGTGAAAAAACAACTTGAAAAAACACAAAAAATGTGAAGTGAAGGAATAAATGATGCCAAAACAATATAAAAATTATCAAGTAGCGTGAAAAATCAAATGTGCATGGCTGTGATATTACTTATGTCAATATAGACATGACCTAGTGTACATAAAACCAGTGAAATAAGAAACAAAACTTAATGAAAAAATGTCAATCAGTGAAAATTAATTAGCAACCGCCAATATGCGATATAGATAACAGTGTAAATAGCACTCATGCCTGCATGACATTAGAAACATAATATGTATTAATAAATGTGAAAACCTATAATTACGTATATTGAAATCAATATTAAAACCGTAATGCTCTGACACGCATTCCAATGGCAATGTTATATGCATATGACACCATAATTAAAATGTATGCAACATCCTAGCTGCGTACCACTGGTGAGCCAAACCATAAGAAATGAATGCAAATATGAATACAAATGTAAATCAATGGAAAATATCCTAATCTAAAAAAAGCAATTGAGCCCCAGGGATTCGTTAAGCCCTCGTGGTGCTAAAGTATCCAGCCTATATATCCATGCCGACTCCAGCTGCAGGAGTTTTTTAGATCGGTTGCCACCCCTCAATGAGGATGGCACATGATCAATGGCTTTATAGCGAACAGCAGCAATGCTGTGTTTCATTATGGCAAAATGCCTCGCCACCGGCTGGTCGCTATGGCCAGATGTTAGAGCTGCTCTAATGGCTGCACGATGTTGTGCCATCCGTTCTTTAAATTGGCGCTCTGTCTTGCCCACGTAGTGTAACCCACATGGGCAAGACAGAATGTACACCACAAAACGGGAATTGCAAGATAACGACTAATTAATGTACATTTTTTTGCCTGAATAAGGGTGTAATATGTGAGGGCCCACCTGCATATAACTGCAGGTGGTGCAACCCAAACATTTGTAACAACCCTTTTTTTTACTAAGAAAATTTGAAACAGATGTCTTAAATGTTGAAATGTCTGATTTGACGACAATGTCCCTGATGTTAGCACTACGTGTGTAACTAGGCATCAAATTAGTTTCACGAAGTGAAGATATATCTTTATCCAAGGCAACCACTGGCCACAATCTCTTAGCCCTCGGTGCCAAAACTTTACTCTTTACATTAAATTGATTGATCCAAGGTATCTTATGTGCAAGACATTTCTTGCTTTTAGGCTGTAATAAATCACCTCTGTTGCATGAAAGGGCCTTTGCTTTTGCCCTCATAAGTACCCCCGATCCAAAAATGTATTGGTCATAATATCTAACTGTTTGCAGGTCTCAGTTGCATCACTTGTGATCCTGCAAACTCTCAGATATTGAGAGTATGGTAACCCATAGATGGTACTACGAGGATGAAAACTGTCATACCTCAACAGATTATTTCTATCTGTGGGTTTAACATAAAGTGAGGTGAGGATCTTAGCATTTTCCATTTTTATTTAAATATCAAGAAAATGAATCTCATTAGAACTGTATTGAACTGTCAGTTTGACAGGGCTAGATGACCTATTGTGGCTCTCAATGTAATGTAACAATGCCATAATATCGCCCCCCCAGAAAATTAACAGATCATCGATGTATCGATAGTATAAGAATATGTGATCTGATATCTTTGAATCAGAAAAAAAAGATAATTTTCTACCTCTCCCATAAAGGCGTTGGCAAAGGACGGGGCTGCCGCAGAGCCCATGGCGCATCCCGACCTTTGCCTATAGAACACGCCATCGAACAGAAAATAATTATAATTTAACGTAAATTCCAACAAAGTTAGGAAAAATTGTAAATCTGGACCAGTATACTTGCTATTGTTCACCAGTAATCTTTCTACAGCCCGTATACCTGCCTCATGTGGAATGCAGGTATATAGGCTGGTCACATCACATGTGACCAACACTATGTCGGGCGGGAGTGACTCAATCAGAGCAAAGTGTCTCAATAATGTTGTAGAATCTTTTAAATATGACGGCATATTTTGAATGCATGGCTGCAAATATGAGTTGACATAAACAGCGATGGACTCATTCACACTTACCATTAGCAGACCTTTCTGGCCTGTTATTTTTAGGTCCTTGCGATCATTGTGATTTACACTTTGTTGTATGTTCATATTTTTTTGTTTATGTTATTGTCAACAGATTGCCATGGTAACTAGTGTGCTGTGGGTTGCCTCTAACCGCGACAGGGGTGACCACAAGGGCACATGACATGCGGAGAACTTCCGGTGCGTGACACGCACAGAACTTCCGGCTGACATTGTTGCCCGTGTTCCGGTCTGGTCCCCGGCGTGCAGGGCGGGAGTAACACCACGCGTCTAGATTGGCAAGCTATTTAATGTCATTGTTTATGTGTATGTTTGTTATTCTGTACTGTACATCCTGAGGAAGGGATGGCAGGTCCCGAAACGTTGATGATGGATTAAACTTTTCGCTTCTGCATATTTCCTTCGAAAGTCTCTGAGTGCCGCCTCTATGTGATATATATATATATATAATTATCCAAATTCCGTCCGGCACTCCCCTCCAAATTGGGGACAGCTTGCTCCCGGTGCCCTCCTTTGGGGTACAAATCCCCCACAATATGAGAATGCAATACTGGTGACACTCATTTATTGACACTCATCAATAAATAAACTTCTTTGCTTTATTCAATACTTCAGGGCATGATAGCCCCTTCCTAACCATGGGGGTAAGTGCTCAACCCTAGCCCTCCTGTAAGTGCCTAACCCTAAAAAAATAATAATAATAATAATGTGTCGACCATTTTTGTGTCGATCTAAATCACGTCAAACTTTTGACCCTGATGATCTTTTGTACCTGTCGAACTTTTGACATGTCTAACTTTAGTGTGTCTGACTTTTGTCTGTGTCGAACTTTTATCCTTGTCTAACTATTAACTGTCTAACATCTGGTATCTATCTAGACATTGTCTAACTAATTACTGTCTGTCCACAGTCCGGAACCCTGCCCCAAAACGTTGAATAAAGCACAGTTTATTTATTGATAAAAGTCTCCTGAGTGTTGCCAGTATTGCATATATATATATATATATATATATGTATATATATAGACACACACGCACACATTGTAGTTCTGCAGTGTCACTTTACTTATTTCTTTGTTGTAGAAACTTATTTTTAATGCTCATGTAAAAAAAGTAAATGATGAAGGAAATTAGACAAAGTTATAGTGCATCCAAAATGTAGATATTAAAGTAATATTTCATTCATAAGTCTATTAATTTGTGACTTGCTTTAAAAAATTAGACTAGCACAATAGACCAGATGGTTAGGTTTGATGATGAACTACTAATATGATAGTAATATGTTTCAGTGATTGTGTTTATTGATGGAAAGTACTAAGCTGGCTATGACACTTGGACACTTTTAATGCATGCTACTGCTAGAAAGTAAAACTGTGCCTATTACTTGGTGTACAATGCTAATCTATAAGAAATGATCAAATGTGATGGCTTGTGATGCTGACAGCAGCTTAATCTAAAGACTCTGCAGATATGCATATTATATTAGGAAGCATTTAAGAGAACTTGCCCAGTCTCAAATAAACCTTTAGTTTAGGGTCCAGAGAAGTAGATCAATGTATGACAATTATCAGCAATGGTCAGTGCAATAAATATACAACAATTTTTTTCCATTGAAATACCGAAGGTAATCCTTGTTAATAATATCCAATTCAGGGGCATTTCTAGAGAGGAGGGGGCCCGTGTGCAGTTTCCAACACGGCCCCCTCCTCTCTGTCTGGCGGCTGGCAGCGCACTGAGTTGTGCGCAGCCAGCACCGGAGTTATAGACTCTGGGCACTAGAGTGCACCCAGAGTCTATAGAGTATGTGCAGATCACCTGGAAAATTGCCACGGCAGCCATTTTCCCTGTACTGCGCATGCGACGGGAAAATGGCCACGGTGGTCATTTTCCAGTCGTCTTTACAGCGCCGGACCCCCGTGCCGACGTGGGACTCCAGAGAGGTAAGTAATACTATGGGTGCAGGGTGTGCAGTGTGGTGCCCCCCTGGACCAGGGGCCCATGTTCCCTGCATACCCTGCACCCATTATAGATACGCCCCTGATCCAATTCCCCAAAACTTTTCAATATACTGCAATCTGAAATTTAGAATGATGCATGCAAACCCTAGACAATTGTTGATTTTCGGACAACATCAGTGTTATGTAAAATATGAAGCCACAGGAGGTCACAGACTACAGTTAAGGTATAAGGGACCTATTTATCATATATTATTTGTGGGATATCTGGAAAAACACATGATTGTGGGGGGTACCCCAAAATATTAAGGATCTCCTGGATGGACCATGGAAGGGCCACAGCAGTTATTGGAGATACCCTCCATTTCCAACAGCATAAGCAGACCCGATATGGGGGCTGTTAGGCTGTCAAATTTACCAAGCTCTGGCATGTGTAGCTGGGTACAGAAAGCAAAGAGATTGCAGATGCGATCATTTTACTTTTATTGATCTCCAGGTTGGGCGCCTACCGAAGCCCCTGTTCAGGCGAATAAATAAGCTTTATTGTCAGGAATTGCTGTGATAAGGAATTCTTATTTGCAGGGGCAGACCACATAAATTAATAAATATTAGGGTTGTGCGCGGACCTCCGTGTTTTGGATCTGTATCTCCTAGTGTCTTGGATCCGGATTTGGTTTTGCCAAAACTGCCCCTTGTGTGTTTTGGTTTTGGATCTGTATTTTTAAAAAATTTTTTATAAAAACTACTACAATAACATATAGTAATTTGTTTTTTTTTTGTTCCTACAGTAATATTAAGCTCAATAACATTAATTTCCACTCATTTACAGTCAATTTTGACCAACTCACAGCTAACAATATTGTTTTCATCCGGTTTAGGCCCAAAATTTGCACCAAGCTAGCTGGCTGACTGAGTTAAGCGGCAGCAGTGGGTGGCACAAAGAAGTGGCAGTTCCCATGTCACATAAGGAAACATGTTTTCATTAATCAAGAGGCCTTAGGGAGTTGGAGTATGTATGTAGTTAAAGGCCGGGACAGGAAGATTTGATTGGTAGTAAATTTAATTTCAGTTTTTGATTCTGAAGAAAATTTATGAGGGAGGATGGGAGGGGAGGAGGGAAGAGCATGGGTGAACAATATGTCCGATGTTTTGCCCAGAAAATCAACTTGATGGTTCAGAATATTTTTTTTAAATTAAAGGGGCATGCAGGAGATGCTGTCTGTGACCATAAACATTTGTGGACATTTTTGGCATTCAGCAACCGCATGTCAAAGATTGCAGCAGAAATGGCAGTTCTACTTCCAACATGGAACATCAGGAAACAAATGTTTTTACTATTCCAGAGGCCTGAAGGAGTTGGAGTATGTATGTAGTTGAAGGCAGGGAATGGAAGCTTTGATTAGTAGTAAATTTCATTTAATTTTTTGATTCCGAAGCAAATTTATGAGGGAGAAGGGGAGGGGAGGAGGGAAAGCATTTACAAAAAATATTTAAATCCTTCACATCAGTCCTTGCCCTACAAGAATCCTTGAGCATGTCTGCTGCTGCTGCTGCTGCTAGGAGTGGATTTTCATTCCAGAAGGGGACCAGGAAGACTACTAATAGTACTTAAAAAAAACAATTGACTGTTAAACAATTATTTGCAAGGGGGAGCAAGTATGACAGCAGTCACCCAGTTGCATAGCAGATCACTGACGCCAAAACATCTATGCTGGTATTAGATGTGCGTACAATATTTGCCAATAATGCAGTGGGTTTTAGACAGTTAATTGAGGTCCTGTGTCCCCGCTACCAAATCGCATCAAGATTCCACTTCACTAGAAAAACAATTCCCAACCTGTACAGCGACATTAAAAAAAACTTAATTAGTGGCCTCCAAAATGCTGTTGTACGCACTGTCCACTTAACCATAGATATGTGCACAAGCTAAACATAGTAAACACAAGATTTAAGATATAAGGTTTAAGTCAAACATTGTGTCTTTCTTCCCAATGGACACAGATCTGAAGAGATGCAAAGAGCTGTTGGTAAGCAAATTGTCAGCTCAAGTGGCACGTGATGCACTGATGGCTTCTCCTTCAGTTTCTCCAGCAAGTGCATCTGCCGAGAAAACTAAACTTTCTTGGATGGATATGCTGCAGATGATATAACAGGGAGGTTATTACTAGATGGTTAAGGTTCCTACACCTACTTACTCTGGCTTTACAAAGGGTACAGATGACTTGACAATTGTTGTCGGGATTTGGGTAGAAATAATTCCACACATAAGAAGTGGATTTTTTTGGTCTTGTGCCCAGGCATGACAATGGACTTTCCTTATCATGGGCAATAACTTTCTTCCACTCATGCTTGATTTACACATGCAACATCTTCATCAACAACATCCTTATTAGCATCAGCTACACAAATATCCTGCTCATCCTGGTGCACTTCCACAGAAGCATCCTTGATTTCTATGTCAGGATGTTCAATTGTGCTTACATCATCATAAGAGGCAGAACCACCAGTCATAAATAAAGGCCAAGACCTTATCCTTTCCTTGCCACTTAATGTGGTGAAAGGCATATTGCCAATTGTATGTCTTTCTGCAGCTAACTTTCCCTTTGATGTTTTTTTCTTTACCACTGTAAAATATTGGTTCTTGATTTTAGATGCCCTGACTTAAGCCTGTATGCCCTTGACCATCGTCTTTAGTAGATGATGTAGATGGACTAGTATCATCATGACTGGTGGTACTGGCAGCAGATCAACACTAGTATTTGGTTCCTGCTCTCCTCTCAACTGATCTTTCTCCATATCAACATTCGAATGAGTTAGGGTACTGCACATATGTCAATTTGTACCAATTTTAAATATTACACTGTGGTATCAATGACCAAGATTTTTTATGAATAAGAAAAGAATAACACACTGAACTACCACTTGCAGTGGCACAAGATTATTTATGAATAAGAATAACACACTGCGCTGCCACTTACAGTGACACAAGATTATTTATGAATAAGATTAACATACTGCGCTACCACTTAGTGTCACAAGATTGAATTTTAATAAGAAAAGAATGATACACTGCGCTACCACTTACAGTGTCACAACATTTTTTTATGAATACACTGCATTTTCTACTTACAGTGTCACAATATTTATTATACACTGAGCTACCACTTACAGTGTCACAAACAATACATGTATGAATATTTCACTGCGGTCTGACCGGCAGCGTCACAGTAAAAAAATAATTATAATATAGTACACTGGGGTACAGCACAAAAAAATATATATTATTTTTTTATTAACCATATTATTAGCTTTTATTTTTTTATACACTGGGCACCCTTGGAAGGACAGAGCACCACTGGTGGACACAGCAGCCCCTGCCCCTGGATGGACAAAGCAGCCCTTGCCCTGAATGGAAACAGCAGCCCCTGGATGGACACAGCAGTCCCTGCCCCAGATGGACACAGAAACCCCTAGATGGACACATCAGCCCCTGGATGGACAAAGAAGCCACTGCCCCTTGATGGACACAGAAGTCACTGCCCCTGGATGGACACAGCAACCCCTGGATGGACACAGCAGACCCTGGATGGACACAGAAGCCCCTGCCCTTGATGTACACAGCAGCCCCTGGATGGACACAGGAGCTCCTGGATGGACACAGCAACCCATGGATGGACACAGCAGACCCTGGATGGACACAGCAGTCCCTGCCCTGGATGGACACAGCAACCCCTGGATGGATACAGCAGCCCTTGGATCGACACATCACATCCATTCAGTACACTCTCCACAGCCTGAGTGACATGGCGCCAATGACCAGGTATCTGTATAATATCCAGAACCCATGAGAATTTGACAGCAGGAGGATGACGATTTGGACACAGCAGCCCCTGCCCCTGGATGGACACAGAAACCCCTGGATGGACAAAGCAGCCCTTGCCCTGAATGGAAACAGCAGCCCCTGGATGGACACAGCAGTCCCTGCCCCAGATGTACGCAGAAACCCCTAGATGGACACATCAGCCCCTGGATGGACAAAGAAGCCACTGCTCCTTGATGGACACAGAAGCCCCTGCCCTTGATGTACACAGCAGCCCCTGAATGGACACAGGAGCTCCTGGATGGACTCAGCAACCCATGTATGGACACAGCAGACACTGGATGGACACAGCAGTCCCTGCCCTGGATGGACACAGCAACCCCTGGATGGACACAGCAGCCCTTGGATGGACACATCACATTCCATTCACTACACTCTCCACAGCCGGAGTGACATGGTGCCAATGACCAGGTATCTGTATAGTATCCAAAACCCGCGAGAATTTGACAGCGGGAGGATGACGTTTTGCCTCGCTTTGGGATCTGAATAAGGCAGGAACACCCGAGCTGTGCTTGGATCTTGGCTTGTAACGTGAAGTTCTCATGGGTCCAGTTCCCTGAGAACCGGTCCAGCTCATCTATAATAAATATGCTCCTAAATCAGTGGTTGCTACTATGTTGATACAATATAATTAATTATGATTAAGGTGATTAACTTTATTTTTCAATACCTTTTCTATAATGCATGTGGAGGCAGAATACAGTTTGGAAAAAGAAAAGTATAGTGATACATATGGTCAATTATGGAATTGTATCATACAAATCATACACCTATGTAAATTTATCACTGTGCATTTACATTACAGAACCATTATATAAAACATTGTATGAATTTAATTTTAAGTGTCCAATAAAATCATTTTGCTTTTACAGTATGTGCTTATCTCATACTTTGATAACTGGGAGGCTAGAGTGAGTTGCACCAAAGTGACATCAATAAGATCTGTTATACTGTACCTGGATTTTTCTGAAGACCAAAGATATGGGATCTGCCACTACTGTTTGGAGCATAAGGAAATAAACCAAATATTGTATTTGATTTCTGTGTGTTGGTCTTTTTTAGTCCATAACCTGCATGTTACAATTTAAGAAATTAATGCAAACCTTTATTTGATTTGCAGTCGTTGCAGAATGTCTAACCACAGCTATCGAAAGGACCACAGCAAATCCAGCTTTCTAAGGTCTTTGCTTTTATTATTATTATTATTATCCTTTATTTATATGGCGCCACAAAGGTTCCGCAGAGCCTTACACAGTACATAAATGAGCACACAAGAAAAACAGTTAATAGTAATACAAAACAATGCAGGACAAGGACAAGGTTATAAACTCAGCTGCAAAACACAAGCAGCAGGACATGAGCAACCAGGTGTTAGGTGCCATTGTGGGGAGTTAGGAGTAAATTATACTATAAGTAGGGGGAGGAGAAGCACGTGAGGATGAGGGCCCTGCTCGTGAGAGCTTACATTCTAAAGGGGAAGGGCAGACAGACAGGGGCGACACAGAGGGGTAGATAGTGAAGAAGGAGCATGGAGCAGTGGGTTAGGATATGTGCTGCGGAATGTGTGTGTATAAGACGACCTGATGTTATGTAAAAATTAAGTCCTTCATACATCTATCTCTATGATAGAAAATAGATTTTCTGTGTAATTTACATGAGAGATGTACAAAGTAAAGTAGAAGCACTTTAATTTGTGTTACATTTTAGCATCTATATACAGCCTGACAAGAAATGCAGCTATTATGGGACTGTCCCGCCATCCTAATACAGTAGTGACTACTTTAGTTCCAGCTGCTGGGTGCTATGCCATGCTCCTGTGAGTGGGTGCATCTCACATGCTAGACCCACTCACAAATGGGTGCAGCCATACATGATGTGGTCCCACAGGATGTTGCAGTACCCGGGCCCAGAATTTCTCTTGGCAGCCCTGGAGGTGACAGACAGAACGAGGAGGGAATGGGGCTTAGTAGTGGGGTAACAAGACCATGGAGGGAGGTGGTTGAGAGTGGAGGTATAGGAGAGGTGGGGGAAAGAAGCAGAGGGTTGGAAGCAGACTGATGAGAGAAAAAAAGGAAGAACAGCAAGTGGAGGAAACAGGAGGGGGAAGAGAGGGATGGATAAAGTAGAGGATTATGTGGACATAGAATATGGGGGTTGTGTGAAGTAAGTGTGTTCATGCTGTGGACAAGGTAATAATTGAGATGTAAACTGGAGTGGAGGCTGTGAGATATAGAGTCAGTGTGGATTAAAGTTGTTAAATGTTCAAAAATACATGTAAAGAACAGTGCTGCTAATGTATTAGCGCAGCTCCAAAAGTGATATATAAAGGAGAGGTATGTGAGTAGTGGGTGCAGGAATTAGTTTATAAACAAATGATTAAAGTGGATAGATGTGACACAATTGGAAAAGGCAATACAAAATGAATGAGGACAAAATTACAATGTACCCGAGCTGATCCAGTCCAAAGTGTTCTGATCAACAAAGATCAATCAACAAGAGCAGTACACAGACAGGGGAGCACTTGCAGTGTCCAAGCAGTGAGTGCAGTAAGTAGTTGCCTGGATATGCATACAGCAGAAGATGTTGATTTTGTTCATTCACATAAGTATGTTGCTTCTTGTTGTTCAGAAAGTGTTCTGGTTTTGAGTTTCTTTTCCCTCAGTTTTCCTCCAGTTTAACTCCAGCGTAACTCCGACTTAGTTATCAAATTGTATTTACACTTATAATCAGAACACTTTGAATCTTAACACAGACTATGGCAGCCACCGGCTATGCAGCCTGTGGGAGCAGTAATATCTAAAGTTACAAACATGTGTCTCTGTGCTCACTGATTGGGACCCCACCCCGAAAGCTCTAACACACACTAAATTGGGATGCAATAAAGTCTAAGATAAACAATTTGTGAGAAGGGGGGAGGCCAACACAGATTCACAATACATTCCTAACTTCCTTTAGATAAATTGCTCTTAGTATAGCAGTAGTTGTAATTTACCCAGTATAAATTTTCAAAACTGTGCTGAGGCAATCACTAAAACAGCATCTGATGGGAGCAGTAGTTGTAATTTACCCAGTATACATTTTCAAAACTGTGCTGAGGCAATCACTAAAACAGCATCTGATGGGAGCAGTAGTTGTAATTTACCCAGTATAAATTGAATTGAAATAAGTAGCAACACTTACACTGATAGCAGAAAAGCACAGTGAATCATTTAGCAAATCCTCTGAGATTTGTAATTGGCGAGTATTTTATTCTTAGCAACTAAACTCTATTGAAATAATTAGCAAATCGTACCCTTCAAATAATCTGGCTGGAGTTACTAATTCCATTGTAATGTGGTAATAATGTCTCTTGGATGCAGGGGACCCCCAGGAAGAGAAGATGACCACTTTCATATCTGAAACCATCCCTGAAGAAGCCACCACATCTTTGGATACTTGTTCGTTATTTTGAAGCTTCTTTGCAGCTTTGGAGAGCTTAAATCTCTAAAGATTCAAGCTCATTCAAATAGAAAGCAGCACTTTGAGATTGCTGCTATCAATGAGCCAAAATATATCAGCCAGCATCTGATCAGTTTAATGTCAGAGAGAAGATCTCCCAAAGTTGGAAGATTAGGCTTCCACAGAAAAGTGATGTCACCGCTTCTTCTCCCTGTTTCTGAGGTTCCCCACTATGACACCAATGGAATATGGCCCAGCATACTCCCATACCCTTCCCTCTACACTAGACCTATTGGAAACCCGTGATACTGGCCACCAATATAACTAAAGCTCTCCACAAAAACAAACTTTAATCCCATGTAGGGCATTAAGTCTTGGCTGCCACTATGTGGATATATGTACTATACCTACCTACAACACCCCTGCTGTGCTTCATTTCAGTCAGAATACCCATAGACCACATATATATTTGTGTGTAGTGGCTATGCACCCCCCACAGAGGTTACGTAGGAGCTACTATCCAGCCTACATGATTTGTATGCTTCAGTGGATACTAGGCCGACTGCACTGATAAGAAATTTAGACCTGTGGCGAGTAGGAGGTTGGACTTCATTTAGTATTTGTGCTCTGCATTCAATTCAAGTGCCCCTATATCACAGGCAAGGCATTATTGGGCCTTGAAGGCCTTATTCCATGGTTCAAGCCAAATTACTTTTTAACATCAAGCAGCCATGATTGTCCCATAAAAACAGATTGTATATTCATGTTTGTACTACGGTAGAGATGAGCAATTCAGATTCCAAAAAAATCTGACATCCCCCAGATTTGGGGATTTCAGAGGAAAGCCGAGTCACAGTTTGATTCCTTCCACTAAATTCAGTTCCCAAAATAAGGCAAAACATAATTTTGCCAGAAATCTTGGATCTTGCATCTTTTGGATTGCATATAAGTACCTTCCTTGTCATTTCATGTGCCATTTCACACAGGTGAGTGCAGAGAGAGGTGAGTGGGCTGTAGCTGTGCGGCTATAGTCTAGATTAGAGAGAGTTGTAGGTGGTTAGAGTGGGTGGCAGGAGTGGTAAAGAAAACAGGCATCTTTAAACTGTCTATGAAGGCCAAATACTAGCAAGCAACCTGCAATACAGGCTTCTGTGTATGTTGTTTGTCAGACACTAGCAACTGCAATCTGCAATACAAGCTCCTCTAGTACTGTATGTTTGTTTAAACTTAAAGTGAGCCGCAAGTGCTTACAATTGTTTTTCACAAGGGTATTCATTTACACAGTACTGCAGTATATATTATTTATGATGGTGGAGACAGTACTGTAAGTGCAAGCTTAGTTAACCATAAATTGTGTGCTGTGACTGAGTAAGCTCCACCCCAAAGAAGACATCATTTTCTGGTTTTAAAAAAAATCTCAAGTCTTTTATAATTCAATTTAGATAGTTTAAGTACAGATGAGTGGTCTTACTCTGTTCCTTTCTCCAAATTAGCGGAAGTTCAGATTTATCTTATTGGCTATACAAAACACGTAAAAGCCGGTTAGCCAATAAGATTCAGTTTTCAGAACCGAACTTAACCGATCCAAAACCGAACCGCTCATCTATAATTTCAAGAGCAGATTGCGTGTTTTTGAGAGGCAGTGTAATTTAATGTACTTACTGGGTGTTGTGTCCCCATCAGCTGCACCCCAAAATAATAAAAAAAATATTTTGTTTAAAAAAAATCTCAAATCTTTTATTATTCAACTTATATATTTCAAGGGGACATTGTGTGTTTTTGAGAGGTAGTGTATTTTAATGTACTAGCTGGTTATAGTGTCCTAGATGGCTACTCTCCAAAATAATTTTTCTTGGTTTTAAACAAATTATCATTGTTCGCTTGGTGTGGTGACAGTTACAATTCAAGAACAGTAGCTTTACTTCAGTCCTGGAGTAAATCAACCATGAATCAGTCAATAAAAGAATAGGAGCAACCCAGTACTAGTGCTGGCAGCCATAGTACTTTTTCAACATCTAATTTGAAAGAAGGTGTAGACGTGGTCCTCTAAATATAAATGATGTTTGACAATCTTTAGAAAAAAATCACCTCTAACTATTATGGGAAGAATTACTGCTGAGAAACCTGCTACTGCTCTTTTATGCATAAGAATGCCTATTGTAAAGCCCAGACTGGAAAATCATATATAACAAGCAGTCCAGCATCAGCTAACAGCAGCATGAATAGATACTAGAACATGCAATCTCCACCACCGGCACATTCATCAACAACCTCCTCATTAGCGATTGGAGGTAGTCCTGCATCCAATATGCAAAAGGCAAACTGTCACTCCTAATGAAATCCATGATTTCCAAGAAAAATCCTTGTGTGCTACGGCTGCTACTGCTGGGAGTGAAGCTTTATCACAGAAGGGGACCAAGAAGACTAGCAGATTCACATAACAATTGACTGTGAAACAATAATTTGCAAGAGGAACCAAGTATGACAGCTGCCATCCTGTTGCACAGCTGACCACTGAAGTCATGGAAGCTATGTTAGCATTAGATCTGCGTCCAATACCTGCCATCAGTGCATTTGGTTTTAGACAATTAGTTGAGGTCATGTGTATATGCTACTAAATTCCATTTTGATTCTATTGTACCAGGACATTACATTAAAAGTTATTTCTTGCCTAGAAAATGCCATTGTACTGACTATCCACTTAATTACAGATATGTGGATAAGTGGTACATGTCAAACTAAAGATTACATGACTGTGACACGCCAGTAAGTGAGTGTATCATCATCATCAGCTCAGAAGTGTCTAACATACAATGATAATGCAAGTAACATTGTACAAACATGACAACTGGGTCAGTTTCAACACATACCATGTTTTGTGCACTGTGGAAGCTTAGTTTATAAAAAACATTACAATTGACATAATTCCATATTTACATATGCTTTATAGTGAATACAGCTCATGCAATTCAATGTGGCCTTTGTGCAGCCATTTTTAGTTGGTAAAACTTAGACATACTAAGGAATGAGTTGAGATGTCTTTAAGACCGCTCCCAAGGAAAGTGTTTATCTGAAGAATTGTAGGCTAGGATAAGATACAAACCAAATATAGTGATGCAGAGCACAATAAGCATCTCATGAAGGAATCTATTTCTATTCTATTGCCAAAGACAGGCTAACAAGAACAAACTTTGTCCAATCTAATGAATGTTATATATGAATATGCCAAATGTCGTTATATGGTTGCATAATGTGGAATAATGTAGAATGTTCTAGAAGTATGATGTAAGTAGGCATATTACCATAATATTGTAATAGAAAGATATAAAAACTCTGTACTGAAGGCAATCATTGTTATTCCTGCATTATAACCTTGGGGGATATGTGCTCCCAATTAAGGGCTAGATCTATTTATTTAATTAATTAATAAATTACAAATTCTTAAGTGTACTGGATTGGAGTCTATTACTTCATGCAACAATGGAACACCTGGTAAAAATTAATTTTCCACAGTTGGAGGCACTTTGCTGTTCTTTTCAACACCTACACATGTTGTTGTCTGGCCAACAGCTGGGACATCCTATCTCCCATATCTCAGTGAGTATCAAAGCTAAATATGTATATTTATACATGTGTCTGTACTCCAAGATGTTATGTGAGAAAATGAGAGGTTAACAGGTGACCAGTGGGTGTAGTTAAAGTTGAACTCAGATATGATTTTACATTGTTTGTTGTTGCATTTAAGTAATATTTCTAAAATATTGTTGAGTTAAGTGTATTGAGATACTGTAATATTTTAAGAGTGTGAACAGATCACCCATAGTTCAGGTTAGAAGAAGAAGTTCTTTAGAAGTTATATTTTTATTATTTGTGTAGTGAAGAATATATGAATCATGTGTACAGCATATGTGAAGTAATTAGAAGAAGTTTGTATTGATGTGCGGAATATTGGTTGGGATAGGAGCCATTTTCTTCATAAGACAGATGTGTCCCAAGGGGTAATTTTAGACCTGGAGCAACCATGGGTGCTGATATTTCCTTGGAGAAAAAGGCTAAAATTTGCTCAGAACTATCATGTGCATATTACATCATGAAACAAATGAATCCTGATTATGTGCAGTTCTGTGATGAATAATTGGTATGAGTAATCTAAATTGAAGGCAGAGATCAGCCTGCGTGTATGCGTAACTCATGTACTTAAACCTCACACTTTCTTAAACAAATACATGATACATGCTGCTGGGACAAGTGCAGCAGGCTGCAGCTGCTGCTATTCGTATGTTTGTTTCTGCAGTTTTTGAAAAAGTGTTATATATGACTTGAAATAGTGTTACAGATTCTGATTCTAGTGATCAGACAGATAATATACATAGAACCTGTGCAAACAGACACTGTCACAGTATCTGCATTAGTGTAAACTAAAGCTTACAGGGTTAAATAGAAGTCAAGGAAAGAGGAAAAAAAAGAATATGCAGGCTGACATTATTGTTGGAAAAAAAGTGCTTAGAAGTTCAGAATTTCCCAGACCGAAAAATTAATTTACAAAAGAGCTGTGGATACTTAGAGATTTCTTACATTGTCATTATTACTTGAACCTATAGAGAAGGGATTGGAAATTGTTCATTCTAGCAATGTGATTTATGAGATAAATAGTGTTGATATTATTACTGACCATAAACCAAATGGTTAATGCTAAGTTATACCAGACAAATAATACTATTTGAACCAGATTACATAGGTTGCTTATATGATTTAGGGACTTTTTATGGATAGGTTGAATACGTAATAGGGTAACAATCCAATATCTAGAGTGGGAAGAACAATCTATTAACATAATTGTTAATTTCAAAACAGCATAAGAGAAACCTCTTGCAGAGAAGAAGAGAAAACATGTATGAAGCTTCAGATAAAGAGTTTAGATAAAATTCAGTTGAACGTAAACTAAAAATAGATTAAGGACAGAAATATGATCCGATATACTTCCTACATACAGAGCACGATTGTAAACTTTCATCCAAAGAAATGTAACTGTAATGGTAATTGTTTTACTTGTTTGAATATTTTCAGAGAGAGAAACTGTCCGTCTGTGTACTCGGTACGTCAGTGTACATTACCACTCTCTTTGTATAACCCTCCCAGATCTGAGAGCTTGACTGAAGAAGAAAAAAGTTTTATTTCTGGGGGACAAATGCTTTATTTAACTCTCTCATAGTATGAGATTGTGCTGTATTCTTGCATCATAGGTTTCTTTTGTACCTGAGCCAAGAATGCCGATGAAAGTAGATTATGAGGACATATTTGTATTAGATACATAGTATCTATTTAGTATTTTAAAAAGACAAGGGTAATATTATAAAAATATGTCACAAACAGTTTACAATATTTGAAGAATAATCTGCAATTTTTTTTGTTCTTACAGATGACTCAGAACTAATCTAATAGATTATCTGCTATTATATTCCAAGTTATTTCAGAATGGAAAATACTAAACAATTGTGTTTTTTTGCAGAAGCAGGTTACAAAGTTTAATGGGACAAAATCCAACTGTATACTGATACGTTTAAATATACAGGAAGTTATTTACCATCAGGTTGAAGACATTTATACCCTTAAAGGGTGGCATTAATTGTGAATTGCATCTATTTGTTTTACATACTATTGTTCAGATATTTAATAATGCACAATTTAAACATGCTCCTGCAGCCAGACTATCTCGATGGGAGATCACAGATTTCATTTATTGTATTGTGGTACATTGATCTTCTTTATCCTCAACAGGGGGGATATGGTTCATTATGGTTGTTGGTGAGGAAAAGGAAGACAATAAACATGTTTGCAATAATGAAAATGTTTGCAAAAATTAAATACATGAGTTAAAACTTTTCTGTTAGAACAGACATTGCTGAAGTTTAATTAGATAATCCTGACTTGGTACTCCTTACTGATAATAGCTGTTACAGACAGACACATAATGTTTTTTTTGTGACAGGGTAGTAGTATGAGAGGCAGTTTTAAGTACATACAGTATGATGTGCCAGATATAGACACTTAGTTGATGGTGTTTAAGAATATCACATTTGACCAATTGAGACAATATCAGAAAAATACTTCTCACAATGAGGTCAATGATTGGAAATTAAAGCAGTTTTACGAAATAGAAGATGGTATTGGGTATTTGAGTGGAATTAAAAATATTATTACCAGCCCTTGCAGAAGGTGTTCATGGGATAGTACATTTAAGAGCAGACAATATGAATTGCATTGTACAATCTCACTGGTATGCTCGAGCCAGAGATAACATGAAAGTTGTGTAATTTTCTTGGTAAACAATGTAGAGAAAACAGTACCTACTAAAATATTTGCCAAATACTACAGATACTGTGAATTGATTATATTCAGTTACAAAAGAAAAAAAAGGATTAAAGTATGTTCTTGTCAAGTTTTCAGGATGTTTTAAAATATATTGTTGATATGTTTTCAGATACTGCTGAGTTTACTGAACTTACTACTGAGTTTATGCTGAAAAAGATTTAGCAAAAATTTGTATGTAGGATATAGTTTACCTAAGTGTTGTTGAAAGTGACAGAGGAACTCATTTTACAATAAAAGTGTTTCGGAAAATGTCTGAAATAATGGGAATAGAATCAAAGTTACACACGTCATATTAGACTTAATGGTGTTATTAAAAAAAAAGGCCAGTTAAACTTACAAAGAGACAGGAATGGCATTGTCTGAAGTCCTATCTTTGGTGCTTCATAGTATTAGAATCACACCTGAGCCTCATCTCAATCTCTCTCCTTATTAACTGTTATTTGGACTACAATCAAGATGTGTTACTAAACCAAAGACTGATTTGAAATTACAACATGATTTGACTGTTCAATATATTATACAATTGTCTAAGCAGCTACAAGAAGACCTTCCGGAAACTCAACAGGATATTCAACCAACACCAGCGTTTGGTCCAGAAGATGAAATACAGCCTAGAGTCTATGGTATGATGAGAAGTTTTTTGTTATGTTCTGGTTCCCTTACAGATCAATGGGATGGTCCTTGGCATGGCAAAGTACTGCTGACAACAGATACAGCTATAAAGGTTGCTGAGAAGGACACCTGGATCCACGGCTTGCATTGAAACAGGGCAGAGAGATCTGAGCTTAAAGGGGCATAAAGACTCAGACTGAAGTGCTGATATAGAGACTGAGATATAAAGACTGATATATACAAAATTATTCATTGATGGGTAAAGTATGAAAAGCTACTAATTGTTGCATTTGTGCCAGAACCATTGCTGAGTTGAAATATACTGAATTTACTAAGATAAGTTACTATAGAAACATGTGAGGATTGTATAATTAAAAGTTGTAAAGAAGAAAAAAGAGGTTACTGATAACTATAACTTGACAAAACCACTAGTAATTGTGCTAGTTCCTTATGTAAGGGAACGCATTAGATTTTGTTTTAATAAAATAGTTTATGAATGAAGCAGACTACACCTCAGATTTGGACTACTGCAGGAATGTTTACTATTCCAATATTAGAACACCCCATACAAGTAGGGAATGTTGAGTCAGAATATTGTAATACGATCATTAATGTGTACTGTACTGAACAATGTAAGGAAGATTTTAAAAGAGCTGAATGCTTATTATGTACAATAAATATTTACAATGAGGCATTTGATTAGACATTACCAGTGAGTGTTCCCAATAGTGAGACAAACAGTGAGACAGATCATATAGTTCAGACATATTAGGAATGCTAGTTGCTACCATGGTATTAGGGTTTTATGTTCTTTTCATCTTCTAAATAATCTTTATTATATACAGTATATGTGAAAAGTATACTTACAAATGATTGCCAATTAATTCAGAAGAAATTTTCTATTGAGGCAAACTGATACCACAATTTTATGTTATAACTCATGATAATTTGTGAAAAGTTATTTTGTAGGATGCCAGATGGTCTAAAAGAGACATTGATCCAGTAAATAAAGAATACATTTCCCTGATTGATACTTCAGTGAAAACATCATGTTGGTACCACCTTTGGTAACATCCTTATGTATAGTAAATGGGAATAATAGGATAATCAACATGAAATTAGTGAATTGGACAAATTTATTAACAAAGAGACTGAACTTTATGATAAAACATTCAGATATGTTGGACATGAATAAAAAATATTCTGAAATGAACTGTTACTACAGCACCGTCCAAAATTGATTAATTAACTGTACAGACTGGAGGATATTGTCTAACTTTTTATACAAATCTTGGAACACTGTTGTAATTATTTGACCAATGATACTACAAATTGAAGAAGCCATTATTACCAATCATATAAATGAGGCTTATGATATGAAAGAAGAATTTCTATGAGTACATTATGATAAAGATTCCTAAAATGATTTATGATGGCCATGATTAGATTCTAGTTTTTGATTTTCAGGATTGGGAAAGTTTTTTAAACATAGTTTTATTTACTGACAAAGTTTATTCTTGATCGTAATCCTGGTTCTATGCATTTTAAAGAGTTGGCCTATGCTGTATTCAGATGGTTATTTAAAAAATGAGAACATACAAAAGTGAAAACATACAAGTGATGGAGGTTAATGAAATGTACATTCCAATGTAATCTATAAAATATAGCATATGTACAATGTGTATATTTAAAGGGGGGAATTGTGGAATCTTAGTTTATAAGAAACATTATAATTTACATAATTCCATATTTACATATGCTTTATAGAGAATACAGCTCATGCAATTCAATGTGGCATTTGTGCAGCCATTTTGCTTGGTAAAACTTAGACATACTAAGTAATGAGTTGAGATGTCTTTAAGACCGCTCACAAGGAAAGTGTTTATCTGAAGAATTGTACAAAGAACTTGACCATTTATGTATAATTTTGGGCTAGGATAAGATACAAACCAAATATAGTGATGAGTGGGCACAATAAGCATCTCATGAAGGAATCTATTTCTATTCTATTGCCAAAGACAGGCTAACAAGAACAAACTTTGCCCAATCTGATGAATGTTATATTTGAATATGAAAAATGTCATTATATGCTTGCATAATGTGGAATAATGTAGAATGTTCTAGAAGTGTGATGTAAGTGGGCATATTACCTTAATATTGTAATATAAAGATATAAAAACTCTGTACTAAAGGAAATCATTGTTATTCCTGCATTATAACCCTGGGGATATGTGCTCCCAATTAAGGGCTAGATCTATTTATTTAATTAGTTAATAAATTACAAATTCTTAAGTGTGCTGGGTTGGAGTCTAATACTTTATGCAACAATGGAACACCTGGTAAAAATACATTTTCTACAGCACACAATAAACTTGATTGTTCATAATTTGTTAAATAATGACAGGTCTGTACAAGAAATGCTGGCTTTTGGGGGGGCATTTTCAGCATTTGGCAACTGCATATAGAACATTGCAGCAGCTGCAAGAAAAGCTCCATTTGCCATGCCACCAACTGAAGCAAGAGGTAGTAACCAGGTGGAATTTCTTCCTTTATATTCTTCAGTTACTGGAGGACCAGCAACAAGCCATCCAAACATACACATCAAACCCAGGCATAGGGAGAGTCGGGAGACAAGTTATCACCTTACTGAAGCAGATTGGAGAATACTCTTGGTTTTATGCACGCTACTGAAACCATTTGAAATTGTAACAAATGAAGTTCAGACACTGCCAGGATAAAGTCAGGTCATACCCTTAATTAAACTACTGGAAAAGCAGCAAGATAAGATGAAGGAGGAGATTAAGTTAAACAATTCCACTAAGTACGTACAGCATATTGGACTTGTAGATTAAGGGGCTGATTCACTATGGATTGCTATTGCAATCACAGCTGCAATTGTGTACACAGTTCTTCTACAAAAATATGCTAATGTCTGCAATCGCAAAGCCAGCATAGAGACGCCAACTACCGCTACCTCACATCCATAAGACCTCACAGACCTGCATATACATCAGTACCATTGAGTAACATCAGCTCCTCATGCACCGTTACTGCAGCTCTGATCTGTCTCAGAAATTGCTACTCTCATTGCATGCAGTGAGTACTAAAGCTGTTTATACTGTCGCAGTGGCTAATATATGCATACCCAGGTAACACCCTTCAAACAGACTAGCACATCTGTGTTTCTCTGACCACTCCCACATCACCACCCCCAAACATTGATGCCCAGTCACTTACTTTGCGATGGCTTTCTTTCTGCGTGCTTGATTGCAGAGCAATCACAATGCTATCTTATGCACGTGCACTGCAATGCATATGCATGCACAATACGCACCATCGACAGATATGCATACATGGTTGCAATTGCAATCCTTGCTGAATCAGGTCCTAAGTTCTTTTTTTGCTTAGCTAGGACAAAAGGGTTTGCAACATCTTGCAATCGGATCACTATATTTTGGCAACCATGTCTTGTGAGCAAATTGTTATCTCAAGTGGCACATAATACAATGTTTCTTGTTCAGTTTCTCCTGCAAATGCTACTGCCATTAATAAACTGACCTTTTCCAAGAGACCCACTGATTATGATGTGTCAACTCAGTGCACCAGACAGAAAAATTGACATCATTGTCATCATTGTCCAGCGCTAATTATAATATAATAGCCCTAATATATTGACACATCTTCTAATCTGATACAGTCATTATAAAAAAAATGGTGGAGTATCACTTTAAGGATAATGTACAAATTAGCTTCTCACACAGTCCTTTGAATACTAGGAGGAAAAAAAGGCAATTTGGAGCACCATGTACAATTTACAGTAGCTGTTTTGATACTGCTCACACAATAGTTTTGTACTCACAAAGAGTGCTTAGACAGCTGGGAACCTATTGAGTGATCGGGGAAGAAAGCTATTTCCAAAAAATTAACTACAAATTCTAATAGGAATACCTTTATTGCCAATTACAGACTGTAACAAAGGAATCAAGTGGGGATAAACTAATATTGAGACTGATTAAGAGTTGTATGCTGTTAGTATTGCTGATGCGTCTTTGGAACACCATTGCGACAATTAGTCGATGTATTGCCCATCTGAGTGAGCCTAAGGCTGACACATTATTGCAATAATTTGGAACTAGCATTGCCTGAATTTGAATATATTACAGTTTGGAATATAAGAAAGTGAGTGCTGAGTTTGTATGATTTTCTTATTTAAATAGTGTGGTCACATACCAAAGGCACCGCAGATGCTTGAGTGCCGTGGATTGAAGCCAATTGTTTATATGAATATTGTGTGGTTACACTTTCTATGGCACCCCAATTTTCCATATGGAAGTCAAATTTTGTCAGCTTATTCCCTAGGTTTTCATTAACTGATATGCTTGGGTGTGGTTCTGTCTCTTTAAGCCAGCACCTTAACCCATGGAAGAAGCATCATTTGTATTTAAAATATGTGTGATAGTTGGTGCCAAAGAGGAAGAGCAATACTCATATTTTCGAGTGTCAGCGTAGGGTCTGACCAGCAGGGAAGACCATGACATGGTTGTGAGCTTGACAAATTATTGCAATATTTTGGAACTAACATTCCCTTAATTTGAATATGTTACAGTTTGGATTACAAGAAGGTGGGTGGCTAGTTTGTAATATATATACATACTGTATATATATATATATATATTTATATATATATATATATATATATAAAACTCACTGACTTTGATCTGCAAAAATGTGTGCTGGTGATGGAGAAATATACTTACTGGGTTCCATGTGTGTGGTCAAAAGGAATACAGATGCATTTGCTTGATTGCTCAGGCCTATACCAGCTTCTCACGCCAGGATCCTTCTTTCAACACCACTGCACACAAGCTGACACACATTTAATGTTTAATATTGCATAAATGCAATCTGCAACACTTATCTCTCCCTTGAGTTTTGGACTACACATTCACCACCCTCCACTGAGACCCAGGTCTGCCACATGGCCTTCCATAATGTTTATCCTCACCCAATTCTCCAGCCTCATAGATCCACTAATTCTCCACAACCATGGACATCTCCAAAATTCCCTGTGGCCAGTAAATCCTCAACAACTCACACGGCTTCTCATCCCCTAAGCTCTGCAACCAAGAATGCCTATTGTCCTACTGATTCCCTTTAGAATGCAAGCTCTCATTGGCATGGAACCTGTTTAAGAGTTGTACATTATTCTGATGTTTACGGAGTTGGCCAGTTAACCGTTTGTGCATCTTATTCGCACTGTGAATGTCAAGGTACATTATCTTAGTCGCTCGCAGCAACTTTTTACTCGAAGTGTGATTGACAGCAGAGGAGTCACTAGGGATGGTGTCACCCAGAGCTGTAACTCATGGTGTCACCCCCCCCTTTCCTCGGCCCCATAGCACTGCACAGGGGGGGGAGGTTGTTTGTTTTAGGCTGGTGCAGCCCTCACCCCCCCCCCTGTTAGTGAGGCCACTGATGTACACAGCCTTGGTCAAATATATATATATATTTTTCTGAAATAATACTGGATTAATATTGAAATTAACTATTTGTTTGTTACAAAAATTGGTAATTTCAATACAATCCATTGCTACTTCAGAAAAAAACAATACTATTCAGTTAAAAGACAGACAGTGAGGAATATTATATACCTAGTAATATAGTATGTAGTTACAGACTTGTATATTTACCAATTACCATATATACTGTATATAGAGTAATTGGTAAATAAACAAGTCTGTAACTAAATACATACTATTACTACTAACTTCAATGCACACTGGCAGCTGAGCCAGCATGGAACCTGTCCTAACCTTGCCTGCACTGGTGGTGTCCGGGTGCGTCCTGTCCTCCTCTCTCTTGGCAGCACTCACAGAAGGTCACGATCCCCTCCTACTTCACCCTCCCAGAAACACCAGCAGAGCTGGCGTGCCGCGTGCTTGATGACGTCACCTAGGCCTGACGTCACCGCAGCCGGCGTCTAGAACCGCATATAGACAGATTCCCGGAGGCAGCGGGCAGGGCTATCCAGCTTATGGAGTCGGCGGGGGTGCGGTAGTGATTGCAGCCGCGGCGCTTGGTGCCGCAGAAGGTGGGTGCACTGCTGATGTGTCTGTGGATGGGGTGCGGCCCGTGGGTATGAGTGAAACTTTTTTTGGTGTCATCCCCTTGAAGGGTGACACCCAGTGTGGGCCGCACCCCCCGCATCCCCCTAGTGACACCACTGACTGACAGTCAGGAAGTGTTTGGAGGAGGTAATGGGGAATGGCGATACAGAAAGCAGGTGTGTTTCGACCATTTCAGGGGAGTGTCTCTCCCTGTGACTGATCCCGTGAATAAAGGAATATGGCTCTGGCGTCTCCATTCCCACGACCATTCAGCATTTCATAGACTCACTCAGTACTGTAACAATCAAATGCTCTAGGTCTAGGTCCAACGATGCCACTTTAGATTAGCAAAGCTGCAGGAAGGTGGCTCAATACGTCTCCTGGAGGCTGCTACATTTGCATATTTTTATATTGTAGCTGTGTACAAATTTGCAGCTGCAATTGCATTAGCGTACAACTCTGAATCAGGTCCATGGTCCTCTGCCTTATGTCTCACATGTGTTCACTCTCCATCTTCCTCACATGTCCCTATTATGTCTTATGCTGAGCTGTTTCTGTATACATTTTGGTCAATCTGCATCCTTTCATCTTCTTCTGTATAACTGTTATGTTCATGTCTATCTTGCCTGTCTTCAATGTCTTATGCTGAATTCTTCTGTCTGCCATTTGATATGGTTGAAATTCCATCCATCCATTTTATTCTGCCTATTTATAATTGTCATGTTTTTCCTATTTGATGAGCTAGGGAAGGTACAAAGGGTAAAACAATGCTTTATACAGATTAAATCCCTCTCCATTTACTTGCACTTTTTTTTTGCTTTGTGCTTGTGCATTACTTTAGCAATAATACTCAGTACCTGTTTTAACGAATGTTCCAACTTGCTCCTGTTAGCATAGGTTCACAAATTAATCACAGCTTTAAAACATGTAAAATAAGGGAAAAAAACATGTTTTTGAATCTTGAGCACGCAGTTCAGCTTCAATAGACAGTCCCCACTAATAATAGCACCTTACCCTGCCTCTGGGCCTGCGATGCAGCTGCAAATCATTAGCAATAATTATTATGAATGGAGTTCAGAAGTAAAAGCCCTTAATTAAACATAATAACTTCATGCCTTGTTTGGAAAGAAGCCAGACAGATAAGCTTTTTTTTGTTACATTTTGTTTACAGAATATTACTTTTGTACAAGAATTGAAAGGGACTTATTAACAAGAAGTGTGTTTTCTAATTACACTTGTCCTGATTTGTATGCTATTCATTAACTACTTACAGTCAAAGTCAATGTGATCCAATTTTCTGTACAGGACAAAACTCTGGACCTGACTAATGTGCGATCTTATTTTCTCTGACATGATTCTACATCACAGTGCAGTAACCTGCTAGCTAATGTGCCGCCTGCTTACAATTCTATTATTGGTTTAAGGAAAAAGCGAATTGCAGAAGAGACATATCCTCGGCTTTGTAAGGATTTCTTGTTGTACAATACCTGGTAGCGTACTTTTGTTTCTGCAAAGTAGTGCAAGATTTTTAATTAAAATCAAAGAATTCAAATTAAAAATAAAAAAAAATTCATGATTTTTAAAATGTTTGTTTTGTAAATGTATTTATTGTAATAACATATTCATTAGCTGTCTAAAACACATTATTTATATTGTCTGTGCTTTTTGGTTTTACATTCCCTACAAAGGTATAGGAAGGTAACCATATACTGCATCGCTTATTGAAAAACAGAAGACTTCGGTCCGATTCACTACCGGCCGCAACTGCAATTACCCACACAATCGGGTGATTGTTGCATAATGCACATGCATATGTATCGCAGCGCGATTGGGACTGCGATTCAAAATGTAAATGTAAAATCAGAAAAAACAGATATTCCAAGTATTTGTTAGCTGCATGCAAAAGCAGCCAATATTTTCATTGCATGCAAAAAATAAATTAATTTGCACTCCTTACATTGCAACGTGTGCAAATTGCTTCTTTTTTGCTCATTTTATTTTCATTGCTCCCAGTGGCATCACTGAGGGGGTGTGAACCACACCAGGTGACACCAATCGGCCCCATTGTGAAGCCTCTGATTGTTCCTAACTTTGAATCAGGCCCTGGAGTTTTGAATGCATTTTACAATTAAAATGTATAGTCTACAAATAAAACTGGGAGGACAACTGTGTATTTAGGACCTGATTCATCGCGATCGCAATTGCAACAGTATACTCAGATCTGCCGATGGTGCATACTGCGCATGTGTATGCATCGCAGTGCGCGTGTGTGAGTTAGCATTGCGAGAGCACTGCGATCACTTATGCAGATACAAAGCCATTGCAGAGTGAGTGACGGGAGGAAAGCGTTTGAGGGTGGTGAAGTGGGAGTGGTCGGAGAGACACGGTGTGCCTGTCCATTTGAACGCCATTATGGCATTCATAAATTAGCCACTGCGACAGCATATGCAGCTTGAGTACTCACTACGTGCGACGAGGTTAGCAATTTCTGTGTGAAGTCAGACCTGCTGCAATTGTGTGCGAGGGGCAGATGTTACTCGATGTTCCCAAGACTGCAAGGTATTATAGATGTGAGATAGCGGTAGTGGGCATCTCTATGCTGGCTGTGCGACGGCTTTGCGATTAATTCATATTTTTGCAGCAGACATGCATGTGTAATTGCAGCTGCAATCGCAATAGCGATCAGTAGTGAATCAGGCCCTTAATCCACTCTGTAGTTTGGTTGGGTATGCATGGGAACAGTTAAGGGCAAATTCACTACACTGAAACTAATTTCTCATTTAATTTTGGCACAAGACAAATATTTCATGGGGTAGTTTTGAAAATGTATCTTATCTTGAGTGTTGAGTTACCAAAACTACAGATAGCTTAGAAACCATCTCAGACTTGGTAAACTATTCCATGAGAAGGAAAATGTTCCCCCAGCATACTGCAAAAGTCTAGCAATAAGTAATGAAATACTGCATGATAATAGAAATTCAGAGATCTTTATTGCATAAATTTGCAAAGATAATGTTTAAGAGTGTCAAGATGTCTCTGTATCAGTAGTCCCTAATGATACATGATAATAGCACCCACTTTGGGTCATATAATTGCATACTGTTTTAAAGGCACATACATTAATATACCTAAGTTGAGAGCCAACTCACCTGGAGGTACCCCAAAATCCTTCAAATGGCACTACAGGAACCAGCACATCCTCCAAATGTTAGTCTCATCCATGCCTCTCAGAACAGTTATATAAAATAGTCAGTCAGCCAGTCTACTAGCAATGACTGGGACCAGCATGCACAGCAGTTACTGATGCTGGAATTCAGATCTTCTAGCAACTAACGAGAGCTGAGGAGGTAGTGAAATGCTGCGCTGTCCACTGTGGCTCCTAACAGTACCCCTACCTTGAGGAGAGGACCCCTAAATCCAAGCTTACCCAAAAAACAATCTAAAAAAGTCCCTCTTTACATTTTGTGCATGTAAATTCGTATCAGGAACCCACGGCCTTTCTTCTGGCCCATAACCTTTCCAAGCATTGAGGGGTGATTCTTTCTCCAATTTCCTTTCCTTAATTTGCCTGTCAGATAGCTAAATGCATGAGTTTTTCAAAAGCATCTGGCACAGGGTATTGACTGAGTAAAGCTGAGTCATTCAAACCACTGTGAACAGAATAACATCTGAATTATGTACAGTACTCTTCAGCAGAGCTGTGGCCTTGCTTAAGGTTACATAAGTGGAATTCCACAGATGGAATCCAGTTTGCATTGCCATAAAGGAGTCCAAGTTCTTTAAAGTAGGAATATTCAGACTGCAGAGCTATTTGTTCTGAACTCAACCCAAAGGCCCAGGTTTGCAGGTCCCCTTGTAGCAAAGAGATTATGATTCCCACTCTTTGAACTTCTGACCCAGATGATTGAGCTCTCAACCAAAAATACAATTTGCAGCTATCCTTAAAGTTTTAAAAAACTTCTGATCTCCAGAGAAATTGTCCGGAAGATGCATTTTAGGTACATTTATAGTTCGCTGGGAAATTGGAACAGATTTAAGGGGGTCATTCAGACCCACTCGCGAGCGGCTGTCTGCTCGCAAGTGAGTCGATGGTCCCCACTGCGCATGCGCACGACGGAGGGAGCTCCGTTGTGCGCATGCGCGAGACCCGATGAGCGAAGGACTTTCCTTTGCTCGGAGTGTCTCATCAAAGGGGGCTTGCTGTCGATGGTGACTGACAGCACGCCCCCTTTGGTGGGCGTGCTGGGGGCATGCCTGCTAGACGGAGGCATTCCCAAGGGAATGCCTACCGTCTGAAGCTGGCCCCACTGACATCACTAGTGATGTCAGTGGGAGTGATTTTGGCTCTGATAGAGCCAAAATCACTCCTGGCCTTGCGGTTGAAAAACCCAACTGCAGGCTTTTACTCGCAGTTCCGATGGTCGCGATGGTCAAGACCATCGCAACCATCATTCTGCACGCTCGTATATGCTGTGGGTGGTGACCAACAGCTATACGAGCGTCCAGGAGGACGCTCCATATTAATGGAGGTGGGCCCTGATTCAGAGCGAGCGCTCTGGTTAGAGCGTCCGGCTCTGAATCAAGGCCTAAGTGTATTCTTCTGTATATTTATCTACAGAGACAAATCTTGAACCACCTGTGACAGTGTCTGAATTTTATTTGTAAAAATTGAGCAGGGTTCTGCATAGCAGGATCCATTTAAACTTAAATTCTACCTCCAGAAATTTGTGGTCAGTTATAATGTTATGATACACCTGAGCAATTGCATAAAACCTTTAGAACCATGTTCAGAGGATTCACCAGGCACTCATATCAGTATGAATATAGCAAGGCATGAAGCTATAACTGACAAAGAGGTGAAGGCCTGGGTCCCTTTTTACCCACACACAGACCAATATACAAAACATCAATTAAGACCAACCCCCTAAAAGTGAAATGAGTTACAGGTGTGCTGCTGCACACAGAAGAGTAGCTAGTGTGAATTCCAGCAATTAATCACCAGCTGCAGGCATTCCTTTGGAGCCTCTGATCACATGAACTGGCATCCTCATCTCCTAGTAATAACCGAAACCAGCATGCACAGTGGTTACTGATGCTGGCATTCAGACCTCCTAGCAACAAGCGGGACCTGAGGAGATAGTGAAATGCCAATCTGTTCACAGCGGATCCTAACAAAACTGAAGCAGGCGACGTTGTGTTATGTGCCACTTGAGCTGACAACTTGCTTGTAAGGAGCTTTTTGCATCTCTTAAGATCTGTGTGAGTTGTAAAGAAGACATTATGTAAAACTTAAACCTAGGCTTAAGCATGGATGTCAACATGCAGTGTCCCATTAAAATATATTGCAAACCCGTGGGTCCTGGTGAAGCGAATAAAGAACTTGATCTACAAGTCCATATTACTCAGTGGAATTGCTTCATTTCATCTCATCTTTCAGTTTCTTCAGCTGCTTTTCCAGTAGTTTAAGTAATGAAATAACCTGACTCAGGTTAACAGTGTCTGAACTCACTTCATTAGCTACTATTTCAAATTGTTTTAGAGCTTGCATAAAATGGAGAGTACTCTCCACTGTGCTGGACTATGGACATTCCCCCTCCTCTCCCTATTTCATGGATTGTTGTGTATGTTTGGATTGCTTGTTGCTGTCCCTACAGTCGCTGAAGCATATGAAGTATATAAAGGGTGAAATTTCACCTGGTTACTACCTCTTGCTTCAGTTGGTGTCATGGCAAATTGAACTGTACTTGCAGCTACTGCAATTTTAGACATACAGTTGCTGAATGTCGAATCTGTCCAGAAATTTTTTTGGGCCACAGACAGCATCTCCTGCATGCACTTGTCATTTTTTAAAAAATACTCTGAACCACCAAGTTTATTGTGTATGAAAAACATGGTACATGTTGAAATTCACCTAGTTGTAAAGCTCGTTCAATGTTAATTGCATTATTGGAAAAAAAAAATCCTGAGGAGAGTCTTAGCAGGATGAACAATTTTGCTATCACATCCCTGAGTTCGACAGCTTGACAGCAATATGCCTCTTAGTAAAGCCGGTGATACAGAGAGTAGCCTGTCTGTGAATGTGCTGGCTTTGTTTGTTAGATGGTGCTGCTACTGAAGGTGATATACTCTCCCAGTGGGTCGTCACAGTCATGTAATCTTTAATTTGACCAGTACCATTTGTTCACATATCTGTAGTTAAGTGGCTACTCGGTATGATGGCATTCTCTAGCCCATGAATATGGGTTTTCTTTATTTCCCATTACAGGCGTTGCTGTTTTTGTTTAAATTAAATTGAGATGGAATTTGGTAGCAGGGATACAGGACTTAACCACTTGCCTGGCATGGATGTCATTTTGTGTCCACACCAGGCAATTCTTTATCTGTACTGGACATAAAATTTCATCCAGACAGATAAACATGAGGGCAGCTGCAGGAAGAGAATCTTCCCGCAGCTGCTGCTCTCAGAGGGACCTTCTGGTCCCTCTGCTTGTCAGCACCCTCTCCCCCTCTGTCTTCTGTGCTGCCAACCACTGCTGATTGGTCAGCAAAGCAGGACCCCCTCACCAGCGCCTGCAGAACTGAGCAGCCGCTGGGGAAAAGTAACTTTAACCTGCCACCTAACACGCTTCCTGTATCCAGTCTCTGATTGAATTTTGCGATGGTCGCGATGTTTCTGATGTTTCCAATGGTGGTTCCAATGTTCAGTTATTTTAAAAAATAATTTTTTTACAAATCTTAAAAAAAAAGTGTTTTTCTTTTTGTGAAAACATTTTGGATAAGTTAAAATGGATGTTCCTCACCTAATTAACTCATAAAAAAACAATAATTTTGGAGCAGTTTTTGGAAAAAATATTTGTCAGTTAAGTGGTTAAAACCAGATGCATTGATGGTGGATATTAGACACAGATCAAATGCTAGCATAGCCATCATGGCTTCAGTGATATGCTGTGCAACTGGATAGCAGCTTTCCTGCTTGATTCCTTTTGCAGTAGATTGTTTCACAGTCAATTTTTGCTTTAAACTCCTAAGGGTAAATTTACTAAGAATCGAGTCTGGTTGGATTTTTTTTTTTTTTTTAACTCGATTAGCATCACCGAAACTCGGGTGATTTGAGGCTCCTGAAACTCACAAATTTACTAAGAAGTGAGTTTAGCTGAAAGTGAGATCACCGAAGGTGAAGCAGAATGAGATATCTCCCCCGAGTAGCAAGTTTGAAAGGAAATTACTCATCCAAGATTGCAGTGTCTTCTCTCTGCAAAACTCTCCTGAGCAAGCAAAATTATGGGGAACAAAACGAGAAGGGTTCCACCGTAATTTAGGAACCAGCACAAGGCTGCAGGGCCAGTACTGGTTTCAATTATAGTGGGAAAAAATGCATAGGGGTACCCCTATAATTAAAACCAGCACCAGACCCAAAATGACCAAGGTGTAATGCCACAGCCCAGAGACCCTATTACCGTGTTTCCAGGGCCAAAGCATTCTCACCCCAAGCCAGTCAGGCCAAGCCGGGGATCTCAGGGGAGATAGGGACCCCCACAAGAAGGGTTCCCCCCTCTCCTGAACCCCAGGCTTGGTCTGAAGACCGGGGCTCTTCCCCGCACCCTTGGGCTGTGGGTACGGGGGTAATAAAGTGTTAATTTGAAGTAAACTATTGTATTTTACAGTGGAACTACAGGTGCCAGCATGCCTGCCCTTTGGACTTGTGGAACTACAAGTGCCAGCAGGCGGCCGGCACCCATAACCCCACTGTAGAATAAATAGTTAAATAAAGCCATAACACAAACACCTTAGATAGTACAAGTGTATTACACACATACTAAAGGAGAGGAGTAAAGGATGTGGCAAGTACATCGATGTTTTCTCTCTTGCTCATCAAGCCAAAAGGATTTGGCAGCAGCTAAGAAGAAGTGTGGTTCAGCCATGGATAACTACAAATCCTACAACAACTAGCTCACCAACATGTATATCTTATTGTTCGGCTCAGCATATGAACATGATATGGTATATACACTTGATACACAGTTGGTTCCATTCCGCAGGTGGCTCATTGTGGCAAAAGTATGATGAAGAGTTTCACAAGAAACACGGAAAGGCTATCATGTCCTTTGGTGATAAGGATGTCGATGATTGGCTTGATGTCACGCAGTCTCTGCAGAATTCATCAGAACCTCCTTGAAGTCATGGTTCAACCTTGTCTCCTCATCTGTATTTTTAAGACAAAGAGTCGTTTTTGATACTGTTATGCCAGATTCAGTTCCCCATACTCCAGTGAAGACTGCCAGAAACCAGGACCTGCTGTATTGATTCAAGAAGGGAATCAATGCCAATGACTGTAGAGCGGAGGATTAGGTAAGCAGATAGGTTGGGGTACCCCTTGTGGACTGGTGATGATAACAACTGTAAGTAATAGGACAGTCCAGCTACAGCCTTGAGGACTGGAATACTTGGCTAGTGGTGGCCATTTTGCCTTGATGCCTGGTGAGGTGTTGCAACCTTGAGGACTAGCAAGTCTTGGCAAGAGGCAACCTCTGGGCTGAATAGAATGTGGCTTTGGCTGTGTAGCAGCATTCAGGGCTGGTAAGACTTGCGAGAAGCAGCCCCTGGGCTGAATTGGATGCAACTTTGGCTGTGTAGCAGCCTTGAGGGCTGGTAAGTCTTGGTGAGAAGCAGCCCCTGGGCTGAATTGGATGCGGCTTTAGCCATGTAGCAGCCTTGAGGGCTGGTAGGCCTTGGCTGGTAGATGTTGGCATTGATGCGCTAAATTGTGCACCAAGGATGACACAGGCATTGGTGCACTGGATTGTGCACTTAGGACTGCGGGTGCATTCTGTGCCACTGAGATGACACAAGCGGCTGGGAGCAGGAATGCACACCATGCTACCTAGATGAAAATAAGCGGCAAACAGCTGATGTTTTGCAGACCGTGCCACCTGTGTGGTACAAATGGCAGGCTGCTAAAGCCTTGGCTGGGTGCAGCTTTTCTAAGTGCAGTGTTTTAAGTGCATAACTAGCGTTAGACCTGCGCTATTTTTATTAGTTAATTCTTCTGCTGATCTTGAATGAATTGACACCGCCTCTCTCCCTATCTACAGGTAACTGAAGTTGACTGTGACTGCAAAGTTTCTCACCTCCTGTGCCTCCTTTATTAATTATAATCTTAGGTAACTGAAGTTGACTGTGACTGCAAAGTTTCTCACCTCCTGTGCCTCCTTTATTAATTATAATCATAGGTAACTGAAGTTGACTGTGACTGCAAAGTTTCTCACCTCCTGTGCCTCCATTATTAATTATAATCATAGGTAGCTAGCTTATTCTTTACTGAATCCTTTTGCTATAGTTTCTAATGCCTTATGATTTGAAATAGTTAAATTGTTTTAAGGATCCTCTCAGTCTATTGACTAAAATGAATGCTTGATTTATTTGTAGCCTTAGATATATGGTATGTGGTCATTGTTGACTTAAGCCATCTTTATTGCTAGCTTTCTCTGGCTGGCCAATTGGGGGTTTTCATTAATTAGTGTCCACACTTGCCTGCATCTCTGTTTAAAGTGTCAGTAGTTTGGCTGCTAAAGCCTTGGCTGGGTGCAGCTTTTCTAAGTGCAGTGTTTTAAGTGCATAACTAGCGTTAGACCTGCGCTATTTTTATTAGTTAATTCTTCTGCTGATCTTGAATGAATTGACACCGCCTCTCTCCCTATCTACAGGTAACTGAAGTTGACTGTGACTGCAAAGTTTCTCACCTCCTGTGCCTCCTTTATTAATTATAATCATAGGTAACTGAAGTTGACTGTGACTGCAAAGTTTCTCACCTCCTGTGCCTCCTTTATTAATTATAATCTTAGGTAACTGAAGTTGACTGTGACTGCAAAGTTTCTCACCTCCTGTGCCTCCTTTATTAATTATAATCATAGGTAACTGAAGTTGACTGTGACTGCAAAGTTTCTCACCTCCTGTGCCTCCATTATTAATTATAATCATAGGTAGCTAGCTTATTCTTTACTGAATCCTTATGCTATAGTTTCTAATGCCTTATGATTTGAAATAGTTAAATTGTTTTAAGGATCCTCTCAGTCTATTGACTAAAATGAATGCTTGATTTATTTGTAGCCTTAGATGTATGGTATGTGGTCATTGTTGACTTAAGCCATCTTTATTGCTAGCTTTCTCTGGCTGGCCAATTGGGGGTTTTCATTAATTAGTGTCCACACTTGCCTGCATCTCTGTTTAAAGTGTCAGTAGTTTGGCTGCTAAAGCCTTGGCTGGGTGCAGCTTTTCTAAGTGCAGTGTTTTAAGTGCATAACTAGCGTTAGACCTGCGTTAAACCGAGGAGAAACAGAAGGAGAAAAGGTCCATCAAGCAACAAACCTCAACAATCTAAAGACTCAGACTACAACTGGACTCCGTGTACAATCACGGCAAGAACACTTCTATTGCTATTCATAATGCTGGCCTTCTGATTCTCGCATACAATTCAATGCTTATCGTACTTTTTGCCATGTCAGTTTACATCTATCTACTTTGAAACACTGTCCTTTATCTCAGCTCTCTTGCATAGCCTCACATCCTCTATCTGCTTACATTCTGCATTAATTTTCATATTCTGCACACATTTGAACCCCACTTTTAATCCTCCCTATAACAATCTTGTTAATCTGCATACATATTGATACACTGTTTTTTGATACATCACTGTTTTTTTTTTCACTTGTATTCCTACAAATCTCTTGCACTCATACCTCATTTACATTTCCAAATTTCATTCCTCTTGTTTACCTATAAACACCATGACAAGGTTTTCGTCAACTCCCTCCTTCACTCAGTCTCTACCTAATCCTCTATTCTGCCCACTGCTTCCACCTTTATCCTTTCCTCCTTATCTCTTCCACCTCCTCCTCCCCTTCTCCCCCCTCCTCTGTCTGCCTACTCTTCACTCCTCTCCCTTTACTCCACTTTCTTCCTGTTCTACCCCCCCTCTGTCCTACTACCCCACCACCAAACCCTCCTCCTACACTCCTCTCCCTGTCACTTCACCCCACTGCCATCCACATCTCTCTCCCTACCCACCTCCTACATATTCTCTTTCTAGCTCAGTTGCCCACACCATCACTAAACTCGCTTCATGTCGGTCCTCCAAATTAAGCTTACCTCCACGTTACAGCAACCCGGATAATCTTATTCACATCTCCCCCACAAATGCTATCTCTCTATCCTGTGCCCTCTGGAATGCCAGGTCAGTCTGTAATAAACTGGTCCCCACCCATGACCTTTTTATCTCCAACTCTCTGAATCTCCTAGCCATCACTGAAACTTGGATCTCACCCTCTGACACCACTTCTCCTGCTGCTGCTCTATCCTCTGGGGGCCTCGCCTTCTCCCACACCCCCCGGCCTGGGGGTCGCCATGGTGGTGGTGTTGGGGTCCTTCTAGCCACCAGTTACTCCTACCAGCTAATACCCTCTGAACCATCCCTTACATTCCCCACATTTGAGGTTCATGCTATATGCCTCTTCCAACCAGTAAACCTCAGAGTAGCTGTCATTTACCGTCCCCCTGGCTCTCCCTCCAAATTCCTTGACAACTTCGCTTCCTGGCTCCCTCACTTTCTCTCCTCAGACCTTCCCTCCATTATCCTAGGTGACTTTAATATTCCTATTGACATTCCCACAGAATCCTCTGCAGCTAAACTCCTTACCCTCACTTCTTCATTTGGTCTCGCCCAATGGACCTCCTCACCCTCCCATTTGAGTGGGCACTCACTTGACCTGGTCTTTACGCACCGTTGTGATATTTCTGATAACTCCAATTGCCCATTCCCCCTCTCTGACCATCACCTTCTCTCTTTTAACCTTTCCCTCTCTCCTTCCCCTCCTCTAACTCCTAAAGCTACAATTACTAAGCGTAATATTGAGGCTATTGACACTGTTGCCTTTTCCTCCCTGCTGGACTCTCTTCTCTCCCCTATCATTTCTCTCTCCTGTCCTGAACAAGCTACTTCCCTGTACAATTCCTCCCTTACTTCTGCTCTGGATTCTGTTGCTCCAGCAATAACCACTCACCCTCGCAGATCCACACCACAACCCTGGCATTCCAAATGCACCAGATACCTACAAAAGTGTTCAAGAATTGCAGAGCATCAGTGGAGAAAGTCACGCTCTAAGGCTGACTTCCTCCATTTCAAATTTATTCTCTCTTCCTACAGTGCTGCCTTGTCTCTCCAAACAAACATATTTCAAGAACCTCATCTCCTCCCAGTCCTCAAACCCCCGGCGTCTCTTTGCCACTTTCAACTCCCTACTCTGCCCTTCCCCTCCTTGCCTTCCCTCCTCGCTCTCTGCCCTCGACTTTGCCACCTACTTTACATCTAAAATTGACTCCATACGTGAGGACATCATATCCCATCTGACCCTCAGCACTCCTCCCCCTCCTTGCCCTTACCACCCCTCCCCTTCTGTCTCACCAACTCTGACATCCTTCTCCCCTGCTTCTGGAGAGGAAGTCATGGCCCTCATCCGGTCCTCCCCCCCTTCCACCTCCACTCTTGACCCTATCCCTTCCCGTCTCCTCTCCCACCTGTCTCCTTCTGCCTGTTCCCATCTGGCTCACCTCCTTAATCTCTCCCTATCATCTGGCACTGTCCCTTCTGCATTCAAACATGCTCTTGTCTCCCCCATTCTTAAAAAACCTACCCTTGATCCTAACATACTTTCCAACTATCGACCCATCTCTCTTCTCCCTTTTGCTTCCAAACTCCTTGAGCGTATTGTCTACAACCGCCTTACCACCTTTCTTTCTTCCCACTCCCTCCTTGACTCATTTCAATCTGGCTTCCGATCTCTCCACTCCACTGAAACTGCCCTCACGAAAGTCAGCAACGACCTCCTTGCTGCCAAATCCAAGGGCCACTAATCTCTGCTCATTCTCCTTGACCTCTCTGCTGCATTTGACACTGTAGACCACCCTCTCCTCCTGCAAATCCTTTACTCTCTCGGTCTACGTGACACTGCCCTCTCCTGGCTTTCCTCCTACCTCTCTGATCGTTTCTTCACTGTGTCCTCTCATGACTCCTCTTCCCCTCCACTTCCACTAAAGGTAGGAGTTCCCCAAGGTTCTGTTCTTGGACCTCTCCTTTTCTCCCTACATACATCCTCTTTGGGTGAACTCATTAACTCCTTTGACCTCCAATATCATCTCTATGCAGATGATACTCAAATTTACCTTTCCACCCCTGAGCTCACCCCTGAGCTCCTTAACCGTATCTCCAACTGTCTCTCTGCTGTCTCTTTGTGGATGTCCCAGCGCTTTCTTAAACTTAACATGTCTAAGACTGAGCTGATCATCTTCCCACCCTCTTCCACTACATCACTTTCCACAATTTCATTATCTATTGATGGCACAACTATCTCCTCTAGCCCCAAAGTGCGCTGTCTTGGAGTTATCCTAGACTCCTCCCTCTCATTTAAACCGCACATTCAGCACCTCTCGCAGTCCTGCCGTTTTCACCTAAAAATTATCTCCAGGATTAGACCCCTCCTCACCCAGGATGCCACTAAAACCCTCATCCACTCACTGGTCATATCCAGATTGGACTACTGTAACCTTCTCCTAGCTGGCCTCCCAGTCTTTCACCTCTCTCCACTACAATCGGTTCTTAATGCTGCTGCTCGGCTCATCTTCCTCTCCAGACGTTCTACATCTGCTTCCCCTCTCCTTCAAGCCCTACACTGGCTCCCCTTCCCCTTCAGAAGCCAATTCAAGGTTCTTACATTCGCCTACAAAGCCCTCACCAAATCCTCTCCTGCATACATTTCTGACCTTCTCTCCCTTCACACTCCCGCCCGCCCACTTCGCTCAGCTAATGCATGCCGCCTCTCTTGCCAACTGATTACTTCCTCCCACTCCTGCATCCGAGATTTTGCCCGTGCTGCTCCCTACCTTTGGAATGCTCTCCCTCTCCCCATCAGACTCTCCACCTCTCTACAAATCTTCAAACGGGCTCTCAAGACCCACTACTTCATCAAGGCCTTCCAGCACTCATCCTAACCCACCTCATGCTCTTTCCTTCCCATCTTCCCCTTCTGTGTCACGCCTGTCTATCTGCCCCTCCCCTTAGAATGTAAGCTCTCACAAGCAGGGACCTCTTCCTTCATGTGCTTCTCTTTACATTTTCTTCTACTCTCTACTCCCCATTAGGGCACCTAACACGGGACCGCCAATTCCCGGCAGCTTAATGTGAGTGCTTTAATCACTATTTCAGCAATGTATATAAGTTGTGTCCATGTCCTGTACTGTAATGTACTGTATGTTACTTGTTTCTTGTTCACCCATTAGTTGTATGTACTATGTAAGGCGCTGCGGAACACTTGTGGCGCCATATAAATAAAGGATAATAATAATAAAAAAGCAAACAGGAGAACTGGAACTCGACTGATCAGACAGGAGACTGGCCACAACCAGAAACATATGGAAAATGCTATCACCGGCATGGAGTGAAGGACTGGCTGCAATTTAGCAGATACAGGGTCCAATCAGAGCAAACCCTGCAAGTCTCACTAATGACAAACTCCTGCACCTGGTCTGTGCACACAGACAAGAGAATCAATTAGGGTGCAGCTGACAATGCACAGAGACAGATAGTAATACTGAACACATGAGATCAGCACACAGACAGACAAGAATTGATGCAGTGTCCCAGCAACAACCAAGACTGGAAATTGCAACCAAAATGATCTGCTAGCCGCAGATCCTAACAGTACCGCCCCTTGGTGAGGGTTTAAGGAACCCCTAGACCCTGGTTTGTCTGGAAAGTTCTCAAAGAATCTTCTCTGTAATGTAGGAGCATGTAAAGATCTTTCCAGAATCCAGGAGCACTCTTCTGGTCCATATCCCTTCCAGGGGACCAGGAATTGAAGGCCTCCTTGTGAGAGCCTGGAATCCAGAATTTATTTCCACCACAAACTCTTGGTGTCCTTTGATTAGGACAGGTGAGGGTCTTGCTGGCCATCTAGCGCTGTACCTGAGGGATAAAGAAACTGGCTTGAGCAGAGAGCAGTGAAAGGTGTTATTGATTCTGAGGTTAAGAAGAAGTTTCAGATGGGAGACCACAGGATTGACTCGGAAGATGATTCTAAATGTCCCAATAAATATGGAACCCAACTTTGGAGATCGCTGGCGGATGTTGATGTTTCTGGAGGACAGCCACACCAAATCTCCTACTTTGAAGTTACATGGTCGCCGATGCTCATCTGCCCAAATCTTGGCATGACAGGATGATTTAATCAGACACTGATGAACCTTTCTCCAAACTGAGCATAGCCTTGCAACTGATGAGGATGGAATATCATTTGAAACAGTCTCAAAGGAGTTTGCTCTAGGATGCAGCCCAGAGTTACAGAAGAAAGGTGACACAGATGATGAGGAGTGACAGGAATTGTTGAAGGCAAACTCTGCCATGGGAAGAAGGGACACCCAGTCATTCTGGTACTTGGAGACAAAGAATCAGAGGTACTGCTCCAGAGACTGGTTTACCCATTCTGTCTGCCCGTTAGCCTGTGGATCGTGTCCAGACGACAGGCTGATGTTGATACCTAGGGTGGAGCAGAAATTCTTCCAGAATCACGCCACATCCCTCGATCAGAGATGATGTCAATGAGTAAGCCATGGAGTCTGAAAACATGAAGGATGAATAAAGAAGACAAGTCCTTAGCAGAAGGCAACTTATTGAGAGGAACAAAATGCACCATCTTGCTAAAATTGTCCACAATCGTCCAGTTAACGGAGCAATGGGAGGAGGGTGGGAGGTCTACGATGAAATCCATGGCAATATGAGTCCACGGCTTGGAAGGAGTAGGAAGAGGAAGCAGGAGACCAGGAGGAGCTGCAAGAGGAGACTTGTTTCGAGCACAGATGTCACACGCTAACACAAACTCCAGGACATCTTGACCCATAGACTGCCACCATACTGACCGAGACAGTAACTCAGCTGTCTTAGTAATGTCTGGATGCCTGTATGATGAGGAGGAATGAAAATCCAGCAGAACTGCCTTCCAAAATCTATCTGGAACAAACAGGACTCCTTGCTGAAGCCTCCAACTGTGGCATCCCTGCTGGAGCCTCCAACTGACAGGCATAAATGAGATCCACAAGATTTCTGGTCACAGCAAAATGGATGTTAGAAGTGGGAACAATGGTATCATCCATGACAATGTTCGACTGGACAGGTTGGAAACTGCGAGACAGTGCATCCGCTTTTAAGTTCTTGGAGCCGGGCTAGAACGAGATAACATAATTGAAATGGGTGAAAAATAATACCCACCAGGCCTGTCTGGCATTCAATCTCTTGGCGGACTCAATATATGACAAATTTTTATGGTCAGTGAGCACCATGATGACATGGTTAGCTCCTTCCAGTCAGTGCCTCCAATCCTCAAATGCCCATTTGATGGCCAAAAGCTCACGATTCCAAACATCATAGTTCTTCTCGGCTGAGGTGAACTTTCGAGAGAAAAACGCACAGGGATGTAGTTTGCCATTCTCAGGGTACCCTCTGTGATAGAATAGCGCCCACGCCAATTTCAGAGGCACCTACCTCGACAAAGAATGGGAGATCTGGATTGGGTTGTCAGAGGACAGGAGCGGAGATAAAGGTAGTTTTTAAGGAGTTGAAGGCTTGAAGAGCTTCTGTCGACCAGTTAGCCACATCTGCTCCTTTCACGGTAAGCTCTACTATAGGTGCGACTATGGACGAGAAAGATTTAATAAATCTTTTGTAGAAGTTGGCAAAGCCAAGGAAGCGTTGAACTGCTTTTAGATTGGTTGGCTAAACCCAATCTAAGATTGCCTTGACTTTGCCTGGGTCCATCGAAAATCCTTGAGAGGAGATAATGTATCCCAAAAATGATACCTCTTTGACTTCAAAGTCACATTTTTCTGGTTTTGCATATAGATTATTCTCCAGGAGTTTTAACAGCACCTGCCTCACGTGCTGACGATGTTCTTCCAGGTAGCTGGAGTAAATCAGGATGTCATCGAGGTAGACTACTGCAAATACCCTGAGATATTTTCTCAATACATTGTTGCTAAAGTCCTGGAAGATGGCTGGGGCATTGGATAGGCCAAATGGCATCACTAGGTATTCATAGTGGCTGGAATGGTTGTTAAAGGCCATCTTGCACTCATCGCCTTCTCTGATGCAAACCAGATTATATGTCCCTCTGAGATCTATCTTGGTGAAGATGGAGGCCTCCCAGAGCTGATCAAACAAGATGGAAATCAGAGGCAGTGGGTATGAATTCTTCACCGTGATATTGTTTAGACCTTGGAAGTCTATGCACAGTCTGAAGGAACCATCTTTTTTCTGCACAAAAAAGAAGCCCGCTTCAACCGGCATTTGGAAGGTCAAATAAAGCCTTTCTCCAAACCCTCCTGGATATATTCCTCCATCGCTTTGCTCTCTGGAATAGACAGTGCATAAAGTCTACCTTTGGGAAGCCTTGCTCCGGGCAGAAGGTCAATAGAGCAGTTAGAGCAGTCATAGGAGCGATGAGGTGGCAGGATATCTGCCTTCTTCTTACAAAAAGCTTCTGCCAAATCTCGATAAGGAGCCGGAATCTTGGAGGCCAATTCAGGCTGGACAGCAGCAACCAGATGGACAGGGAATGTGATGCAGGTAGAAGAGCAGGTGTGAAAAACAACTCATGACTGCTGCTGGGTAGACAGAAAAAGGAAATATCAATCAAAAAAACAGAAGAAACCCAAGTGCTATCAGAGAGCTGCTGGTAGAAAGGGGGGTGTCAGCTCCTTAAATATAATGTAAACAAGAAATAAAAAAGCTAGCACTGTATGTGAATGAAAGGTAATTACCAAATGGACAGTAAAGTCATAATAATGTTCACATTTAATACAATAACCCTAAAAACACATGAAAAATAAGCATGCATATAATCTAGTAACATACGAAAATAAATATATAAAAAAGCCACATATTAGTGTGTATAGATCACATCTCTTAAATCATTAGTGGATCCTCTTTCCACAAGACCACAGTCATATAGTCTAATAAAGACAATAGAACTTAGATATCCCTTTAGACGAAAGAATTTACTGGAATCCTTCCTAGCTACCCATGTGTTCCTTCTTTGCTAGGATTCCATCCACATATCTACTCTGGGGTCTGCATCATAGTGAGTCATTACTAATTATGCTGTCCACCTGAGGAGCTAACTAATCAATCAGCCTGCTGCCTTCTAAATCTTCATCTGCTCTGCAGCTCTACTTCTTCCAGCAAATACCAGTCCCAGTCTGGTTACTCCTGCTTCCAGTAATTATCAGCTCTGCAGCACTACTGCTTCCAGCATACTGGACCCATTCCGGTATCCAGCAATCTGCTGCCATTCCAATTTATTCATCAATCCAGTCCCATTCCTGTGTTCCAGCAATCAAGTACCATGTCTGTGTTCCAGCGATCCAGGTCCATTCCATCTTCCAGCATTCTGGTTCCATTCCGGTTCTTCAGCATTCCGGTCCCATTCCAGTTCTCCAGCAGTCCGGTCCAGTGTACATTAGCTGGTCCCAGCCCTTCATCCGAGCCTATCTGGTCTCAGCCCAGCATCCAGTATACTGCTTCCAGTCCAGTCACCTTCCCATTCCAGTTTGGACATACTAATAAATAACTTCACTATTGTTTACAGTTTAGCACCACTACACAATCATCACTCACATCAGTCTCATCCATGCAGCCCAAACAAAAAACATTGATTCCTGACACCAGTGGTTAGTAATTATTTTGTGAATGCTCTCTCTAGATTTAATTGGCCTTGGTTTAGGAAATTGGCTCTGCATGCTGCCAAACTAAGTGCCCCTCTTCTGCTGGGTACACACTAGATGATATGTCGTCCGATCTGGCGGATCAGAGCAATATATTGGGCTCATTGTCTAGTGTGTACCCACTATGTTGCTGGCGATGCGCACTCCCGGGGTTCATCACCTACTTGTAGGGCCGAAGGGGGATGTCATTAGTGAGGGCCATGCTGCCGAATGCAGCATGGCCCTGCCATCATTTTGTCGCTGAGCACATGCACTTGCCGATGCCAGCTTCCCCGTCGGGGCCCATCGCTGCCGAGGTTGGGCTGGGTACACAACGTCTAGTGTATACAATTTCTTAAACTTGGTGGGTTATCTTGCCTGAGTGGAGGGCTTAGTATTATGAGTTTTTGGATGGGTCATTCTGTTCAGCATTGAAGGGTATTTTGTGTACTGAACCTCATGGTGTTTTTTGTAGTTTGGTAGTTTATGTTGTTGTTTTTCCATTTATGGCCTGTTTGGTGTTTCTCCCTTTTTGGTCCCTTTTCATTAGGTATTTTTTCTGTTGCTGGTACGAAGGCTCTATCAGTTTCTCACCTGGTTGGGGGCAGATTGGGTCCTATACCTCCTTTTTTCTTTGTTGCTCTGTCACTTGCATTGTTTTTCCTGGGTCAATTTTTGATTTATTGGTGGCGATTTGCTACTTTCCTAGGCAGCTCCATCTCAGTGAAGAACTGCGCTCTAAAGTCTATGCTGGGACATCAGTAATCAACACATTATATTGTAAACAACAATTTAATAATATAAGGCTATATAGCCATATTCATAGAAGTTAGGATATAATCATAAATACATACAATAGAGTTGATCAGACTCTTAAAAATTGGAAGCAATAAATAAATAAACAAAAAAACAAAAAAAACACAGATAACAGTTAAATGTAATTGAAAAGTCTAAAATGGACTTATATTTATAGAAACACTAATAATAGTGATACTAGTGACCCTGGAGATCCTTGATAAAACAATAAGAAAAGAGTCTCATGTAGATACAATGTAAACAAATGATGGTATAGCCGACTCTCTGTAAAAAGTCTCGTATATAAACTCAATACAAGGAGTATATCAAAAATACAATTGACATCCTTTCTCCTAAAAGTACCTTGTCAGTAGCTTAACGCTGCATGTAATGGCAGCTAATTTGAAACTCACTTATAATTGGGATGTCGGCAATCAGCCCCCTCCAAAGTGTACAACTGTGTCCCTGTAAACAGATCAACAGCCGGAAAACTGTATAGCTGGAGCCGTAGACGACAGGAGTAGCTTGCGTATAATGAGGCAGGTATGGACCATCAGCGATTTGTGATGCCGACTAACAGCCTTCTCCGGAATAAGCAGAATTACCTCAAGTCGGCTGGTCAGTAGCCGGGGCACTGCAAGATGGAGACTATGAAAGATGGTGTTCACCTGTATGTAATGCGCCAGGTGAAAGCCGTCTCGATGCGGCGGCGGCACAAACAATAAACGGAAAGGTGAATGCCCCTCCGGCTCTGGACTTCAACCAGGTGATAGTCGTCTCAGTGCAATAGCGGCACAGGCAGTAAGTGGAGAGGTGAGCGTCCCTGCGGCTCAGAATAACAGGTTCAATCTCAGCTCCTTTAGGCAGTAGCAGTCCCGATGGACCGGAGGTTGGTCAGGGCAACAGCCGCCAGCTCGTTTGTATAAAGGGAGTACAAATGGGCGCTGAATGTAGGTAGGATCTCCAGGCTCCTATAAGGGAATGGCAGCGCGTTTCGGCTACTGCTGTAGCCTTTTTCAAGCCAAAATGTTCCCCATTATCCGTTATTTGGAATAAATAACCATGAAAGGAAGAGGATGTACAGTCAGTAGGCCCAAGTCCTATTTATCAGACGTAGCAGATGCTTAGACGTTATTCATATAGGACTCGTGATTGTTAGCACTCTGTAGGGAAAAGTTGTACACTTCGGAGGGGGCTGATTGCCGACATCCCAACTATAAGTGAGTTTCAAATTAGCTGCCATTACATGCAGCGTTAAGCTACTGACAAGGTACTTTTAGGAGAAAGGATGTCAATTGTATTTTTGATATACTCCTTGTAATGAGTTTATATACGAGACTTTTTACAGAGAGTCGGCTATACCATCATTTGTTTACATTGTATCTACACGAGACTCTTTTCTTATTGTTTTATCAAGGATCTCCAGGGTCACTAGTATCACTATTATTAGTGTTTCTATTAATATAAGTCAATTTTAGACTGTTCAATTACATTTAACTGTGTTATCTGTGTTTTTTGTTTTTTTTGTTTATTTATTTATTGCTTCCAATTTTTAAGAGTCTGATCAACTCTATTGTATGTATTTATGTTTATATCCTAACTTCTATGAATATGGCTACATAGCCTTATATTATTAAATTGTTGTTTACAATATAATGTGTTGATTACTGATGTCCCAGCATAGACTTTAGAGTGCAGTTCTTCCCTTGCTATATTTACTCTAATAATTTTGACATAACCTTATCTGACTTCTGAATTATTGTCTGATCCTTCTATTTTGTTGGCGCTGGGATTTTATTCTTTTTTAGCTCCATCTCAGTGTAAAATCCTAGTTGGAATTTCCTTGGTAAGTGGCTGGCACACTTTTGTTTGTGCACCTTGGTTGTGGCATGCTTTCTTTGTCAGCTTGGCCATTTCTCTGGTGGTAGTGTGATCTCATAATCATGATTTTCGTCGGTTCGACTTTGCATTTTTATTTTATTTGTTTTTTCATTGGTTCATTGTGAATTTTTTATTTATTTTCCTATTTAAAAATTAATATGTGACTTGCTAAACAGAATACCTTGTCAATATGACCACTCATCACCTTTCTGGTTGGGGCCTCAAATCATTTTGCTCTTTTAACCTGGCTGACACTGAATGGCAAGATGTTATGGCAGTTTTTTAAGTTTCCACCTCTAGCCAAGTTACCCCTTTCTGTCCCATCCCTGCAGTTCAAATAGTTACTTGGGTTCCTAAATAGAGGGAATTTTAATAGGTCAACGTTAAATAGGCATAGATTCCTAAGTAAAAATTATTCTTACAGTAGTTTCATAGGTTGATATTTTGGTAAGTCTAGGTTTAAGTCAGCTCTTAGTAGCTTTAGGTAGGTTGTTTTGGTTTAGTAAATTATTGTATGATGGTGGCAGTTCTTTTCTCTACTGGGAACCAACTTGGCAGGAAAGAGTTAAAAATATTAAAAAACACATGGGGTCTCCCCAAATCCATAACCAGCCCGGGACCTCTCAGCCTGGGATGGTATTTTAAAACTGGGGGGATGGCATGGGGTTCCCTCTATTCTCCAATAACCAGCACCAGGGGGATAATGCCATAGCAAGGGGACACACATCATAGGGCGCCCGTGACATCACATTAGTCAGCCACAAACTAGTCAGCCCAAGGCTGGAAATCCTAAGAAAGTGAAGACCACAAAAATAAAATGGGGTCTTCCCTCCTGAGGACCTATGAGTTCTGATATTTCCCACCCCCATGAAGGTAGTGGGTGCAGGGTTAATGGTAAAAAATGGTACAGTAAACAATATTGTTAATTACAATTGGACCACAAGTCCTAGACAGGCATCCCCAACATGGCACATTTGTGAAACAACAAGTGCCAGCATTCCTGGACACTATTGGCCTGCTGGCACCTGTAGTCCTCTTGTAAAAAAAAATATTAAAACAACCACAGTATGCACACACCAGCTGTGGTAATCCTTTATTGTAAAATAGAATTAAAATAAAAAAACATTTTCATACTTATCAAATCTTTGGATCGGGCCCTCTTCAGTCCACATAAGCATTCATAGGTCTTAGGATGTATGGGGAAGCACAGACAAATGTTTATAGTGATCTGTTCAGAAATATGGCTCAATCAGGTTGAAAACTGATTAAACAATCTGACCACTTTTTGGCACACAATGAGAATGAGAAAATAAACATAACACCATTTCAGAATGGCGTTATGCAGTACTTACCAGGGACGTGCAGTCAGGGGAGCCAGGGGAGGCAGAGGCTCCCTTGTCATACTCCTGAGATTTGATATAAAAATGATTATAATAATACAAAGAAGATATTTATAACTTATAAACATCTTCTTTGTTTATTGTAATCATTTTTATAGTTAACACTCACCAGCTTTGCAGTGAGACGAAAGATGAGGCAGCAACAGCTCAGCCTCACTTCTGTACAGTCAGACACTGCTTGCAGAGCTGAGGGCGGGGCCACACCACGGGCAGTAAGCCTCTACAGTAAGAGAGCTAATAATGTCATGTATCTGAGTATGGGGGGTGTGCCTTGAGCACTAATGGACACCTTGGATGTGTCATGTGACCAGGAAATGCACTGTAGTGTTAAGAGATCAGAGTTCAGCCAGCAGCAGCAAGAAATGAAACAGTGATGCAGGTATAAGAATCAGTAAACACTGAAGCTTAGTGTAATGAGGGGAGATTTACAATGAGGGGAGAGTTACAGTGAGTAGACAGGCTCCCAGCACTCAGGCCCATCTCCATGTGTGCCTCCCTAGCAATTGAACTCACCGCACATCACTGGTACTTACCTATCTGAAATTCACAGCAAATACCAGTACAGCACATCTGCACTACAGACTAAAGTCAATTTAGTTAATTCAATTACCCTTGTATTACTCGCGCCCATGAGTAAGTGCGGCTATATGAGAGCGAACAAAAATGTGCAAGTCTGTTGCAAGTCCAGGCCGTAAGGAGCGAAAGTTGTTGTGTCAGCTACAGAGTAGAAATTTGTTAGCAAGGACAACCTGTGCACTTCGCAGGTAATTTAATTAACCCCAATGATGTACTTGGCATGTTTGGACTTATCAACTCACACATGCCCAGTATGGAGACAAGAGCAGCTGTTAGCTGTAGATATACTGAACGTTATATGTGATTTGAGAAAAGCCCTACACCAGAGCATTATGCAACCAGTGAGAGCTTGTTGGTCATTTGCTGGGTCACAGATTTGCGCAGGACTTTAGGAAACAAAAGGTAAAGTGTGTGGTAATGATTTGCAATGGAACTGCATTCTGTATCACTGCAAAATTAAATGTACTGCTTCAAGAGAACAATGGGGGAGATGTATTATAGTGGTACACATTGCGCTGCTATAAATCTTCCTGCTTTGCCTCTTTACTGAAGCGAAGCAGGAAGCTGTATCGATAATATGGAGTAACATCTCATATGCCGGAGTGGGGGAGTCAATCTCCCCCCTCTGGTGATCCCTGCCAGAGCCCACCTTCCGGCCTTCTCCACTGGGCATGTGTGAGATCTCACAAGCATTGCAAGATCTCACATGCAGTCTGGAGCCTGGCAGCCACTGCAGCCAAGACAGTGCTATCCCTGCTGTGGTGATAGGAAAATGACAGCTGCAGGTGTCGAAATTGATAGCTGTTGCTGTCGGAATGGTCAGTGCCGCTGACTGTTCATACATTGTGTGGCACATCAGCGCACAATCTTGTAGATAGCAGCACCAATAATAGCAGGGACACATAACTTCTCCCCAAATACATAATGTGCGCTGATACCACTAAACCCCCATATTAACATATAATTCAACTCCCCCAATGTTTCTTAAATCAAGAACCCAGTCTCCATTCTTTATGAGCAAGGTTTGTTTAAGTGGAACAACTGAAGTGTGATACTAACTACAGGGTGTTTTACTCACCATTGGCCCCAAAGCAATTTTTCTTATAACGTTTAAAGTAATTGACATAATTTAGTGAAATTTGACACAGCCCCACCTCGTGCCTGTGCGTTACATACCGATATGAACTGGTACACAGCCTAATAATGCATATTTATTGTCCAGATGTACTGGAAAATTGAGCCGATAAAGGTTCATACTAGAGATGTGCGGGTTCAGTTTTACTCGGTTTTACTCGGATATGTACGGATCTCAAAAATGGCATCTTATTAGCTATCAGCTATCACGTGTTTTGGATAACCAAAAAAATAAATCCGAACTTGCGATATATAATGTATGCAAAAAGAACCGAGTAAAACCGAACCCGCACATCTCTAGTACATATCAGCACGTAACACACAGACACAATGAATGTGGATGCCTCAGTACACAACACCACTGTCAGAAGCAGGAATACCTACTGACTAGCAGTGGAGGCTCCAGAGGTGGGGCTACAGCGCAGTCCAAAATTTAAATAGGGGAACCACACAAACTGCCATCCTTACTGGCACCTCACTGGCAGTTGGTGTGGCTCCCCTATTTGAATTATGGACTGTGCTGCTGACTAGGGTGGTGAACATCTGGCCTTCACTTCACCCATGCGTGAACAGCTGGCCTGGATGCTAATGGCGAACACTTTCAACACTTGCTATGACTTCCTCATGTTTCTCATAGACCGAGGTATGTCTGTGTCACATTTCACTAAGTTATGTCAATTACTTTAAAAGCTATAAGAAAAACTTTGGGGCCAATAGCGAGTGAAACACCCTGTATGTGATGAATAGGGCTCAGCAAGAAAAAACCCTATATCCAGTGAAAAAGGGTAAATTGGGATTTTGTCCTACAAAAAATAGTCACCATAGTTCCAGTTTCACAGAAATTGAAAGAGATACATGTTCATTAGGGTTGGAGTGCCTCAAATTTTTACTCACTATACTGTACACAATACACACATCACTACAGGTCCAAAACTAGAGGTGGGCAAGCACCTGTTGCACCTGTATTTGGCATGAGGGTGCATGGAACAGCCCTTTGCAGTATAGAGAGCTGCGAATGGAGCATCCTTACAATGCTCTGGGTGCTCAGCTTCTCCATGGTCTTAGCAGACATTACATATTCAGGGCAGTCAGAGCAGTTACAGGGAGCATTTTACCTTGCTTACGGCCCTGACAGTGCATATACCACTGCACAGAAAGCACACATCACTATACTAATTACACGTATGATTAGACACAGTATACAAGTCACAATACACTATACAAACATTACTATGCACAATACATATCCACTCTACACAATACACACATCATTATACACAATACATATGTCACTATACACTTATCGCTATACACAATATGCGCATTAATATATACAATGCACATATCACTGTACACAATAAACACATACCACTATATACCATACACTTATCTAAATGCAATATGCACATGTCAATAGGCACAAGTTACTATACACAATACGCACAACACTGCAGGGCTGTAACTAGGGCAGTGCGCGTCTTATGTCTATTGAAAAATAGGGGGGGCACCAATGCTCTTTCTGGCACAGGGCACCAAACAGTCTAGTTATGGCTCTACAACACTGTACATAATACACAGACATCACTTTACTATACACAAAATATTTTTTTGCAAATAGACTCATATGCCTCCAGCAATGGGCAAATGAATATAAATATTCAAAGTTCACATTCAAAGCTGTCCATTACAGGGTTGGACTGGCTCACAGGGGTACAGGGGAAATCCCCGGTGGGCCCCACTGCCTGGGGGCCCACCCCCTCCTCTAGGTGTTATGTTGCACACTGTGTACTGAATTATACATTGTTACTGCATTAGATGGTCAGTTACCTTGTGTAGCATTAACATGGATGAACATCAGTTATTGGTTTGCTCCTATAGAAACTATACCAAGATTTGCCTGATAGTTAGCCAAGCAACTGTGGTTGAAGGCCACACCCCCTCTGGTGAATGACCACACCCTTTAAGCATGGGCCCCTATCACTGCATTCCCCTGGTGGGCCCTTTATGCCTCAGTCCGACACTGGTCCATTATATATGTTCATGTACGTTGAGGTACATTCTACCTGTGTTTTAAGCTCCTTCTCTCTATGGGCATGACCTTCTGCATCTTGCTAACTGCAATTATGCACAATGATATGCAAAACCCTCTGTCCAGGGGCGGAGTCCAGTGGGACTCTAACCCTGTCAAAATACTCAGGGCTCGAGTCCCACTGGATGGCAATGAGACTAGATTTCATGGATACAGTTGTCATTTGGAAAAGGTGTCTATAAGCAATCAAATGCATACACTGCGTGTGTGTGAACATCTTCAGAGTTGCATTTGTTTTTCAGGTCATTTGTGCAAATCAGGGGAGTTACACTGCAACACAGTTATGTATGGGCATACAGATGCAGATTAAGCATGTCCTTTTGATATGCATCTTATTTTGTTTTAAATGTGTAATTAAATATATTAGCTAATTGGCATAAATCTACGCACCACATTATGTTTTGAGGTTGTAGAAATTATACTATTATGATCTGGATAGCAAAGGAACATAGCGTGTGCAGTCTCTCTCCCTACAGTAAAGATTAAAATTATGTTGATTTGAATCAGACCCATCTGTTTGAAGGGCCAGAAGCACTAGGTCACTGCATGGCATTTACATAATATATCTTCTCACTATTTACAGTGTTTCTTATGTGTGTCAGATCCCAGTAAAGCATAATGTTGTTGGCTGATGGAATGGGAGATAAAGTGATTGACCTCAGGTCACAAGGTGCTGATGCTGAGATTAGGAACATGTCCAAAACTGTTTTAAATGTGTTTACAGGTTAAGGATATTAGAATCAAATGGAGGGATGTAGCTTTGTATGTGACAAATGATTACAACAGCAAATTGTTCATAATATGGGGAACCCAAATCTGACAACCCCCCTAGAAGCTTCAGTTTCTATCAAGATTTGCTCTTTTTTGATAAATAACTCTCAATGTTATCAGACTACTAATAGTTTCCTTCTTCAGCACTACCCTCAATCACTTTTTGACAATGGGCTTTCCCTCCAGCTTTAATCTGATTTAATAGTGCAGTTTCTATTCTACTGGATCTGCAATCAAGTGAAAGCACTCTTCCATGCAACACCCTCTCCATCATTTGAATGGAGCTGTAAGTTGGAGGCAGAGGTCACTCACCATCAGACACTAATATCAATCATATGCCTGCATGCTCACGGATAGAAGAATATGGAAATGCCATAGACATTCACAGGACTTGCAAGCAAAGTAGTGGTTTATTGAAGGGAAAAGACTCAAGGTCCAGTCAAGATAAAGATCCGAGTACAGGCCAGAAAGTCAATCATTATCCTTTAATAAATCATTTCCCTTCAATAAACCACTAGACTACATCATTTACAAGTCTAGCAAGTAGCTAGTATGTGTCTTATTTCTCCATGAGTGGTGATGAACTTATTCCTAAAAGAGAAAGATGTTTCCATGGGATATTGACTGTCCTTGTTTCTTTGCATTCTGTCAACAGTTTCTAAATGTATTTATTTTCTCTTTGTTTTGATGGCCACTGGGAGATGACACAAGCATAGAAGGGACTTATGACTATTTCCATCAAAATATACAACAACACTACACATACTTAACTAAAATATAAATAACATAAACACATAAAACGGATGCATTTTAAATGTAAGCTCATTTTACAAAGTTGGACATTTGTTTATTATATGAGTTTTAAGTGCCACAAATATTCTCTGCTGTTTAAATGTATTTATATACTGTATTTCTGTTTTTAGATGGAAGTTAAGGAGAAGGGGCACCTTTGGAATGAAGGATTTTGTAAGATAAATGAGGGAGATGTACTAAGCTCTTGAAAGTGATAAATTGGAAAGTGATAAACTACCAGCCACTCAGCTCCTAACTGTCATGTTACATACTGTGTTTGAAAAATGACAGGAGCTGATTGGCTGGTAGTTTATCACTCTCCAGTTTGTCACTTTCCAGAGCTTAGTACATCTCCCCCAATATCTGTATTATAATAATAAATGGCACATCTTGTTGTGCAGCATTTTAAATGATTTGACAGTGCAATAAGTTTAGATGATTTTTAGCAGCCTATAACAACTTATGGGATCTATACAGCTGATGACTGAATCCTGAGCTCCAGGGATATCATAAAAAAATGGTACTGTAAAGCAAAATATTAACTTGAGAAAGAAAAGGCAAACATATTCAATCCTATAATCAATGGGTCTGATATTGAATTGTAAGTATGTCCATTTGGTAGTGTAAAATCCACACATTTGTACTGTACCTGCCAACAATAAAGCAGCATGTATGTTAGCCTATGCAGATTTGTTTGCATCTAAAGCTTGTGCCTGCTTGTGACAGGAGAGGTGATACAGAGGAAGGAAGGGACCTAGACCAAGTAAAGAAAGGTCTTGTTTGCATATTTGCTAACAGGTGCAGCTGCATGCAGATTCACATATGTGCCTGTTTGTAGCTGTATCGCTTGCGGGTACCCAAGGGCCGATTCAAATACATTGATGATGATGACCATAATGGCCAGCAGTAGCTAGTCATTTCTAACTGGATGATTGCAAATTCACCCCTAAAGCTGATAGGTGTTTTATTCACTGAGCAAGCACTCCAGAGGCGGGGCTGCAGCACAGTCCAAAATTCAAATAGGGGAGCCACCCCAGGCTGGCCATGTTTGGAAGGGCAGTTGGTGTGGCTCCCCTATTTGAATTTTGGACTGTGCTGCAGCCCCACCTATGGAGCCTCCTTTGATGCATAATGTATATTATTTTTATCCATATTTTAAATTCTATTTATTTTTTGCTACTTTAATTTAAGGAATTTTATATCTGCTTAATTATAAAGGATTTTTTTAATTTAAATTAAACCCAAAAGTGAATGTGCTTTTGACATGGTTGTTTCATATGGTTGTTTTTAGTGTATACAGTATGTGTGTAACTAAATATATGTGATGTAAACATGGCGCATATACTGTACTATTCAGGCAAGCTGGATGCATCTTGCAGTGTGCATGGCTCAACATATGGCTGTAAATATGTTGTTCTTATGTGTGGCTTTTTAGAATGTAAATTACCTCCAATGTGCGTACAATTCAGCATCAGGACCTATATGTAGAGTGCTTTACAATTTTTGCTAATCCCACAACGCTAAATCATTGTATTCCACAATAAAAATACCTTTGAACCCAAAAGTATAATATAAGGGTGGCATGTTTGAAAATATTGTGGAAAATGAAACACTGTAGGCCTCTGTGTTCACACTAAAAGAACACTAACAGGTCTCAGTGATACCAGAAGTTTTTTGGTGACTCAACCAAATTAATGATTGAGTTGATGTTTTCCAATTTGACTATGCATGTGTTTTGCTAAATTGGAAAGTGAAGTGATCCTGTTATTAGGTTGTCAAGCCGAGCATAAGGATAATAGTGTGTGTCACCAGCTTAAAGCATGAACTAATGAGTACTTCTAGTAACAGATTACTAAAGACTTCATAAAACTAATGTATAATACTGTACCATCCTTTCTCCACAGGGACCAGAAGGGATGACCAATCTCCAGTGTATTCGTGTATGAGTGTTCATTTACTATACTCTCTTTCTTCTCAATGATCTAGCACCTTCACCTGAGTTATTTATCTTGCAGAAATATGGTTTTCTTCCACCAGGGGTGACGGTATTTTCGCAAAAAATACCATGACAAGTGCCTCGCGCATGCGATGACCAGCGACTGCTGCTACCCCCCTGTCGCTAAGCCCCACCCCCCACAACTGCAGACCCGTCCCAACCCCCCCGTGACCCCCCCTCCCTTAAATACACTTACCTGCAGTTATCAGGCCTCCGGTGATGTCCTCTGTCGCTCCGGTCAGCTGACATGCCATACTGCATTGGGACCATGTCAGGTGACGACCGGGCCCCAGTGCAGCATGGGAGACCAGCTGACCAGAGGGAGGACATCACCAAAGCCCCGAACTCCGGTCCCTGGTCTCAGGTTAGTTTGTTTTTTTTTACTTTTTTTTTACAGTGAATCAGCGTGTGGTCTGTTTAGACCACACAGCTGATTACTGGGGCTGGCTCCGGGCTCTGCTATGCATGTTAGAGCAGGAGTCCGGTAACTGGGGGAGACCCTGGATAACGCCACCTCCAGGTGGCGTTATTATCACAGGGCCTCCCCAGGTATTTTTTTCACAATTTATTTTTAGTAACTTTGGCCAGATTACATTTCCCATTACAATCATGGGGAATGCGATCTGCTTACTAAAAGGAGGGATACTTACGGGTTGAAGTACAAATTCTACTCCAATTGCCCTTTAGTAACTGTAGGTGATGCTAAAATAATGTGAAAAGGGTGTGAGAACACCCTTTTTCACATTATTTTAGTAAAAATATTGTTAATAAATAGAGCCCTTAGTCATGCTCGACGTCACAAATTACAATCAGCCTACAGTATGTTGGGAGGTTAATTAGAAATGGTCTCTTCAAAGGCAATTGTTTGTTAAAGCCAAGCCAACCTTTGTGCATAGTTTCAGTTTTATTTGATATTCAAGGCATGATTCTAATTTTATCTCACCAGAATGCAGTACATAATATGATAGCTTCCACTCATGCAAATATTCAGAGAAATGTGTTAGTGTCTCTGTTAGAAAATAAATAATCTTATATTTGTACTAATGCTTTTATTTTATATTTATGTATTGCACCAAATATTATACAGTGCTGTATAACAGTGTCTGCTACGATACAGACTTTAGTCCAGTTTCCCAACCACTGTCATGCAAACACGGAACATGAGGGTAGTTTAGAAGCCTGTCTAACAGTATATCTGTGCGCCTGTGTGAGGAAACTGCAGGAAAGTTCTTTATTTACTGGAAAACCTTGCTCTTAATAATTATTTAGATTCAATTAATTTGTAAATTGCATATTTGGGGGTATAGTTGCCTAAAGCCACTAATGCCACTTTAAGGGGTATATTTACTAAAGTGAATATACAACCAATCAAATTCCAGCTATTATCTTTTAGAAGGTTCTAGTTAAGTGTTAAGAAGAATCTGATTGGTTGCTATGGGCAACATTTCCACTTTTAAAAACTCTCACTTTAGTAAATATACCCCTAAGAGAGAGAAGGTTTTTGTAGAGAGTGATACAATGCATATCCTTGATATTATTACTAGTACCATAACTGAAAGAAAACGAAGGAGAAGCAATACATTGACATGGTGTTGAGCAGAGATTTCATGAAATTTAGATGAGTTTGTCTTGGTTCAGACATTATTGTCAGCAGACCTCACTTTGGCAGCTTCACATTGGAATAGTAAACAGAGACTAGAAAGTGCATTTAATATTCGTACCATATGCTTAGGGAAACATATGCATATGCCTATTGGATTCTTCAATGTACAGTGAAAGTGATCCCATGAATAAAAATGCATGCAGGGAAGCCTGACTTTAAGATGCAGTTACTCTCAAGTGTGCAGCAAAAATAAAATTTCAAGTGAATTATCTTATTGAAACATTCTTTTTAAACCTACAAAGCATTCAAAAATAGTAGTAGGTTTACAAAATAAAACTGAAATGCATATTTCTACCCACTTTGTAAAATTGATGCTATATTTTAACTGTTTATTATTTCATAATGAGTATCTGCAATCAATTATAAAACATGTATTTGTCAATACAAAGTATAAATGCATATTGTAAAGCTATTTTTCTGCTGGGAAATTAGATCTTTGTAGCATACTCCCCAGACAATATTGCAGACAAAATAGCCCTGTCCTGATCCATGAAAGGAACCCCCAGATTCACACAAACTCCGCCCAGTCATCCTAATGCTCCCAATTTCCATCTAACCATGCCCATTCTCAGTCAATTCTGCATCTAATTGCCAATACATCAAGCCTGGTTACCGTATACTATACCGGTCCCAGCCTGGTTGCCATATGCTATACCGGTCCCAGCCCGGTTACCATATACTAATAGTCATCTAGTAATCTCCTAGGACTCACACTTAGCTATCTGCTCTCCATTGCCTGCTTTTCTACTCAGTCGTTACACCATGCAAAGGAACTTAATTAAGCCACCTAGTTTTCTTCACAACCAGCTCCCACTGTAAACTCCAGTCCGGGTACATAACAATTCTCAGTCTTGACATATAGTCTCCTTTGTGACAATATGGGCCTAATTCAGAGGGTGACACAGTGTCGATGCCACACGCAAGCGGTCAATGTTTTCAGTTTGCGCATGCCTCCGAGCCACAGTGTGCATGCATCCTGATGGTTACAGGTGGGAGCCGCAGAATGAATTTAGTCACAGAGAGAGTCAATTTCAGTGGTAACGCAGTGGCTAGATAGACGAAAACATATTGAGGTCAGCTACTGTGTCCTTGGTAACAGTTGCACTGACACAAGCATCCACTTACATATGGATTGTGCAATGTTAGATGGTGCAGCCAATGGTGCATATTAACGTGTACAGCGGCGGATTAGCATTGCAGTCAGTAGTCATCTCTGTACGAAGTCTATCGGCTACAGCTTTAGCGTTAAAACACAGTGACACTGTGGCTAAAGACGCAGTCGTGGCTGCAATAATGTACAGCTCTGAATCAGGCTCTATGGGCCGTATTTAATTAGCCACGAAAAGTGCCGTTTGCAGAAAAGTTTTCTCCGATTTGCACTGTTCGCTTATTTTCAAAGTATCTCTGTATTCAATTCCCCGGAGTTTTCGCCTACACGAAAACTCCATAGGCAAAAACAGGCGAATACTGTAAGTTTCTCCAGTAAAAGGCAGGAGAAAAGAAGTGCAAAATTCATATTTTGGGGTACAAATGTGGGGACTTGGTTCAGAACCCTTTGGACAGCCCCCAATGACTAATAGGACAAACATTTTTTAAAAATGTACTTCATTCGCCCAAAAAAAAAACATGTAATTTTTGGGGCGAAAATGAAAAAAGTGTTGGAGAATGGGAAAAAAAAGTGGGCGGCCTGGTACTTTGTGGGGCTATATGGTTGGGACAGGTGTTTTTGGGATTGCATGAGGCTGCAGCAGGTGTATTTTTGAGATGTTTTAAATCGTCATTTTAGAGACATCAAAATATACTAGTACCCATTTTCAGGTACCCCAAATTTAACACACATATGCAACTATGCATATAACAGCCCATTGCAACAAAATAAGTTCACTATATACCTTTATTAGGGGTACTACTACTATTCTATATTGATTCACAGGGTCACTGAAACTTTTTATGGGGTACAGACTGATTTCCCTTAAAAAAATAGGTCCTTTTCGCTAGTTTTGCTTTGGAGAACAATCTCCTATCCGCTTTTTCACGTGCTTTACAATTGAATAGGGTGAAAAGCGGGGGCGCGCATGGAGAAAACATTGTGGCAAAACAGGTGAATGAGGCGAATTCAATCCGCTTTCGCCAGATGGCACTTTTCGCGAATAATTGAATTTGGCCCTATGTAGGTAATAGGGCATATATTTATTGTACATGATGCCTTGAACAATAATTTATTGTTTGCTGTCTCTAGAGCTAATTCTGAGTTGGAGCAAAGAAAAAAAGCAAGAAACTTTGCACCTTGGCAAATCCATGTTGCACTGCATGTGGGGCAGATTAAATATGTGCAGAGAGATTTATCTTTGATAGGGGCATGTTCAAACTCAAATCTAAATTGTAGTGTAAAAATAAATTTGTCCTACAATTTTTTGCTACAGTATATGCAAAGCAGCCAGTATTTACCTTGCACGCAAAAAAACAAACAAATGTTTTTGCACCCCTTGCATTGCAGCATGGTTTGTCCAGGTAAAAAATATTTTTTTTTTGCTTTCCCCCACTTTAGAATCAGTCCCTCTGATGGGGAGATCTAGGTGGATCAGGGATTCTCTAAATGTGACTCATGCACATAAATTCTCCTTTTATTATGCTAAAAAGCAAAAAGTTAAAAATTAGTGTATTACATCAAAATAATTGACAATTTCCTGGGGTGGATAATTTTTCATCTTGACAGATGTCTCCAGTTCAGCTGATGACTACAAAGTGTCTTTCCCATAGCAAAGCAATGTGATGCCCTTAGAAGGGTTTAGGCCTTGTACAATTCAATAACACACCTCTTTCACCAACCAGACATACTGGTTGGTGAAGACACAAATATGGCTCAAACTAAAGATTATATTGACAAGTATTCCACCATTAAAGATTGTCATATGCATTTTGGGAAATAAAATATATGGTTTGAATATGCAAATTTGTCATTGAAGCACAACATATTTTTTTAATGCTTAGTATGTAATTTTTGATATGAACTTTTTTGTTTTGGCTTGAATTTTCCCACCAAGTTCAGATCTCAAAATGTTGCAAAATGTCAACTTTCGTGGACATATGTGCCAAGATGTCCATGAAAGGTGATGTTTTGCCTTGTTCTGAGATCTGAACCGCTCATCTATTTTTGTGTGCAGATATACCTAATTGTCACAAACATTACCAGTACTAAGGGGCTGATACAGAGTTGAACCCGAATTAGTTTTCTGAATGCATCTTGCGTGTTTTAACATTTTGCATGCTCCAAAGCCGAAGTGTATGTATCTGTATAGACAGAGCCATACAGAATTCAGTTGCATCTCCACATACGACTGAAGGGATGTAACTGGTTTGTAATGGGGCATTTTAATGTAAGGAAATTTCAAAGAGGGCATGTTGATGAAATTGTAGGCTATGCAATATTTTGCAAATGCGTGAGTATGCTTGTTTCCACCGATTCCTCACCCTCTTCAGTGTTGTGTACATTCTCATCCTCACAGAGTATTAATTCGTCCCCGCTGGAATCCACCACCACAGGTCCCTCTGTACATTCTGGAGGCTGGTCTCCCTGGAAGAGTTCATAATTAATTTTTATGAACATCATCTTCTCCACATTTTATGGAAGCAACCACCTACGCATTTCGCTGACATGGTTCCCGGCTGCACTAAACACTCTTTCGCAGTACACACTGGAGGGGGGGGCAACTCAGGTAAAATAGAGCCAGTTTGTACAGCGGCCTCCAAATTGCCTCTTTTTCCTGCCAGTACAGGTACGGACTGTCTGACATGCCTACTTGGATGCTGTCACTTATGTAATCCTCCACCATTCTGTGAATGGTGACAGTATCATATGCAGTGACAGTAGACATGTCAGAAATTGTTGCCAGGTCCTTCAGTCCAGACCAGATGTCCAAACTTGGTCCTGCCTGTCCTGCATCACCGCCAGCGGGTTGCTTAGGATACCTAAGTTTTTTCTATGGCAGCCCCAGTTGCGGGAGAAAATGAAGAAGGAGCTGTTGACGTGTCACATTCCGCTTCAGCTGACAGTGTTTTCACCAGCAGGTCTTTGCACCTCTGCAGGCTTGTGTCAGCCAGAAACAGAGACACTACATAGGCTTTAAACCTAGGATTGAGCACGGTGGCCAAAATGTAGTGGTCTGATTTCAACAGATTGACCACCCTGGAATCCTGGCAAAGTGAATGAAGGGCTTCATCCACATGCCGAGCGGAATCGCTCCGTCTTAGCTCCTCCTTCACTTTCTCCAGCTGCTTCTGCAAAAGCCTGATGAGGGGAATGACCTGACTCAAGCTGGCAGTGTCTGAGCTGACTTCACGTGTGGCAAGTTCGAAGGGCTGGAGAACCTTGCACAACACGGAAATCATTCTCCACTGTGCTTGCATCAGGTGAATACCCCCTCCTTTGCCTATGTCATAGGTGGATGTATAGGATTGAATGGCCTTTTGCTGCTCCTGCATCCTCTGAAGCATATAGAGGGTTGAGTTCCACCACGTCACAACCTCTTGTTTCAGGTGATGGCAGGGCAGGTTCAAGAGTGTTTGCTGGTGCTCCAGTCTTTGGCACGCAGTCGCTGAATGGCGAAAGTGGGCAGAAATTTTTTGGGCCACCCAAAGCGTCTCCTGCATGCCCCTGTCGCTTTTCAGAAAATTCTGCACCACCTAATTTATTGTGTCAGCAAAACATGGGACGTGCTGGAATTTGCCCAGATGTAATGCCCGCACAATATTGGTGGCATGGTCAGATATCACAAATCCCCAGGAGAGTCTAAGTGGGGTAAGCCACTGGGTGATGATTTCCCTCAGTTTCTCTAAGCGGTTGTCGGCGGTGTGCCTCTTACTGAAACTGGTGATACAAAGCGTAGCCTGCCTTGGAACGAGCTGGCGTTTCTGAGCTGCTGCTACTGGTGATGCTGCTGTTGTTGCTGCATAAGGTGATACATCTACCCAGTGGGCTGTCACAGTCCTATAGTCCTTAGTCTGCCCTGTTCCATTTGTCCACATGTCTGTGGTTAAGTAGACATTGGGTACAACCGCATTTTTCATGACACTGAGGACACTTTTTCTGATGTTTCTGTACAGTCTTGGTATCGTCTGCCTAGTGAAGTGGAATCTAGATGGGATTTGGAACCGGGGACACACTACCTCCATCAATTGTCTAAATCCCACTGCACTAATGGCGGATACCGGATGCACGTCTAACACCAACATAGCAGTCAAGTCCTCAGTAATATGTTTTGCTTCAGGATGACTGCTGTTGTACTTCATCCTCCTTGCTAAGGACTGTTGGAGGGTCAATTGTTTCATAAAAGTAGTGATGTTCCTACTTCCTCTCTGGAATGATGAACGACTCCCAGCAGCAACAGCAGCAGTGGCAGCAGTAGGCATAGCAATGCAGGATCCTCCGGAGGAATCTCAGATAGGAGAGTCAGTCATACCAGTGACATGGCCTGAAGAACTGCTTCCGATCCTGACTAAGGAGGAAATTGATGAGGAGGGAGTTGACGGTGTGGTTTGCAGGCACTTCGATACAACAGGATGAAGGGATTTAGGTGGACTGCTTATGGTCTTAACCAAAGTTTCTGAACTTCACAGTAACTTTTTATGAACACACTGCAGGTGATGTATAAGGGATGATGTTCCTAGGTGGTTAACGTCCCTACCCCTACTTATTTCACCTTTACATATGGTAAATATGGCAAGACAGTTGTTGTCCGGATTTGGATAGAAATATTGCCAGACCAAGGGGGTGGAATGTTTGGTCTTTTGCCCATGCATGACCGTGACAAAAACTGTCTCCCCCGGAGCGTGATTTAAACAAACCACATCACCATCAGAATCCTCCTCGCCAACTTCCTCCTCAGCGCCAGCTACACCAGTCTCCTCATCCTGTTGTACTTCAACAGTGACATCTTCAATTTGAATATCAGCAAGTGGACTGTGGGTGCTCCTTTCAGCACTTGCAGAGGGCGTGCAAATGGTGGAAAGAGCCACCTCTTCCCATCCAGTGCTGGGAAGGTCAGGCATCGCAACCAACACCACACTTGGACTCTCCTTGGGGATTTGTGATATCTTCTTAGAACGCACAGTTCTTCGCTGTGCTTTTGCCAGCTTAACTCATTTGATTTTTTTAGCGGGATGAGGGCTTCCATCATCATGTGAAGCTGAACCACTAGTCATGAACATAGGGAAAGACCTTAGCCGTTCCTTGCCACTCCGTGTCGTAAATGGCATATTGGTAAGTTTACTTTCTCCTCAGATGATTTAAATGTTTTTTTAAGGTCATTTTCCTGAACTTTGTCATTTGAGATTGTATATGCCCTCTGCTATGACATTGGGCGTCGGCCTTGGCAGACGATGTTGATGGCATGTTATCGTCTATGTCATGACTAGTGGCAGCAGCTTTAGCACTAGGAGGAAGTGGTTCTTGATCTTTCCCTATTTTATTTTTATCGGAGAAAGTTTGGTCCTCCATTTATGTTATATTGATATATACATGCAGCTAAGGCGCACGCAAACACAGAAAATATTTTATTTTTGTTGGAGACTAGTGCACTTTGTGGGTTACACCACCCTTTAAGAAATGAGCCAGCTGGCTCTTTACTTAAGGGACACAGGCGCATGCTTGGTGCTGCTCCCTTGTTGATGCATGTGCAGCTACAGTGCACACAATTCACAAAGACAGAAAAAAAATTAGAATTTTTTATTTTTTGTGGAGCGCACTTTGAGGGTTACACCACCCTTTAACAGACAGACGTACGATTGGCGCTGCTGCTTTGAGGATGCAGGTACAATGCAGACAATTCACAAACACAGAAGAAAATGTTTTTTTTTGTTGGAGTGCACTTTGGGGGTTACACCACCCTTTAACAGACAGATGCATGCTTGCCGCTTCTGTTTTTAGGATGCACGTACAGTGCAGACAATTCACAAACACAGAAGAAAAATGTTTTATTTTTGTTGGAGTGCACTTTGGGGGTTTCACCACCCTTTAACAGACAGATGCACGCTTGGTGCTGCTGCTTTGAGGATGTACGTAGAGTGCAGACAATTCACAAACACAGAAGAAAATGTTTTTTTTGTTGAGTGCACTTTGGGGGTTACACCACCCTTTAACAGACAGATTCACCCTTGGTGGTGCTGCTTTGAGGATGAACGTACAGTGCAGACAATTCACAAACAGAGAAGAAAATGTTTTATTTTTGTTGGAGTGCACTTTGGAGGTTACACCACCCTTTAATAGACAGATGCATGCTTGGCGCTGCTGCTTTGAGGATGCACGTACAGTGCACACAATTCACAAACACAGAAAAAAATAATATTTTTTGGAGTGCACTTTGGGGGTTACTGTACCCTTTAACGGACGAGCCAACCGGTCCTTTCCTATGACACAGACGCACGCTTGGTGCTGCACCTTTGTTGATGGATGTGCGACTACAGCGCACAGAATTCACAAACACAGAAAATAATTTTTTCTTTTTGTTGGAGTGCACTTTGGGGGCTTACACCACCCTTTAAGAGATGAGACAGCCGGCCCTTTACTTATGGGACACAGGTGCACGCTTGGCACTGCTCCTTTGTTGATGCACATGCAGCCACAGTGCACACAATTCACAAACACAAAAAATATTTTTTTAATGTTTGGAGTGCACTTTGGGGGTTACAGCACCCTTTAATGGTCAAGCCAGCTGACCCTTTACTTATGGCACAGGCGCATGCATGGCGTTATGTTGTTGATGCACGTGCGGCTACTGCGCACACAATTCACAAACACAAAAAATATTTATTTTTTTTGGAGTGCACTTTGGAGGTTACAGCACCCTTTAACGGACAAGCCAGCCGGCCCTTGATTTATGACACAGGCGCACACTTGGTGCTACTTTGTTGATGCACTTGCGGCTTCTGCGCACACAATTCACAAACACAGAAAAATGTTTTACTTTTTTGGAGTGCACTTTGGGGGAGCACCCCTGATGCACAGATCACCCCCTGGACAACACTACAGCACCCTTCTAGGACTACAGCCTTTATGGGACACTGCACAACACAGTCCAGCCAGCCCCTATAGACTTTGGAGTGGACACAGCCCCTATGGACAACTGACTGCACAACACAACCCAGCCAGCCCCTATGACAGCAGCACAACACAGCCCAGCCAGCCCCTATGGACAACAGCAGCACAACACAGCCCAGTCAGCCCCTATGGACTGAGTGGTCACAGCCCCTATGGACAACAGCAGCACAACACAGCCCAGCCAGACCTAGCTCCCACTCTCCCTCTTCACTGTCCACAGCCGGAGTGAGAAATGGCACCGATGCGGGGACCTTTTATAAAATCCAAAACCCACGAGATCTGGAAGGCGGAATATGACGTTTTGCCTCGATTTCAGATACAAGTCAGGCGGGAAAAGTCGAGCCTGACCCGGATACGACTCGGATCGGGGGGGCTGGGGGGGTTTGGATTTCAGAAATCTGAACCCGCTCATCCCTAGTATGTATGTATATATATATATATATATATATATATAAAATGTATATATATATGTGTGTGTGTGTATATATATATATATTTATATATATTTATATATATACACATATGCGTACGGATATTCATACATACATAAACTGTTTGACTAGAGGTATCATTAGGAAGTATATACTTTATCATCACTTTGTCTCAGGCTGTTCTGTCTCAGAATAATTCCCTATTGGCATGCCTGTTTTTCTGAAGGTCCCAATTTAATTTATACCTTTGCAAAAATAGGTGAAATTGGGAAATGTGAATTATGGAAGTCGGTTTCTTAGCGTCTGGAGAATGACTGGGACCTGTGCTGATGAATATCATGATCTCCATCACATCAACAGTTCCACAGGGGAAGGAAGATGGTGTGTAGGAAAGATGTAGGAAAGATGAATATCTTCACTTAGCTAGGCATCTGTCATTTCTCTTAATTATGTCAGGATTTGAAAGAATGTTGATGCCTGTTTCAAAAGCGTGTTTTGTGAAAATGCATAATTCAAACACAGTGCTTGATATATAAAGGCAAGCCATTTTTAGCTACGAAAAGATACAATACTAGCATAACCATGTAGAAAGGTACCACAGGATAATATTGCCTATTTGGGCTTGTACTGTAGGTATGCATGTAAGACAGAAATAGATGAATATACAAAAGATTACTAAACATTTCCTGTGACACTTATAAGTGTCAATGCTTTCAAGGGTCAAAGATCACCTTCCGTCTGTAATGAGTTGCTTTATCTGTGTTCTGTGAATGGAAATCATTACCTTTTGGGGTTTTCAAAGTACTATCCATACACATATAGAATGTATTATAAATAACATAAACATAATTTATTTAAATCATTTCATTATGTAATCACAAAAAAAAGCTACATTTTAATTACTATGGGATGTGTTGGACATGCCTTGCCTTTGGGCATGCTGTATTTACTGTATTTTAAAAAAGAAAATGTTTTTATAAGGTCATCTTCTTTTCCTCAATGAAACTTCCAGTAATCCAAGATTCTAAATTTTCTTGGCATTTATGTTTTTCTAGCACAGTCCTTTCATTCACTAACCATTTCAGTAAACCCATTTAATAACTTAGCACTAACTTTTCCTTACTTAGTTTTTATTTATGTCACTTCAATGCATACATTAAGTAGTTAATATTTTAGTTCTGCAGAAGCTTAACATTAGTGTATTCAGCAATAGTTATGTTGGTACTGGTGAAACTAAGAAATGCAAATTTACTCCAGTTAGCATTATTATGTTGTAAAGATAGGGTTTTTTCGGGTGTATGTGTAACACCAGGCTGAGACAGTGCTTATACTGTACATCAAATAAAAGCCAATGGTTTGGTTACATACACTGTCTGTTACAGTACTAGTTTATCAATTGCTGCTGCAAAACTTCAATAAAACTATGACTTGTATATTATCAACAAGAGAATACCAATGAAACCATCACCAGGATGCCCTACTAATAGAGATGGATACTGAATTGACAAAACCTATATTAGTTTTAATAGGTTTAAAAACTAATATTAAGTACTCATTGATGTTACAAAGAGATGTATGTTCACTTATGTATCTACATTACTAGCTGAGATAATGGCAATAAGGAAAAGCACATTTACTCAAACAAACTTGTACAGTATTTGACTTTAGTTACCTGTGATGGGTGTGACATTAGCAGTAGACTGGAGTTGGGTAGTGGATTGGTGGACACTTGTGAAATATGCTGTAAACTTGTGGTCATTTAAGAGAATTTAGGAGCTCTGTAATGTACAGTACAGATGTGTACTGCTACATCTTTGCTCCATACGCCTTGTAGCACGCCATGCTAGTAGCGCCATGCCGTGGAGATGTATCTCGCAGCATGCTGCAGTAAGGCGTAATGTACTGAAGTGCTGGAAAAGCCGGAGTGTGCAATACAACTTTCTGTCCACCAGATGTCGCTTTTCCTAAACTGCACAACGCATGCGTGAAATAGCCAACAAAACTTTTGTAGCATCGTCTGCTGATTGGCTGACGGAACCTGTCTTTCATTACACTCTCCAGTAGTGCCTGACTGTGTTTTGTCATGAATGAACAATGGGCATCGGTATTTATTTATTTTTTTATTTTCTTACATACAAGTATCTGTGTTGGCCAGAAGATGCACACCCAGCATTAAATAAAGACAGAGCAATTGAAGTTCAATATTCTTAAGGAACTCTACTGTACTCCATACATAGCTCTCAACTTCCCACCACCTGGCATGCTGCATTTTATGCTACACTGCTATTGACTATACAAAATTGTATACATTCCCTGCTGTAAAGTCGCACACGTCACATCACATCTTCACAATAGGATTTTAAATAAATCACTTGGTGTGTGAGTTCTGTCATTTATGAAAATACATACAGGTATCTGTGTTGGCAAGAAGAAGCACATCCAGCATTAAATAAACACAGAGCAATTGAGATTCAATATTCTTAAGGAACTCTACTGAACTCAATATATTGCTCTCAACTTCCCACCACCGGGCATTTCTATGCTACTGTATGCCACCCAGCTGCATTTTATGCTAAACCACTATGCAGTAGACATTGTCTTGTACATGTTGCAGGGCATCCTGGCGTCCTGCGTCACCGTCCTGATGCATACTCATTCCTGACACTATGGTGGCTTGCTATAGGCCTTGTCGTGGTGAGCTGCTCATCTTGGTGCATTGGAGGGACAGGGTGCTCACCAACAATAGTGATAAACGGCGGGTATATAGGAATGCCTGCTGTGACATACTATATACAGTATGTATGGCTGACAACGGACGCTCCGCTCCCTTCAAAGGAGCCTTTGGTCAGGACTGCATTATATAGCCATTCAGTATCTGGCATAGGGACTTACTGTTTTAATGACTTAAAATAATGTATATGATAGTGAGGTGTGGTGAGGTCAATGGCTGTGGAGGCTATGGTTAGTATCAGAGTCAGATTTACACACATACTGTTCTGTACTGTACAGCATACAGTACTTGCCAACGCTCCCTTTTTGTCAGGGAGACTCCCTGAATTAGTAGCAATCTCCCTGACTCCCTGAAGACATTGACAGAATTTTCATATTTTGGCCTCTATTCACCACCACAATGGCTTTGAAATGAAACAAACAAGATGTGATTTAACTGCAGACTTTCAGATTTAATTTGAGGGTAATTACATCCAAATCAGGTGAACGGTGTAGGAATTACAACGGTTTCTATATGTGCCTCCCACTTTTTAAGGGGCCAAAAGTAATGGGACAAACTAAACAATCCTAAATCTAACTTTCACTTTTTAATACTTTGTTGCAAATTGTTTGCAGACAATTACAGCCTGAAGTCTGGAATGCATAGACATCACCAGACGCTGGGTTTCATCCATGGTGATGCTCTGCCAGGCCTCTACTGCAAATGTCTTCAGTTCCTGCTTGTTCTTGAGGCATTTTCCCTTCAGTTTTGTCTTCATCAAGTGAAATGCATGCTCAATCGGATTCAGGTCAGGGGATTGACTTGGCCATTGCATAACATTCCACTTTTTAGCTTTAAAAAACTCTTTGGTTGCTTTTGCAGTATGCTTCGGGTCATTGTCCATCTGCACTGTGAAGCGCCGTCCAATGAGTTCTGAAGCATTTCACTGAAAATGAGCATATAATATTGCCCGAAACACTTCAGAATTCATTCTGCTGCTTTTGTCAGCAGTCACATCATCAATAAATACAAGGGAACCAGTTCCATTGGCAGCCATACATGCCCACGCCATGACACTACCACCACCATGCTTCACTGATGAGGTGGTATGTTTTGGGTCATGAGCTGTTCCTTTCCTACTCCATACTCTTTTCTTCCCATCACTCTGGTACAAGTTGATCTTTGTCTCATCTGTCCATAGGATGTTGTTCCAGAACTGTAGTGGCTTTTTTAGATGTTGTTTGGCAAACTCTAATCTGGTCTTCCTGTTTTGTGGCTCACCAATGGTTTACATCTTGTGGTGAACCCTCTATATTCACTCTTGTGAAGTCTTCTCTTGATTGTTGACTTTGACACATATACACCTACCTCCTGGAGAGTGTTTTTGATTTGGTCAACTGTTGTGAAGGGGTTTTTCTTCACCAGGGAAATAATTCTTCTGTTATCCACCACAGTTGTTTTCCGTGGTCTTCCGGGTCTTTTGGTGTTGCTGAGCTCTCCAGTGCGTTCTTTCTTTTTAAGAATGTTCCAAACAGTTGATTTGGCCACACCTAATGTTTTTGCTATCTCTCTGATGGGTTTGTTTTGATTTTTCAGCCTAATGATGGCTTGCTTCACTGATAGTGACAGCTCTTTGGATTTCATATTGAGAGTCGACAGCAACTGATTCCAAATGCAAATGTCACACCTAAAATCAACTCCAGACCTTTTACCTGCTTAATTGATAATGAAATAAAGAGGGAATAGCCCACACCTGTCCATGAAATAGATTTTGAGTTGATAGTCCCATTACTTTTGTCCCCTGAAAAAGTGGGAGGCACATTTAGAAACCATTGTAATTCCTACACCGTTCACTTGATTTGGATATAATTACCCTCAAATTAAATCTGAAAGTCTGCAGTTAAAGCACATCTTGATTGTTTCATTTCAAAGCCATTGTGGTGGTGAATAGAGGCCAAAATATGAAAATTCTGTCAATGTCCCAATATTTATGCACCTGACTGTGTATATATTTATACACAGTTTTGATCTGGAAGGATTCTGAGGATTCTTTATTGAAAATGTTGGAATGTCTTAATCACCTAGATTCGCCAATACGATTTACCATGACTTATGATAGTGTCAAAATTAATTTTTTGGACATTACTATTTTTGTCACTGATGCTGGCTATGGCTACAAACTCTATAGGAAACCCACCGACCGTAATACGCTTTTAAACTACAAAAGTCATCATCCAGTTGCTCTTAAGAGAAATTTGCCAATTTCACAATTCTTACGAGTTTTTCGGAACAATTCTGATCCTGAGATGGCAGATGTCCAGATCGGTGAGATGCGACAACGTTTCCTTGAAAGAGGATATAACTTGAAAAATTTGAATATATGTTTACAAAAGGCCAAAAAGATTTTTTGTGAAGGTTATAATGCGAAAAAGCGATCTAAAATTGAGGATCCTTTTGTAATTACTACAACATTTGACTCTGCTGGTTCGATTGTCCGTAATGCAGTGGTTAAGCACTGGGATATTATTGCTACAGATCCTGTTTTAAAAAATTGTATACCTAAACGACCATTGATGAGCTTCAAGCGTGGCCAGAATTTAAAGGACAGACTAATGCGTCCTGATAGAACAAAGGCTGTGGCTGTTCAAACTTGGATGAACCAAGTGAAGCCAGGATGCTTTCGATGCGTAAATTGTATTACATGCAGGAGTATGATGGTGGGTCAATTTTTTCATCACCCACACACAGGTACCAAGATCTACATTCGACATCGAGTCACCTGTACCTCCGACCATGTGGTTTACTTATTGGTGTGCCCGTGTCTCTGGTCTATGTTGGCAAGACGATACGTCCACTTCGTGAGAGGATGGCTAACCATCGATCCTCTATTAGAGCCGCGCTTGTTAATGGTTCTTCTGATAAACCTGTAGCAAGACATTTCCTTGAAACACAGCATGCTTTAGCAACATTGAGATGCATGATTATCGATTGGGTGCCTCCACCCAAGAGAGGAGGCGATCGGGCCAAACTCTTGCTCCAGAGAGAAGCGATGTGGATACATAACTTGGATACGGTCCACCCTCGCGGCCTTAATGAAGCTATACACCTTGGGATGTTTTTGGATTAAAGTATTTTTGGATCTCAAGTGGGGGTGCATCATCAGATTTTGTAATGATACAATTCTTTTGATTTTTTATTTTTTGTTTTTTCGAGTGTTGTGGCAATGTGGGTTTCCTATGGAGTTTGTTTATTTGTTATTTATTTTTAATTATTTAATGTGTCTAAATTTGGTTGTTTATAATTGAAATTTTTTTAAAAATGTCGACACATATGTTGACAAACCATGTTTTTGTATACATTATAATTTAGGCATATGTAATTCAATCCAGATGGATAGACATTGTCCTATCATTATATTATCTATGAGGAGGTGTTTACAGGCTGCGTCTTTTTGATGGACGTGCATGTCGACTGCCCGATTGATATTAGCTTGATGAGTCAATATATGAAAACTCTGTTAGTTACATCTTCATTTAAATTAATGGGTTATATGGTGACGTATACTTGTTTGTCTGCATCACCGGGTCCCTAGTGTTCTTGTATATTACTTTGTGATTTGATTGATCCGGGCGCTAGCATCGACGGATGAAGTGCAGGAAGCCTTAACAGCGGTTGTCATGACTGCTGTATTAGCTTGCGTGCCACTTGACAGGAAATGGTACCGACTTGCATTCCACTTGGCAGGAAGTTTGGGGAATTGACACGCACGCTAGCGGGGGATGCAGCTCGATTATACCTGTAAGGTTTGTTTTTATATATGTGTCTGTTAACATGTTTTTTTTCATTACTTTTCATTTTTTAGTTAGTCTTTGATTGGTATTATTGCACAATTACAAATGATGTCTTCATGTCTCTATATGTTTGTATTGTTTGTACTCACATGATTGTGAGGGAGGAGTCTCTTAATTGGACTCAGGTATATATTGATGCAAAGTACTACTTGGAATTGTACCTTGACAAAGGTCCATGGCTAGGACTGAAACGTCGGAGCTTTACTATGATGCTGTAAAAATTTTTTTAAAAAGATGAAATAAAAACTCATTTTAGAAGACTGGTGAGTGCACCCCCTTGGTTCATTTTTTGTATGCAGGGATACAGGTGATCCCTTTTGGGTGGCTACCCCAGCAATTGGATTTTCAGACGTGAGTGTGGACTAATACTGGACTTTGTGTATATATATATATATATATATATATAAATATATATACAGGACACTGTACATTTAAATGGGTTCATTAGTATTATTTCCTTGCATTGGCTATAAGGCACAATGATCCCTATGGCTACATGAATTTTTCTAAAAGTATCAGTGTGGTTTCATCAACATATAGATCTTACTAAATGCTTTGGGGCTCATTTACATTTGTATGTAAGTCAATATTATGACATGCCTCTCAGATGTAGCAGTACACGTCCACTTTAACGCCACGGTCATACTGTTCTGTAGGTGTTGCTTTCACAATCGTCCTGAAATGCTTTTCAAAAGTAGGCAAGTACTGTATGCTGTACAATACTTTATTATACAGTATACTGTATATGATTTGGTTGGTAGTTTTGACTACAAAAATGATTACAATAGCACAAACATGAATAATACAAATATGATATTTATACAGTACTTTAACTTACAAATACTGTACAGTACTGTATCTTCTTTGTATTATTCTAATAATTTTTATACTCAGAACTCTGGAGTGTGCTGGAGTATGACATGAAAATCTCTGCTTCCCCTGCCTATCTTGAACGCACTTCACTGGTAAATAAGCTCTGTGTCTGTGACATACTGTACCTGTACTGTAATGTGTATTAGATACAGTACACAGTACACTACTCTGTCACGTAATATAAATAAAGAGAAGTACTGTGACGTACACTGTAAGGTGAATAAGATGCACTACTGTGACATAATGTGATGTAATGCTCTATAAGCTGCAGTACTGTGACAAGTACTGTAACGTGAATAAGTTTCACTACTGTATGATGTAACGTGAATAAAGGGCAGTACTGTGTTGGAACATGGATTTTCTGCACTACTGTGACACAGTAACGTGACGTACTGTAACATGAATAAGCTGCACTACTGTGACATAACGTGCTATGCTACTACTATCCTTTTGCTTTCCAGCTGCATCCAGGTGACTGCTGCATCATCTCTCATAAAATTACACATTAAGGTACAGTAGTGGTCATTCTGACACCCGTGGCCTAATCAGTTATGTCGACATATTGTTTTTTTGAAATGCAATTGTAGACGTGATGTATCGCTACAGACAAGATTAGGAAAATACTGCGCCATTACTAAGTGAAATAAATCAATTGAATAAATACATAGAGGAATGGCTGAGTAATAAGTTGCAACTATGGTAATTTATTGCTAAATATTATATCACATATCACCTAAAACACACATATTAGCGGCATTCTAGAATAACAATATAAAATATAAATGGATACACGTATAACCACAGTATGAAACATAAATTAGGATCCTAGGTGGAAAATGGTTTTTGACTTTGTTGAAATAATATAAACATCGGAGACTCCTGTAGTGATAATAACAATTAAAGTCCTTTTAAAATGTCTGTTTTCATTCCAAAAAGCAATGTTCTTATTTATTCCAAGGAAAGGTTGATCAGGATCCACAGGTAGTGACTAGTTTGATACTATGTAACTAGTGAAATATACGATTGTTTTTAGAAATGAGAGAAATAAAATGTCAGAGTACTCACCAACCGCGGCACTATTCTGTAGGCAAAAGGAGCGGCGATGGAAGGTTTATGTGCAGCCGCTGTACGCTCGTATGTCCAAAACAGGGTGCGCACCTCTGAAGTTTGCTAGCCGACTAATGATGGAGGGGCCTGGCAGGTACAGAAGCGTTAACGACAGTCCGCACTTTTCCCTTGGGAGATAAGATTCTCACAGCCCAATAGTGGTATTAGGCTTCCATACTTGCGGGCTTGTATGTTCATAATGGCAGCGGCTGCATGTGACTCTCAATGAAGACACAGCTTGTTTCTCTTGCACAGAACGATCCGGATTAGCTGATATTGTTACCCTGACTGGGTTAGACAAATTAGGATTTAAAAATAGTGGATAGTTTGAACTGGATCAATGCATTTTGTCCCTCCTTTGGGGACTTTTTCAAGATTTTTTCAAGTGATGTATCGCTACAGCTACTGTATTTTTAAAATAATTACATTTTTTATTACTGTACACTATGCCCTCCTCAATGATTAGGGGCAAGGTACTACAGTAGAATGAACACTATAGTATAAGGCAGCGTTTTTCAGCCACTGTGCCGTGGCGGTTGTCAAGTGTGCCATGGCAGTCAGCTCAGCGCACTTGTACTGTAGTGTGTTTTATTCCTGTGCAGGCCAATGTAGTGTGTTTCATTCCTCTGGAGGCCAATGTAGTGTGTTTTATTCCTCTGGAGGCCGATGTAGTGTGTTTTATTCCTGTGGAGGCCAATGTAGTGTGTTTCATTCCTCTGGAGGCCAATGTAGTGTGTTTTATTCCTCTGGAGGCCGATGTAGTGTGTTTTATTCCTGTGGAGGCCAATATGTGTGTATATTTTTATGTGGGGGCCAAAGTTTATGTTTTTTTCATTGGTCACGCATGCCGCATAGCCATTTAGTGTGCCTTGGAATTTTTAAAATCTTGTGTAGTGTGCCACGAGTTGAAAAGGTTGAAAATCACTGGTATAAGGGATCTACTCATGTGTCTTGTGTAAAGACATTACAGTCATGTGTGGCATACTGTACTGTAATGTGTATAAATGCACTGCTAATGCATGACATAATGTCTATAAGGACACTAGTAATGTGTGGCATAATGTCTGTAAGGTTACTAGTAATGTGTGCCATAATGTCTATAAGGCTACTGTAACATTACAGTGTTGTTTGTTAACAGGATTTTAGCAGCAGCAAAGGGAGGAGCGACAGATCCAGGTCTCTTTACAGAGACATCAAAACCGCCTAGCGAGTAAGTGCTATACAGTCTTTCAGTATACTATCTTTGTTTGTGGTGTTATGTGGTGTTCTGGTAAAGATTTGTACTGTACAGTAGGGGTTTATTTGTTTCAAAACCGTATTGAGGTAAACTGATTGTAGAGTGTTTTTTTTCTACAGCCCAGACACCATCACCACCACCGCAGGCCCTAGCCGGCCCAAGTGGACCTCCCCCAGCCAGTAAGTACTCTCCAATTACTCCCCTGCTTCCCAGCTTTATCGTGTACTGAGTGTTTTGGGGGGGGGTTATCTGTTCTTTTTCTTCCCTACCCATGTAATTAATACATTTAATTGTACAGTCAGGGTTTATTTATTCATTGTTTCTAAATTATTTTGAGGCAATCTTACATTATTTATTATTTGTTTTCACGCAACCAGAACCACGCCATCTTATACAGGAGGAGGAGGAGAAGGAGGAGGAGGATGAAGATGAAATTGATAGTGGTAATTATTACAACTGTTATGGACACACTAGTCTACTGTTCCTGCCTTTTTTTTATATATAAAAAAAATTCTTATACACACAGATGCCCTAGTTATTGACCTAGATGCTGAGGGGGAGCCTGTCAGCCCTCAAGCAGACAGTTAGTATTCTTATACAGTACAGTACTTCTCTTGATTATAAGAATGCCCACCCCATGTACTACAGTATACAACAAAGTGCCCATTGTGTTTGTTTTTTCCATGTGGAGACAATGTGTTATTGTTTTTTTTAAATGCGGGAAAAAGACATATAGAAATTCCCTGTGCAGTATACTGTACTGTATAATGAGAACAGTGCATTTTGTAGGGCTGGTTTCTCAGGCAGAACGAGCTGTGCAATTACACAGGGCTTGTGAGGCCATGGCCACTGTCTGCTACAGACAGTATGCAATGAGGGCGAGCCGTGCCTTTTAACCAGGGCCGGTTCTACCCATACTCATGGTATGCAGCTAAGTAGGATGCCACATAGTGGAGGGCACCTCAGCTGCGACCATGCGGGCTACATGCAGACTGTGTCTCTGTGACACAGTTGCATTGCGTGTGTAGCGCTGACCGGACGGAGTTCAGTCAGCACTTCACAGTGACAAACACACAGCTGCCGGCTCCAGCAGCTGTGTGTTTGTTTTAATTAGCAGCCAATGAGTCTGTCAGACTCTCATTGATTGTTGCGCCCACTGGTGAGGCCAGGCTGGAGCTCACTCATGAGCTCCATCTTCCGGCTCCCTCAGTGGGTAATGGAAGAGATGTCATGATGTCATGACGTCTTTCCCATAATGCAGGGCGGCCCGGCCCAAGAGGATGAACAGAGGAGTGGATGGCGGTAGCAGGAGCAGGAGCCGGAGCAGGGATTCAGTGTGTTTTTATTATTTTTATATGTGTGTCTACTGGGGGGACTACTACTAAGGGCACTACAAGGGGGAGCCTACTACTGGGGGCACTGCACAGGGGGGAACCTCCACTGGGGGCGCAACAAGGGGGGGACTACTACGTTGGTGACTACTACTAGGGGCACTACAAGGGGGGACTACTACAAGAGGGACTACTACTAGGGGCACTACAAGGGGGGTACTACTACTAGGGGCACTACAAGGGATGGGACTACCACTGGGGGCAATGCATCAGGGGACCATTACTGGGGACACTATATAAAGGGCAATACTGGGGGTACTGCATAGGGGGAGGAACTACAACTGGGGCCACTGTTTAAAGGGCACTGCATAAGGATTACCACTATTGGGGGCACTGCATGTGGGGACTACTACTGGGGACACTATATAAGGGGCACTGCATAGAGGATACCACTAGTGGGGGCACTGCATAGGGGGAGTACTACTGGGGGTACTATATAAGGGGCTTACTACAGGGGGCAGAAGGGGCACTGTACTGGAGGTACCACTACTGGGGGCACAGCATAGGGGGAACTACTACTGGGGGCACTATATAAGGGGCTTACTACTGGGGGCACAAGGGGCACTGCACAGGGGGGACCACTACTGGGGGCACTGTAAAGGGGCACTGCATAGGAGGGATCACTACTGGGGGCACTACTAGAGTCCTGCATAAGGAGGACCTCTCCTGAGGCACAAGGGGCACTGCCTAGGGGGGACCACTACAGGGGGCAATGCATAGGGGGGACTACTACTGGGGGCTCTATATAAGGGACTTACTACTGGGGGCACAAGGGGTACTGCACAGGAGAGACAACTACTGGGGGCACTGTATAAGGGGCACTGCATAGGGGGGATCACTACTTGGGGCCTGCATAAGAGGGAACACTACTGTGGGGCATTGCATACAGGGGGTTCTGTACAAGGGGCACTACTGGAGGGACTGCATTAAGGTGCATATGGAATGGAAAGGACTGTTCCCAGAGTGATGAGAAAGGGATGTGTGTCATGGTTATGGCTTTTTCCATGAGACCACGGCCCCTTAATTTGTTTGGGCATGCGCAACAATATGCCTGGGGGTGCCAAAAAATATACTCGCTTACCAAAAAATTTGGGCTAGGGTCGGCCCTGCTTTTAACTCACTTTAAGTTATCGTGTTGTACTGTAGAAATGTGGCGACATTGCTTACAAGTACTGCCCAGTAATTACAGTAGTGTTGTACTGTACAACATCCTATAAAGCCAAGATGTTTATCTTGTAGTGTTTACTTTTCACTTCTCATGCAGTATGTACACTCTTTCAGTAGTTTGTTTGTGGTGTTATGGAGGGTTCTGGTAAAGAATTGTACTGTAGGGGTTTATTTGTTTCCAAACTGTTTTGAGGTAAACTGATGGTACAGTGTTATTTTTCCACAGTCCAGAAACCAGCACCAGCACCAACACCGCAGGTTCAGCAGGCCCAAGTGGACCTCCTTCAGCCATTATGTACTCTCCAATTACTCCCTTTCTCACTTTGCTTCCCAGCTTTAGCATGTACTTCAGAAGATACAGTATGGTGTCCAGAAAAACCAAGCATCTCACAGTACTTTTTTTTCTCATTGCTTTGTTGCATTGCTTCCCTGCCTTTTAACTCACTTGACGTCATCATGTTATACTGGAGAAATTGGGCCACATTGCTTACAAGTACTGCCCAGTAACTACAGTACTGTTGTAGCTGCACAAGCCAAGATTTTTTTCTTGTACTGTATTACTTTTTACTCTCTTGACCCCTTCTCACAAGGTCACTCCACCTCCTTTGTAAGGACCTTGTGGTCCTATCTCTACCAAACTGGGTGAGGATGTCACGGCAGGCCCTAGCATAGGCTCTCCGCTTCTCAGCATTATTAGTGAAGGGCCTGTCTCTATGCCTCACCAGCCTTACTGTATCTCCTAATCCTGGCAGCCATTTTGAGACTAAAGGAACACATGAGACACAGTCAGGACATCACCAACATCAGGACACCACTGCAGAGCTGACAGTTTGACAGCATCTTCAGCATACTGTAGAACCTATCTCGCTTTGAGCATCATACGGACGGCCCTGTGATGTGTACAATACAATGTTTACTGTATAGCAGAAATGCCAGGTGATGGGAAGTTGAGAACAATGTATTGACTTCAGTAGAGTTCCTTAAGAATATTGAACTTCATTTGCTCTGTGTTTATTTAATGATGGGTGTGTGTCTTCCGGCCAAAACAGATACCTGTATGTACTGTATTTTTAGAAATGACTGAACTCACACACCAAGTGATTTATTTTTAATCCTGTAGTGAGGATTTATGAAAAAAAGAAAGAAAAAAAATATCGATGTCCAAAATGCCATAGTCCCCTTCTAGGTCTCGAACAATGGGATGCCCACTCTGCAATGTGGTCATCTTAACCATTCGCCGACACACACGTCAACCATATCTAGACCCGCACCTGTTGTGTATGTGATGTGTACGACTTTACAGCAGGGAATGTATTCAAAACAGTACAATGTCAATAGCGGTTTATAGTCTAATGAAGCTGAATATCATAATATGGAGATGAAGGGATGAGGAAAGTGAGGAGCAATGCATAAAGTTGGGCAGAGTACTTTAAAAGTATTGAACCTGAAAAGTTCTGTCTTTATGACCAGGCATCTTTACACCATGTAGTGACAGTATACAGTGTGGATGTCCTGTAATAAGGTCAGTACACTATACACTATTGTCAATAGTGGTTTACTGTAGTCTTGACCTGGGCCGGACTGGCCATCTGGCAATTCTGGCAAGTGCCAGAAGGGTCGATGGCCAGATGGGATGGTCCAGCCGAGCAGCAGCAGTTTTCTTCTAAAATAAACTGTTTAGGAGGACTTGGATTCGAAAAGCATCTTAAGCCTGCCCCTTTTGTGATGTCACAGGAACTGTCAGTCCATAGGTCTTTAGCCAGCAGTCTGCAGTCTACAGCTCCTGATGGCTGTAGAATGGATCCTTCTGCTTGTGATTCCTCCACCCCCACTCAGCCCTGCACAGTGCACAACAGACACCAGCAGCTGCTAATGGGAGCACAGCACTGAGATGATTGCAGTAACTTTCACCTCAGAGCATAGAGAGAGATAACAAGACTGGAGGTAATGGCACACACACTGGATGAGTGACTGGTGTTAACCCCTATAGTGATTTTCAGCTACACTAGCTAACTTTATTCTATGGCTGAGACTTTACCCTTTTTCATCTTCAAGTCCCTGTTTTGTCACTGCATATACATGAGTACAGTATATACCTACAAAAACCAAACCACATAACAATATTTGTTTTTTTAGGTATATACTCATGTACTTGATATGCAGTGACAACATTTTTGAACTAGCTACAAACATAACATCAGTGAATGAATATATCAGATTGGCTCTGCATTGAATCAAACAGAGACTTGACTCCTTTTTGCACATTACTTGCATGATATGTGCCTAGCAGGATGGGTATGGGATGCCGGCGGTCAATATCCCAACACCGGCATCCCAAGAGGGTTAGGATACCGACACCTGTCTGTTGGTATTCTAACCCTCCCTCTCTCCCTAACCCTTACCATAACCCTCCCTCCCTTGTGCTAAAACCTAACCTCCCCCCAGTACCTAAACCTAACCTCCCCCCCCAACCTTCCCCCCTTAGTGCCTAATCCTAACCCTCCCCCTAGTGCCTAACCTTAACCCCGCTACATACCTTTGGGATTCTGACAAGTGTAGGCATTGTGGCGTCGGCATTCTGACCTCCAGCATCCCTTTTGTCTGAAATGAACGAATCCCGTGCCTAGCGTAGTTGTTATTCTAACAATATAAATTACCTAGTAGCGTAATATGGATTGTCAGGTATAATAAATGAATGGGATTCAACTATAAATTGTACATACAGTATGTGAACTCCCCGCTACATATGTCACTCACCAAAGGTGTCCGGTGGTTCTGATAGGATAGTTTCTTTCTGTAGTCATCTCTTCCCATCCCTGGCAGAGAGGTGAAGGCATCCTAATCCCTAGACTCAAGAATTACTCAGGTTTAAAAATATTAATTCAGATTTATTACACTGGAGCACATCAATATTGGAGCTTCTTAGGCACTTAGCTAACAGTAATACATTGCACACTATAACACAATTATGAAACACTTCAAATATATCACTTTAACACTACTAGTGTACAGATACATCCAATTACTACATTAGTTAACAATTATAAATTATTCTGTGTACTAATAGTTAACGTCTCAACTATAGGTAATATACCCACAAAAATAATCATAACACTGTACAAGAAGAATGTCCACTGGCCAGTTAAAACGTGGGTGCACGCAGTATTTACTTTTAGTTATTGTCGCAAGCCGGCTTGATACTTGTCTAATTTTAACTTTGGAAAAGTAGCTGCTGGGATGTATGGCGTTTTGTAGAGAAACATCTGTAGCGCACTTCACCAGTGGCTCTCCCTTTATGACTCTGTCCTAATGATAAGACTGTCCTTGTACTAGTGACTGGTGGTAATGCTGCTGACTCTGTAATACAGACTGTCTCTATGTCTCCTATGCTGCAGCTCCACAAAAACTAGTCAGCACTTATCTGGTCCTGAAGCTGGCATCATGCAGACATAGTGTATAGAATCTCTTGGTGTCAGTGGTGTTGTGCTGGTACAGACCTGGTCCATTGTCTGCCACTGGGAAATGACCTCTGTTTCAGGCTGGGATACTCTGAATGGCTCTTTGATGCAGCCCCTCATAAAGTCACTCTCCAGGGAATCCTGTCATCAGCTGAGGCTGTCCTAGACTCCATCAGTGTCCCTTAGATACATCATGGTTTCAAGCCCCAGTGCAGGAAAAGAAAAAACCACAACCTCTTCCTGTGTCTCACCCTGCCCTTCTTTTTCTGACTGGGCAAATAACACAGAGCTGTATCACTCCGCCCCTCTTGTCTAACATTGAAAATCACAGGAGTCATCCAATATAGTTCCACAGTATATTTTCATCCCATAGCTGTTATATAGAGGCATGTCCCTCTTCTGCGCCCTAGCTCTCTCCTTGTACCAGTACTGTAAAGTGATGCCCCACTTTGGGGGTACCACAAGTATACCTGCTGATTTTTGTTTAATCCCCTTGTCACATCCACCACATATTTTCGCCAGGTTAGGTACAGGATGCCAGCATTTGGGTTCCTGGCAGTCAGATTCCTGATGCCGGCATCCTGACAGGGTTATCATGCCGACCTTTGTTGGTTAGTATGCTAACCCTCCCCCTCTCCATACACTAACCCTCCATCTTTAGTGCCTAACCCTAACCTAGTGCCAGAACTTAACCTCCCCCTCCCCTGCACCCTAATCCTCACCCTCCCCTCTTAGTGCCTAACCCTCTACCTAGTGCTTAACCCTCCCCCCAACCTGGCTACTTATCTCCAGTATTCTGATGTTTGGGATGCCGGCGCCGGGATTCTGAATGGCTTCGGGACTCTGTTGCCGGTAATGTAATTGCCGAACATATCCCATTTTTGCCTTTACACTTTGTCTAGTGTTTTTGTATTTTAATTGGCAGTATATACTGGACTCCTGATCCACAGGCTTAATTTACATTCAGTCCAGATATTTTATTATGTATATATGTGTTATATATACGTTCGGTGAGGTTAGTCCAAACACAAACTTAATTGTTTTTAGCAATACTACATTTAGGCCCCCATTTATTAATTATCGCAATTGCAATGCGAACTTTGCATGACATTACCGCCCATGATTGCATTGCAAGATGCGATCATAGTGCCTGGATGTATCATCCAGCACATGCAGGGACAGGGGCTCCAAAAGGAGCTGTCCCTGCGATGTGCCATGAGAGCTGCTAGGGCTGTTGTGCATGTTCAGTCCCATTGACTGCACATGCACACACGCCATTGCCAGGGAGGAACCCTCCGCCAGCTAATTATGCTCAGTGAAGCCCATAGGCTACATCAGATGTTAGTAACGGGGACCAATATCCGGAATGCGATGCATTGGCAGCATCGCATTCCCCCATAGAAACCTATAAGGAATGCGGCTGCCAGTGGGAATGGAGGAATCACAGAAGGTATTGGAGATACCTGCTACAGTCCCTCCTTCATACATCTGGGAGAAACTTAATATTTGCAGTTAACTCCCGAAAACTGGAGTTTTTGGGAATATAGCCACAAATAAAGAATGATAAATGGGCCCCTAATTCTTTTTAGTGTGCCCCCATAGAAACATACTTCTCCACTTTTTTGTTTTCACTGTACCATTTACTTCTGGGTGCACCTATCTATATGAAAAGTGATTGATAGGAATTTCACTTACATAACCAATTATTACCCCCAATATAGTGCAGGGACCAGCCCTTCTCTCTTTAATCTCCTATCCATTTCTGTTTGTATTCCACATTGCACACCATAGTCAATAGTGGGATGGAACTAAGGGCCTGATTCAGACCTGCTCGCGAGCACTGAGCGCTCACAAGTGGGTCGATGGTGCCCAAGTGTGCACGATGGAGGTGGCTCCATCGTGCACATGCGCGAGACCCAAATAACGATGGCCAAGCCATCATTATGGGTCTCGCACCAAAGGGGGCGTGCTGTTGATGGTGACTGACAGCACGCCCCCTTTGGTGGGCGTGCCGGGGGCGTGGCTGCCCAGACGGAGGCGTTCCCAACGGAACTCCTACAGTCTGGGGCCGGCCCCACTGACATCACTGGTGATGTCAGTGGGAGTGCTATTGGCTCTGATAGAGCCAAAAGCACCCCAGGGCTTGCGGCAGCGAGACTCTACCGCAGGGTCTCGTCGCAAGCCCAATGGTCATTTTGGCCACTCGGCCAGGAGGCCGCTCCAAAAAGGAGCAGGGACAGCCCTGATTTAGAGTGAGCGCTCTGTCAGAGTGTCCGGCTCTGAATCAGGGCCTAAGTTTTGTGACTTTATAAGGGGCATAATGTCTTATAATGTGTTATAAGGGGCATTACTCTGTGTGGCATAATGTTTTATAAGGGGCATTACTGTGTGTGGCATAATGTGTTATTGGGCATTTCTCTGTTTGGCATAATGTCTTATAAGGGGCATTACTGTGTGTGGCATAATATCTTATAAGGGGCATTACTGTATGTGGCATAATGTCTTATAAAGGGCATTACTGTGTGTGGGGTAATGTCTTATAAGGGGCATTACTGTGTGTGGCATAATGTAATATAAGGGGCATTATTGTGTGTGGCATAATGTATTATAAGGGGCATTGATACTATGTGAAATAATGTGTTATAAGGGGCATTACTGTGTATTGCATAATGTAATATAAGGGGCATTTGTGTGTGTGGCATAATGTATTATAAGGGGCATTAATACTGTGTGAAATAATGTGTTATAAGGGGCACTACTACTGTGTGGCATAATGTGAATGGGGACACTGCTATATAGCATACTATGAATTGGGGCTCTACTGTTTGTCTTACTAAGAATTGGAGGCCCTGCTCTGTGCCGTCTTTAAATCAGTTGCCCTGCTGTGTAGTTTAGGCCTTTTTGGGGGGAAGTAAGCTGTGATATCACTGCAGGCTCCAGCATCAGCCCTGCTAATACTATGAGAAACCAGGCTCAGTGTCGCACATTGCAGCCCTCCTCACATGAGTGCACTCCTGCTCCTCATCCGCTGCCCGGATGAGGAGGAGGAGTGTGAGTGCGGCTCCTTCCCACATGTCACTGAGAACATAATACATCAGTGTACAGTAGTAAATGTGAGATTTATTCTGTATATTATTAGTTTCTATCCAAATTTTGTGTATCTTTAGTATGTGAGGTCACACTGGGCCCATATTATTCTGTCGCCTCACAGGGAAGCAGTCCCCTTCTCTGGTGTGCATGTAGGTGTGCCATCCATCTGTGACCACTAATGCCCTAACAAAATCCTAAAGTGAACATAAAACAAGACACCAAAATGTGTAGATATGGCTCTGCTTTGGTGTGCACAGATGTGTCCTCTTCTGCATTTGGCACCCCCTGGTGTGACCTACACAAATGTACTGCCAGCTTTACCTAACCGAACCAACCAAGTACAAAATATGGCACATGTTTGAATCCGCTTCAAGAAGAGCTCTGTTTAGTGTGTATTTCAATACAATAATGATGTATAACTTGTATGTTGTTCTAATATTATATTTGTAAGAGCATAAACTAAGAAGTGGGAGGAGTCAGGAATAGTAAGGGGAGGAGTCTATGCCAGGAGCCAGATTCTGATGTGAGGCGGGTCTGTGTGATTTAAATGTCAGGGCCTATTTTTAGTCCCAGTCCGCCCCTGGTCTTGACACAAAGTGATCATTTCAAGCCTGAGGAGTGACTGTTTACACTGCCTGAACGTGATTGGCCAGCCTCTCATGGATTACCGTGCACTGCTACAGTATTGTATTCAGTACTGTAGCTTTCATCCGTGGAGCATTCGCCACACAGTGGTTAAACTGTGTACTGCATGGCGTGTAGTCTTTCGAGGCATACAGTATGCCATGACATAACGCGCAATATCTATCAAAATGCATACTGACATATCGCGGCAGGGAGGCCAGAATATCACGCTATGAGCAAAGATGTAGCAGGACACATCTGTAGCATTGTAGCACTTCTCAGACCAGGGAATTGGTGCAAAGGTAAATTATGGTGTTGTGGATTTTTGTGTTTACATTGTAAACTGCATTAGAAATGATCATACATTCTGGTTGTTTGCCATATGCAATCCCACAATAAACAAGAACTTTTGAACAAAAAGCATAAATTATGAGCAAATACTGTAACATTCAAAAAATATAATGGATTACAGATTCATGGACAGTTGTCTTGTTTTATCAAACAGAGAATTGTTTGTCTCTAATACAATTCTTTCACAAAGTTCTTTAGCCTGAAGTACTGTAAATCTAGGGTTAACCCAACAATGTTCTGTGTGTGCCAGTCACAGCAATGTGTATATGCAATCAGCAAGGAAGGAAGAATTCTTATTACCAGCGGCATCTTAAAGACAACATATACGTTTATTAAATGTCAGAGGCATTGTACAAAAGTTTCATAGTTTGTTTCTTTTTAATGGTCAGAAAGACGCTATCAGTAAAATAGAAGTGCGGAACTGAAATACAGAGGAAGAAGAAGAAACAAATACATACATAATGTCTTTCTGAGCTTTGATATATATCACCAAAGCAACAGTGTTTCTCTGAGACTGGGAACCCCGCCAAAACATCTTCATGTCCACACGTTTTATGTGATGATAAAGGTAATTTTTGCTTTCCACTTAAGCAGTTTGGCTGTTAAAAACACCTGAAAAGATGCGTGAAGAAAGTGAGAGGAGCTAAGCCAAAAGCTGCAGGGAAAGCGTGCAACAGATTGATGAGTGCTCTTTCTGAGAGCAGCTCCTGTCTTCCAAATTGACAAAAGATTATGTCACAGCATTGTTGAGAATTACCAAATGGTGCAATAATAGAACTTATTTGAAATACAGTAGAAAGTGTAGAGTTACTTTTATGCAATGGAGTGGAACACAAGATAATCCTAAGAATAAAACATTATTTATGTTCCTGTCATTTGTTTCCTTCTACTGTATGTCTAAAAGGTACATAAATGCATTAAAACTCATTCATGGATTTAATTTTTTGCTCGCCCCTTTTCCTCCTAATCGCCATCATGCTTCAGAAATGAACGTAAGAAATATGGGTATTCTATCAGAAAAATGATGATCACGTTTGCGTCCTGGTGGTAGACATATGAAATATATGTGATATAAGCCTGCTATCACTGCAACTTTGCCTATGTGACCTTTATGGCTTTTCAACAAATCTGTGCCTGCTGCTAATACATAGCAATAAATGAAACGTTTGCTACAACTGTATAACTTGAAGAGGTAGGTGAAAGCTAACAGCTGTACTTTAAGCAGTTAGTAAATTTTCTTCATTAAGAGTCATTTAAATAAGTAAAATGCATACATAGGTTTGCAAGCTATAGGCAGTCTTTGAGAACTACACATGGAAAATGGGGGATCGCAGATCAGACGGAAAATGTACATTGGGGCTTGTGTTAAATTGCACATAATTTGCATATAAATGGAAAGCATATAATGCACCTCTTTTATTGCAAGCATAAAATGCGCTTCCCAAAATAGGCACGGTTTGCTTAGCTCACACAGTTGCCATTTAGCTAGATGGTGAGTTCAGCAATGGTACCATATAGATAAATCCAGGAGAGAATATTATTAAATAAGTATAAACAAATAGAAACATCCATTGTCTTTCCCTTTCAAAGATCAAATGGGAATGTGCTTTTGTAATGCGGACAGATTATAATCATCAATGCAGTAATGTGAATAGATTACAGCAGCCACACTAATAATAATAAAAATATCAGTGAGAAGAATCCAGATGCGCTCAGCCATTCAAAAGTGACCACCGATTGTTATAAAAGGTTACCACAGGGATGGATCCTTAGCAACTTTTGGTGCAAAATTGCAGTAGAAAACAGGATAAAATATGTAAATTGCATTTAAATCCATTAGATCAAACTTTTACATTTTTCTCCTTAAATATTGTATACCAGACTAATTTTGTTAAATTATTCATTACATGTGTCAATCGTGTGTGTTCTTATTACATAGTAATTGCATGAAGATTTTTGATTATTGGAACCTTCTAAGTAGTAGTAAAAAAGATACTCTGTTACTTAGCACTTGTTTGAAATATGGAGTGTGCTACTGCACTTTCCTCCATAATGTTCCATTACATGAAGCATTCTCCTGTACCAAGATGGCCACCATTAGTTAGTGTGCGCATTCACGGTGCCATCTTGTTCACTGTGTTTGAGCACTGCAGTTGTACACACACATGTGTACTACTCAGCTTCGCTGTGACCCAATATACCCATGAGTCCTGTGTTCCTGCTTTACATACATGTTTGGTCATATGTATGCTCTGCACCATCTCCGTTATATGCTCTGCTCCATCAGCACTGTCTGTGTATCGCAACAGTGAGTATGGCGGTACTATCATTGAGCATTGCAATAAACATAGATTGCTGGTTAAAGGTGCCTACACACTTGGCGATATTTTAGCCGATCTGGACGATTCTGAGGCATCGGAATGACAGATCGTGTAAAATATGCTCAAATCGTGAGTCCCCACATACGATCATGATGAGATGTGCATCCCCGCTTGTCGCACATCGCATCGTCAGATCTGCCGCGCTGTAGGGCAGATCTGACAATCTGGGAGTTTCAAGGGAAATCGTACACATCGTTGGATCGGCAGCACATCACCAAGTGTGTAGGCACCTTGAGTCTTTCCACATGGCGTGCCTACCAACTATTATTCGCTGGTGTCTATTAATAACATCTAGTATGCACATATCTACAGGTTATCAGCCCAGGCACCTAAACACTTCAGATGTCATAGAACACTGCATTGCAGAAACACTAACCAGTGAAGTTGCAGTGTGTTACAATACAAATATACATACAGTAGCTGCATCCATAATACACTTCATTAAACTTAAGAGAACTATGCCACATAGACATTTGTAATGGAAATGTGAGAGGCTGTGGAAGGTTATGATTAAACAAACCCAGATGATGTAGAAAAAGCCATGGGAACAATAGTAATGGGTGTTATACAACACATTTATTGTATCATACACAGGGAAGTGTCAGCACGTGACATGTAGATACTGTAGCATTGCGGGTAGCATATGAGGAGAATTTTGTCATGAGAATATTGAATATTGTATAACACTAATAAGTTCAGTGAATTAAAAAGTATGAGTGACTACCGTGATAGGATGATGTCCATATCTCAGCAAATAATGTCTGTAGGAGTCCAAGTTAATGACAAGATGCTACAGAACTTAACATCTGAATTACATTTCCTAGCCGTAGTGCTAGAAGCTAATACATCCGGCTGTGCCCCGGTCATCTGATCCCTGTAGTAAACTGAGGATGTTGCTGGGATTTCACAGCATCTCAGTTTACCAATCAGATGACTGGGGCACAGCGATCAGAAGACCGGATCACAATGGAGCCCACTGGGTCACCGATCACCTGAATGTATGTGATTAGCCTGCATTCTGCCAGACAAGCAGGCTGATCACTGAAACCTACTGGGGCTCTGATTTCCCTGCCACATACAGAAAAGGTTGAGTTAGTGTAGGTGAGACAGGGGAGGGGGAAACACTGCTTAACGTCATCTTCAGGTGGTGTTGTTATCGCAGGGTTCCCTCCCAGTATTTTAAACAATTTATTTTGGTAAATTTGAAGCAGATTGCATTTCCGTTTGCAAGTATGGGAAATGCGATTAGCTTACCAAAAGAATGTGATAATTAGGGCTTGGAGTGGAATTTTGCGATTTCTACTCCAATTGCCCTTTAGTACAATTAGGTGATATTAAAATAATCTGAAAAAGGGTGTGAAAATACTAGTTTTCACATTATTTTAGTAAAAAAATTGATAAATAGAGCCCTAAATATGCAAAGTCAAGAAAATTCAAGTACAAGTGTTATGTATATCATAAGATAGACGATTACAGCAAGTGTATGAGTGCAAGCTAATTCCAAACCAAAAATGATTGAAATCAGTGAATCTGGGATTTTTAACATGTATTTTTCTGATCCCAGTGAAATTGGCAACAATTATAGGAGTCCGCTGAATCAGATTGCCAATCAGCATCAGGGAATTGTCCTGCAGATATTCGGCCTGCATATATTGCTAAAACTGTGCCATATTTAATCATGAAACAATGGACAGACCTCTGAACACAAAGATAGCTGCTAATGTATAATTATGTTAAAAATAAATAACTTAAAAATGGATGTGCTTGGAAAGGGGGGTGGGGGGTGAAAGCACGCAGGAAAGTTTGCCCAGCTTGTCAGCTGTTTTCAGTAAAACAATTGACCAAACAGTACCTTACAATGCACAAGATGATTTCATTGTCTTTGTAGATCTTTTCCCAATGTTAAACCTCACCTAGTAAATAGCGGTAGTGCATGGTGCCAGCAGTAGCCACAGGAGTTGCAGAAGTCCTGGTGCTCTGCTCATTCTATAATACAGAACCAGCAAATACATTTTAATAACAAGCTTAAAATTGTGCGACAAGTGTACAGGTGTGACTAGAAGGACCAATCACAAGTCACAATCTCTTGATTTAAGCTTGTTATTGGTCCTCTGTCTCAGTCCCCTGTTTTTGATCAGGATGTACAAGGAGTGGATAGCGCCAAGAAATACAACTACTATAGTTCACTGCAATCTTCTATTAGCACAGCTTTAATATTCCTGATTAACTTAAAACTGACAGGTTTCTTGAGTCACATTTTGACACAGCTGTAAACCGCAATAAAGGTCATCTTTATGTATATACTTCTCCTCATTAATAGAATGAGCCTGTTCTTCCATGGATGTCTAAGGTTTAGTGAAATGTTTTCTCATACAGTATATAGGCTGCAAAGTTGGGGAGGGGATGAGGTGGGGGGATAAAACTGTTTCTGCCAATTTCTGCACCTTCTGTCCAAGTTTCAGTCAAGCGTTCTCTCTTTTCCGAATGCATTATGTAACTTACACAAACAAACATATCTATGTCATTCATCCATAGGTTTCTGGTCAAACTAGATTCATGCTTTATCTCCCTTAGGTAATGCATGGCCATTCACTGTCCTGTGCTGTACTGTTTATTAGCAACTTGGAGAATATCGTAAATTAAAGAAGAAACTACCTTTACCTGCAAACTTGATGACAGCCAAATCGTTTTGTTGTTTGCTTGTCCTCTTTTCTAGTTGCTATTCCAGCTGCTGGCAATTAATCTTAAAAGTTTGTGAAGAAAAAGTAAACAAAAAACAATATAATACCATTTGGGAAGTGAGATAACCAATGACATGGTCATATAACACCACTGGAAGAAAAAGAAAATAATAGCCAGCAGAGTGGAAAGTAAGGAGGATATTTTACATCTTTACTGCAGCAAAGATAAAAAGTACTTAGAAAGGGGTGATACTGACAATATAAACTGCAATCACAGGGGCTGATACAGGACTGAACTTATGCCTGTTCGCAGAGCTTATCTTGCATGTTGTTGCATTGCGTATGCTCCAGAAGTGAGCACAAGCAAATGCAGGTGATGTAGTCATATGCATTTTGAAAGCATCTACAGTTATGAACAAAGAAGCATAACTCGGTTGCAACAGGGCGTTCTTATGAAGGCAAAGTTCAGCAAGGACTTGTTGATTGACGCAACTGCCTGCTAAGTAGAGTAGGACTTAATTTGAAAAATAAATACACCTGTTTGCTGGCATCTAGCATAAAGTAACTGTAAGTGGGCTGTAGTGATGATGATGATGGGATGCAAACTGCTTTATCTCGGCGTGGGTTAAATGACAGGTGTCTATATCTAGACGCCTGTCATTTTCCCGATGCCGGGAGACAGGAGCCCGGCATCCCGATCGAAGGGATGCTGGGTGCCGCGAGTGGACAGCCGCGGGGGAGGAGGGTTAGGTTTAGGGCACCCGGGGGGGACTTAGGGTTAGGCACCCCACCGGGAGGGTTAGGGTTAGGCTAGGGGGAGGGAGGGTTTGGCACCCCCGGGGGGGACTTAGGGTTAGGCACCCCCCCGGGGACTTAGGGGTTTAGGCACTTAGAGGGGGGGATTAGGGTTAGGCACTTGGGGGGGAGGTTAGGGTTAGGCACCCCTAAGGAGGGTTAGGGGGGTTAGGTTAGTTATTACTTGCCTAAGGACGATTGGGATTTCTAGCGCTGTCGGGCTGCAGCTGTCGGGATCTCTTCATCTGTCGGGCTGCCGCTACCGATTCCGATGATGATGACCAGTAGCAAACTAGGAAAGCACTTATAGGTAGTCAAATCTCAACATGAGCACAACTTTGCATATGCTTCTGACAAAGCTGTTTGGTACAGTGAAACTTGTATACTATGTAACTAGGTCATGTATAAAATTTTATACATGACATAGTTTAAATGTTAAATTTTTACATATTCTCACACAGTCCCCTTTGGAATTTTTCTGCCTGTACATTGAATTGCGCTGTTCGTGTACTTTGTGTACTTTTTATACATTTTGCTTTTCCTTCCATATATACAGGCGACTATACAGGCGACTATACAGTTGTGAACAGCAGCATATCTGTGCATGCAAATTTTAGATATATCTATTTATAATATTATATCATTTTTCTTATCATTGTGTCTATATAAATACACCTCCCAGTGTCCCACTGACTGCGCAAACTAGTTCTCCTTTTGTACAGCTTTGCATATGGGCAAGGATTTACATTTTTTTCATGCACGCTTTTCAGAGGAACATACAATTTACTTGCTACTCTGCATAAGATTCACAATTGGAGCCGCAAGGATGACAATTGTGTTACTTCTGATAGAGAAGCTGAGCAAATCAAAGCATCACAGCTCATCACAGCAATGAGAATTGAGAATAAGGAGTCTATTTACTAAGCGGTGTTAGGAGACAGAGTGAAAAGTGATAAGAAAGTGATAAGGTGCCAGCCAATCAGCTCCCAACTGTCATCTCACAGGCTGTGTTTGAAAAATGACAGTTGGGAGCTGATTGGCTGGCACCTTATCACTTTTCACTCTGTCTCCTAACACTGCTTAGTAAATAGACCCTTAAGTTTGATCCAAAAAGCAAAAACAAGTATTTTAAAATATCAAAAAATTAACATCAAGGGTTACAGAATGTGTATGGTGGAGAAGGTGGGAAGTGCTGGTTCCTTAGGGTAATTGGACTAATTGAAGTTATGTTATATAGTGGTTGGAAATAATATTATACCCCTTTTACACCAGAGCTAAAACCCGGGTTATTGCAGGGTTAACCCGGGTAGCTCCTTGGTGTAAAAGGGAACAGGGTTGGATTCCCGGGTCGAGTGACCCAACAATCCAACCCAGGTAACTTGCAGGGTTTAACACAGGAATGACCCATGAAACCCTGCAGTGTAAACGGCGCGATCTGGGTCACGATGACCTGGAGTGTGCCGCATGCCAGCCAATGGCCGGCTTCAGTGGCTCTTGGAGATGACGTCAACTCCAAGCATCCACTTCCACGCCGGAAAAGCCGGGTCACTGCACACCCGACTGCATTGTGAACGGCGCCGACTCGAGAATATCCTGGGTCGGCGCCGGCTAAATTCTGGGTCTGATCCAGTTTGGAACCCTGTTCCAACCTCCGGGTCAGACCCGGAATTTAGGTATAAGCGGTGTTACTAAGATTGATCATGCAAAGTGTGTGCACTGATTCACTTCCAAATTGGATAGCAATCCAAAATGTATACTGATCAAGAGGGTGCTGCTTCACATGTCACAAAATTCAGTTGATCCAGGGAGAAACTGGGGTTTTGAAGAATTGAAACACCAAACATGCAGTCCAGATTTAGCTGAAAGGGACTATTTGTAAATTGAAAGAAATTGTATGTGGTCATCAGAGGTGTATCTAGGGTTCTGAGAGCCCCTGGCAAAGTAAGCGACCGGCGCCCCACCCCCATATTTGAAATAGGGAAGGTGCGTCTGACAAAAAAGAGACATGGGTTTATGAAGAAGGGGAATGGCCCCACACACACACACATTTATATATATATATGTAACACATATATACACACACACATATATTATATATATATATATATATATATATATATAAAACACACATATACACACACACATATATACATATATATATATATATATATATATATATATATATAAAACACAATCCCACATATATACACATGTATACACATTTTATATATAAGTGTGTATATATATATACATATATATACACATATGTACATTTTATATATATATATATATATATATATATATATACCTTTCTTGCCAAATACATTTACACAGTATTATTATTACCATCAGCCATCACCATCCTGAAAGCCGGGCAGTGGTAGTTCTGGCCCCAGTGGCCGTCACCGTACTACAGCTATCAAACTCAAAAGAAACAGGAGCTCCTGGCAGCAAGGGCTGCTGGGAGCTGTAGTTTCTTTTGAATTGCTTCACTGTAGTGCAGTGCCTAATACCGGCGCCGATAACAGTGGCTCCTGCCTGCTGTTGTGTGAGTCTCTGGGCAACGCACTGCCCAGGGGCGCACACCGACACCAGGTACAACACAGCTAGTATCTGTTTCTACCTCATGGCCGCGGATGGCATCGCCGGGCGGCACCCCTTCTTGGCTGGCGCCCCTAGCGAATGCCATCCTGGCCAATAGATAGATACGCCCCTGGTGGTCATTGGATTTACATATGGTGAAGTGTGCTCTTTCTCTGTTTTCAAGAGCAAGGAAACGACTGCTATTTTTAGTATCTGTATTATCAGCTACAATATATAGCAGCTTTAACAGGTACCATTAAAAAGTGTGTATTTCTAAGTTACTTATCTTACATTCCCGTTTTAGACTATTACACAGAAGTGAAACGCTCATATATGTGAACAGAGTAATCTTTTTTATTAATTACAAATGTTTTTTAAATACTGCGTTAAGAGAGCTATAATCAAACATTTCATTGCAATTACTGGGCCGCAAACATTGAAGGTATTCAGTGAACCTTGAGCATAATTGGTGAAAGGCAAATGCAAACTGAGTGGCTAATTCAGAATTGCACGCAAGCATGTGTAGAACGGGTCATGCGTGATTGCATACAGCCCCTGCTATGCCTCTGCCTGATTGACAGACAGAGGCATTTAAGGGGCGATGCGGTGACGGCCGGTGTTCCCGCAAATGGAGTTGTGTCTGCCCCGTTTTCCCGAGAGTGGCAGGGGCTTTGTCCATGGACACAATTTTCTGGTCTCGCAAGCCAGCCTGCCTCTGTAAGCTGAGGCTTACTCAGCTGGCTGGCGCCATACACCATCGTGACCGATGGTCAAGATGGTTATCCCTGCTGGAATCGAGAATGCAGCAGGTGGTGTCAGACACTCCTGCTGCCTTTGCATATTTGCAAGGACAGAATTGCAAACGGTATGCAGTTGGGAAACCGGCTGCCTTAATACTGACAGCCGGCTTCCCAGCTGCTTTATCCCGACATGGGATAAATGACCGGTGTCCATATGTAGACGCCTGTCAATTACCCGATGCCGGGAGACCGGCGCCCGGCATCCCGATCGAAGGGATGCCGGGCGCTGCGAGCGGACAGCCGCGGGGGTGAGGGTTAGGTTTAGGGCACCCGGGGGGGATTTAGGATTAGGCACCCCCCCGGGAGGGTTAGGCCAGGGGAAGGGGAGGTTAGGGTTAGGCACCCTCGGGAGGGGTTAGGCACCCCCCCGGGGGACTTAGGTTTACGCGGCGGGGAAGGGGGGGGGTTAGGGTTAGGCACTTAGAGGGGGGGATTAGGGTTAGGCACTTGGGGGGGAGGTTAGGGATAGGCACCCCTAAGGAGGGTTAGGGTTAGGTTAGTTTATACTTACCTTAGGGACGATCGGGATTTCCAGCGCTGTTGGGCTTCCGCTGCCGGGCTCTGCTGATCTGTCGGGCTGCCACTGCCGGGAATCGAACTGCCGGCCATGCGGCAGCCGGGATTCCATACTGATTACTTGCAAGCTACTTGAGTGCAGCTTTGCAATTCCAACCTGTGCTGAATCACCCTCTGAAAACACAAATGGTGACTGCAAGCTGTAAACTTGGGATCTATTGACAATTGTGCCATTAATATGTTCAACAGCATTAAACCAGTGAAATTTGATTGAAGTTTGAAATTTGAGCAATTGTTTTGGAAAAGATTGTTTGTGATATTCAACAGTCTCTAATGTTTCACCATACGTTTTGCTAAATTATAACATTTCATTGCCAATTGTAAGTCTTATCAAAGTGAGAGTTTCAGTCATCAATAGCTGCAAACACTCTTAAACTGATGCTGAGTTGAATGTATGCCTATTTGCAGGGGCAGATTGGCCAGTGATCTTACCAGGACTTTTTCCAGTAGGCTTATTGCCCCCTGAGGCCACCCAGAGACAACCTGATGGTATTTTCTTTTACAAACATTTATATTATATATGGCAGTGGGCTGTGGTCTGCAGCCAGCTGGGGGCTAAGTTATGGGATAGGCAAGAGGTTCTCTTTGCCACCCTGTTACAGCAATTTATCCCTCCCTATAGGGACCATGCAGCCCATTGCCCAGTGCACTGCTTTTCTCCTCTATCTTAGCCCATCCTCCTCACAAAAATTGCTGTGGAGGGGCACTGTGGCCAGGCCAAAGAAAATAAAGGAGGATCTGCTGAGGAACAGAGGCAGATGATTAACTGAGTGATTTCCAACAATAACGGGAAGAGTGCAGTTTTTTTCCTCTGCAGCTCCCTGAAGATGCATAGCTTTGTTATTGTATTCTGCTCCTGCTGCTAAGATGCCAGATAAGCTTCTTGAATGATATCTGAAGGTTTTCTTATTTTAAACTCTGATAGCCCTTTAAATTCTCTTTATATTCTTCTGCTTGCAAGTTTTCCCCATCTTTGTTTTCATTATCTCGTATCACCTCTTTCAAATGTATACCTCCTCTTCACTTTCTGTTTCATTCTTGACATCCTGTCTCTTCTGTTCCCAGTTTAACAATTTATTCATTCTACCCATTTCCAGTTTCTCTATTTATATCCATTTTGCTGATGTATGATCTCCATGTTAACCCCCTTTCAATTTTCTCTATACCTGTTGTAATTATTGTGCAGATTTTTAACTGTTTCCATTTCATTGAAAAATCTTTATGTGATCACCCTTGGCTTCCATCACATCCCCCTACACAAATAACATCCTATTTGCATTGGCTTTATCTAACAACAAGGCAGATAGAGATGGGCATATGATAACTATGACTACAGTTGCTTTGGTCCCTCCTACAGTATGTGAGGCCACTTTCAGATTTTTTCCAGTGCCATATCAAGGACCCTAATCTGCCAGAGAGTGTATCTTAGGTGTTTTTGCACAAATGTGAAATTCGATCACATCTACATTTAAGACAGAAGAGACAGAACTGGGTTGTAAAGGGGATATCTAACATAGGCAAAGTTCAGGTGTGGATCATTTGGTCTACAATAAAAAGGTAGACAATGTTTAGGTAGACAATACAAGTTAGACAGGCAATAGGTCAACAGGGTCTGAAGGTCGACACACTAAGGGTCAACTAGTAAGAATGTCAACAGATACAGAAGGTCGACATGGTCATTAGATCGACACATAAATGTTTTTTTTTCTAGCCCTAAATTTCACCCTAACCCTCCCCTTGGTGCCTAACCCTAACCCTCTCTCCTGGTGCCTAACCCTAACAGTCGGGGTAAATGTAACCATCAGAGTAAGTGCCTAACCTTCTGGTAAGTGCCTAACCCTAAAAAAAAAAATGTATCGACCATATCTGTGTTGACCATTTGTGTGTCAATCTAATGACCCTGTTGACCTTCTGTACCTGTCGACCTTCTTACCAGCCAACCTTTAGTGTGTCGACCTTCAGACCATGTCGACCCTCAGACCCTTTCGACCTGTTAACAGACCAGACATACACATACGGGGCGGTCACATCACAAAATGAATACAACTCTGTGTACAGGCAAATATACACATTTCTTATGTGCATGCAATTTTGAACATCATACTCTCAATTTACTTTTAACTATGCATTAGGCTCTATGTATCTCACTTACATCTCCATTCACTCACCTGTCCGCCCACTTTGCTCCACAAATGTATGCTGTTTCTCTTGCCAACTGAATACTTCTTCCCACTCCCGCCTCCAAGATTTTGCCCATACTGTACCCTACATTTGGAACTTTCACCCCCTCTCTATCAGACTCCACACCTCTCTGTTAACCTTCAACAGGGTCTCAAGACTCACTTCTTCATCAAAGCCTTCCAGCTATCATCCTAATCCACTGCTCTATGATCCTTCCTCCCTGTCTACCCCGTCTGTGTCACCCGTCTGTCTGCCCCTCCCTATTAGCATGTAAGCTGTCACAAGCAGGACACTCTTCCATCATGTGCTCTCCTTCCCTTAATTATACTATAATTTACTCCTAACTCCTCACAACGGTGCCTAACCTTTGCTTGTTGATACTCTGCTGATTATATAAGTGTTATGATTGCTAATGCAGCAAAGTTTACAAAACATATCCTTGTCCTGCATTGTTTGGTACTGTTAACTGTTTTATTGTGTGATTATTTGCTTATGTACTTTGTAAGGCACTGTGGAACCCTTCTGGTGGAATATAAATAAGATGAAAATGATAACAATAACAATAATAATAATAATAATAATAATAATAATAATAATAATGTGTCGATATACATGTATAATTCAATAACTTTTTTCAATTACCCTAAAAAATAAAGTTACATTCACAGCAGCCAATATACGTATATATTTTTAAAAATAATCATTATGTCTTTCTTAGACTCACGCTGTATTGAAGCAACATTAACCGTTAATGAACTCGGATTTTACTTTTACCCACAATCACATACTGTATGATGCTCATACTAAAAGAGATTTTGTACATTATGTACTTGCAGAGCAGCTTTGAATATGTACCAATAACACTCACCAACCAATTTATATGTTCATTATTGTAGCTCTAACAATGAATTCAGACATTATTTTATATACTGTGGCTAGGTGTCTTATGTGTCAAATTGTTTTTATGTCTATTTTGGGTCTATTCAAGTCTTTCTCGATAGTGAAGTGCTGTCAGCATGCTAACTGCTGGCCTTCACTGCAATAGAAGGCAAGGATGTCTCATGTGGCAGAGTGTTCATTAGATGGGCAGCTTTTGTTCTGATATGCTGGATGGATAAGAAAAATATCACTTATGATCTCCAACAATGCTTTCATTCTTGTATAAACCTCCATTCATTATCATTGCTTTTCCAAATGACAGCATGAGGCCATCACGATTTATATACTGTACTTAAAATCCTAATTCAGGTTGAGTTCATGAACAATACAAAGCAAAAACAAAACAAAACAAAATAAGGTGATGTAATTACTTAAATACTAAGGGGCATATTCAATTCCAGATGAAAAGTCCCGTACTTTTCGCATGCCAGATTTTTTGCAGACATCGCTAGTTTTCAATGTGAAAAAGTATTGCGCGCGTCCCTGCTTATCCCCGTATTCAATTAGAAATCTGCAAAAACGGGACCCGGCGAAACTGTAACATGCGAAAAGTACTGTCAGCTTTGGGGAAATCAGTCTGACACCCCCCAAAAGATGCACTGACATTGGGGCTCACTATAGATAACCCTAATAGCCCTGCTGAAGGTATTTGGGGGTACTTAAATGATCTCAATAACTGCTATTTAGCGTCTTAGCATAAGTAGTGAAGAATAGTATTTAGCAGTGTTTTTTGGAGACAATAAGTAGTCCCAGCAAATTTGGGGTACATAAAAATGGGTGCAAGCATATTTGAAAGTTGCTAAAGTGAAGTTTAAAAAAAAATGTAAAAATTCCACCTGCCGCCACCACCTGCCAACATAAAAACACCTGGGGCATACTTGGGGGGGGGGCCTGGAGTCTATTTTGTTTGTTTTTAAATTGTCCCCCAACTTTGGTCTTTTTCGCCTCCAAAATGAAAGTACTTTTTTGGGGTGATGTTTTTAAAAAAAATTGTTTCATGCATTTTACCTTTGGGGGATTGTCCCAAGGGTGCAGGGGGGTTTTCCGAAGTTTGCACCCCAAAACCCCAATTCTGCACTTTTTTTTGACACCTATTCATAGGTGAAACTTTTTCGCAGGTTCCAATGCATTGAGTTTCAGCACTGGCGAAAACTCTCCAGAATTGAATACGGAGGAAACTTTTCACATGGCAAAATGACGTCACTCGCGATACTTTATCGCTTTTTGCACCTAATTGAATACAGCCATAAATTTGTATCAACATGTCTGCTTTGTATATACAGTACAGTTTTATTAGTTACATGTAATAGTTAAATTAACTCTAAGAAGAATGGACGTGCAGTATAATGTAACATTTTGAAGAAAATACTTATGCATCAGATAGCAATATAAAATCAATGAATGATACCATGTTACCAGTCAGAGAATAATTACATTAAAATAGCCACTTAATTGAATATATAAATGAAGCTATGTTTGTAGAGATCAATTTCCATTATCGGTTGCTTATAATTTTGCAAATAAGAGTTACATTTTCTGCAAATAGTGAGTGCTTTGCCACACACACTAAGGGATGGGGAGTTGGGTATGTTCAGTGGGAGCATGGGTAAACAATTATACCCTGTCACCTTATGTTTTTTTTTATATTTTCATTTATAACAATAGGATGTGCAAATATATATGATTCTCAATGTGAATGTAATATGATAAAAATTGCTATACCTATTCCTAACATAAGATTAACATTATTGAACTGATATATAATTACAGCAACCAGGAGCAGATTGAACACTTAAAGTGGCACTTGAAAAATTAAGAATGTAGCCTATTTGGACCCATAGCTGGGTCCAAATAGGCAGGACCAACCAAAAGTAGGTGTTACTACACCCCATTATCAGTAGCCACATTTATAGTAAGCAAAGCCAAAGCAGCATGTGATTTATTCACAACAGTAGCAGGCATTCAAGGGACATATAAACAATATAGGCACTATTCCAGTGACTGCCATACAATACAGACATCATCCTAGTTACCACAATATAATAAGGAAAGCATCCTAATGACTGCCATATAATTAGCATATTTGTGTCCGCAATACATTATCTTCCCTTCATTAGTAATATACCACCAGGGCGGGTTCTATAACAACGCATGGTACACAGCTGAGTAGGGCGCCACATAGTGGAAGGTGCTTGCCTGCGACCATGCTAATTTATTATGTAACACAAGGCAGCGGGCCACGGGCAGACTGTGTCACTATGACACAGCTGCACCGTGCTTGTAATGGTCGGCACCTTGCTTGTAAGGAGCGACGTGACATCATGACATCACATCGCAGGTGCAAACAGGGTTGGGGATGGACAACGCAGCTTTGAAGAAGAGACCCAGAGTCTCGAAACGCATTGGTTAGCTATACCTGTATCATCCCCTAGACTCCGGATCACTCCGACAGAACTCCATTCCCACATGGGCAAAGCGACATTAGCCACTGCAGGGTGACCAGGGTACCCTGCATTCTAACACCCGCTGGTTACACATCACCCTCTGGGTAGGATTTTTCCTGTATCTTTTTGCCTAAAAGTGAGTATATCACACATCACTTGTTTTTCACCTTTTATGTATAGTGCATTATATTACTGCTCTGGCAATGTTATCCTGTTTTGTATATACTTATCTATGGCAGAGACTGCTTCCTGCTTTATCAATTATTTGTTATAAAACTCCACTACCTCTGCAATTGGACTGATAGTACATGTTCATATTTTATTTTACATTCAAACTGTTTTATTAATAAATGTATTTGATATGTCTAATTCGACATGAATGTCATCTGTCTTACTGATTTCACCACAGTAGTTTTATTTTATTTTATTTTGCGTAGCGCCTACGGTAGAGTAAATACCCATTTCCAGACACATTTTCTATACACTTGGTTTTCACTAGGGAATACCTATTACCCTTTACGGCTTGCTAACACTCAATAGGAGTGCCCAATTTCACCAACATACCATACCTTTTACACTGAGGAGGGGAGCCGCCAAGGAGAGATAATGCCCCCTGGCTGGGAATCTCACCTGCCCGCCCTGTCCTATCTTTCTGATTTGCTGCCGCTGATCTAATGTTGTGGATATTGGTGGGCTAAGCCAGGGGGCAGGGTGACAGGCGCATGCAGGTTTCAGCTGCCCTCTTCATGCCTGGCATCGGGAGGCAGGTAAAGCCCCAGTGCATCCTTCACAATTTGAGTCAAATTGTGTTTACATTATAACACACACACTCCGTTATTTTCTTTCTGATCAGTATGACACAGGATCCGCCTCCGAGTACTGTGTCATACACATTAACATTTACTTTCATACTGATTGGTGGCCAATTACCAATCACTGTGGTCTTCACATACTGATTAATGGATAGCTCCAGCAATCAGAGTGCAGCTAACTGCAAGAGATGACAAGTAGAGTCAGAGACTGTAGGTGGCAGGGCTGGAGGGGAAAGAGAAGGAATGGGTGGCTGCTGTGTGTGTGAGAGAGAATGGGTGACTGCTGTGTGTGAGAGAGAGAATGGGTGGCTGCTGTGTGTGTGAGAGAGAGAATGGGTGACTGGTGTATATGTGTGTGTCTGTGTGTGAGAATGGGTGACTGCTGTGTGTGTGAGAGAGAATAGGTGACTGCTGTGTGTGAGAGAGAGAATGGGTGACTGCTGTGTGTGAGAGAGAAAATGAGTGACTGCTGTGTGTGAGAGAGAGAATGGGTGACTGCTGTGTGTGAGAGAGAAAATGAGTGACTGCTGTGTGTGTGAGAGAGAATAGGTGACTGCTGTGTGTGAGAGAGAGAATGGGTGACTGCTGTGTGTGAGAGAGAGAATGGGTAACTGCTGTGTGTGAGAGAGAGAATGGGTGACTGCTGTGTGTGAGAGAGAATAGGTGACTGCCAGGGGCGGTTTGGGATGGAAAACCAGCCCGGGAAATTTCTGGAAGCAGTCCTAATGGAGGCAGGTTTTGTCTAGGGGTGTGGTCTGTAGAGGGGGGTTGGAAAACTCTTCCTCATAAGGTCTGACTCTAAGGTCCGTATTCAATTAGCGGAAAAAAAGGCAGGTTTTTTAGCTACAGGCGAAAACAGATGTTTTTCGCCCAAAAACCGGTGAAAACACAATTGGCGAAAAAAAACTGGAGATAAGTTTTCTCCATCCCAGACCTGGCAAAAAAAAGCCAAATCCCTATTTTTGGCTAAAAATGAGGGGATTTCTTTCAGAACCCTTTGACTGCTGTGTGTGTGAGAGAGAATGAGTGACTGCTGTGTGTGTGAGAGAGAATAGGTGACTGCTGTGTGTGAGAGAGAGAATGAGTGACTTCTGTGTGTGTGAGAGAGAATGGATGACTGCTGTGTATCACATTGTCTGACTACTGTGTGTGTGCATGTGAGAGAATGGATGACTGCTGTGTGTGCATGTGAGAGAATGGATGACTGCTGTGTGTGCATGTGAGAAAATGGACAACTGCTGTGTGTGAGAGAATGGGTGACTGTTGTGTGTGTGAGAGAGAATGGGTGACTGCTGTGTGAGAGAGAGAATGGGTGACTGCTGTGTGTGAGAGAGAGAATGGGTGACTGCTGTGTAAGTGACAATGTCTGACTGCTGTGTGTGTGCATGTGAGAGAAGAGAGACAGAATGCATTTTATATGCAAGTAGTAAAATAAACCCCCGAGTCTGTGGTCTGCCTTCGGACAATCAGGGGTTAAGGTTTTAGTGAGATAATATGGGGGGTGGAGTTAAGAGGGTTGTCAGCCTATTGAATGGTGTTGGGGAGGAGTTTCAGAATCCATTTTAGTGTGTTCTGGCTTGGAAATCAGATCTAGCAGGTGCAGTTTTTGTGGCTTGAAAAAAATTGTTTCTGTTGCTTTTCTCTTATTGCTTTTCTATTATTTCTTAAGTTATCTAGTGATTTACCTCTTTTCTCCTTCTTTCTCTCCTGATGCTTTTTTCTTTCTCTGCCCTACATTTTTTGTGCTAGCTGCCTTTACTTCTATCTTCCTTTTCTTCTATAATTTAGTATTGCTGGGTTTGAGTACTATGTCTCGCCCACATTGCCATGTTTCCCCATTACCTGGAGGATGGAGTTAATAGCGTGAAGGGCGCTGGAGTGGCTCCGGTGGCCATAGGTCGCCCACAGGTCACCAGGTGTGTGGTAGCGGCAGGCTCGCTTGGTCATTGAGCGGCTGGGGCCACGTGCAGTGGAGGGGGATCTCCCTCTTCAGATTTGCCATTGCGCAGGTCCACGTTCAGAGGGTGGCAGGCTGTGACGTAGCTTGGTTTGCTGTTCCCGGCCGCAGCAGCAGGGTATCTGCAATGTGCAGTTCACCCTGCATTTCTGATGAACTCGGGCGGCTCCGGCTCTGAGTCCTGGCTGGGCTCAGGGGACTCATTAGAGGAGCCAGAGTCGCCTGAGGTGGGGTCCCGCCATGTTTGTTTTAGGGGTCAGAGCTCCTCTGACCCTTGTGTTGGCTGGCATACTCCTTTGGGAGCTGGCCGTAATACTGGTGGGGGGCTGCACTCCCGGGCTCTGAGGTGGGTCCTTCAGGAATATTGGGGGGGAGGGTGCTGACATATGCACAGGTGGTGGCAGGTGCTTCCCCTCTTTTTTGTGGCATCTTCTTTGGTGCCTCCTCCCATCCCTATGGTGCCTGGCGTGGTTGCATCTGCAGCTGTGGTTGCAGTGTCAGCTGCTCCCTCCCCACTTTTGGTATTAATGTCTGCCATGGCTTCTGCTGTGGGGCTGCTACACGGTGGCTCACAGGTTGTGCCAGTAGTAGGGACATCTGTTCCGGCTTTGGATTTGCAGCAATTGGTGAGTCAGCTGGCACCCCTGTTGGTGCAATTCCTCCAGATTTTAGTGCCAGCTTTAGGAGTACAGGGGTCTCTGGTGCCCACGGGGGGTGCATTGTTGGCTACTTCCAGGGGGACCCCTGCTGATGTAGATAGTGGTGTTGCTATGGCATCTGCTCCCTCTGGGGACAGTTTGATATGTGCTGTGCCTGGTATGGTTGCTCCTTTATCCATTTCTATTCCAGATGCTACGGCTGCACTTCTGGAGACTGGCTTTCCCGCCAGGGATGGGGTGGTGACCATGGAGGCTGGAGATGGTGTTCGGGCAAGTGGTACTGGTGAGTCAAGCTCTTTGTAAGATGCGGATTGGGAGGCTAACTCCACTTGGGCTGGTAGTGCTAATTCAAATTCATTGGATTTGTCATTGGAAGTATCTCAGTGCAATTCTAAGTGGAGATCCCGGAAGCATAGTTGTAGGGGACGTAGGTCCAAGAAAGGACATCGAGGATCGTCGTCTTTTTCATCCACGGATGCCTGATCGGAGTCATCAAAGGATGACAAGGGGACATCTAAGCGATGACGCAGGCATCGGTCTAGTAGCCTTAGCTCCTCTGACTTGGAGGACCTGGATGAGGGGTTCATTGTGCCAACATAGCCATCCTCAGGGGTCTTCGTCCAAGGATAAGGGAGCGCATTCGTGTAGGTCGTTACATTTTTGCTTTGACCTCTAAGGCCTGCAAAAGCTTGGTGGCTGCGCGGAAGAAGAAGTGCGAAGACTCCTATAAGTCTTACACAAATTGGTTTAGTTGGTTCTGTGTTTTTTATGGCATGTGAATTGCGAACGCTTCCCAACGAGCACATTAATTTGGTGCAATACTTAGACCTGATCCATAGCCTGTATTGATCAGCTAAGGGTCAGGTGTGGCGAACTAATGACGAGGAGTTCCATCAAAGACAACACAGGCGGTCGGTCATAAAATTCGGCTCCAAGGATGTGGAGGTGTGGTTGGATGTGACACAGCCTCAGCAGGTTGGATTAATGGTTATGGGGGTGAAAAAAGGAAAGTCAGCTGGGAAAGCAAGGCCATCCACTATGGGTGCAACGACGAAGGGGCATTGCTTCGTGTTCAACAACAGTCATTGTCCCTTTGGGTCAAAATGTCATTTTCTACACTAATGTTTGCGCTGCGGGGAATCTCACCTGGGGAAAGGCAACAGTCATACAACAACTGCCCGGGGTGGGGTCTCCTCGTCGGTTAGCCAGCCTGGGGGTCTTGGTACTAAGTAGGGCTCCCACGCCGGTAGATGTAGCCACCATGTTATGTTGGCTTGACATCTACTCCAGGCATTCTGAAGTGGCTATGTTGCATGATGGTTTCTTCATGGCTTTCATATCCCAATAATTGATGAGGTTTCCGTGGGTTTGCCGTGGAATTTACATTCCATGATTGACTTTCTGGTGGCTTTGCGGAAGAAGGTCATGAAGGCCCCTTTTCAGAGCAGCCGCTGCTGGATTTGGTATTGTCTCCGGTAGGGGTGGTACCAAAGAAGATTGAAGGGAAATTCAACTTATCCAGCATTTGTTTTGGCCTCAGGGTTTTTTGGTTAATGATGCAATCCCAGAGGACCTATGTCAGGTGACGTATCAGTCATTTGATGAAGCTTTAGATATGGTTAGGGCCTTTGGGGTTGAGGCGCTCATGGCCAAGATCGATGTTGACCAAGAACAAAATATAAACACGGCGCTTAACTAGTCCCCCCTAGAAATAGTATTGATAATATATATGTATAATAGTACTGCGTTGCAAGTCCAGATGGAACCTACTGTGAAAGTTCCGTAAATAGATATCAAACAAAAAACACACACTGGACGTGCCAAATGCACATATAAATTATTAAAAGAAGCAATGGTGACAATACAAATGAATATACATACAATAAACCCCAACAATTATCCTAAATCTGCAGATGTATCTAATAATGACTAAGTGTCATGACACTAAGTAAATGCTAACCAATTACTGGTAGTTGAGTTCCTTGGAGGAAAAAATGTATGATAATAAAAGCTCCACTTGTAGCCGAAAAAACTGTGACAGTAGCTATAGCATAGATACAATGTATCCTGTGTGAGGAAGCAGATACAATTGTCGATAGTGCTAATGAACAATAGCCATACGGCCGTCTGGATACCCGACAGTTAAAAGAATAGTCACTTTGGAAAACCAGCCTCAATGTGCGGGCTTATAACTCACGGTTGCAGAATCTAAATGAGGACGTCCGAGGTAAGCTGTATAACAGCAATCGTTGTCGTGACCGGAGAGCTCTCCCCACATAGGCACGCATCCAGCAGGTCAGTCCACGATCCAATTAGAGGTGTATATCACGGCAGTAGAATCCGGGCGTCCCCGGCGACACCGTGAACTAGACTAGGACTCCACGCGGTTTTTGTTTAAGATCGATGTTAAATCTGCCTTTCAGCTGTTGCCTTTGCATCCAGATTGTTTTTGGTTTACGGGAATGTTAAATTTTGTGCGCTTAGTTCTAAAAATTTAGCACATTCTTGCACTGATGTATTATGAGTCGGATGGGGGACCTGGGAGTGGCTCACTATTTGGATGATTTCCTTTTGGTGGGTCCCTCTGGGTCCTCACGTTGTTCTCAGCTGCTAGCCGAGGTCCTTTCATTGTTCGCAGAGTTCGGCGTGCCCATTGTCTGCGAAAAAACCGAAGGTCCTTATATGGTTATGTCCTTTTTGGGGATCGAGATCGATACCTTGAAAGGGGTGTGCCATCTACCACAAGAGAAGGTAAACCAGCTTCACAAGGTGCTGGAGTGAGCTTTGGCGTCTGGTAAAATTATTTTACTCCAGGCTCAGTCACTGTTGGGTCTTTTGAATTTTGCATGTCGGGTTATACCTATGTGAAGGGTGTTTATTCGGAAATTGGTGCGGGCTGCATTGCGGGTTCGGAAACCACATCATTTTGTTTGTCTTTCAGCTGAGCTAATGAGGGACCTCAGAGTATGGGTTGAATTTGTTTCTGCATTTAATGGAGTATGCTTTTGGATTTCGCCTGGGGAATCTAATTGCATGATCCAGTTGTTTACAGATGCAGGCTCCTCGGGTTTTGGGGCTTACTTGGATGGTAGATGGTGTGCGGCCCCTTGGCCCAATGAGCGGGTGACCAGGGGCTTGATGAGGGTTCTTTTCCTTCTAGAGCTCTTCCCTGTAATTGTTTCCCTTGAACTCTAGGGTCCCTATTGTGTAATCGCAGCTTCATTTTTTGGTGTGATAATCTCAATGTGGTTTACACTGTTAATTGACAGAGGGCCGCTTCCTTCCCAGCATTACGTTTGCTTGCAAAATTTGTTTTGCGTTGCCTGCAATTTAACATCCTGTTTCAAGCGCAGCATGTTTCGGGGGTTCAGAATGAGATTGCAGACGCATTGTCACTGTTTGACTGGGTGTGTTGCCGTAAGTTGGCCCTGTTGGCTTCTCAGGTCGGTGAGTCATGCCCATCTTATGTCTGGCAGGTTATCGAGTTGGCATGGAGGGGCTAGCTCATCGGTTGCTAACTCCTGGAACCTTGCAAAGTTATCAGACTTGCTGGTTTGAATGGCGTCGATTCATGGCTTACACAGAAAACCGAGGTAAGACCAGTTGGAACCTTATTCTCGCTTTTGTGTGGAGTTTGTATGAATCAGGCAGGTCCAGGGCCGTGTCGTCAAAGGTGTTAGCAGGTTTGTCCCATTTTTTTCAGGTTAAGGGCTTGGAGGATCTTTCAAAAAAATTTTTATTCAAAAAGGCTTTGAAGGGGTAGGCCAGGATAGCGCCTCTTCCTCCTGATATACAGTGCCCCATCGATTTGTGTCTTCTGGCGCGGTTATTGCAAGTCTTTATAACCATTTGTTTTTCCGATTTTGAGACTCGGTTATTAGTTTGGCATTTGTTATGGCCTTTCATGAAGCGTTGCATGTTTCAGAATTGGTGACACCTTCAAAACGAGATCTGCCATCTCTTTTGTCTTCTGATGTTTTTGTGGAAGATTTGGCTGTGCTGTGTCACATTTGGCGATCTAAGACGATCCGTTGGGAAGGGGTCACTGGATTTCCATGTGGGCATGCACTGATGCAGAGGTTTGTCCGGTGGTGTGGGCCAAGTTTTATCAAGGTCATTGTCCTTCCACAAATGGGTCATGGTTACAGCATGCCAATGGTTCTCCATTGACCCGTTTCCAATTTGGTTAGGTTTTAAAGCAGGCCTGGTGGCAATTGGATTGTCCCCTGGTAATTTTGGTACCCATTCATTTAGAATCGGGGTGGCTACGTCGGCTGCTGCATCAGGTTTTTCCATTGACCAAATTAAAGCCCTGGGCCGCTGGAAGTCTGCGGCATATAAATCATAATCAGACTTCGCAAAAATTTTTGTTGATCCTAACTATAGGACTAGCTACTCACCATATTTGGGGGTCTTGAGGAATTTTGTTTGACCACTAGTTTTTAACTTCAGTTGCATGCCGGCTAGTGGAGTTTTTGTGTTTTGCCACAGGTCAAGTAGGGATCTTTTCCCCCTCCTATTACTGTCCTAGCTATCTGTTTCTTCACTTCTTCCTTCTTTTCTAATTTGGTCTTATGATTTTTTTTTTTTTTACATTTTACAGGTGCTCAGGATGATATTTGTCCTGTCTGGATTGTGGGGCATTCTTTTGTTTATTGGGCCGGCTGGTTCAATTTTGCACAGAGTTTGGATTTATTCCCACTGTTGGATAGGGTTAGATGGTTAGGAGTGTGTGGCATGCTTTGGGCTTTGTTATTGGAATTTTTAATTAGGTCCCATACATCTTTGGATCTGAGCTGTTCCATTTCGGTGGATCTGGAGGCAATTGTGGCCATGTGGCCTTTTTGTAGGGTTTTGTGGTCTGAGATCATTCCTCAGGGGGTTTGGAGAGGTTGTATTTCCACTGGGGCTCTGGATGTAGTGAGAAGGAGGATCAATGTGGTGGTTGGGTATACTGTCTGGGGTTTTGGAGGAGTAATCATACCACATCCTTTGATCAGGTTCCGAGATGTCCATCTTTTCAGGTCGGATGGTGTGCATTTGAATGCCGAGGGTTTCTTTATTTTTATTGAGGATTTAGCTAGGGGTATTCAAGGGGTTGTAGAGTAGGGTATGGTGGTGGTGCAGTTTTGTAGGAATCGCTGTTGGCGGGAAAGAATGGTTGCAGTTGTTATCTGTCTTTGCAGCTTGAGGTGCGCTCCCTTCCAAAACAAGGCTTAGGCTGATTCTACCCTACTGGGATCAGCAGTAACCACCTAACCAGGTGGGCCTTATTTTGTGTCATTGGGGTGGGAGGTGGATACCTTGAGGATAGTAATGGGCTGGCTGCTCGCCTCCCACTTGGAAGATCTGAGTGAGTGTGCATATGGTTATATTGCTTAGTGGGGACGTTCTTTCTGCACTTCCATACTGTGTCTATCCTTTCCTTCTTCTACCTTTACTTAGTTAGATAAAATGTAAATGGTAGGTTAAATAGTTTATAAATTTAATAAAGCTGACCTTTCTTTCCCTTTAAGTAAGTGTCCGTATGTTTATTTCATAATGGTTAAGGTTTAAGATGTTTTACTCATGTTGGTAGAAGGCAGCGCATATCAGACGATGGGGAGTTTAATAGATGATTTAACGATATGTTATGTAATGAGCCAACAACACTCTTGATCCAAGGTCTGCCCTGGGTTTTTGTTCTATGTCTCTTTGAAAGATTCAGGAGGTGGATTCATGGATGATAAAATAGTATGATATAATTTTGAGATAAGTCCTTTGGATATTTTCCTTGTGTAAGCACTTTTTTCTAGGTTTGCCAATTTTCAGTGTTAAAAAGATTTGCCAGAGCCTGACATGCTCTTATTGGGTCTGGTGATTTTGGAACCCACTCTCTCAGCTGAACTCCCATCAGTGGCAAACACAATTTCTAGAGGGGGGTATCCAAATCCTTGTTTGTAGAGTGAGTGTGGCCAATCCATGAAGAGGGCATAATTAGCACTTAACCAGTTTTAATATGTGTCATACAAAGCGTATTGTGTGTCATAATTCCAGCATATACAGGACAAGCGATCACAATAAGACATTAAATACGGCATCAGGGCCATCCTGCCTGAGCTGAGTGTTTTTATTTCAGATGTGGGCACCATTCCAGAGCATTGGAGCAAGGCTTGGAGTCTGGGAGAGCAGCAGAAGAACCTAGCACTGCCGTGGACATATATGTGCATATTGGCTTCCATATGCATTGTATAGTGTATTAATACTATATAATAATTCTTAATCCTATTGATGGTTTATAGCAGTCTACCCCTAACAGTGCATGTTTTCCAGATGTCCTAGTCAGTGCACAGGTCTATTTATTACTGGCTGACACATGTTAAAAGATCCACAGGTGGTGCTGGTTATTTCATTTGTGATACTGAGAAGAACATGCAGCACTAGTAAAACTATATTACATTACTATTTCTATTGTGGTCATGGTGTGGACTGAGGAGGGGAAATTCCAGTCAACCAGAACCCCCCTGCATTTCCCTATGACCATGCTGCTGCTCCTTATCCTGATATTCAGCTGGTGTGCCGCTCTGCATGATAAGGGTGGGTATGCATTGCACACTGATACTTGCACTAGTGGTCATGTGACCAATTGCATCATAGCTGGCATCAAATTAGAAAGACCTAGCATATTTAAACTCCCAGCTGAAATCATAATTTGTCATAGTATTAGCTCTCCAGCATTCCAGTTCCTGCTCCAGTCTGTTTTCTCAGTGTTTCACCTGGCCCTCCTTTTTGACTTCTGATATGGAACCTTGTCCTTGTTTCTCTGATTCTGGCCCTTGGTTGCTTCTTGTGCCATTGCTTAGCTTGAATATGGATGAGTTAAGCCCATTGGTCAAAACTGCTGAGGAAGAGTGTGTGGCACAATGCATGAATACCCAATAAAGTTAAATTGCAGAGGCACAGGAAACAAAGATTCATGACAATTTGTCAAAGGCATCTCTGCATTGATTGCAAATATAATTTATTACATTTTATACTTGTTTTTATGTGAGATTAGGGCACTAGTCCTGGTATTATCCAGTGATGGTCTAGAAGGCATAAACCACACTTGGACTGGGTCAACCAAGTTGGTTGAGTCTATTTGTAAGCACTTTTTCTATAAATCCTGTTTGAATACAAAAGTCTACACAGTTCACCCATTGGACTGAGGGCCTGATTCAGACCCGTTCGTGAGCGATATGCGCTCGCAAGCGGGTCGATGGTGGGGCAGAGCGCATACGCACAACGGAGCCGGCTCTGTTGCACACATGGGTGAGACCCGGATAGCGTCGCTCCGGGTCTCGTACCAAAGGGGGCGTGTTGTCAATGTTGAGTGACAGCATGCCCCCTTTGGTGGGCGGGCCGGCGGCGTGGCTGTCCAGACGGAGGAGTTCCCATGGGAACGCCTACCATCTAGGGCCGGCCCCACTGACATCAGTTAGAGCCAAAAGCACTCTGGGCCTTGCGGCCATGAGCCCCTACCACAAGGGTCTCATCGCAAGCCCGATGGTTGCGATTGTCTTGACCATCGCGACCATTTTCCTGGCTGCTCGCTATAGCTGTGGGTTGTCACCCACAGCTATGCGAGTGGCCAGGAGGCCGCTCTGTAAAACAAGAAGGATGGCCCTGATTCAGAGCGAGCGCTCTGTCAGAGCGTCCGGCTCTGAATCAGGCCCACAGTATCCTCCACTTCTGGGAAACAATAAAGCACACAGAGGAAAGTTGTGGAATCCCCTATTACACAGGTCCTCAAAACCCCAAACAGTGCATGTTTTCCAGGTCTCCTCACAGGAGTACTCGTGAAATTATAGCTCCATCTGTGGATCTTATAAAATGTGTCAGTGAGTAATGATTATACCTGTGCACCTTCTGGGTGACATAGAAAATGTGAATTGTGTGGGGTCCTGAGGACTAAGTTTGAGAACCACTGCCCTATTATATCTTGTTTTATTCATTCATTACAAGCAACATATTGCAGGGCTGCAACTAGGAGGGAGGGGCAAAGGGGGCATGTGACCTGGGTGCTGGTCTAGAGGGTGTGCCAGGGAGAGTCTTCCAGGAGGCTAGGCTGCTGATCTTGTGGGTTTGGAGCCGCATCCCGGCCTTGAGAGGCACAGAGACACCGTCAGTCTAATGTGGTGTCGATCGCAAGCCAATCAGTGCTCATGGACCGGTAGCCAATCAGCAGAGGCTGCTGGTCCGTGAGATCCAATTGGTTCGCGAGCAGCACCACATTACAATGACTGCAGTACTGACAGTTCCCCAGCATGTGGCAGCCTCATCCCACGCCACCGACCGCACGGCCCTGACATGTAAGAAAAGGGAGATGAGGCCTTACTGTGGCTTAATGTACAAGATGCCTTACTGTGGCATAATGTGTAAGGAGCCTTACTGTGGCATAATGTGTAAGGGGCCTTACTGTGGTATAATGTAAAGGGGGCCTTACTGTGGCATAATGTATATGGGGCCTTACTGTGGCATAAATGTATAAGGGACATTACTGTGGCATAATGTATAAGGGGCATTACTGTGGCTTAATGAATAAGGGGCATTACTGTGGCTTAATGAATAAGTGGCATTACTGTGGCTTAATGTATAAGGGGCATTACTGTGGCATAATGTGTTGTAAGAGGCATTACTGTATTGCATAATGTGTTATAAGGGACATCACTGTTACATAATGTGTTCAATGGGGCATTACTGTGTCACAAAACCACACACCCTTATCGTCCTCTATGTTGTATTTTTTTTTTGGGGGGGCTCCAAATTATGGCTTTGCCCCGGGTGACATAAATCCTAGTTTTGGCTCTTGTCAGTTTCCTGGGCTACTTTTCCCGTATCAAATTCTTCAAATTTCTCAGAGTAGCAGAATATGATTCTCTGGTCTTAAATTATCCTCAGAAAATACTGCAATACTGTAAGCATTTAGAGAATGAGAATGTGAAGTTGCTTTGTACATTCTGAGATGATCATGCAAAAAGGTAAACAGATCAGACATGTTGCAATCTTTAAGTTAAGTGGATACTTTAATAAGCTTATCCTGTGTGACAAGATATTACACTGCTTTGTGAATTTCTGCAGTAGTCTCTTCCATAGACCTGACTTGAAAGAATTAGAATCTTTATTTATCCAATTTAAATTTTAAACCTGTTAGATCAGTATTTTATTTATTTCTGATTTTATTATATATCATTGTTAAAATTAGCAATTTTATATGTACCTACAAATGAAGATGAAGGGGAGAAATACACTACTAATCAGCAGTTTTGTATGACATTTTCAAACCATGCACATTGCAAGTACTTTCAGTGCCAAACCACTGAATTTACTAACCTTTGGTTTGATGGCTGAAAACTTAAATTGTATCCAATGTGTGGCTGTTTGCAAACACCGGTTGTGGAATGGAATTTACCCAAATGCACTCTTCAAGAAGAGATTCTGAAATAAAAAAAATAAACTGACAGATGAAAGAAGGGCTGCAGCAGCAACTAAAGTTTATTCTACCATTGTTCTAGAAATCATCTTCTATTGCAATACTATGGTGTGGTAAGCGTGTAAAAGGAGTCTTGCTGGTACAGGTCAGAGTTAACTTGGTGGGGAATTCTTTCTTTGGCAGCAGCTCTTTGCTATACCATTCTCCAGCAGAAAGGCAAGGGCTCACCCCCCAAACACAATTATTTCACAACCCTTTGTGCAAAAGTTTACTTTATTTTTGTAAGAAATAACCTGCCAGGATTTTGTTAAAAATAGGTCAAGTAAATATCCTAAATATACTTTTTTCACTTAAGGGTATAAATAATATCACAGTTTGTAAATTTAATATACACAATTGTGCTTTGCAAAATTTACAGACAACAATATCACATACATCTTCCTAATATTTTACTCTAACAATGCATTCTCATTCTTAACTGATACAATAAACTTTTGACATTAAATTAGAGCAAATATCCGTTATCCTTCTGACTAAATAACTTTTAGGCAATTGTCTAACTGTATATACTAATGTCTTATCTAATTTTAACTCAATCAAATGTCCTGGACACTGTATCAACTGAGATTTCTACTCATATCACTTGAATGTAGACAACTTGGGTTGCTTTAGAAAACTCTTTGTGCACACTTTGGGGCCTTAACCAAAAATGTATACATAAAGTGAATCTTACTGAAATTAAGATCATTGCAGTGCTAAGGAAGAAAGTCAATAACATTCACATCAAAAATGGTTCAAGAGCCACTGAATAGGCACACCACAGCTGGATATTAAAGGAAATGGGTATGAAATCCCGGCAGTCGGGATGCCTGCTGTCAAATATACCGACAGCGGCATCCCAATGCTCAGAATGCCGACAAGGGTCGGGTAAGTATACTTACCCTCCCCCCTTCTCCCCTTAACCCTAACAATCTGTTTCAACATGCTAACACTAACCCTCCTCTCACCCCATCCCAACCCTAACGCTCCCTGTTAGTGCCTAAACCTAATTCTCCCCCCTTAGTGCCTAAACCTAACCCACCCCCGGGGTACCTAACCCTAATCCTCTGACACCAGTTCAGATGCCGTTGCAAGAAACCCGACAGTCGGCATCCTTGTTGGGATACTTAGCATCATATGCCACTGTCAGTATTTTGACAGCTGGCATCCAGACTGCCAGTATTTCATACCCAGTATATTTATTTAATCTCTGTTGAATTAATATGGAAGAGTTATCACTAGGTACTTTTCATAAGATTTAGCTGAGTTCATGTAGTGTATCAATAGTATGAAGAACCTGGGAATGGAGTTCTGTTGACAAGCAAATATGGATCCTAAGCTGAAATCCTTGATTTAGTGGTGATGACTACTTTCTTTGACTTTATTTGTCTGGGAAAACCTGTAATCTTTATCCTAGCAACACACTGACTACTTAAATAACATCACAGTACTTGGGACAACTCCTTCTGTACCTTCTCATAAGAAAAGTACAGCAGCTGTCAGTCTTTCTCCATAGGTCTGCCTCTCATATACCTATGGTGCCACCTCACCAGAAGCAAGGAGCACAATCTTCCACAATCAGCAGGTACATCAGCTCTCCTCTCCCAATGGCTTCAACTGTCACTCCTCAATGTCTCTTAAAAAATACTTTATTTAAAATGGCATCGGCCTCTGCACTGTTTTCCAAAATGGCCTTACTTTAATGGGATATCACACTATAAGGAAGAGCTGAGCCCTGTGAAGCTTATTGAAGGCATAAATGTGGCATGACAGGGATAGGGTTCAAGCACAGCAATTTTACACAAAAATTTATTGTTTTTGCATATTTTTACATTAATAAAGTAGAGCAAATCAGTGCTGTCAAAGTTAACAATTATTATTTCACAGTGTATACATTAATATAATTCTTCTTTAAATAACAATATTATTGTCTCATAGTTCAATCCACAGGTTTATTCAGACATTCCCTGACAACTGCAACCTCAGCTGTGGAGGCACCTGATTAGTCCACCTATGAAAAAAGACAATCACAACATGTGACCAAACATTAATCCATACACGTACTTTGGGCCTGATTCAGAGCCGGACGCTCTTTCAGAGCGCTCTCTCTGAATCAGGGGCGGCATTTTTTTTAAACCACCCACAGCTTTTGCGAGCGGCCAGGTGATGGCTGCGATGGTCGCAACCATCGGGCTTGCGACGAGACCCTTGTGGTAGGGTCTCGTCCATTGCAAGTCCCAGTGAGGTTCCGGCTCCAATAGAGCCGGAAGCTCACTACTGAGGCCGCCCCCAAACGGCAGGCGATCCTTCGGGAATGCCTTCGTTTGGCCAGGCACCCCCCTGCCCGCCTCCAAAATGGGGCGAGCTGTCAACAATCGACAGCCGCCCCGTTTTGGTGCGGGACCCGTAGCGACTGAGCACCTGTCACTGGCCGGGTCTCCCACATGCGCACGCAAGAGCCGGCTTTGGTGTGCGCATGCGCAGTGGGGGACCATCAACCCGCTTATGAGCGCTTTGCAGTCACGAGCAAGTCTGAATAAGGCCCTGTATGTTTACATTTACAGGACAATCATTGAAAATTGCTGCATTACCCTTCATGTGGTTGACCTGGATTTTATTCACCTCCTGTTGTTGAAAGTGAACCAACTCTGCAGGTAAAGTATGGAGCAACTCCTTCAAGACAAAGGAGGAAATGTAATAGAGTGCGACTTTTCAGCAAAAAACATTCAAGTTTGTTTTTGCTGGATGTAATAGAGTGCAAGAAGGTGCAAATTCACATGAAACTCGCATTAACTCTTCTCGTCTCATCCAAAGCCACATCCAGACAATTGCCCATGTAAAACATAGAACTCTTAGAAAGCAATAGGGTGCAATTTAAAATTTGCACAAAACTAGTTGAAAAAAATGCAGGATAATAGACCTGCTTTAGACTAGTGAGTTTTGCCTGAGCAGCAGCATGTGTGATGCGAGTTTGTGCGTAAAGTTGCTGTATGTAATAGCTTGCGAATTGTAGTGAGCAAGTGTCTAAGAAATGTAAGTCCATAGTTTTTCTGTGTGAAAACTCATAACTTGTAATGCAAGTTTCATTACAAGGTGTGCGTTTATCAGAAGCCTGCACAGATCAATGCTGGTTGTGCTTTTGGGGGAAGACCCCATATAATTGTTTTCAATTTTTTTATACACTTTCCTACACTTTGAACACACAGAAGCCTGCACTGATCTCATTGCTCTGTGGAGACTTCTGATAAACTCGCACCTTTTAATGAAACTTGCATTACAAGTTGCAAGTTTTCACACAGAAACTGGAAGGTAAAGTTGTACTGCTTTTAAAATGCTTTTGTGATCACGATTCTCATTTTGTAGGTGACTTAAAATTCTAATTGTATTCTAAATTATTATAAAGTAACAATAATACTATCTGCATTGTATTTCAATCACTATTATGCCCTCTATATTGTATATTAGTCATTTGGAAACTCTCCATTGAATGCAACCCAAATGAGTGTGTGTTGAATTTGATTGCTAATGTATTGCATATATAGAAGTGTCTTCTGTGATCACGGTCTAATTCTAATAATGAGATGCTTAATAAGTACACATTTGTTTATACAATTGGACACTTATCACATTTGACATTATAAAAATGCTAAACAGTCAATATGTATAGCCTTGTGATAAAGTAGGAGTATAGTGAAAGAGTGGAGCACTTATAAGTCGCTGCTTCTGCTGTTTCCTGTTCTTCTGAGTAGTGAACAGGAAATGAGAGAGCAGGCACAATGACTCTCAGAAAATACATAGGAGCAGCATTTGATGTTAGGGTACCTACATGGCTGACTGCCCTGATGCAACTGCAGCATAGGACAGTACACTATGAGGACAATCAATGAGAGAGCTGCTCAAAGAATACCTGTGCAGTCAAAACCTGGAAAAGCAATGTGACTAGCTTCGGGAGATCCCTGTGCACAAATTACTGGTGTTTCACTGACAGCTTAATCACATGCTCCTTTCTACACAGGGAGCCTTAAAGAAGGCTGCTCAGAAAAGAAGTCTACATTTGCAAGAGTCTCTAACAGGTTATTGTAGAACTCACACAATGACGCTAATTTCACAGGAAAATAAGTGCAGCATAAAAAGAAGTCACAGTTGACTGAGTACTAAATAAGCATTATCATCTACAGACAGCTGGTTTGATTGAGATAATAAATGGATGGTTGAAACAACAATTCTGAATTATTACTCCTATACTTAAAGAGTGGGACTAAGTATTGGTAGAGGTCTTGAAATTGATCAATAATTGTATAGTAAGATTACAACAGACAGCTTTTATGCATGTACTGATGCAGAAATAGATCATTAGGTTTACTTTAAACTAGAGAGGTAGGTCCATTGATGCAACCAGTACAGGTTAAGGCTCCTTTTGACTAAAAAACTTCCTAATGTACCAATATGAGTTCCAGTTGACAGTAGTTCATCTTGGGTCCACAGTTCATCAATTTGTGTTCTTCACAAAGTATTAGAGGTAAGGGGTCCGTGCAGAAGAGATTTGTAGCAGGGTGAATTTGATAAATACCATGTTAACCTACAGTACATAACACATCAAAATCCTAACTAAAGGAACCAAAATATGTATGTTATTGATAAGTAATAAATGACTTTGATATACCTTATCAAGTTAAAAGGAAAAATGGAAAAAACTAAATTATAGGGAGAAATCATTGCAGCAGAACATGGAATGATGCAGATGTTGCCTGTCTACTTGATGGTAACCTGCATTCCTTCTAACAAGTTGCAGTTGTTACAATGAATGTAAAAGCAAGGATTACCAGCGAACTCTTTCAGTGAACAATTACAAGCTGTATGCTTGTAATTGGCTGGATGTGATGGGGAGTACTGGGGCAGGGACATATCTATAATGGGTGCAGGGTGTGCAGAGAACATGGGCCCCTGGGTCCAGGGGGGCCCAAACTGCACACCCTGCACCCATATACTCTTTATACTTACCTGTCCATTGTCTCCAGAGTGCTTCTCTGCAGGGACGAGCAGGCACTACAGAGCAGAAAAAAATCACTTGGAAAAATGGCGGCAGCCATTTCCCTGTGACTCGCACATGCGCAGTACTGCTGTCCCTGGGAAAACGGTACGGGCGCCATTTTCCCAGAGTCTCACGCATGCGCAGTAGATTCTGGCACTATGCCAGAGTCTACTGTTGCAGGCGCCGGCTGCTGCAACACTGGTACCACTAGAGAGAGGAGGGGTCCGCACTGAGTCTGCACACAAACATCCTCCTCTCTTAAAAAGCCCATGTACTGGGGACTCCCAGTGTGATAATTTTGAGAGCTGGCTCTTTTATGGATTGATACTAAGGGCTCTATTTATTAACATTATTTTTACTAAAATAAAGTGAAAAAGGGTGTTTTCACACTCTTTTCACATTATTTTAGTATCACCTAAAGTTACTACATGGCAATTGGAGTAGAATTCATAAAATTCTACTCCAAGACCTAATATCACTTAGTTTTAGTAATCAGATTGCATTTCCCATAATTGTAATGGGAAATGTGATCTGGCCAAAGTTACTAAAAATAAATTGTGAAAAAATACAGTGGAAAGCCCTTTGATAATAACGCCACCTGGAGGTGACGTTATTAGGGTCTCCCCCGGTTACTGGACTCCTGCTCCAATCTAACAGGCAGAGCAGAGCCCGGAGCTGGCCCCAGTGATCAGCTGTGTGGTCTAAACAGACCACACACTGATACACTGTAAAAATAAGAAAAAAAAAAAGTAAAAAAAAATAACTTAACTGAGTCCAGGGACTGGAGATCGGGGCTTCGGTGATGTCCTGCCTCCAGTCAGCTGGTTTTCCATCCTGCACTGGGGCCCAGTCATCACCTGACCGGGTACCAGTGCATGATGGGATGTCAGCTGACCGGAGCCACAGAGGACATCACTGGAGCACTGATCACCGGAGGTAAGTGTAATTAGGGAGGGGGGTTATGATCACAGGGGCAGGGCTTTGTAGCGGGGGGGCTTAGTGACGGCTGGTCAGTGCATGCACGGGCACTTGTTACGGTATTTTTTGCGAAATTACCATGATAAGGCTGTGTAGGGGAATTGCAGGGACAGAGCTTTATCACAAGCTCTGTTCCTGCAAGGGGTTTTTAGTAAATCCCTGTGATATTGCCTGAATTCACAATGCAAATTCAGTCGGTAATATCACACTACAATCTGCATTCAAAATGCGGATTGTAGTAAATAGAGCCCTAAATAACTAAGATTTATAAATGTTTACATTTTATGGATTTGTTTAACCTCACTATGTGCGACTATACAGCATAATGTGTATCAAAATAATTAAGAGTGCGGAGATAGACCACACTGAGTATCGTATAAAATCCTTCTATGTATAAACATACCATAAACATTTTGTATTTCATTTAATTTTTCAAAAAAATATTTAAGCCATTAAAAAAATCTCTTGAATTCTCAAATAAATCATTCACTGCAACATGTCAGCATAGTATGTAAACCACATAGTACAAACAAATCTCCATTTTCCTAGTGTCAAACTGTAATGTTGCGCTATAAAAAATTAGATGTCACATCCTTTCCAGCTAGATGATCTGCACTTCCATATGGTTAGTCTCTTCACTATCCATCTTGTTCAGCTGAATTGTGGGTGCCCTGAAAATCCTCAGAAAAATTACATCTTTTATACTCCATCTGTTTCAGGCTGCAGAGTACTGAGTATGTTGGTAATTGTCTTTCAACGGATTACATTTTGGCAGTCTCTAAGAGGATATTCCTGGATCATTTGTTCAGTGAAAACAGGATTAATAAACATTATGTGAATGAAAAATATTATTCATCCATCCATGGCTCACAGATAAAATGAGGTAAACTGTAAAGTTTTTTCCCCTCTATTTAATATAAGCAATATAAATAAATGCACTTCTAATAAATTAAGAAAATTTTAAATGTGCTGTCATAACGAAAGGTGTGGCAAGATTAAACAGATTCGATACGTAGAATAATTGAGATAGGTCAACCGAGGTTAATTTACTTTTCCACAAATAAGGTGGCACATGAGAAAAAAATATAAAAACTTCAAGTGATACAATAAATAATTTTACTGCATATTAAAATATACACATAGAAAACATTATTTCATGATTACACTACATATGATAGTACATATAAAGAAGAAACATGTATAAAGAAGTAGAGAAAAAAAAATAAAAAATATCTATATAGATAAATATCTATATATATAATCAGGGGAGTCTCCGTCTTAAGTATGTAGAATAAGTCACTTTATACTTGCCTATGTATATAATAGCCGGGTTTAGAATGGTGAAAAAGCAGCAGGAGTGAATTGAAACAGTGCTTGAAGGTGGAACGGCTGTTGAATTAGGTGAGTCATTGGGTTCCAACTCCTATCGGGCCACAATCAGTAGGTGGAAACTGCAGTAATGATAGGCTGCCTCTTGTGAATATAATACTGGCATGTGGTCCTGGATAATAATGCCTGTTGATATAAGAAGGCAATGCTGCAGAGTCCTGCTGCGGCAGGGGACCACACAAGAGGATACTTAACTGGCTTAAGCAGCCTTAACAGTGAATGACTGGCACAGCAATTAGACATGCTTACAGAAGGAATGTATAGGGTGTCCATCAGCAAGTAAAAGGATAGTCCAGTAAACAAGTAACAGTGATGATGGAAAATGACTGGGACTCCCGAGATTTATGACCATGACCAGGGGCGGATTGGGATGAAAACCAGTCCGGGAAACTTTTGGAAGCAGCCTAAAGGGATGAGCCTGTTGAAGGGGTGGGATCTGCAGAGGACGGCAGGATACTCCCTCCTCATAGGGCCTGGATGGGCTGTGGCAAGCCAATGAGAGGAGCAGGGCTGGCAATGGAAATCTTAAGGGACGATACACTCTTTTTTGGTTTCCCTCATCCTTCCACACTAGGTAAAGGCCGATTGGCTCAAAAGTATGGTGGCTTCTCTGCAACGGGGAACCTCTGATGAATATGAGCCTCACTGGTCAGACAGTATCTACAGCCGGTATTCACTATTCATATAGGAGATTGCATCGTATGAAGTTGCCTGTTTATGTAGAGGTATAACCAATGTCATCATCATATAACTGAGGTTTAACCAGATAATACAGATGTGTCCACATACATCTAGCCTCCTTGCTCATTAACAGCCCTTCTGGTGGCGCAACTCGGTAGTACCGAGCGTCTTTTTGTGCAACTTTTTCCCTTAAAATGCATTACAGTTTCACAGCCACTGCCACTGTAACATAGCATTTCACTTGCAGATATAACCGCAGTCGCACACAGAATGCTGCACAAAAAGACTCTCCGCGCTACTGAGTGGCACGGTGCTCAAGAAGTATGTGTAATGCGACTTGTAGCGTATGGAGGATATATTTATGTGGACACATCTGTACATAGTAACATAAGTTCTTTGTTCAGAGCAAAATGTGAATTTTCCTGATCAAACAATTTTATATTTATTAAACTATTTGCTAATTTGGTACTATTTGTATCAGTAATATGTTTATTTTCTGTTGTTATTTTGAATTGGTGTCTTCATTATTATTACTGTCCCCTAGCCTTACTCCTCTCCCTGTGCATCTCCAGAATTATTTCCTACTGTGCCTCTCCAGAACTATCCCCCAGTGCATCTCCAGCACTATCCCCTCCCCCTGTGCTTTTCTACCCATGTGCTTGGTGTGTCTTTCAGTCTCTGGCTACAGTCTGCCTGTGTCTCTCCAGCCGTTTGTGACTTTTCAGGTCCAGGCCCAGTGTCTCTCCAGATCCAGGCCCCGTGTCTCTCTCCAGGCCCCCCCTGCATCTCTCCATTTGTACCCCTGTATCTTTCCAGACCCCCCAAAGCCCCTCCATTTTCAGCCCCCCTACATCTCTCCAGGCCCCCTGTGTTTCTCCTTCTCCATGCCCCCTTGTGACTCTCTAGGTCCCCTGCATCTCTCCAGGCCCCCCAGTGTCTCTCCATCAACAGCCCTCCTGCATCTCTCTAGACCCCACTGTGTCTCTCCTTCCCTAGGCTCCCTTGTGTCTCTCCAGGCCCCCCTGTGTCTATCCATCTCCAGGCCCCCTGCACCTCTCCAGGTCTCCTGTCTATTCAAGCTTCCTTAATCTCTTCATCTCCAGACCCCATTTCATCTCTCCATCTCCAGGCCCCCTGTATCTCTTCAGCCCCCCATGTGTTTTTTCATGCCCCCTGAGTCTCCAGGTCCTCTTGCATCTCTCCACTCCCAGGCCCTATTGTGTCTCTCCAGAGCCCCTATGTCTCTCCAACCAGGCCCCCTGCATCTCTCCAAGCACACTTGCATATTTTCAGGCCCCTTTTGTCTCTTCATCTCCAGACCCTTCTGTGCATCTCCAAGCCTCCCTGCATCTCTCCAGTCCCACATGCATTTCTCCAGGCTCCATATCTCTCTTCAAGCCCCTCCCCCGCATCTCTCCATTTGTACCCCTGTGTCTCTCCAGACCTCCTATATCCTTCCATTTTCAGCCCCCCTTGCATCTCTCCAGGTCCCCATGTCTCTCCATCCCCAGGCCACCTTGTCTCTCCAGCTCCAGTCATCCTGCATATCTCTAGGCCCTCCAGTGTCTCTCTAGGCTCCTCTGTGACTCTCCAGACCTCCCTATGTTTCTCTATCTCCAGGTCTTCCTGCATCTCTCCATCCCTAGACTCCCTTGTGTATCTCCAGGCCCCCTGTGTCTCTCCATCTCCAGGCCCCCCTGCACCTCTCCAGGCCTCCTGTGTCTCTTCAAGCTCCTTTCATCTCTTCATCTTCGGGCCCCTTTGTCTCTTCATCTCTAGACCCCCTGCATCTCTCTATCTCCAAGCCCCCCTGTGTCTATCTAGGCCACCTGTGTCTCTCCAGGCCTTTCTGTTTTTCAGGTCCCCCTGTGTCTCTTAGTCTCCCGTCCCCTTGCCTCTTTCCACTCCCAGGCCCCATTATGTCTCTCCAGGTCCCCTGTGTCTCGCCATATCCAGGGCCCCCTGCATCTCTCTAGGCACCCTTGCATCTCTTCAGGCCCCCTTTGTCTCTTCATCTCCACACCCCCTGGGTCTCTCCATCTCTAGCCCCCCTGCATCTCTCCATTTCCAGGCCCCTCTGTACATCTCCAGGGCCCTTTGCATTTCTCCATCTGCAGGCCATGTGCATCTCTTCACCCCCAGGCCCCCTTATATCTCTCTAGGCACCATATGTCTCTCTAGGCCCTCTGGAATCTCTATCCATCCACCTCTGTGTCTCTCTAGGCCCCCTGTGTCTCTCTCCATGCCCCCTTGCATCCCCAAGGGCCCACTGTGCTTCTTGATCTCCAGACCCCCTTAGTGTCTCTCCACCCCCAGGTCCCTTTGTGTCTCTCCAGGCCTTCCTATGTTTCTTCATCTCCAGGCCCCCTTGCGTCTCTACATGCCCCCTTCATCTCCAAGCCTTTCTGTGTTTCTCCATCTCCATTCCTCCTGTATCTCTCTATGGTCCCTATCTCTTTAGGATCCCTGTGTTTCTCTCCAGGCCTCCTGCATGTCATTAGGCCACCTGTGTCTCTCTACCTCCAGCCCCCCAGTGTCTCTTTAAGCCCTCTATGTCTCTCTAGACCAGTCTGTTTCTCTCAAAGCCACCCATGTGTCTATCTCCAGGCCTCCTGTTTTTCTCCATGCCCCGGACCGTCTTGGGGTGTTAATGCTTTGGCCCTGGAGACCCAGTGATAGGGTCTCCTGGCTGTGGCATTACACCCTGGTCGGTTTGGGTCCGGTGCTGGTTTTAAATATAGGGGAACCCTTACATATTTCCCCCTATCTTTGAAAACCAGAACAGGCCCTGCAGTCAGGTGCTGGTTCCTAAATTACAGGGGAGCTCTACATGTTTTGTTCCCCATAATTTTAGGAACCAGGACTGGCTGTGTAGTACAGGGCTGGTTATGCTTTTAAGGGGGAGCCGTACGTCATTTTGTTTAAATATTTAACCCTTTTGTTTACAAGTATAAAACAAGCAGCCTTCACATATCTCACTGATATATGCAGGCTACTTGTTTGGGAGATATAGAAAAAGGTGTCTGCGCAAGTATCAGTACACAAATCACAAGGCTGTTAAATAATTAATCATATAAATTTATTACACATATAAATGAACTGCAGTTCAATATAAAAACATATTTAGTCATCACATATGAAATAACTCTGGGGTATAAACATTGGCAGAATGTTACTGAATTCTGATGCAATCATGCAAATAGTCCCAAAACAGGTGTTAAGAATGAATGTGGATAATTATTCCCCTCTAGATGTTAAGAGGGTAATTAAATGCAATGATATATAGCATAGGTTTCAAATATTGCTTCAGAAGTGTATAGTCACCAATTAGGACCCCAAAGGCAGAGGGTAGTATCCAAGCTGTGTGTGTTCACAGCACTTGATGCTGTGAATTGAATAACGGAAGGTCTCCTGACCAAGTCCGTACTCCCACGTCTTCCTTCTGAAGGGAGATGTGGGAGTACGGACTTGGTCAGGAGACATTCTGTTATTCAATTCACAGCATCAAGCACTGTGAACACACACAGCTTGGAAATCGGGGATACTACCCTCTGCCTTTGGGGTCCTAATTGGTGACTATACACTTCTGAAGCAATATTTGAAAACTATGCTATATACTATATATCATTGCATTTAATTACCCTCTTAACATCTAGAGGGAATAATTATCCACTTTCATTCTTAACATCTGTTTTGGGACTATTTGCACAATTGCATCAGTATTCAGTAATAATTATTTATCAGCCTTGGCATAGCTAAATGCAGTGGAGGGTTCCGTCTCCCTGGAAACCCCCCTTCCCAGCCCACACCATGACCACAATACAAATAGTAATGTAATAGAATTTTACTCTTGCTGCATGTTCTTCACAGTATCACAAATGAAATAATTAGCACCACCTGTGGATCTTTTAACATGTACCTATAGATTGTAAACTTGCAAGCAGGGCCTTCCTACCTATATATATCTGTCTGTTATTACCCAGTTTTGTTCTAAATAGTTGTTTCCAATTGTAAAGCGCAATGGAATATGCTGCGCTATATAAGAAACTGTTAATAAATAAATATATCAGTCAGAAATAAATAACCTATGCACCAATAGGAGATCTGGAAAACATGCACTGTTAGGGATGTGCTGCTATAGAGCCCAATATGTACATATATGTCCAGGGCAATGCTAGGTTATTCTGCTGCTCCCTCAGACTCCCGGACTTGCTCTAATACTCTGGAATGGTGCCCACATCAAAAATAAAAGCATTCAGCTCAGGCAGGATGGCCCTACTGCAGAATCTAATGGCTTACTGTGATCGCTGGTCCTGTATATGCTGGAATTATGACACACGATACACTTTGTATGATGCTAATTAATGTAAGTACTAATTCTACCCTCTACATGGACTGGTCACACTCACTCTAAAATCAAGCATTTGGAAACCCCCCTCTAGAAATCCTGCGTTTGCCACTGCTTGGGATTTGTGTACTGATACTTGCGCAGACACCTTTTTCTATATCTATACGTTTTGTGAGGGTACTCTGCAGAAATCCACCTGGTGTCAGCAGCAAGTGTCTACACTAAACAGTATTTGTGCATTAAGTGCACCCAATTTTTCCTTCTTTTTTGCTTGTTTGGGAGAGTTAGGCAAAGAGAAGACACTGCAATCACAGGTGAGTAATATTCTAAACTTGCTACTCAGAGGAGAAATCTCGATCTGCTTCACCATCGGCCATCTCACTCTCAGCTAAACTCACTTCTTAGTACATTTGTGAGTTTCAGGAGCCTCAAATCACCCAAGTTTTGGCGATGCTAATCGAGTTGAAAAGAAAAAACAAAACCAGACTCAATTCTTAGTAAATTTAACCCTAAGCATCTTTGAGCAGGGTCCTCATCCCTCCTGTTCTCACACACTTCTCTTGCACACCACCTGAACTCTACAGCCCCTCCTGGCACTGTACCCCCGCACTCCACTCCGCCGATGCTTTGCACTACTTTCTGCGGCATCAAACCTGTTAGTCGCGCCCACGCTATTCGGCACAGGTTTCAGTCGATGCTGAATACTCTACCCTCACCCCGTGCTTCCGTAACTGTATAGTGCAGTGACAGTTGTGGTGCATGTTTACTATTATATACGGGTTACTGTACTGTACTCTGTTTCTCATGCTGTTTTATTTTTTGCCTTAGTTACAGTGCTCTGGAACACTTGTGGCACCCTATAAATAAAGTGTAATAATAATGTTGAAGATGGTTTCCACTTGTTTCAAATTTGCCAGAATGCTTCTTTTCTCCTTATATTTTATAGAAATAATTCTTGCCATAAAAATAGAAATATACCTGGAATTTACTCAATTTTCATGGAAAAAAAGCAAGCTAAAGAGAGATGTTATTTATGGAAAACTACTACTGTTTTGAAAACATATAAATAAAAAGCTCCTTAAATTCAGCTAATACCAGTTTACTTGTTTTACTAACAGCTCATTACCATCCACTAGATATATTTAATTTCATGATTATGCAGAAAATTAGTTATAGCAAAAGCTATAATACAAGCTACAAGGTACTTACATATCTCTGCTATAAAATAGCTTTGCTTCACAAAAATTATGTCTTTAGGGGCATATTTATTATATAATGTATTTCCCTCTACATTAAATATCTTCTCTTATTACTGCTAATCAAGGCGATAACAGATGAAGTTTTGGGGCAATTTACTAAGAAACCTTACTTGGGATATTACAGTACATCTGATAAGTCAGTAGGTAGTGAAAGTTTAGTAAATGCCAAAGATATCTGTCATATCTCTGGCAGTCGAGCAATAATACATAACAAATCTGTTCAATTGTGTCCCAATCTTGTGAAAATTACCATTATAGAAGGATTTATGGCTTGACACAGTTCAAAAGGCTCCTTAATTCTACTTTAAGGAATTATGGACAGAAACATACACATTGTTCCTCATTTATCTCAAAGGATTACATTATTTTTTTTGTTTGTTTGTTTTGCTTATCATTATCTTTTTATCTTCCTTATTTATAAAGCACTAATTTAGTGTGTACCATTTTGCATTGAGAGGATCATGATAAAAACAAATTACATACAATGAAATAAAATAAATGGTAAAGTTGGCCCTGCCCAAATGAGTTTATAATCTAAGAGGAGTGGGGAACACTTAATACATAAAGTGGAGGATTAACATATGTAGCTGCTTGTGGGGAAAGTGTGTGTCTCACTTTGGGGTATTAGCCTTACTTATCCTGTCCGGCAAGGTCATATCTTGGTGTCAAGCACTTTTCCTGGCTGCCAGCAGCATTCCTAAATTTCAGTGTCTCCAATGTATGCAAACATCCTGACTGCATAGGCACGGCCATATTGGATTCAGTCAGGTGGACACTCTCAACCAGTCACATCACAGGAGCAGCACTCACATGATCACTGCTACCAATGGAGAGGGAGAGCGCCCTATATAAACCAGCTGCTGTGAGCTACTCATTACCAGAACAACTTACTTCTTAGGAAGAGTATTCTCCCTGTCTCTGTAGCAAAAGAATCCTCATTCCATCCAGGAATTCTCCTCCAGCAAGGACTCTGTGTTACCATCCATCATCTGTCATCTGCAGTGCTCTACTTACACCTAGCCCTTGTGTTGCTACATAACCTCATACCGGTCCACCTGCTAGCACCTCCAAGGTGTAGGTTTTTTCTGAATTCTGGTTATCTGGTAGCTAGGGCTAGTGCTGAGTCTCAGGTTACATTTCCAGTTCTGTGCTTATTTGTGGAGCCCAGATCTGTGTGTCTCCAGATGCACAGGTCTGAGCTGTCCACTTTTAGTCTCAGTTCTGAGTTTTGAGTTTATAATCAAGTTTATATATGGCTCTGAGACTCTACTTGTCTGTTTTATAAGTTCCAGTAGTGGGTACCAGCCTCTAGTTCTTGAAGATCGGGTGCTGAGGCTGAGTTTGCCACGATCAGTTCCAGAGTCTAATTTCCATGGATTTCAGTTCCTAATTCCAGTCCAGGCTCTAATTTCAGGGTCATTCCCTATTCCCGATGATACTTTGGTCCTGGTCATATTAGATGAGCAGAAGTTTCATTAAAGCTTCTAGTTTCAGCTTTCAATCAGCTTCAACTAGATCCAAGGGTACCGGTATAGAACAAACAAATACAGGCAATCGTGACAGTGTGTAGCTACTGTACAGCAGCTTTGTCAAGTACCAATAAAGCAGATATACTTGGCCTCAGACTACATATATGTCTTGTCTTATTGTATCCTTATACTTGTATCTTCAGATGTTTTCTAAAAAGGTTGGCTCAATATAGATGAAGATCCACATTTATTTCCTAGCACGCAATGTGATTCATACTTACCTACTTTTTTCAACCTGTCTCCATGAGAAGCCCGTAGAGGGGATAAAAAAAATGCACCCGCTATTACTGTTTTTATCTTCCCCATTCTGCCCACTTCACTAGGAAGCGGGCGGGATGCGAGAGATCTGGTCACTCTTCCGGGAGTGCGGGAGGACTACCAGAAAAGAAAGCTTTCTTTAGTTGGACCAATCTTGGAGTCCTTCTAGTTTTCAGGAGCCTCCCGACACTTCCAGGAGAGTAGGTGAGTATGTTGTAATTGCACCTGTAACAGACCTGCATGCTACTGTGAATGTGGCCCTTATACTGCAACTGCAGTTGGAAAACAAATTACTAAAATCAGAAGTAATATTTACATCACATTATAAAAGAGTCAGGGTAGCAGGTACACATTCCATACACTCTCCTTACACTTAAACTATTATTTAATTTGCTTTTGGCAAAGAAGTGAGTGATTGCAGAGAAATGGCTGATGCCTGAGCTGACCTTTGACACAAAACATAAAAAAGAGATAATATTATGTTTAAATTATTACAGACGTAGGATAATGTTATCCAATTATACAGGTAACCATAAAAGTGACACAGGTGGTGCACTCTTTGGCCCCTATTTACTACAATATGCATTTCAAATTCGGTTGTAGTGTGATATGTTCGCCTAAATTCACATGGCGAATTTAGGAAATATCACAGGAATGTAAGACGTTTTGCATGCAGCAGAGCTTGCAAGAAAGCTCTGTCCCTGCAAATCCAATTCACACATTTCTCACTGTATTTTTCACAAAAAATACCGTGAGAAGTTGTGCGCGCATGCACCGCTGTCGGCTAGAGCTATCCCCTCACCCACCGCCCAGCCCCCCCTTCCTTGCCCCTCCGCTTACCTGCCCGGTGATCGGTGAGCTCTCTCCTCCAGTCAGCTGGTTTCTGGGCTCCTGGTCTCTGATCCCGGTCAGCTGATGTGTGTTGTAAACTGAGATGCCGGTTTACAGCACAGCTGACTGGCATCACAGTGCAGGAGCCCGGCGACCAGCTGACTGGAGGAAAGAGATCACTGATCACCAGACCCCTGGATGCAGGTAAGTGTTTGGGGCTTTTATTTGTTTTTTTTTACAGTGATCAGCTTGCTCTCTATTTAGAATAAAAAGCTGATCACAGAGGCCAGCTCCCGGCTCTGCTCTGCCTGTCAGAGCAGAGCAAGAGTTGGGGAAATTTGAGGGAAACCTTACTTGACGCCATCTCCTGATAATGTTATCGCCACCCTCCCACCACCCTGGTATGTTCTTCTCATTTCCCCTTAGAACATTTCAAGCAAATCACATTTTCTGTTAGATGTATGAAAAATGTGATCTGCTTACTTAAATTATGCAAATTAAAGGGCTTGAAGTAGTTTTTCATGAAAACTGCTCCAAAAGCCCTTAATACATTTAGTGAAACTTAAATAATATGAAAAGGGCATTTTCACATTATTTTAGTTAAAAGAAAAAATTGATAACTAGGGCCGATTGTGAGGAAGTGTTCTGTCCATAGATTGCTGAAAGAAAAATTGTGTTATGTATACATGATGTTAATTGTTATCATGTTGATAGCTACTACCTTGTACTGTATTTTGGGAGGGATTTTTTATTTGCTTTTCAAATTTGTACCCGTTACATTTTTCACATTTTGACAACATGAATGTTTTTTCTGCATTATACATTTTATCTAACATTTTCTTTAACTGGATAACAGTTCTTTGACAAGCAGAATAGACCTTATTACATTTAAGGAGCTTTCAGTAAAAAGTTGCTGCAACATGCAAACAGAGGGAAAAAAAACTTGATTGAATATCTAGATCTATGTTTTGACTCGTAGAACTGTGCTTGGGAAGCTACTTTCAGCAATAACAAAGCTGCCATCATGCATGACAAGCACTAAACGCATATGGTTTTGGAACAAAACAGCAAGACTTTGCTTGACCTTGCTGGGCTGTTGAGAACAACTCAGCAAATGGTGATAGAAGATAATTAGGTAACGCACACAAAATTCAGAGCATAAAAGTATGAAAGAAATGACATGGACCACCAGGTATATCATTGTCTAGCCTGTATAACTATTTTCTGTCTCTTGCGTCTTCATAATGCTTTCCCCTCCAATATTCCCCATGATTAAACCATGTAATTAGCCAGGAAAAATTCATTGAGAAACGTCTTGTAACCCCTGTCGGAATGGGGCATAAACGGAACTGAACAGAGAATATTAAAGTTTCTTACTAGCTGAGTTAGCAGTGTTACTTTGCCCATTTAGTGGATTTATCGTTTCCAAGCCACAAGATCTCACATTTAAATGCGTGTTAATAATTCTGTCATCAAAGACAACGACCTTCTCCAGCCATTAGGATATACGATTTGGCTGCTGGGGAAAACATCCATTTGGTTTCTGCAAGCAGAGAAAAAAAATAAAAAAACACAAAGAAATAAAAAGCTTGAGAAAAAGTATCACAGATTTTTCTAAAGATATAAAAGTGTTGAAGGGTAAATGTTTAAATGTCAAAATGATGCCTTTTAACCATATGTTTTACTCTAAATGGTTAGCCTTGTGGGAATAAACCAAAAAGAAAACAGTAAAAATTTTAGTGCATCAAGTTCTCTTACAAGTAAATTACTACATTGGACCTTGCCCTCACCCTTGTAAAATTAGCCTCCATGCAATTGTTTTAATGCGTCATCTAATATCACATTAAAGATTCAGGACATCATTCAGAGTCGGTCGAAGCGGCCGCACGGTCGTACGGGAAAAGGGGCCGGATATGCAATTGATTCCCTCGCAAGTTGTGTCCCTAAGTTCGGATCGGTAGCTGGCCGACCAAGGGGAGGAAGCGGCCGGAAATCAAAAAAATACACCCACTTCTCGTACGCATTGCACATCATCTCCGGGCATATAAGGATTAATCGAGACCATCGGAACTGGTCGCAGAGCTTAAGGTTGACCATACCCTCTCTTAAGCACTACAATCATGTCAGTGTAAAAACCTCCCATGTCACATGTGCCATGACGCTACTTTGCATGCCTGCGTTCGGATCTCCACTCCCCTGTTTTCAAGCACCTTCCCCTGTTACCACCCACAAACGCCTGTCTGTCACTCAAACTACCGACCTGGCTGTGTTCAAGGAGAGAGAAATTTCTGATCATAGCGGCTAGTTTGCGCACGCGCATTGCGAACTTTACGCATGTGCAGTATAGCGAACATCGGTGCGCTTCGACCGTCTCTGAATGAGGTCCTCAGTCCCAACAAGTAGAGTCAAAGTAATATAGAAGCAATGATAAGTTTGAATGATGACAAAGAAGTTGTGGTAATGAAGCCTAAAAAATGGTCTAATTAATGAATTCCTGATTATGCAATACACAGTCAATAGCTGCAAGTCTAAAGAAATATGTGTCACATCTTAGGGTCTGTACAGGGCCGGTTCTATGATTACGCAAGGTACACGGCCGCGTAGAGCGCCACATAGTGAAGGGCGCCGCGGCCGCGACCATGCGATTTATTAATTCACTTAGCCACTAGCACTGAAGAAGTGAGAGCGGGCAGACTGTGTCACTATGACACAGCTGCACTGCGGTTCCAATGGGCGGCCGTCCGATGGCTTGTTTGCGGTGACGTCACGCCGCAAGGTTGCAAACAGGGCTGGCGGGAGGAGAGTGACAGCTGTAGCCCACCTTTGTTCCTACTGCACGGCAGACTGAGACCGCCCGTCCGGACCACCAGTGACACGGAGGGGGAGCATTGCAGTCAGGTCGGCCCTTTAATTACGCCGGGCATATTGAGGGGAAGTATCCACAGGGCGCAGGCAGTCTTCAGCTGCTCTCTTCATGCCTGGCGCCAGGGGACAGGTAAAGGATGCACCCGGCCCCCTACTGCTCAAATTGTGTTCACTTTATAACACAAAACAAATAAAGAAGGACACACACTCCGTTTGTCTGATCGATATGAGACAGGCTCCGCATCCGAGTCCTGGATGGGGGAGGTAAGAATCTACCTCAAATTTCCACTGTTCCGTGTAGCAGCAGATTAACCCCTGCATTGCTGGAACTGGCCACTGTAGATAATGTAGCAGCAGATTAACCCCTGAATTGCTGGAACTGGCCACTGTAGATACTGTATCTACAGTGGCCAGTTCCAGCAATTCAGGGGTTAATCTGCTGCTACATTATCTACAGTGGCCAGTTCCAGCAATGTAGGGGTTAATCTGCTGCTACATTATCTACAGTGGCCAGTTCCAGCAATGTAGGGGTTAATCTGCTGCTACAGTGGAGATGAGTTGCCTGGCTGTCCCTAGTCTACACAAGCTACTATTCAGGCTCTGGAAGCAGCAGTAATGTAATGCTCTCCTGGAAGGAGCAAGTAAAGAACTGCTTATAACTTCATTGTCTCAATAGCTGCCTCCAATGCACTGGGGAATGGGGAGGCACAGCATGCATGCACAGTCACTAGCAGGAATACATCCATTTATACACAAACCCCCTCTTACCAGCCTGTCACCAGGAGGGATGCTGTCACCACCTGCAGAACAGCAACAGGTACTGGGAGCCTTCTCCCTGCAGTTTCAGCCCTATTCCTGATATGCACTCTAACTCTGACTCCTACTTCCCCTGACCACCTGCATGACATCACTCATAAAGCTACTGATTGACTGTGACCAGTGTCA